>JANHMN010000004.1:130358982-130406655 GCA_030674055.1 Rhabdomys pumilio | reverse complement strand
GAGAGAGAGAGAGAGAGAGAGAGAGAGAGAGAGAGAGAGAGAGAGAGATTTAAGCTGCATTCAATTGTCAGTATCATATAAAAGTAAGTTCCTCCAAAATATCATCCTATGTCAAAAGTGTGTATGTGTAAAAAGAATCTGTTCTTGGGGTGAGTGAGTAGCATTAATACATCTTTTCCTTCTTTATCCTAGGGGCAACTGGATTGGAGAAGCACCATACAAAGTTGGAGTGCCATGTTCGTCATGTCCTCCGAGTTATGGTGGAGCCTGTACTGACAATCTGTGCTTTCCAGGGGTGACGACAAACTACCTGTACTGGTTTAAATAAGCTTATCTTTTTTCCCCTCAGGGGGATATATTGGTTTCTGGATATATATATATATGGTTGAACATATTATATTTACTTTACTGTAATTCTGTTTTCATTTTAATGACCAATTTTCTAGTGTTTGTCTAGAGTGTTAAGTCTTAAATACAAGCAAAATATCATTTTCTACTTTGGACCGTAAATTTAAATTAATTAGTGTATGTGTAGTGATGACACAGTTGTTGCATCCAATTCCATGACCTGAGATTCAGAGAAATTATATTATGACCAAAAAAGAGTAGAATGTATGCTATAATATATGTGTATTCATATACATATATATGTATATACATGTGTATAGATATACTCACACGTATTATGTGAGATGTGACACATAGGAAATAATATGACATGGTAGTTAACAGGGGAAAATTAAAAACATATTTGAGGTTATGAGACATTTTCAGGACCACTTCTGTAATTCTTATGAATGTATAGCTTGCAACTCAGTTGTATTTGGAAATAACTTAATTAAGCAATTGTAGAATTTATTCTGGAGAATCTTTATTTTATTTGGGTCTGCAAAGTAAATGCTCAATTTATATGTTTCCATAACACACCTTTTGCTTGATTTCATTTTGGTTTTCAATTAGTTAACATGTTTAGTGTTTACTTTGACTAATTTACTTTGCTGCTTATGGTCTGATAATGCAAAGATTTAATTCTTGCCTTTGAGAAGCTATCAGATGTCCCCCAAATAGTAATTTTTCTATAAAATTATTTTTAGCAAATTATTTTTATTTGTTTTGGGGGAATACACGTAGTAACCACAAAGGATGATAGGATGATTGATATAAGTGCCACTGTCTCACATTTAAAGTGTCTGTTTCCCAGGAAACTCCAGCTTCAATATATAAGTGAGAAATGGAAGGTATCTTAATTATATTGCTGTGAAGAAATACCATGGCCAATGTAGCCTATAAAAAGAACACTTTTAATTGGGGACTTCCTTATAGTTTCAGAAGGTTTGTCCATGATTATCATGGTGGGAAGATGTAGCTGTTCAGGCAGCAAACAAGGCACTGGAGCCATAGCTGAGAACTTATGTACAGGGAGGAGGCAGAGAGTGAGACTGGGCCTGTCCTGGGCTTTTAAAACATTAAAGTCAAAGACAAAGACACGGTTCCTCCAACAAAATCATACCTTCTCCAAGAAGGCCACACTTCCTAATCCTTTTTAAATAGTCTACAAACAGAGATCTAACATTCAAATATATGAAACTAGAGGTCCATTATCACTCAACCCACCAAACTAGGAAAGAATTAACAACTGCTCAGGGATTTCTGAAGCAGAATAGAATAGGCTGTAAACAAAATCTTTAAGAAACAGATGAAGTCCAAGAGAAGTAGAAGGTATGAATAATCACAGGAATATCATGCTGGCACAGAAAAACAGACTATTCAAAGAGTCTAGCACACCTTGGGACCCATTAACAAAAGTGGAAGGATTTCAGAAAGAAATACGTGGAGTTGAGGGTACATGTGTCTCATTGTTTTCCCTGCCATTAGCTGGAGAAAGTCAATCTACCTATTATCTTGAGCCTTTGAATATCATATTCAAGATCCTCCATAAATAGCACATACAGTCAGTTTTGCTAATATAGCTCTTAATGTGTGTTTTTCAAGGAATTATTTATGAAATTTTATTTTTATGTTTTTTGTAGAAAAGTAATTTTCAGTTCCTCATTAACTGTTTATGAAAATCAAATCAATAATTACAAAAACTTCTTCCATGAGATTTGGAAATACATGTCTTAATTTAAAAAAAAATCTTTTTTTTAAAGAGGACAATATAATATCTGGACCAAGACACACAACAAATTATATTTAAAATATGTGTGTGTGCATGAGTGCATGCAATGTGCAAGCATGAGCATAGACTTACAGATTGAGTAAACCTGGTCCTTTCAGAGGGCAAACAGGAGAAGAAAGCTACATATTTAAACTCCATACACAGCTGCAGTTCCTTAGGTGAATGCATTGAAGGATACAGTCAATTTAATTCAATTCAGTGGGAGTAGTATCCACAATCTGGATCCGGAGCCTTCTTGAAGACAAACAAATGGTCTAATTACTTTTAAACACTGAATATTGGAACCAAATATTTTGTTAGTAAGTAACCCTGCCTTTGTGGAAACATATATGGAGCTTATTTAAATCAGTATTGCAGGAATAGAGAAAAGAAGTATTACATAATATAGAGTTGATCTAATTTCCTTTTGTTTGTTCTATTTCCCTTGAGACAGTCTTACACAATCCAGATTGACTCTAAACTCACCATATAGTTAAGGATAACCTGACTCCTGTTTCCCTTGCCTCTAACTCTTAAATACTGGCTTTATAGCTATGTATCACATAGCTATAGGAAGGAATTTCATTTTGATGACATCTGCTTGACTTACCTAAGAATGTTTTCCTTCTTAAGGCTATTGAAGTAAAAACCATATAAACAGTAGTTTACAATTCTCATTTCCAGGTTACTTTCTAGCTTCTATGTTTAGTAGGGTTTCTCAGATCAAAGAAATAATGGTATTTGTTATGTAGTTCCCAGACTTGTCTAGAAAAGTTAATCGACCATATTAACAGAAATTTATGAGTATTAAAACAATCACAGAGCTTCTTCTTGGCATGAATTCTTGTAATTAATTGCATTTATTGCAGCATGTTACACACTGGGTGTAGTGTAATAAATGTTTAATTCAGTGGATTTTTCAGAATTAGTTTAAAAGTTTAAAATTGTAAAAGTTAAAATGATGCTTGCCCTTTCATGACTTTTAAAGACTAAAAATTCTCTAAAACATAAATGTTTGAATATAACAAATGTCCAGAAAACTCATGCATGGCACGGTATTGAACCCGGGCTCTCCAAGTATGCAAAACAACTCTTTCAAAACTACAACTAGAATCAATAGCTTATTTATAACTGTACAACTAAGCTGAAAACACAACGGGTATATTTGTTACTGTGTCTGTACTTTTTAACAGTGGTATGTAAAATGGTCGCGTGAAGTATTCTCTTTCTTGGGCCATTGCAAATGATACTTTGCTTGTATCAATACAGTGTCTTACATTTCCATGGAGGTGCTAGGTTTTGGGTTTGCACTGTATTCTCAGAGATGAAACAGGACTGGCTATAAACTGTATCATACAGGCAGCTTTAAATAGTCAGCATTAAAGATTTTATTTTGAAAGTTTTCATCGAATAATAGTGTGACTGACAGTGTTGATGTCCCCAATACTATATTTATTTAGTGGGATAGTAAAATGTTGCTACAAAATAATTTTTTAACCTTCACCTAGGAATAATAACTTAATAAGTCCACGATTTTCACTATGAAATTGATGCACTACTTCCTAGGAATGCACGTAGACTGTGTTTTAGTATTAGTTTTAGTATTCTTGTAATGATAGACACGCTTGCCTTAATAACGCAGAAGCTGAAGTGATTAGTACAATTGTTTTTGCTTTTGATATCTTCATGTCTGTAACCCATCAAAGCTTTCCTAGAACTTTTGTCTAACTCTATGTTATCTGCATTTGATATGTTCATGAACATTTTATTTCTAATTTTATGCAGTCCTAGTACAGTATACTCTGAATATTTTAATCAAAACAATATATTTCCCATATTTTTATTAAACAAACCCATAAAATCTACAAGTTCAGTGCATAGTTATACTACTTTAAGTGTTTCAGGTTCATTCCTTGCTTGGTAAATAATACAAAAATAAATGGATGAGCTGAATGTTTTCCTAAAGGAAGGCAATACTAAAACCTGGCTGGTTTTTTCCCTTAGTATTTAGATTTGACAGTATCATGGGATGTGAATCTTATTATAGATAGAAAGATTTACCTACTGCAATATTTAGCGGATAAAGTTATATTTCTAGTAATAGTTAATATTGTTTTATATTTTTATAGGTTTTTTTTTTTACTGTCTTTTTGTATGTGGGGGTGAAGATATTTAAACCTATGAAAAGGCCTTTTAAAAATTGTGGCACTGTTCAACTTGGAATTGTAAAATGTTGATTAAAATAGAAAGTTAAGCAAGTCAATGGTTAATGGTGCTGAAAAAATACAATCACCATATTGTTACAATTTTTGAGTTTTCTTTGAAACTACAGTTGTTACTATTAGATGTGAATGACCAATAGTTATCTATTCTGGTGCTAAATATGTGGTGCTAAGTGAATTGTTACTGTCAACAATTCTAAAACTACTCCTGTAGTTACTCAATTCTTCATTCAGAAGTGATAGCAAAACTTTCCCATCTTCACCAATGTATGACAGTTGAATCTGTTTTCTTTTTATTTAACAATACAATGTTATTACAGGTAAATATATTTCTTTAGAAGTGATCATTCTTCAAGTGGATATTGGTTTTTCTTTTCATCTGTGTGTGCGTGTGTCTGTGTGCGTGTGTCTCCGTGTGTGTTATGTATGACCAGAAAGGTAAAATTACCACTGTGTTAAACATGCTGCAGGCCCTGGCGCCCTCTGGTGTTTCGAAAGACAAATTTGTACATTTGATAAAAGCTATTTGTGCTTAGTGAAAATTTATTTTGCACTGTCCCAGAATTTTTCACCCTGGATCTCCCAGCACTAAAACCACAAGACAAGCTTGAGTCTTTTGACATGTCTTCCTAAGAGGTGAAGAGCCCAAACAACACTTCATTCACTTACTTTTAAAATGTATTGTCCACTCTAAGATTCTTAGTTTGGGTTTTGTTTGGTTTTAGGAAATGATTGCGTCTCATTTTTAAGAGTTGTTTTACTTAGTTCAGGACATACCTTAATAAAAGACCATCTAAAACAATAATTAGTTACATATATAACAGAGTGATCTTTGTAGATTGCGGATCGATCATTTGATGTCTTATGCTTTCATAATATAGAAATAACACTAACTTTTTCTTATTCCAATAAAAGTTTAACTTATGATACTCATGTGTTGATAGATTTCATAAACTATCTTAAAGTATCTGATAACCTCAGCTTATGTTCAAGCTTGTTTAAGCAAAGGAACCTCTTTTAGAATCTAAATCACACACAAAGCTTCAAAATACAAGTAACATAATATGGACCCACTCTTTCCAGACCTAGTGCCCAGAAACTTTAGTCTCTGGGCTGTAGAATTCCATTACACTAAACAACATTCAGCTAAATTAGCCAGTCCCCCTGATTTTCTCTGAAACAATCAATTAATGAAAGAAGAAAAATTTAAAAGCTTAAAATATTTCTGGAGTTCTTTTAAATATCTCCTTTCACTTTGACTGTGTTAACAACCTACTAGTTCTGAAGGAAATCAAACACTGGGCTCAGATTGTCCCTAGCTGCTTATTACAGCATTTGTGGGTTATGTTTTTCTTTTAATTTTTAAGCTGGATATTGAATTAAAGATGGTGCATATATGAAGAGTATGCTTTTAAAAAAACATGTTCATCTTTCAAGTATTTATATAGTCCTAAAGTTTAATGTATCACTTCAGGAGTTGTGAGCATAAATATGATGGGTGAAATGCAGTATGTAGAGCTGCATTGGTAAACAGGTGCTTCTTTATGTAAACATTGTTATGAATATATGCATCTTTAACCTCTGTCCTTACAGAACATAACAAATGTAGCTTTTTTAACTGGCTGTGTTATTTTTTCCTTCAATAAAATATTATTCATTATTTTGATTTTGAAGTCTGATTGGTTTATTTCAATACTATGAGAAGCTGATGATATAACTTTCAGAAGAAATTATTCCCATTGCTAAAGCATCAACGAATGTAATGTTAACATATCACTAAATTACATTAAATAGTTTTCTTCATTTTTATTTCTCTCCCTACTCACCTACTCACTAAGCTTCAGAAAAATAAAACATATATAGAAAATAACTTTTTTAGAATGATGTATCAAGATTTTCTGTGTGTGCAAAATTATAGCAGATGCCTATGATATCTTTATGCTTACCTTTACAGGGGCT
Organism: Rhabdomys pumilio; assembly: GCA_030674055.1. Classification (NCBI taxonomy): domain Eukaryota; kingdom Metazoa; phylum Chordata; class Mammalia; order Rodentia; family Muridae; genus Rhabdomys; species Rhabdomys pumilio. The sequence goes on along the minus strand of JANHMN010000004.1, from coordinate 130,400,316 downwards.
CCAAAGCATGCTACAGGCAATGCTGAGCACAGGAACCCTCTAAGTAGTCACTAGCTTGTGATTCCAAGGGTGTCACACCTCTGAGAAGTTGGCAAATCTCATAGGCAAGTTTCATTGAAACATAAAGTAATCCAGAAGTTAGCTAAATTGATTCTTGGTGTTTTAGCTTATGAAAAGCCTCTCTAAGTCATTTCCCACCCAGCCTCCCAGCTCATTTGACATCTTCCTCCTTCCCATCGGTTACCTTTTTCTTCCCTACAATACAGATAGTTTTATGTGAACTTGACACAAGCTAGAGTCATTTGGGTAGAAGAAGCTTCAATTGAGAAAATGCTCTCATCAGATTAGCCTGTGGGGAAGCCTGTGGTGCATATTCTTATTTGCTAATTGGTGTGAGAGCACAACTCCTTATGGGTGGTGCCATTCTGGAATGATGGTTCTGGGTGGTATAAGAAAGCAGGTTGAATAAGGTATGAGAAACAAGCTAATAAGTAGCACCCCTCCATGGTCACTGCATCAGCGCCTTCCTATAGGTTCCATGCCTGGCACCAAATTCAAACAGTATCTATCTACCAATCCAGCTCTACAGAGGATTCTAGAAGGAAAATTCAAATACAAGGAGCATACCTACCCTTGATTTCTTTAATGATGAACCACGATCTGAAACTCAGCTGAAGTAAGCCCCTTATTTCTCAAGACAGTTTTGTACATGATGATTTATCACAGCAATAGAAACACTAAGAAAGACAATTTTTTCTGTCCTTTTGAAAACTAAGTTTTACTACATTACCAAAGATTAAAAAAATTGGATGAAGATTCTCTGCGTAGATTTTGTTTTATGAACATAGATATAGGGGAATGGTTCTGGTGCTTTGATTTAATTGGGAATCTGTGTGTCCAGACACTGAAGGTCCTTATCTTCAATCGGTTTTTGATCTATGAATAAAGATGCCAGTGATCAATGGCTGAGCATAGGGTCGGACACTTAGAGTTGCACAGGTAGGATGCAAAAAGAAACAAGAAAAATCTCTGTACATGGTGGAGAGAGAAGGAACAAACTCGGAGCTGCAGGGAAGATCATAAAAAATGTAGGCGGAAAGGAAAAGTGGCCCACAGAAGAGCAGCCTAGAAGTGTATCAGGCAGCAAAGACCAATGGGCATCACAGAAGGTAACTGGACAGCAAGGTTAAAGGTAAATTCGGAAGGTGTTTAGCCAGGAGTACTGGAGGAAAGGGTTTGCTAGCCACAGAAGATATCAAAGAAATAACCTAATGAGGCATGGTAAAGCATATCTTTATCCTGCGTAGCTGATGCTCACACACTTCTGAGCTTCTTCTTCTTTTTTTTTTTTTTTTCTTTTGGTTTTTGGTTTTTCGAGACTGGATTTCTTTATATAGCCTTGACTGTCCTGGAACTCACTCGGTAGACCAGGCTGGCCTCGAACTCAGAAATCCGCCTGCTTCTGCCTCCCAAGTGCTGGGATTAAAGGCGCGTGCCACCACTGCCTGGCTAGTTCTGAGCTTCGTTACTGGTGTCATAGAGGAAAATTATCTAAGGAGAGATTGGTCTGACAGTCTGACATTTTACATCAGAAAAGCATCTTGATATTTCTAAATTGAAAAGACTGGTGCTAAACAAAAAAACAAACTCAGAATTAGTGGACAGAAAGAAATAATGAAAATGAGGATATAAATTGATGACATGAAGTTTAAAAAGCAATAGAAAAATCTTGGCACCAATAAAGAGGTTCTATAAATGATAAACAAGATTGACACATCTCTAGCCAACTAGTCACGAAGAAAGGAGAAACACAGAATTAATAAAATTATAAATAACTGTGAACTTCTAAAGAAAAAAAAGTGTTTTGAAAATATACTGCTCTCAAAATTAGAAAATCTATAAAACACAGATCAATTGCTAGAAACATATGGCATGTGATGAACAAAGAGGTGTTCATGGATCACCCAATTTAGTATTATGAAAATTGCCATACTATTGAAAGCCACTTATAGATTTAAGTCAATCTTCACCAAAATATCAATGTTGATTTTTACATAGACAAACCAATATGAAATTTATTATACTCAACATCTAATATGAATCTCTAAAGGCTTTGTAGAAGAGCATTGCTGAAGGTGTCATGGTATCTAATCTCAAGCTATACTACAGAGAATAGTAAAAAAAACATATAACATGGTGTTAACATGAATCCTGACATATAAACCACTGAAATAAAATAAGGACCCAGAAGTAAATAAATTTAAAACTTAGTCAGGGTTTCTAAGGCTGTAATAAAACACCATGACCAGAAGCAATTTGCAGAGGAAAGAGTTTATTTCATCTTACATACTTTAAGTTCACCACCCAGATAAGACAGGGCAGGTACTCAAGTCAGGAACCTACGGGAAGGAGCTGATGCAGTGACCACAGAGGATCACTGCTTAATGTATTGCTTTGTAGTGCCAGGGAAGTGTTAGTAATGGCAAAAAAGTAAACAAAACAAAAAACAAAACAAAAAACAAACAAATAGACAGGCTGTAGTTGATCTGATACAACTCACATCAGGGTCTTAATTCTATTTGAGGTAGCTTAGGCCCCTCCAAAGCACCACTGTCACCCAGGATGGTCTTGATGGTAGGGGAACCCTAAATGTCTAGCAGGGCAAGACTTTATAGTAAGCAACAAGCAGGGGTTAAATGTGCAAACATCTAATTGGAAAGCTACTGTGGCCTTTAACATTATTGAGTGGGGCTGGGAGTTATATCATAAACTTAATTTCTGTTTTCCTCTGCATTGGTGATTGTTAAGCAGGGGTGGACTTGTAACCTGGGGTGCAAATCTGTTGGGGGAATAACCTGGAAACATTGGTCTTGTTTAGGGTATAATGTGAAGACACTGGTCTTATTGGGGATAGGCCTAGAGACTGGAGCTAGGCTTGAGTTTTATTGGGGAACAACTTGGAAACTAAAGCTATGTACCAGCCTGTTAGTTTACTTGAGTTCAAACTTAGGTGAGGTTCTGTAAAACACAATCTGAAGTTAAAAGAATTAGCCTCCCACTCAATGTACTACCCAAGACCACCAAACCAGGGATGATACCACCCACAGTGGGCTATGTCCTCTCACATTAATCATTAATTTTAAAAAGTGTCCTACGAGCTTGCCAAGAGCAGTTGGAAACATTTTTCTCAATTGAGGTTCCCTCTTTCCAGTGGTCTACATTTGTTTCAAGTTGACAAAATACGACCAGAATAGAAATGCATGGTGCTCTGCTCTGGAGAAGACACCCTATCCTGACCCATCCTAGAGGAACCACTGTACTCAGAGCATCAGAGGAACCCATGCACACAGAGTAGAGGAGAATCCTCTGGACTCAGAGAAGTTAAGGAAGCTGGATTCTCAGAAGCTCTAACATACCTAGAACCATAGGATTTCAGAATCTCAGAGGCAGCCTGAGTCACAGGAGCTCTTCCTCCCAGGATCTCGGGATCACAGATTCACAAAGTCAAATGGACTATGAGGAGTTCTGACACAAGCAAGAAAACAGGAGAGACAGGCTCCAGTCAGAAACAGTGAGTTCAGGTAGCACTAGAGATAACCAGATAGCGAAAGACAAGTACAAGAACTTAAGCAACAGAAACCAAAATTACCTGGCATCATCAGAACTCAGTTCTACCACAATAGCAAGTCCTGGACATCCTATCACACTGGAGAAGCATGATTCAGATTTAAAATCACTTCTCATGATGGCAATAAAGGATTTTAAGAAGGACATAAATAATTCCCTTTAAAAATTACAGGAGAACACAGGTAAACAGGTAGAAGCTCTTAAAGAGGAAACACAAAAATATCTTTAAAAATTGCAAGAAAACACAGCCAAACAAGTGAAGGAATTAAACAAAACCATCCAGGATTAAAAATTGGAAGTAGAAACAATAAAGAATTTCCAAAGGGAGACTACCCTGGAGATAAAAAACTTAGGAAACAGATCAGGAGTTATAGACACAAGCATCACGAACAGAATACAAGAGCTAGAAGAGAGAATCTCATGTGCAGAAGACACCATGGAAAACATTGACACAGCTGTCAAAGAAAATGCAAAATGCAAAAGCTCCTAACCCAAAAAATTCAGGAAATCCAGGACACAATGAGAAGACCAAACCTAAGGATAATAGGTATAGATGAGAGTGAAGATTCCCAATATGACGGTCCAGTAAATATCTTCAACAAAATTATAGAAGAAAACTTTCCTAACCTAAAGAAACAGATGCCCACGAACATACAAGAAGCCTACAGAACTCCAAATAGACTAGACAAGAAAAGAAATTTCTCCTGTCACATAATAATTAAAACATCAAATGTACAAAACAAAGAAAAAATATTAAAAGCAGTAAGGGGAAAAGGTCAAGTAACATATAAAGGCAGACCTATAAGAATTACACCAGACTTCTCACCAGAGACTATAAAAGCCAGAAGATTCTGGACAGGCCCTGAGAGAAGACAAATGCCAGCACAGACTACTATACCCAGCAAAACTCTCAATCATTATAGAAGGAGAAACCAAGATATTGCATGACAAAACCAAGTTTACACAATATCTTTCCACAAATCCAGCACTACAAAGGATAATAGATAGAAATACTCCAACCCAAGACCAAAGTGTGGGTGCTCTATTCCTTCTTTGAAGGAGTAACAAAATACTCATGGGAGCAAATATGGAGACAAAGTGTGGGACAGAACCTGAAGGAGGGGTCATCTGGAGACTGAGACTGCTCCACCTGGGTATCCATCCCATGTTCAGTCACCAAAGGCAGATGCTGATGTTGATGCCAGAAAGTGCATGCTGACAGGAGCCTTATATAGCTGTCTTCTTAGATGTCCACCAGAGCCTGAAATATACAGAGGCAGATGCTCACAGTTAACCATTAAACTAAATATGGGGTTCCCAATGGAGAAGTTAGAGAGAAGAATAAAGGAGCTGAAATGGTTTGTGGCCCCATGGGGAGAGCAACAATACCAACCAACCAGAGCTCCCAGGGTCTAAACCACCAGCCTGGGAGCACATAGAGAGGGTCCCATGGCTCCAGCTGTATATATAGTGGAGGATAGCCTTGTTGGCCATAGTTGGGAGAGGAGGTCCTTGGTCCCCTGAAGGCTGCATGCCCCAGTGTGGGGGAATTCGAGGGCAGCAAGGTGTAAGTTGGTGGGTGGGTGGGGGCACTCATAGGAGCAGGAGGAGGTGGGATTGTATAGGGGTTTCTGGGTGGGGGAGGAAATGGGGGAAAGGAATAATATCTGAAATGTAAATAAGCCGGGCGGTGGTGGCACGCCTTTAATCCCAGTACTTGGGAGGCAGAGGCAGGCGGATTTTTGAGTTCGAGGCCAGCCTGGTCTACAGAGTGAGTTCCAGGACAGCCAGGGCTACACAGAGAAACCCTGTCTCGAAAAACCAAAAAAAAAAAAAAGAAAAAAAAATGTAAATAAAATATCCAATAAAATTATTTTTAAAAATGCATGGTGTTTTTTGGTGAAAAAAATAAACGTGAAGTCAAAGAGCTACATTCACTAACGATTTGTATTAGGATGTAATACATGGCTGTGAACGTTCAAAAATAGTTCCATGCTCTATTGTACGTTTTATTCAAAGAAGTTTTTTGAGACTAGATCTCACTATGTAGTTAGCTGCCATGGAACTTGCTATGTAGACCAGGCTGGAGGTCAACCTGCTTCTGCCCCCAGGATACAATCATTTAAGATATGCATGACCACGTTCAGAGAAGAGAACTTTAAAACTGAATCAACTTGAGGCAGTTTGTCCTTACTGTAAAGTTGTAAACAAATTGCAGTGTAATGCTGCTATTCTTAAGTAGGAGTTTTGGAAGAATATTCTTTATAATTTACATATTTGGGGTTTTGCTTGCTTATTTGTTTGTTATATTACTCAATGGAAGTATCCAACTTTTTTGCTTCTATCTTATATTATTTTTGTTTTTAATTTAAATTTAAAAACCTTCATACATGAACATTGCATCTACATTTTTCCTGTACCAGAACATTTTTGAAGAAGTATTTAAAAAATATAAAAATAAAAACATAACAGAAAAGGAAACTGATTAAATAAAAGGGATCAGAAATGAAGGAATTTAAAAAACAAAGAAACAAATAACTATACAGAATTCTAAAATCCATCTATGTCAGCAATTACATCCAATGGGAAACATATTTAATTTGCAGATTGATATAAAACTTTTAGAGACATATTTACCAAAATAACACAGCTGCAGTATCAAAGAATGAAAGAAATAACAGGCAACTCAGCATTCACCTTAAGCCTTCTCAGTAATTAATATTATCAGTAGCACAGAAGTTAGACAGACAGAATGTCTAACTAACCACTGCAATGTATCTGGTATGCATAAAAGATTTCTGTCCAGAATTGTTGTAGAATAATGCTTGAATGGGTGTCAACTGACCATACACTAAGTTGGACCATATAATGGGAGCATACACTAAAAATAAACTCCAAAACCTGAAAGTATTCATAAAATATTCTTTAATCACAACATAATTAAAATAAAAAACATATAAAATAAATAGAATAAGTTCTTAGAAATTTACTAAAACATGAATAGGTCAAAAAATATCACAGGAGATTATAAATTATTTTAAACAGACAATGAAAATGTCAGAAACATGGTTGATGGAAGTGAAGTCATGTTCAGATATGCATTAATAGCTTTAAATTAATATATTGGGGTTTAAATGTTAAAAATTAATCATTTAAGGTATCATTACAAGAAAATTTGCAAAGATCGTAAAGTAAAAGTTAGACTCAATGATTTCAAAGGGGAAAATAATGAAGATATATCAAGAAATCAAGCATATGAAAGAAAATATTGATTAATCATACAATGATTTTTTATCTGAAGAAACTGTTAAAATAATACACCATTATCAAAATGTATTAACAGTGAAACAGAGGACACACTACAATTCTTGCAGATTTTAAGAGCAAATATATGATACAAGTAGATATATGCCAATGCATTAGAAAATTGTAAGAAAGTAGACAAGGAACTTTAAACAAAAAATTGAGCACGGGAAGGAAACATAAGAAGTATCATGTTAGATGAGCTAAATATATAATTAAAAACATTCCTTTAAGGAGTTATGTAGAACCAGATAGTTTTCGACTATTTCCATCAAATCATTGAATTTTGAATTATTCAAAATATTTGAGAAAGAAGTGATATTCAATTTCCAGGATAAACCAAATGAATAGTAAAATGAGGGACATGTTCCAAACTTTTTATAGGGCTAGAATGATTTTGATAGCTCACTTTGAAAAGGACTTGATTTATTTCTTTGCTTGTTTGCTTGTTTGTTTTTTGAGACAGGGTTCTTTGTGTAACTTTGGCTGTCCTGGATCTCTCTATAGACCAGACTGGCCTCCAACTCAGAGATGTGCTTACCTCTTCTGGGATTAAATGTGTGTGCCATCATCATCTAGAGTGAGGAGGATATTATGAGAAAGAAAACTTAGTAGTCAATTACATCTCAAGAAATAAAAGATAAAAATGTTGCATAAATATTGAAGAGAAATCAAATAATTTATACAAAGTTTCATTCATTATTTATAATATGACCAAGAGATATTCTATTGTAAGTCAAAGTTGATTTTGTATTCATAAATTAGTCATTATTATTGTAAGTGAGAAAATTCCTATGTTGTCCACACAGAGCCAAAATAATCATTTGATAACATTCAACACATAAGCAACAAAAAAAAAACTTGTTTTTCTGTTAAAAGAAGCGCAAGAAATTTACAGAATGTCATAAAAATCTATTGATAATATGGCACTGGTTCCCTTAGACACAAATGTTTAAATGTAGAGATTTATTTTGGTACATAGTTTCAAAGGGCCCATTTTTCTGTGGTTGCTATAATCCCTGAACTTGGGGGAGCACATCATGGTGTGTGGTGTATGGTAGAGTTGTTCATGCAGAGAAAAAGGTAGAGGGGCAGGTAGAAGAGGTCAGGGACAGACTTTATCTACCTGCCCCTGTGACCTACACATGTAGGTACATATCAACTCCTAAAGTTTCTAGATCCCCTCACATGTACAGTTACCTGGGGTCCAAGTTCCCAAGATGTGGAACTTTTGAGGAAGGCATTTCACATATGGACCATAATGCCTTATTTACTAAATACTAAATAATTAGTTCTAAGCAATAACAAATGGTTATAAATTTAAAAGTTGTCAAAATAATCAACACCCAGGAAACATATCTTAGCTGGAGTATTCATATGTTGCTATGTTTATACATAATTACATTACATATGATCTAGTATTCATATTTACCATAAAGCTAGTTCAGACACTTCTGCAACAGTATGGTCTTGATTCTTCCTTGAAATTTGGAGTTAGGTTCTGGGTAATTCAATTTTCTGATACAATTACATAAATGTTATAATAAAGCTGTCTTATATTTGGATCTTTCTAAATCAAAATTTATATTTGTAACTTAAATTGTGCTGGCTAGTTTTATGTCAAGTTGACACAAGCTAGAGTCCCTGGAGAGGAGAGAGCCACAATTTAGAAAATGCCTCCATAAGACTAGGCTGTAGGCAAGCCTGTAGAACATTTTCTTAATTAATGATTGATGTGGAAATGCCCGGCTCATTATGGGTGAGACCACCCCTTGGCAGGTGGTCTGGATTCTTTATGAAAGCAAGCTGATCAAGTCCTGAGGAGGAAGCCAGTAAGCAGCACTCTCCGTGGTCTGTGTGTCAGCTCCTGCCTCCAGGTTGCTGCAATGGTTGAGTTCCTGTCTTGAATCCCTTTGATGATGAATGACGATGTGGAAGCACAAGCTAAATCACCCTTGCCTCCTCAAGTTGCTTTGGTTTTATCACAGTGATAGACTTAACTAGGACAGTGAGACTTGCCTGTGATGTCTCTGACTTTTAAAATTCTTCATTTCTGGTTTTATCTCAGCTTATGTTTTCTTTGGTCATTCTGTTTCTACTTCCATGTCTTGAACTATTTCCTTCATTTTCTTCTACTCTATGTTTTACAGACTTCATTAAGGGATTTATTCATAACCTTTTTAAGATCCTTGAACATATTCACAGTAACTATTTTGAACCCTTGTCTTGGCCTTCAGTTACATTGCATTTCTCGGGCTCCACTACAGTAGGATTGCTGGTTTCTAGTGGAGACATGGTGTCCTGGTTATTTTTTTATTGGACATTTTATTTACATTTCAAATGTTATCCTGTTTCCCCATTTTCCCACCACCCAGAAACCCCCTACCCCCCTCTTCCTGATTCTATGAGGATGTGCCCCCACCCACCCACCCACTCTTACCTCCTCACCCTTGAATTCCCCCACACTGGAGCATCCAGGCTTCAATGGACCAAGGACCTTCTCTCCCACCTATGCCTGACAAGGCCATCCTCCCCTACATATACAGCTAGAGTCATGGGTCCCTCCCTATGTACTCCCAGGCTGGTGGTTTGGAAGAGTAGGAGATGTAGGAGGAAATGAAGGAGAGGAAATCCTGATCAGAATATATATTATTAAAAATGCTTTTATTTTCAAGAATAAAATAAAACAAAGAAAAAGAAGACATGAATGAGAAAAACAGTTTGGGGGAAGCTCCCATAGGAATAGAAGGAGGGAATTGGGAATAAACACAGATACATTGTATCCATGTATGAAACTGCTTTAGGATAAATATAATACTATGAAAAGAAAAAAAAGTTGAAATTCAACTTAAAATTATATAATGAAAAAATTGTCCTCTGGGGCAAAGAAGATTCTGCTAAAGTAGGAAAACAATAAACTCAGTACTCAGTAAGGGACATTAGTTTAAAAGGCTATTTTTTCTAGGTTATTTTCTATGTTAATTTTCCCAGTAGGAAGGAATATGGTGCTTTTGGACATGGATTCTGAATGGATAAATATCTATGGTGATATTTTCTTCAAAACGGAAGCCAACTTATTCAGAAGTAAAGTCATGTCAGCACCTGGAGGAGACCTCTTGAGCCAAGTACACATAGAAACTCGCCATGCCCTTCTAGAGCTGTCTAGCTAAAGACTTACCGGGAGTACTCTTCTAGGCAAAGCCCTATATTAGTTGACAAATTTTCACTCAAAATAGTTATCAGAGGAATTAACTGACTAATTTTTGGTGCCACCATTTAACCCAAGACTGAGATATTAACCCAAGAATGATATTTACCAATATCATTGGTAAACTACTGCTGATGGAACATAACTAGCCACAGTGATGGCAGCAACTCTTAAGACCATAAAAAACTTTCCAGTATATGAAATCAAAATAATAGAGTATGAACATTATTTTCCATTCAATCATTATTATCTTCTTTGGATTAAATATTTCAATTTCTCTTTAGACCTGTTTCTTTTCATGATTTTGTTCAAAAGTTGCCTTTTTTTCTCTCCACTGGATTTGATTCCCGGTACAAATAAGGTTTTTACTAACCAGAGCTGTAGGCTAGGCTGGTTCTTAAACAGAGGTCTCAATGACTACTTGACCGTACTTTTCAAAAGGTAGGAAACCAGTTTCTGGTTTAGAAAGAACTTGGAAAATAAAACAACAAATCTTACACTTTGTTTGATCTGTGTATAATACACCACTACATTCAGTCTATTAAACCGTTTCTTCTTTACAGAATAAACAATAAGAGGAAATGTCATGTCATTTGGGAAGAAGTTATGTCTATACAACAAACTTAGTGATAATTAAAACTTTTCAGCATAGTCTGGGGTCATCTATACTATATATCAATGGCCTAAAACTAATTTTGACTAGTCAAAAGGGAAAAATGAAAATAAAGCAAAAAAAATAAGAGAGAACTTCTTACTGCAGATGAGCTCACATCATTTTAGTCTAATTTTCCCCTTTTTGCACTACATTTAATGTAAAACTGAGCAGCCTTTCCTCTCCAGAGCTCCTTTTGTTCTTTGAACAGCAAATTGCTTTATTGAAACGATGACTGGAAAGTGTTTTAGAGTCTAAATAATTTGTTCCTCGTTTATGCACAGTGCTGAGGCCGTTTTTTTAAAAAGCACTAGATTCCTGTCTTGCATCCATTCTCCTTTCCTCATCTGGTACTTCCCTTAGGATAGGCACATTCTAATTGAAGAACACATGAGACACTTGACCCAACTGTTAGAGATGATACTCTTGTCTTTGTAGTCAGTCTGTCATTTTGCATGCACACACGTGTCAGAAAAAATCTCTAAAGGGCTCTCTGTAGAGGTCTTGTCTTAGGTGGGGTTTCTATTTTTCTATTAATGTGGTGAAACACTACAATCAAAAACAAGTTGGGGAAAAAAGGATTTACTTGGTTTATGCTTCCATATCACACAAGGAAGTCAGGATAGGAATTCTAACAGGGAAGGTACCTGGAGGCAGGACATGATGCAGAAGCATGGAGGAGTGCTGCTTACCCTCTTGTTCTTTATGGCCTGCTCAGCCTGCTTCCCTATAGAACTGAGTACCACCAGCCAAGCAGTAGCACTGTCCACAATGGAATGGGCCTTCACACATCAATCAGAAATTAAGAACATGCTCTACAGTTTATCTTATAGACAGATTTTAATTGAGGTTCCCACCTTTCAGATGAATCTAGCTCTTGTCAAGTTGATGTAAAACTAGCCAGGATAATGCATCCCTTTATAAACTGACACCCAAACACATCATTGTTAAACTGGACCCTTTCCTTTTCTGTTCATCCCCAAGATTACACCTTTAAATTGTTTATTCAATCTTGATTTAACTTTGGCAAATGGTATCTATCAAGAAAACTGTCCATTTCATTTAGAATTTCCTATTTGTGGAGTACAGGTTTTTAAAGTAAGACCTAACACATCTTTGGATTCCTTCATTGCCTGTTGTTTTGTCCCCCTGTTGATTTCTGATTTTGTCAATTTGGTTATTCTCTCTGCCTTTTAGTTTGATTACATAAGGGTTTCTTGTTGATTATCTCAAAGAACCAACTCTTTTTTTTGTCTTTCTTTTGTTTTCTTTGTTTCTAATTAATTTATTTCAGCTCTGAGTTTGATTACTCCTGCTATCTACTACTCTGTAAAGAATCACACCAAACACAGCTTCTTTGCTCATTTTTGTTCTAGAGGTTTTAGATGTGTTGTTTTTCCTGGGTTGTCCTCCAGCAAAGGAGTCAGAGTTGTAGGCCAGAATATGGAGCCCAGTGGAAGGCTGCAGTTTGGGGCTGTTGAGTGGGCTTTAGGTAAAGTTAGAAGCCTGCTAGTTCCTTCTTTATCACTGCTAATTTCTCAGCTTCTGTCAGCCACCACCAATTGTCCCAGAAACTTCACTACACTTCAAAGAACATTGACTTCAAAAGGTTTCACTTCAATGGTGCTGGTCTCTTGTTAATCATAGCTGCCTTTTAATCCCTTTTAAGACAGCACAGATTCTTCACCCAAATGGCCCTGTAGAGTCTTTGCTGCCCTCACAACTTTCACAAACCAGGCATTTATCATCTACACTGCTTTGAACATTCTTATCTTTTAAGCTCCTACAGAACATTCAACTGAGCTCTCATTACTCAGTGGATTTTCTATTTCAAAATGCCAAAGTACTTGCACAATCCTCCTCAATACACAGTCAGGTCTGTCACAGCAATACCCCTACATCCTGGTAAGAATTCCTGTCTTAGTTATTGCTAGTTGCGGTGATGAAACACATTGAAGAGAAAAGGGTTTATTTGGCTTATGATTCCACATCATAGTCTATATTTGAATCAGTTTAGGACAGAACTCAAACAGATCTGAAAGGAAAAATGATGTTGGAGCAAAAGACCTTTGCAGACTTATAATGTCTACAGTGTAATGAAAGAGTGATCCTTTTCATCACTGTCCAAATAATCTTGATCATGAAGGTGTGGACTCTAGGGCTCTCAGTATTTACTGGGATAAACATGTGAAGAGTACAAGTTGGAGGGGAAAATATTTGCTTATGTTTTCGTACATTACAGTCTGTCACAGTAGAGGGGGCATAGTGGAGCAGAGCATCACACATCACTGTGGCTGGGAAGCAGAAAGAGAAAGCCTGGGAGTAGTTGACTTTGTCAGCTTTTTCTTTCCACACAGTTGCCCAGCCTACAGAATGTGACAGCAATATTAAGACCAAGTCTTTCCCCTATCATTTAATCTGTTTCTGGAAACCTTCAAAGACACCAAACAAGGAGTGTTTTTCTAATCTTTTAGCCATTTCTCAATCTAATCAAATTTACAACCATGATTATTTATTATAAAAAGGCTATGCATGAATTAGACTTTGACATTTTCAAAGTAATTTTGTTTTATAGTATCAACTTTTTTATATCTATACAATGGAAGTAAACAGAAAAATGACCCCCAAAAAAACCCTTTATTTATACTAAGGATGTCAAATTGTTCCTTTCCATTGAAATTCTCAGAAAGTGTTGACTGTTCCATGTAGTCTTTGCATTTGAAGGAACAGTAGCAATTTCTTGGACTTACCTGCCCAGTTCAAAACATATCTTAAGTTAACTACAGTCTAAACTTTCTCTCCTGATCCCTAAATGTGCTCTTTCCTCTGCTGGGATTATTCTTTACCAATTCTTATTGAAACTCAATTTTAAAAGCAATGCATTCAAGAGAGCTACTTGGTCCCTGTGTTTTAAGATTACTATTGCCTATTGCCTGTTTTCCTCTTTTTTTTTTTAAATCACATACAGCACCATTTATTGTTATTTAATTTATTTTACAGTTATTTTTGTCTCCATTCTTCATAAACAGTAAAATAAATAAAATTAGAAAATAAGCCTTTGTATGTTGTGATTATGCACATAGATACACAGAAAATACTGATACTTAATAATTATTAAAAAATTGAAACACCATCAGAATTGTAAGAACAACAACAGCAACAACTCTTATTACATTATTACATTAGTGTCCTTTGGAAAAAAGTTGAAGAAATACAAATCTTTTGGAAATTCACCTAACAATATTTACCTGCTTTTCCTTAAATAACACAATAGTGATTTAATATTTTATAGTCTTATTGATCATTTGAATTAGAAGTTAACATCACTGAAGTTTGCCTAAAATAGGTAGGTTTCTCCTCTTGACTTAGAAAAACTTGAGCTTATTGGTTTCAATATCTCCCTCAAACATGCACATGTATCTGTCCACAACCAAGAGGAAAATGAAAGTGTTTATCTTGTATTAATTTGAGATCTCCTAGAAGTAAGTGAATACCCACACACATCTGTATAATCTTCAAGTCAGTCCAATATCACCAATATTTATTGTGTAAGCACAGCACACTGATATGTCAAGTATACATGTAACTGGCAGTTTGTTCTTATGCTTTACAGACAGGATCTAATAGGATAATTAAATAATTCAAAAAGTAACTTAGCTATATTGCCACATTTGTTTTGCTAATGTAACCACTATATTAAAACCATGAAGATGCAATAAAGTATCATATAAGTTCCCCTTATTATATAGGAATTTCATAACTAGTGACTAACACTATACTTTTTTTTTTTTTTTAATTCTGGAAGGTCATGGTGGTGCAAGGCTTTATTTTTATTTATTTGTTTGTTTGTTTGTTTGTTTGTTTGTTTCAAGACAGGATTTCTCTGTGTAGCCCTGGCTGTCCTGGAACTCATTCTAAAGACCAGGCTGGCCTTGAACTCAGAAATCCGCCTGCCTCTGCCTCCCAAGTGCTGGGATTACAGGCATGTGCCACCTCTGCCCGGCAACACTATACTTTTTAAAATGGAAATTGAAATTGTTAGACTCAATACTTAAGTCTGGCTTTTGAAAAAAATTTTCTCCAGCTGTACTTTGTGGTTTGAGGTAAAAGAAAGCATAATAAAAAAAGTACTGAAGTGGAAACATCAGTAAGTATGCACTCAATGGTTCTCAAGTAGTATTGGCAATATAACTGCTTTGATATATACATAAAATGTGTGTGTGTGTGTGTGTGTGTGTGTGTGTGTGTGTGTGTAAACAAAATTCTATCCCATGATTATTTTACTCTCAATTAAACCAAGACAGAGAGATACTGATTTAATGACTTGCTTAAGGTCAAAAAATGAAAGGTATAGAAATAACACATTATTCATGATAAGAATACAACATATAGCTTTAGCTATAAATTTAAAGCCATTGGAAATGTTACAAGTATATGTGTACTTCCATGCTCTATTGCAGCAATGTTTACAAAAACTAAGATACAGAATCAACATGGATGTCCATCAGCAGAAAACTGAATAAGTAAAATGTGGTATGTGTAAACACAGAAGGATATTCCTCACCTTTAAAAGGGTAAAAAGCTATAATTAGCTATAATATAGGCAAATATGTAGGAAAATATGCTAGGTGAAACAAGCCATGCACATAAAAATGAATTCCTCATGGTCTCACTTACATGAGGAACGTAGAATGGAGGGATTTAGAGAAATGGTCAGTAAAATGATGGTTAAAGGAACTGGGATAGAGATTGGGAAGGAGGAAAGAATCAAGAATTACGAAGCCTCCAACAGATAGGGAGAATCTGAGAGGAGCTGGAGGAGGTGACATCATGATAAAAATATATTATATGACTGTAAGAACCCCCCCCCCAAAGAGAGGACCTCCCTCAAGCCTCAGGAATTCACAGTCACCCAATAACTCACAAGACACCATTCTTGATGCAACAGCAAGAGGTATATTTTGGGGTCAGTCGACTGAGGCTGAGACTCATAACCCATGCAGGGGCAGAGGAGTGTCAACCCCATAGGCTGGGAGTGGAGGGCTTATATAGGAAAGAACCACAAACCAAGGCAGGGGGTGAGGGGGTAACCAAAGAAACATACCATAAAAGCAGTGGAAAGTCAGCTAGTTTCTGGAACCACCCAGATGACTTGCATCTTTCTTTGTGGTCAGGAATGTGTCTTCCTACTTTGAGCCTTCCCCACCTGCAGGTGGATTCTCTTCCCTAAGGTCTGAGGAATGTAATCCAGCAAGTGTCTTCTGACTCAGGGACAATGTATCCAGGAATGTATCCTGGGGCAGTGAAGGCCTAAAATCTTATATCTAGTTCCGCATTCTTGGAACTAGTGAACCTGCATTCTTTTGCTCAGGTCTAAGAGTCATAAAAACTTTCTATATTTTTCATAAGTTTTCTATATCTTTCATGACAAAATCTTAGTAATAAAATAAAAATAATTTAAAAGATGGGAGAAATTGATTTTGAGGTGTTTTGTGTAACAGAATAACCATAATAATTACAGTCAACAATCATATGTATTTCAAACTAAGATTATAACTTTCAGAAAACTCAGCATAAAATATGATAGTTAAGTGAGGTGATAATTGCCTTTATTGGCTAGATTTAATCTATATATGTAAGTATGCACATATGTATGTGTCTATCAAAGCATCACATTGAACCACCATAGATGTATATTCTTATAAAGAGAAGAAAAAAAATGGAGGGGAAGCCGATGGTGAAAGGAGAGTTGGGGCATTGTGGGGAGTAGCTGGCTTTCACCATCGGGGTCCACTCAGTAGATGTGTGTGTCAGGTTCCTCTGTGGTCAGCTACTGGTAATCCTGTAACAGTAACTGATTAATAGTTTGGTTAGAAATAGTAACACCAGGAGGATGACTAAAAAGGGTGTTACAAAAGAGAGTATCTGATTTTATATGGGTTTTTAAAAATCTCAGAACTGGAAGTCTCACTTTCCCTAAAAATGGCATTTTTCTTGGAGGAACCTGTGAAGACCATCTTCTTTAGCTGTCAGGACATCTGGACCCTGTCAGTTCTGAAGCACCACAGCTGGAATCCCATGGGTCTTGTATGTAGAAAAGAGTGTCCTGCGGTGTTGGTAGAAATGGTTGATCCATGATCCTAGCATATATATCTGACAAGATCAATATGAGCAGCCCCCATAATCGTCTAGCCAGTTTCTATAATAATCTTCTATCTGGTCAAAGAGAAAGCCAGTAGCAAGTATAGAGAATATAACATTTAGATGGGATAACAGATATAGGGATGATAGGAATTTGGACTGCTTTTTGGCATCTGGCTATGGAGCAGTTTTCTGGAAAAACTGTTTGTTATCTGTGGGGGTCTTTGAATCTCAAACCTCCAAATGTAAGGGCTGGCCTGGATAGAAACAAGCAGCAGGGAAAGGACAAGAAACCCATGACTAGTCCAATGAGGTCAAGCTCGGCTGCCAGAGTGGAGTCTCATTTTCTGGGATTGAGGACAAGGTGGGTGATTTCGAAGTCCTCTGTAACTTAATAGAGCATGGTTCTATTAGGGTCGATGTGTATGAAGAGTCAATTTTAGATGGAGAGATGAAAGGCTTGAAGTGAGACAAGTGGACCCAATGAGGGAGTCCCTCAAGTTTAGCAGCTGTAGAGGTCACAAAAATTACCCTAAAAGGGCCCTTCCATTTGGGAGAGAGGGGTGAGGGCTGATGATCTGGAGAGGAGAGAGGGACTTGGTCTCCAATGTTGACAGGCAGTGGACAGGAGACAGTGTGTGGTGGAGGTAGATGGTGGTCAGCAAAGTTCCACAAGAGAGAACTTCTGCCTATGGAGTTAGGGGCCCCCTCTCAAATCGCCTAAGTTTAGCTTTTTGTATTGGGGTAGCTTTGGGAAAAAAAGTAGGACATTAAAAGTTGCTTACCTTCTGGGTTTTCGGGTCCAGATTAGTATACTGCAATAAAGCCTTTGTAAGGCATTCTAAAAACTGAGACAGATTTTTCTGTTTGTCCTCGACAACCTCTTGGAGTTTCTCAAAGTTTATTGGCTTTAAGGCTGCCTTTCTTAGGCCTACCAAAAGACATGTTATAAATCTATCTTGAGCTAAGATACCACCTGCAGAATTAAAATTCCATCAAGGATCCTGCTCAGGAACTACCTCAGATCCAATTGGATATGTTCTGTCTGTTTGATGAATCTGATCTGCATGCATTTTTGCCTCTTCCCAAACTCACCTGCATTCATCAGGAAGTACATTCTTAGTAAAAATCATATGAACATCAAGGAAAGTCAAGCTATAAGACTGAGTGATGTACTGGAACTCTTTATTAAAAAATTAGAGGCATAGGAACCCAGTCTGCTCTCTATTTGAGACAGTTCACTCAGTGAGAAAGGGACATGTACTCTGACCAGACTGTCAACTCCAGTCACTTCCCTTAGAGGAAGGACAGATGCTGGTTTAGGTGTCCCTGGAGGAGAAGGAATTGGAGCTTTGGCTGTGGCCTTAGAACACATGATAGGAGGAGTAAAGGTTGGAGCCAATGCAGGGTGATTAGAGTGACCTGCAGAAGGAGGGGAGGGGTCTGAATAGGTCAGACTAGTAAACTCTGAGGTGTCCTGGTGAGAATAAGAAACGGAGGTGGCAGTTTGGGTTTTCAGAGGCATGAAAACAGGTCTTTGACAGAAGGGAGGTGGTTCATCAGCTGGATCTAAAACTGTAGTGTCATCTAACGGTGGTTGAGTAGGTTTCATGACTAAAAGAACCTGGGGTGGGGAACAGGCAGAACACATGGAGGAATTAGAGCAAAGGTAGATGAATGTTTGGATATAGAGAACCTCTTTCCATTTACCAGACTGCTGGCAGTAAGTATGGAGACCCTTTAAAATGATTGGGTCTAGAGTGCCATTAGGTAGCCATTTTAAAGCATTATCTAGGGGGGTATGAAATCCAGACCTTATTGCAGAGGTGTATCAGTTTGGAAGGCCTCAAATCAGGTATTAATTGTGGAGATTTGAGGTTTTTCAGGAGACAACCCAGTGGGGTGTCTGGGGGTGCAGCCTGTTACCGAGCTATTTGTATCGGCATCCTGAAAGAAAAGTTGGTAACAAATCAGGCAAGCAGCCTAGATATCAGGTGTCAAAAGAATATCTAGGGGCCTTGGCAAACAGTTCAACCTGGTGCCAGGATTTTTGGCTGCTGCAAGAGCTTGGGGGTGGGGGGGCTGTGAATTGCTTCTGAGGGGGTCACGCAATGGCCAAAGTCCTAAGTCATAGGTCAGCCAGAGGCCAATCATATGAACTGGTGCAGTGAAACACCAACCCCTCAGCCCAGGAAAGGCTGGCTAGGCCCTATCTGGCCATCTAGGGTCCCTCCCGCCAATTGGAATCTCTTTACGAATCAATATGCCGGTGTGTGTTTGCGAACTTCCGCAGTCTGGTATCAGAAAGGTGGAACCGTGAGGTCTGTGTGGGCCTGTCTGGCTGCCTAACTCACATGGCGGGCCACAGTGGCACAGCTCACGTGGTGGGAGTTTTGTGAGCCTGTGGCAATGGGTGGAATTGGTCTGCAGCAGTGGTGGAAATTCATGCAGTCAGTGATGGCTGTAGGCCACCTGGTATCAGTCCTGCATGGTTACAGGAGCCAGAGGCTGCGGCAGCTGCTGCACTGCGGTACCTGAAGTTTTCAGTCTCAGCCCAATGCACCAGTGTTAGATGGTATTAGAGGTCCGCGTGCAGCTTAGAACAGAACACTCCAGGCCAAACTGTTCCAATAGGTGGGGTTTATTCAGGAGATAGGACAAAGGTGGGGTGAAGAGATGGAAGAAGAGAGCAAGGTCAGGGGGTTCTGCCTGTTTTACATGGGCGGTGATGTGACATAGCCTCTCCCAGGTAAAGGTGAGGTAGCTGGGTGGATTCTGGGCATATATGGTGGTTGCCTTGGCAACAATGTGGGGGTCACTGGGTTTGGAGCCTGATACCTATAAACTGTACACAGCACACACATGGCAAATTCTAAATTGAAGACCAAAGAGTCAAAGAAAGAAAGAGGGAGAACTGAGAACATCAAATGTGTCAAAAATAAATGAATTTTTACTAAATCATTTGAAAGAATAATAAAATGAAATGAAATATATTAAAACCTAAATATAGGAAATGTAGTGCTGCATAAGTGACAGATGGTAACCTACTTTTGCCCCAAATTTCAATCCTGTTGTACCACATTTCATGAGTAAGTGCCAAACTATTAAAACTAGGGCTAGGCAAAACTAGTGCCGTCGTGTAAGTATCCAGATCATTTTTTAAAAAGGTTTTGGGTTTGGCAAAACCTTCCAAAACATTTTTTTCAAGACATTTTCCTGTTAATTTTTAAATCCTCATCTATTTCAGAGGAAATATAATGTTTGTTTCTGATTCATCTACATTTAACTCATTAAAACTTCATTTACCTATGGCCAAAGTGTTCTCCCTTTCTGAGGTAGTCATGGGTCACTGAGATCCAATGGCATTGAAAGGCATGCTCCTGCTCACCTCTAACATTCAGGAAGACAAGCTTTAACTTACAAAGACCAAACAACTACTGGTTCATCCTCAAGGGTTCCAGTATGAGGGAAAGTACAAGTGAGTCATGGCCTTGTATAAACCTATGACCTGTGGTGTAGTCTCCTGGTAGTTATGTAAGAATAAAGACAGTAGTTCAAAAAGGAAGAAGACAAAAGGGAGCTTTTATTTGTATCACTGCGTACTAAAATACAGTCAGCTCAAGCTATCTAAAGTGTGCAAAATCAGACCCTTGAGCAACAAACTAGCAATTCACTTCACCTTCCTAAATCTGCTCACACAGGACATGTATTTTCCCTATACTTAGGTTGTGGCCCGCGCAGTCGTCTCGCCGGCAAGAACGCACGCGGACACATAGGACCCTTCTGCAGCACATGTTTATTCCCAAGTATGGCAGAGGAGAGAGACCAGATCAAACATGGCGCTGCTTTATATACACCCTAGGGTGGGGTGGACATATCTGATTGGCTGCTTGCTCAAAACCCAATTCCCGGGTTGGGCGGTGATAGGCGGTCCTTGCCACTGCACATCCGCAGTTTTACTTGTTTACTCACGCGTGTCAGGTGCCAGCGTGATTACAGCTCTCTACACCTCTCCCCTTTTGCTTTATTAAATGAGACCGTGAGGTCATCTGGCAAGTCTCTAAGTCATCTCTCTTGTAGAGGAAGGTAGAGGTCTGGTCCCTTGTGCAAAATGTTGGGATATTGTAAAGAATTTCCACCCTGGTCGTTGAGTCCACGAGTGTACTTTTATCTACCCATCCCTTTGCCTTTGACAGGGAGAGGATTTTGGCAACTCGACCTCTATGCAGCCAGACATGCCTTCGAGGAATCTATCCCTGAGGAACATCCCCTGTATATGACAGTATACATTCTGCCCAGAGACGTGCAGAGAGTGGGGCTTTTGCGTCACCGACCCAGTGCAATGGGATAGAACCCGTGGGGTGCATCAGCTGAGGGCTCAAGCGTTAGCTACTTTTTGTAGCACAGACAGCCAGACTCTAGGGGAGGAACCTTGTTCTTAAAGCAGCAAATGCTTGGGCAGTCACCGCCTTGTCACACTTTTGTTGGGTTTTTGAGTTTGCATACGAACCATAATATGTACACTAATCCACAGCATAGGGCTATACCAAGCAGGCCTATTCCTCTCCACACCTCTCCTTTTTAGCTTTATTAAAAGGCTCCCTTTTAGCTTTATTAATAGCAGGCCTATTCCCACCCATTCTTTAAAGAAGGAGAAGGCCGAAGATCTCTCAACGTTTCCTCGAACTCTAGGGTGCAGTTCTGCAGCAAAACCTAGAAAGGGATGATTCCCCCATCTCAGCTCCACATGTCCCACCGTCGGCAGTGTCAGCCAGAATATCGCCATCAGCAGGAGGGTCCCCATTTCTCTGGGCAGGATCAAGCTGAGATTCCAAGATTCTTCGTGTTAGGCGTTCCGGTAGCCAGAACGGATTATCTTCTTCCTGTGGAAAAACACAAACAGCTCCCCGGGAATCTTATTAAAATAGGATCCGGGCCTTTCCATTGTCCAGTCAAAACATCCTTCCATTTGACCATCTCTTTTGGTCTAAACAATGACGGTCAGCTGCCGTGTGGTCTTGACTGTCCAGATTTAAAAAATTAAGGGTGAAAAGTACTATAGAAACGGTGACTCATGGCACTGAGGGTAGAGCTTCCTCGATTCCCCCCTTTTGCTTTATTAAATAGGACTTAAAAGTGCGATGAGCCCGCTCTATAATACCTTGTCCTTGACGATTGTACGGTAGACCTGTTAAATGGGTCACCTCCATTTGGCGGCAGAATTGTCTAAACTTCTGAAAAGTGTAAGCTGGTCCATTGTCAGTTTTAAGAATTTTAGGCTTTCCCCAGGCACTCCATGCCTCGAGGCAATGCTAAATAACATGAGCTGCCTTTTCCCCGTCAATGGAGAAGCAAATATAATTCCAGAACAAGTATCAATAGAAATATGTAAATATTGCAATTTGCCAAAGGATGGGATGTGAGTAACATCCATTTGCCAAATCTGTAGTGGCTGAATTCCTCATGGATTAATTCCTACACGAGGCACTGGTAAGAACTGACAACAATTTTGACATTGAGTCACTATATCCCTAGCCTCTTTTCTGGTTATGTTAAATCTCCGACGTAAAGTTTCAGCAGTTACATGAAATCTTTTATGGAAATCTTTGGCCAAGGTCCACTTTGGAGATAGGATGACAGTTATTAACTTTGTGGCTCGGTCTGCCAGGTCATTTCCACGGAACATTGATCCCGGTAGACCTGAGTGAGCCCTGATATGTGTAATAAAAACAGGAGATCTCCTATTGACTAGGGTAAATTGAATCTTTTGAAAAACTTTTGTAAGTCTGCTAGAGGGCTTAATTAATCCAGCAACTTCCAGAACCCTAACTGCATTTACTACATAAAGGGAATCTGAAACAATATTTAAAGGACCTGGGAAGGTTTCAAGAACCTCTAATACTACCAAGCATTCCACAACTTGAGGTGAAGTCTCATGGTATTGTCTAGCTGTGGCTTTATTATTAAATACATAGGCACCCACACCTGTTTTTGACCCATCTGTGTAAACAACCACTCCATCTGGGAGCGGCTTCTGAGATATAATGCGTGGAAACACAGTAGCTTGAGTTAAGGCAAATTGTAAAATAGGATGCTTAGGATAGTGATTATCTATTTGACCATTAAAGGAAGTGACCAACACTGCCCAAACATCAGAGGTAGCAGTTAATGTTTGAACCTGATGTGCAGTATATGGCACTATTAAAACCTTAGATCCTTTCCAAAATGAGTAACAGCTGCTTTTAGTCCACGAAGGGCAAGCTGAGCGACTGCATCTGGATACCATTCAATAATCTTTGCGGGGGATGCATTAGGATTCCTGCCTGCCTCTACCTCCAAGTGTTGGGATTAAAGGCGTGTGCCACCACTGCCTGGCTGGTCACCACCCACACCTGAGAAGCACCTGCCACAAGGCTTTCCATTCCATGTACTGTCCCATATTAGGGAGAACAGATTTTACTGTATTTTGCCAATCATTCGGAGTCATCGCCATAGCAGCTAATCTCTCAAGCTGCATGACTGTGAAATTAGCATCAACTCCATATTTGTTAACTGATTCAGCAAGCTCTTTAATAGGGGTGTACTCTATCGGCGCGTGTACGTGACCTCTCTCTGCTGCCTCAAACACCGGAAAAGCTTGTAACATCCTTTTTTTGTCTTCCTCTGAAAGGAAGGAGTCTGAGCAGCGCTTGTCCACATAAGGCGGAAGAGTGCTGGGGACAGCAAGTTGGGAGTGCGTGACTGGCTGAGAAGCCACGTGTCTCCTGCCTTTTCCCGCCCTCCATCTTGTTGCGCCGGCTGCCTATCCGGATGGTACCTTTCCTTCTCGTAGGAACCCAGTTCCCCCATTTCCGAGCCATCAAGCCCCAAATCCTCCATTTCCTTTACCGGATAAAGAGTTTTCTTTTTTGGAGCTCTCCCTCCCTTGTCACAAAACTCTCCCAGGGCATCCTTTCCCTGCATTATCACTTCCGTGGACCGAACGTCTTTGGAAGGGCCTATATCTTTGGGCTCGTTTTTCCTATTCTCTTTATGAGTAGCTAGCCTCTTATGCAGCCCTGTTTCTGACCTGTCGGCTTGTAGCTGTTCTAACACTCCCTGACCTGCCACGATATTTGAGCAACTTTTCCCATCTTTTAAAATCAAAAGGAAGAAAGTAAACACTGCTAGCGCGATAGCGAAAGCTACGAGAGTTTCTATCGATTGGGGAGGAAAATGAAATAAATCAAGACCAAACATGACTCTCAGAGCTTATCTTTATGCTGCAGTTCTGAATCCTCTCCGCAAACGGAGGCTCCCTCAGTGCCGGCGATGGTGGGTTCCTGGGTTTCAGCACCAGCTGTGGCGTGCTCAGTCATCTCACCGGCAAGAACGCACGCGGACACATAGGATCCTTCTGCAGCACATGTTTATTCCCAAGTATGGCGGAGGAGAGAGACCAGATCAAACATGGCGCTGCTTTATATACACCCTAGGGTGGGGTGGACATATCTGATTGGCTGCTTGCTCAATTCCCATGTTATGGCCCGGGTTGGGCGGTGATAGGCGGTCCTTGCCACTGCACATCCGCAGTTTTACTTGTTTACTCACGCGTGTCAGGTGCCAGCGTGATCACAGCTCTCTACATTAGGTATTCAATGCCATGTCAGATGCTAAGAATTCAGAGTATTGGGATTTAGATAAGGCAGTTGTGTAAGAAAGACAATGAACACATTTGGTTTTTTGTTTGTTTGTTTTAATCCCAAATTGGCACTCCACAATTCATTTTTTGACCTGTTAAAAATTAGTTCCCATGGATGGAAATACTCAAACAGGGAATGTGGCAAGGGACGAAAAAAGGTTGGACGACAACAAAGGATTTATGAGAAGCTATACAGAAACCTATAATCTGGAGTTCACAGGTGACCTGAAAGAACAGAGGTGAACTGGGGGCTAAGGTGAGTATGAGGCAGGGCGATACAAGATAGCAAGGACAAGGAGGTTGGTTGTTCAAAACTGAAAAATTCTCAGAAAGTTTTAGAGAAATCCACTGGTTTGTAAGCTAATTAAAAAGTATATATAAATGAGTTTGAATAAAGTATCCTTTATGAGTGGATACTATTGCTCTCAAGGTTGCAGGTTACTAAATGAAAATCTCAGGACCACATATTGGACACAACCCTACCAGTTGTCATTGAAGACCGACCTGAAGGCTTTGCCACTGCTCTTGTTTGTCCACTGTAATCAGATGGTCAGACCCTACTGCTGCATACAACAGCTTGAAATTAAGCAGACTCTCTCTTGCCACTGACGAGCTTACATGGTGCTAGAATGTACTTTACAAACCAGAATAATGGGTTTCATAAATATGGACTTAGGATATTTGCCAATTCAAAATTGTACCATTTTTCATATGCATATAACCATAGATAATGTTCTAGTCTACACAGCACTCACTGTCTGTGCAGTCTACTGTGTGATCTTCTCAGTAGTGTTTCATCTATGTCATGAAACTATACACAGTTTTCTTCTGGAAATTCTGTCTCCTGTTACTTCTTTGTAATTTGACCACTCCACTGTAACTTCTGTTGACCACTCCCTCTAACTGCTTTCTATATGGTATGTTACCCATTTTTTCTGCCCTATTAATAACTTCAATTTACTTTCAAGATGATCTTAGCTATTACTACAAATTCTACAAATAGTTGAATTATTTCTAATTTTTTGACCTCTAGGTTTCTTTCTTTCTTATTATGTAGATTGAAATCCCAACTACCAAAATTTTGTTTCTAGATTTTTTTAAAAATACCTGCTTAATTTATTTCTGATATTTTGTTTTGTATCTTTCCCTAAAACCTGCCATCTCTTGCCTGCCTTCTTTCTTTTCCTTCCCCCTCCTTCTCTTCATCTCTCCCTCCCTCCATTACTTCCTTTCTTCTTTCTTACATCTGTTCTTTTCTTTCTTCTTTCATACTTTCCCTCCTTTCTTTCCTCTCTCCATCTCTCTTTGCTTGTCTCCATTTTTCCTTCTTTCTGCCTTCTATAATTTAAAAATAAAGGAATATCTTTTTAAAAAGCATAAACAATGCACACTAACATGTGGAGGCAGAGGCAACAGTTCTTATCAGTTGCTTAAATATTTAGCCATACTCTGTGTAAATGGGTGTGGGTGGGTGGGTGTGTGGGTGGGTGTTTGTGTGTGTTTGAGAGAGAGAGAGAAGGGGAGAGAAAGAGAGAGAGAGAAGAGAGGGAGAGAGAGAGAGTTTGGCACAAATGAGTCTATAACATTTTCTCGTTTAATATAGTTTGGGAATTAATCATTCACAAAAGAAAACCGACTCATTGCTCATGGAGAACATAAAATATACACTTGTATAAATGTGTGCACTACATGTATACCGTGTGAATACAGGTTCCCACAGGTGCCCTTCCCCAAAATAAAATAAATTCGTACACTGTGAAACATTTTCAGAATTTTTTTAATACAATAAAACAAATATTCCTAAATAACTGTTAAAATGTTTACTGTATCCATTTTCATTTTCAATGTATAGAAGCAAAATAATTCAAAGGTAGAAAATTTAATTTAATAGAAAATTAATAGAAAATTTAATAGATACTATTTAATTATTTCTAACTTGCAACTATATCCTCACCAAATATTATCAATAATTTTATGTTTACATGTTTAGAGGAAATAATGTTCATGACGCATTTAGCTTAGCTTTCACATCTTACAGATGGTCTGTGACAATTTATTATAGCATATAATTTCAAATGTCTACATTTCCTCTATTAGATTTCTGTTTTCATACTTGAATAACTTTTCATTACTATATTCACTAACTGTGATATTGGAATACTTTTTTAAAAACACATTTTTCAGTTTATCTTTTTTTTTTTTCCAGAAACAATGGAAACTCAATCTCTGGGCACAACAGCTAGAATCCTAATCTTGTAAGCCATATTATATATAATTCCTCTGGTTGTGAATCCTGGAGGATCTGCCATGAAACTGGGAGACACTAGTAGCTTCATCTTGCCCTTTTGTTATCCCAGATCCAAAAGCCCCTAAGCCTCTCCTGCTTCCTCTTTCCTCTGTCCAACCCAGAAGCCCCTCCTACTCACCCAGTGACTGATTTCTTTATTCATTCAGGGAGGTTACAAGACTGTCACCTGAGTATGTGACTCATTCCTCATTCTAGACTGCCCCTCCTGGGAGAGTGGAATTAACAATAAAATGCAGGCAGCACAGAGCCATTCACAACATTTCCCCCTTTCTGTTCACGTAAAAGATTCTTTTATTTCAGATATAAATTGAAACACAACTATTACCATTTTGTAATTTATAAAGTATAAGATAGACCTAACACCCAGTCCACTGTTTTTGTCAATAAAAATAGAGCACTATCATCCATCATAACTTTAAAAGACTTATAATTCTACACCTGATTTATGTCCTGGCTTTAGACTGTATGCCATCTGAAAACCATCTTCTCAAATAATTGGCTATGAGACTATAAGTAGTTTTTCAACCCCATCAGAAATCTGAGAATGACCTACATTAACTAAAAATATATAGGACGCTTAACACAGGTTCCAGAACTGAGATAAATTGTAAAGACAGTTGCCTACCCATACAGTCCCAGTAAATCAGGAAGTTGGAGCCTCTGTCTTCAGCCTTCTGGCCCAGGATTATCTGACAGACCTTTGAGAAAAAAGAATATTAAGGACTAGCCTATTTTGTCTCTTCAGAACTAAGCTGTCCTAACCTGTAAATTGTGTCCTTTCAAGAACAGTACAGGTCTTCAGGAGATATTGGAAATTTTCTGCCCAGTGGTGACCTAGCCTCAGTGTACAACCTCACCTGGAGTTAAGATGCTCAGCAGCTTTTTCTTTGAACTGATAAATGGGAAGCTGTTAGGAGCAGATTTGTTTCAACAACAAATGAATAAATAATATTAAATGTCACATTCTGTGGATTTCTGGTGTTTTTGAAAACCAGCTATCTATGTAAAGTAATCTGGACAGTTCTTCATTAACTACTTTTAGCTATTTCTAATTAAATATCTAAAAATACCCTAATGGTAAAGCCATGAATTTGCTATTTGGCCCTTAACTCACAGGCTTAAACATCTCAAATCAGTTATAATGACATTTATAGAAGGACTCAGTCCAAGCCTTGTACTTATAAAATTTTATATCAATAGAAGAAATTTATACCAATGAAACCTTGATTCTGAATCAAAATAAATTCTGTACTAAAATAAGAAATTATGACTTCAACTTAGTAATAATTATAAATATTTCTACCAAATGAGATTATGGCTGTACAATCAACTCTAGCTATTTCCTCCCTGTTCCTATTATGACCATTTCTATATTCCCTAGAAAGACAACCTTAGAATAACGACTTCCAGCCCCATATCCCAGAGGTGATAATTTTTTTATAACTTCTTCAAGCTGAATATTGATATTGAGATATTTTTCAAAGGGTTGGGGGGTAGGAAAAATAGGGGAGTTGGTTGGCCATAAGAATGCTACAACAACAATTGTATTAGTCTCTGATGTCTATGTCTACCAGGAACTACAGACAATTATTAATTAATATCTGTTATAGCAAGTAATTATCACTGTCCTCTCTGCTTGGAGTCAGTGACTAATTTTCCCTATTCTAGTTCTGAACCATGGGAGAAAATCCCCACGTGATTCTGACAAAATCTGTGTATAAATCTTTCCTAAAAGCAAATAATCCCAATTTTATAAATTCACAGTTCAGTCCATCTCTTCCCTAAGAATTAGGCAGCTTCCCTCTTCCTCCTGACTCAGAGCAGCCATCTTATCTCTTTCCACAGCAGAGGACCTGGAACCTGCTTTCCTTGTTTCAATTCCCTATACTTGAGTCCACATGACTTGTCTCAGTGCTACCCAGCTGCTCACTTAAAAAAATAAAACTCTTACCTCTCTGGCTAATAATCTTAAATTTCTAGTGGATTCTTGCCCAACATGTTGGTTTGCCACCTGTTGTGAGAAATATTAAAAAGAATGGCATGCTCCCATGCTATGCCCAGTACTAGTGAAGACTCCCAAATGAGGGAGACCCTTACTCAAGTCTCGGGAAGTTGAGAACACCCACAAACTCCAAGACACCGTACCTGGATGCAATCAGCAGAGGTTTATTAGGGAAGAGAGCTGGCAGCTAGCATTCAAACTGCACACTCATGCATGAGTACAGTTTGACCCCGAGTGGTGGGCTAAGGAGCTTTTTATAGTAAGGGGTAGGGAAAGGAAGGAATTTTCGCGCGGTTACACATGATTGGTTGTTTTATAAATTTTTTTTTTCTGAGACAGAGTTTCTCTGTGTAGTCCTGGCTGTCCTGATACTCACTCTGTAGACCAGGCTGGCCTCGAACTCAGAAATCCTCCTGCCTCTGTTTTATAAATTTTGAACTCAGCAAGCTGTAACACTGGAAAAGACCTCAAAGGGGGGGGGGGGTTAACCAAGGTCAGTGGAAAGTTAGCTAGTTCTTGGAACCACCCAGATGTCTTGCATCTTTCTTTGTGGCCAGGAATGTGTCTTCCTGCTTTGGGCCTACCCCACCCACAGGTGGATTTTCTTCCCTGAGGCTTGAGGAATGTATCCCGGGGCAGTGAAAGGCCTGGAATCTTACATTCAGTTCTGCTTTCTTGGAACTAGTGAGCCTGTATATATTTTGTAAAATGGTCTTTATAATTTTTCACTCTACACCGGCAGGCCACATGGCACTGGCAGGATGTTCTCATCTTGGCAGGTTCCCTGGCCTGGTGGTTCTCAAAATGTCTCCACCCAACTCTCTAAGTTCCCACTGGCAGGTTGCTACCACACCATTCCCATGCTTCATAACCCCCATGGCCTTTGTAGTGTACATCAGGTAAACTCACACTTTGCCTCTGTATCTTTCTCTCTGGAAGCCAGTTGAGTTGATGTGGGGAGAAGAAAAACACCACACAAACTTAGTTCAGAGACAAAAAAAAGCTGGTTATTTGAGTGAATCAAGAAGATAGATAAACCCCTAGCCAAACTAATTAAAGAGTCTAGAGACAGTATCCAAATTAACAAAATTAGAAATGAAAAGGAAGGCTAAACAACAGAAACAGAAAAAATTTAAAAAATCATCAGATCCTACAATAAAAGTCTATACTCAATAAACTTGAAAATCTAGATGAAATGAATGATTTTCTAGACAGATACCACATACCAAAGTTAAATCAAGAGCATGTAAACTATCTAAACAGGTCCATATCACAAAAGAAAATAGAAGAAGTCATTAAAAACCTCTTAAACAAAAAAAGACCAGGGCCAGATGGATTTAGTACAGAATTTTACCAGACCTTCAAAGAAGCCCTGATGCCAATATTCCTCAAACTATTTCATAAAATAGAAACAGAAGAAACACTACTTAACTCATTCTATGAAGCCACAATTACTCTGATACCTAAACCACACAAGAACCCAAGCAAAAAAGATAACTTCAGAACAAACTCACTTATGAATACCAATGCAAAAATGCTCAATAAAATTCCTGCAAACCGAATTCAAGAACACATCAAAACTATCATTCACCACAATCAAGTAGGCTTCATCCCAGAGGTGCAAAGTTGGTTCAATATAGAAAAATCCATTTACATAATCCACTATATAAACAAAGTGAAAGAAAAAAATCACATGACCATTACTTTAGATGCAGAAAAAGCATTTGACAAAATACAACACCCCTTCATGTTAAAATTATTGGAAAGATCAGGAATTCCAGGCGAATACCTAAAGATAATGAAAGCAATTTATTGCAAAGCATCAGCCAATATCAAATTAAATGGAATCATACTTGAAGCAATTCCACTAAAATCAGGGACAAGACAAGGATGCTCACTCTCCCCATATCTATTCAATATAGTACTTAAAGTTCTAGGTAGAACAATATGACAACAAGAAGAAATCAAGGGGATACAAAATGGCAAAGAAGAAATAAAGGTATCACTATTTGAAGATAATATGATAGTGTATATAAGCAACCACAAAAATTCTACCAGAGAACTTCTCCAGCAGATAAACAACTTAACCAAAGTGCCTGGATATAAAATTAACTCAAATAAATCAGTAGCCTTTTTTTTTATACAAGTGATAAACAAGCTCAGAAAGAAATTAGTAAAACAACTCCCTTCACAATAGCCACAAATAATATAAAATAACTTGGGATGTCTGTAACCAATCAAGTGAAAGAGATCTCTAATTAGATTGGAAAATGAAGAGATCTCCTATGCTCACGGATTGGGAGAATTAATACAGTAAAAATGGCCATCCTACCAAAGGCAATCTGCAGATTCAATGCAATTCCCATCAAAATGCCAACACAATTCTTCAAAGACATGGAAAGACCAGTTCTCAAATTCATCTGGAAAGGCAAAAAGCCCAGAATGTCAAAATTAATTCTTAGCAGTAAAAGAATGGCTGGGGGAAATTACCATCCCTGACCTAAAACTTTACAACAAAGCAATAGTGATAAGAACTGCATGGTATTAGTGCAGAGACGGACACACTGATCAATGGAATAGAATCGAAGACTAGAAATAAAACCGAATACTTATGGACACTTGATGTTTGACAAAGACTCCAAAAATATACAATGGAAAAAGAAAAGCATGTTCAATAAATGGTGCTGGTCTAACTGGGCTGTCTATATGTAGAAAAATGAAAATAAACCTATATTTGTCACCTTGCACAAAGCTCAAGTCCAAGTGGATCAAGGACCTCAACATAAAACCAGATACACTGAATCTAATATAAGAGAAAGTAGAAAAGACCCATGAATTCATTGTCACAAGGGGGAAATTTTCTAAACAGAAGTCCAATCGCTCATGCTTTAAAATCAAGAATTGATAAATGGGACCTTGTGAAACTGGAAAGCTTCTGTAAGGCAAAGGACATAGTCAGTAAGACAAATCAGCAACCCACAGATTGGGAAAAAAAATGTTCACTAACCTCACATCCGATAGAGGGATAATATCCAAAATGTCCCGTCCAGCGGGCAAAGTTATTACAGGGTCCCTGAGTAGCTACCACCTGAAAGAGACACGGGTGGGAGAGAGAAAGGAGACCAAGCGGCGAAGAATGGACAGAGTCAGTCTAGCTGTTGTCAAGGTCTCATTTACTAGAGGCAAGGCTTGCAGTATATAAGCAAAATTAAAACAGGGAAGTAAAAACACCCATCCTTGCCCAGTGTCCTTAGTCCGGTTATCTATGGCTCGAGGCTGTTATCTTCATCATTGGAACGTTCACGTTCTGAGGAAGTTCTGAGGTCCAGCTGTGACATTGCTGGAACTGTGATGGTTGCGCCTTTTCTGGAAAGCCTCTGTCCTTTGGCTGACCCCGGCAGCCTAGGGGTCTCTGGTCTCCAACACCAAAATATATAAAGTACTCAAGAAGCTAACTACTAAAAAACCAAACAACCCCATCAGAAAATAAGGTATAAAAATAACTGAAAATTCACAACAGAGGAATCTTGAATGACTGAGAAGCACCTAAAGAAATGTTCAAAGTTCTTAGTGATCAGAGAAATACAAATCAAAACAACCCTGAAATTCCACTTCAGAGTGGCTAAGATCAAAACCTCAGGTGACAACACATATTGGGGAGGATGTGGAGAAAGAGGAACACTTCTTCATTGCTGGTGGGGTTGCTAACTGGTACAAACATTCTGGAAATCAATCCAGAGTTTCCTCAGAAAACTGGAAACAGATCTACCTGCAGACCTAGCAATACCACTCTTGGGAATATACCCAAAAGATGTCCCACCATGCCACATGGGCACATGTTCCACTATGTTCATAGTGGCCTTGTTTGTGATAGCCAGAAGCTGGAAACCACCCAGATGTCCAACCACAGAAGAAATGATACAGAAAATGTGGTTCATTAACATAATGGAATATTACACAGATATTAAGAATGAGGACATCCTGAGTTTTAGAGGCAAATGGATGGAACTAGGAAATATCATCCTGAGTGAGGTAACTTGGACCCAAATATGCATGGTATGTACTCACTAATAAGTGGCTATTAGCCAAAAAAACCATAAAAAATAATAAATAAATAAATAAATAAATAAATAATAAAAAGTACAGAAAACCCAAGATACAGTCCACAGAACTTAAGAAGGTCAAAAAGCTGAAGAGCCCAAGTGAGGATGCCTCAGTTCCACTTGGGAGTGAGAAGAAAGCAATCACAAGTAGGGAGGGAGGGAGGGACCTAGAGGGGAAAGTGAGTGGGGAGGGGAGAGAGGTATACCTGATCTGGTATTGAGTGAGGGAAAAGGACTGAAGCCCTGAGGGCCAGCAGAAAGAATGTAAACAGGCAACCTAGGGAGGTAGGAGGTTGGGAGAACCCTCCAGAATGCACCAGAGACCTGGGAGGTGAGAGACTCTCAAGACTCAAAGGGACCTTAGATGAAATGCCTGACAGTAGTTAAAGAAACTTATAGAGCCCATCTCTAGCAGGAAGACAGGGCATCAAGTAAGGGTGGGGTTGCCATTCCACAGTCAAAACTCTGATCCATAATTGTTTCTGTCTGAAAGAACTTCAGGGTTGGAAATTGAGAGGGGTTTTAGGAAAAGAAGGTCTAGGGATAGGCCCAAAGTAAGATCCAGTTCAAGGGGACATTTCAAGGCCTGACACTATTACAGAGGCCATGGAGCACTCTCACAAAAAAGGGATCTAACATGACTGCACTCCAGAAGACTCAACAAGCAGCTAAGAGTCAGATGCAGATATTTGCACTCAACCAGTTGACAGAAGCTTCTGACCCCTGTGGTTGAATTAGGGAAAGGCTGGAAGAAGCTGAGGATGAGGGTGACCCTCTAGGAGGACCCACAGTGTCAATTAACCTGAACCCCCAAGATCTCTCAAACACTGGACTACCAACCAGGCAGCATACTCCAGGTGATATGAGGCCCCAAACACATACAGCAGAGAACTTCTGGGTCTTGGTTCAGTCAGAGAAGATGCACCTAACCCTCAAGAGACTAGAGGCTCCAGGGAGTTTAGAGGTCTGATTGGGTGGGGGGTGGAGGGTTGAGTTATCCTCGTGGAGACAGAGTTTGGGGAAGAAGAACGGGATGTGGAGGAGTCAGAGGGTGGTTGGGGGACTGGGTATAAAAATCTGGAGTGTAAAAAATAAATTAACTAAATAAATAAAAGACCAAGAAAAAAAAAAGACAAAGAAATCCAGTAGCATAGTGGATTCAGATTGAGGCAATGGAACCCCCCTCCTCACCCCCTATGCCTTAGGAATAAAATTACAGCTGAACTCCTGCTCAGTATGCTTCCCTGCCTGATTTACCATGGCTGTACACTTTTCTATACACATAAAATATTCTATTGTGCCAAAATACTTTGGATTCTCTGGTTGTTCTCCTGAGACCCTAGACCAAATATTAGGCTTCAGAGGCATACTTTTGGAATTCCTGTATTTAATTTAAAGTTTGTTATTACATTATTATATTTGACAGAGAATTTTCTGAGTATAAAATTTTAGGATGAAACTATTTTGCTCAAAAATGTGAAGGTGTTCTTTGCATTGCTTCATAACCGTGAGAGTAGATTTTGAAGAAATTTTTCTGATATGATCTAAATCTATATTCATCCCCAGTGTTTAAAAAATTCAGTATAGTATCATGTAATGTTGATTTTAAAAAGTATTTACTTGACCTTTTATGTTGAAGATCTATGTTTTTGAGTCTTTAACATTTCTTATAATTCCTTCCTCATTATGTGCATTCAGCTTCCTCTTTCTCACACTCCATCATTTGCTGATAGTCTCCTATGGTTATACTCTGATCTAAAAACAGAGTATGCTTTTCCATTATTTTATAAATTACTTTTATTTCTAGACTATTTTAAACTTTCCTTTTTATGTTTTGTGGATTATTTGTGGATATTTTTATTTTCTATTTGTAGTTTCTATAGTATATATTTTAGATATTTATACTTGTTTTGTTCTTAATTAATGCAAATATATTTACATTCCCATGATTTATTTTTATTCCATTTTGTTGCTATATGGTGATATCTTTTTGAGAATATTAATTATAATATCAGGAGATTTTTAAATTTTTATTTACATTTTTATTCCAAGTTCTGCTTTGTGTGAATGTTTTCCAAAATATTCCATTTTGAAGGCTTTCCTTAAGTGTTCCAAAGCATTGGCTACTTGCGCCTTCTTTAGTGAAAGTACTAAAGTTATACTGAGAAGCATTCCCTAGTGGCACTTCCCATGGTGACAGCCTAATGGTAGTGGACGGTTTCTTCACCACAATCCTGATGCTGCATGGCTCCAGCTAGCCAGAATCCCTGATGGGTAAACAACCAAACTAGTGGAGTTTTTTTCACTTTCTAAAATTCTCTGTTAAAAGTAGAAATATTTCAGTGAACATTTAACTGTATCAATCCCCAATTAACTGCAATCACATTTGTTTTGATGGTAAGAACTTTCCTGCAATACTTTTTGAATACTCAAAACAACCTAAAAGGTGTGCAATTCTACAGATAAAAACAAGAAAGTTTAGGTATTTAATTATTTTTTTTCTACTAAGTCCTAGATTGAAATTCAGTTAGATGGGACTCTAAAATAAATGTCTTTATGCTTGATTATATTAGCTAGTACTTCCATCCATGTCTTTCCTCCCTCTCTCCATGCCTCCTAGTCACCCTGTCTCCTTTCTTCCCTTTCTCATTACTTTTCTTCTTTTCCTATTTCCTTTATAGGTATTGAAACTAGAACATTAATTCTATTGAGATCCCAGTGTTTGGTTGTAAAAAGTAGTCAATAGAGAGGAAAAAAAAATCTAATGTTGATTTTTAGTATGCAGTTAGTATACTAAATATGAAAAAAAGCTGGTTATGAAAGTATGAAAAACTCAGTTTTATTGTCAATATGCAAGTAAGAAAGCCAGGTATAGTGGTGCACACTTGTGACTCCAGCAGTAGAAAGTGGAGACAGGAGCGTGATGAGGCATGTTGGCCAATCAGCCTAGCTTCATTAGTAAATTCCATGTTAATGGAAGACCAACCATATCACAAAAGCAAGGTGAATAATACCTGGAAATAACTGAGTCTGATGCTTGGTTTCTACATGTACATGCACACATGTATACACATAAGTAGCTGAGCACATGTACATGCACACATGTACACACAAAAATGAGTAGGTGAGCACATGTGTATGCACACATTTATATAGACATAGATAAGCACATGTACATGGACACATTCATGCACAAAAATGAGTAGCTGAGTACATGCATAAAAATGGAATAAGAACATGCTTATGGTTTAAATTTTATGGTGTTGAGGGTTTTTTAAAAATCTACCTAGAATGGTTTTGTGAGGGATTGAAATTTTATTTAATATGAGTTAATAATAAAAACATTTATTCCTGTGGTTTTCAGTGAAACTATTTTACCTCAACTATGATTGAACAAAGACTTCAGAAAGACTAGACAATTGTATCTATAAAAACATTTATTCTAAATCAAGATTCTGATCCCAATAGAAACCTTCAGTGTTCACATGAAATAAATACAGGCCACTATATGATGACTTGATTACTTTTAAAAATATTCATGAAGTTTATGAGCCATCTTTCATTGTAACTTGACTTCCCAATGCCAGATGGAAAGTCTCCTTTCAAAGAGCTATGGATTTTGGTCACCTGTGAATTCTGGAGATGTTAGTCATATTTTATTTATTTATTTGTTCTTCTTTCATACAATACATCCCAACTACATCCTCCCCTCCTCCCAACTCCTCTCACTGTTCCTCTGCTTCCCTTCAGAAAAAAAGTAGTCCTTCCATTGATAGTCATATTGTTATGGTTAGAATCTTAGCATTTGTTTTGTCCATCACTCTATGGCTTTCTGTTACTGCAACAAAATACCTGAAAAAAAAAAAAAAAAAAAAAAAAACCTCCTAGGAAGGAATGGTTCATTTTGGCTTGCAAATCTGCAGTCCTTAACTCCATTGGTTTTAGAAATTTTATTTCATAGTGGCAATGATAGAAAAGGATGCCATGGTCAGAGAGAAAAGGGATGAAAGAGGGGGTAAAGGAGGAAAGGAGAGGGAGAGAGAGAGGGAAAGGGAGAGGGAGGGGGAGGGGGAGAGGGAGAGGGAGAGGGAGAGGGAGGGGAAGGGGAGGGGGAGGGGGAGGGGGAGAGGGAGAGGGAGAGGGAGAGGGAGAGGGAGAGGGAGAGGGAGAGAATACAGAGAGAGAGAGAGAAGGGAGAGAGGGAGAGGGAGGAAGAGAGAGATGGGACAGGGACAGGGACAGGGACTGGGAGAGAGAATGAGCTAATATTTTCCTTTTCTGAAGTCTAGGTCATTGGGAGCCTAGACTTGGGAATGGGATGGTACAGACCATTCAGGACAGCTCCCCTCCTCTTCCTCATCTAGTCTTCAGCCTCTTCATCTTGTTCATTCTCCTCCTCTTTCTTTCTGGAAATTCTGTCAAAGATAAACTTGGAAGTGAAACTTACTCAATTGCTCAGGACACTTCAATTCAATAAAGTTGACAATCACGATTAACTATCACAGAAACTTTATTTTAGTTTTCTTCTGTTTTGAGTATATTTATCCTGTCCCTTCATTTATTTTCAAAACTTACTCTAGCTTCTATCTAAGACAGCCCTAATTTCTGTGTTAATTCTGAAATTTTTTATTTCAACCATACTACGTAACATCAACTTTTCAAAGTGGATGCAGTTCTTTTTCACATTTCCTTCAACCCAGTTTAATTAGCAATATAATCACATTATACCCATCCTCTTGCCTCCAGTGAGATTATAAGATTCAGAGACCCAAACAATCAACTAACCTGTAAGCATAACAAATACATTAATTTAAACATTACATACCCAAAATAATAAGGATAAGAAAATATAGCTACCTTTTAAATTGGCCTACAGATGGGCAAAGCATCAGCTAAAATTAGATAATGTAACATTTTCATTTCTTGATTCAAACATAGTTAAGAAAGACACAGAATGGAAATTCTGATTTTCTAGATTTAGATAAATACCCAGGCCTTTATGCTTTTTTTTAGGAAAAAAAGAAGAGAATTAATCCCTCCTCCTACCTTTGTGTGTGTGTGTGTGTGTGTGTGTGTGTGTGTGTGTGTGTGTGTGTCTGCTGAGACCTGCTTGGAAGGGATGGTGTGATATGGTTTCATGCCCCTGGAACATAGGTTGATAATTGCTAGGTGGTGTAAGGCTTGTTTGTATACTTTACTTTAGTTCTCCTTTGGGGTAATGTCCTCTCTGCCAAGGTTAATGACTCCATGATAATCAGAGATAGGACAAGTCCAGGAGATGAGGGTGTGTCTAATGTCTCAGGAAAATGGTAAATGCTAAGACCTTCAGGATAACACTTAAGGCTGTGAGGAGAACTCTGAAAACATGAATTCAAAAATATATAACTTGTCAACAATGCAAAATGAGTTATATGAGGAGCTTCATGGATGTAAAAGAACAAAAGCAACTGCACCGTGAGCCAGCTTGTCAGAAAGATTCATAAGCCGGCAGATACAGAGGCAGGCAAATTCCGGATTTCAAGGGACAGAGCTAAGTTAAATTCAGGCATGTTCAGAATAATGATCTCAGAGTGAGATCCCACCTAGCTAGCTTATTCTCTGTGCTTAGAATGGCAGGTAGGTCTCTGAAATTATTTTCAATGTTTAAAAAAAGAAGTACTTGCTGTCTTTTTATAAGAGTCAAGGGGCTAAAGTCATAGAATGCTGATTTGTGGGATAATCAAAAGGGAATCCGAAGTAAATGACTAAATTTATCTGTAAATAAAATACTTGGCTTTTGGTCTGCATGAAATGAACTAGAATCAATATCATGAACTATATTGACAGCAGTATTTTTTTTTAGATTTTTTTTTTCTAACAAGAGCTGAACTATCTGGAGATCTCTGAAGAGCAAACAGGTCTATTAGAATTTTTTTAATAGGATTTCTGATTTTGATAGAAAAATTCATGGAGAGTGAACAAAGCTCTTTAGAACTTGTTTCTAAAAGAGAGAGCTGTTGTCTCAAGCAGAGAGAACTGTCTTGAGCAGAAAGCTATTTTGAGCTTGACTACAGAGTGTCAAGTTGAACCCCATTAGTTGAATTTGAGTCATTCTTGTCACTACTCCCAGGACCTGCTTCCTCAGGACTCCTGAAAGAGCTGAGGTTGGACCTTGGCATGTGTAGGTGTAATGAATGTGTGTGCACCTGTATATGGATGCCAAAAGAAAATTTTGGATGCCATTTCTCAGGAACGTTTTCTGACACTTTTAGGACATGGTCTTTTATAGGCCTGAATCTCAGAAATAAGGCTGGGCTGCCTGCTCAATATGCCAAGGAATTCTCTTGTTTTGGTTCTCCTCAACATTAAGATTAGAAGGGTGTGGCACCATGCTCAGTATTTTTAAATGAATTCTAGGAATTGAACTCAGTTCTTCATGCTTGGTAAGTACTTTACCAACTGAGATAACCATCCTGACATAGGCTAAGGTATTTTTAAATTTAGTTTTTCAATTAAAATATAATTACATCCTTTTGTTCCTTGTCTGTCCTCACTATAACACTTTCCATGTCTCTGTCCTCCAGCCCCTCCCATTCAGATTGCTTTTTGTTAAATGCATGGCCTCTTCTTTTTTGTTTTTTGGTTTTTATTCTTGTACACATGCACATGTATATGCATGTCTAAACATATAAATACTATTTGGTGGGTCTATTACTATTGCTATATGGACATGATTTGAGGATCGTCCACTTGGTATTAGATACGTGATTAGGGGGCTTGTCTCTGGGAAAGCCTAATTCTCCCTCACTTCACTGTCATTAGTGGTTTATATTTGTCTAGAGGTGGGGCCTGTGAAACTTCTTTCATTAACATTAACAAGTATATTGTTATTATACTTGTTAGTAATTTTTACGAAGCCATATTTTTGTGGTTTCATGAGGTAAGCTTCCCAACTGTTTCTGGGAGAAATACTTTCACACAGGTCTTTCTAGTCCTCTGGGGCTTATAATCTTTCTACTCTTACTCCAGTGATGTTCCCTGAGTTTAGGTTGTAGGAATTGTTTGATGTATCTGTTGGGATTCTGGTACCCCACAGTGTTGTTCTCTAGCAATCATAGATTGAAAAAAAATGTGATTTGGAGAATTTTTGAAGGTGCGTAAAATTAACATCATATTTGATCTGTCCAAAGATCATTTCTCAATGTACCCTCCACTGATAGAAAATAAAATATCTCAATAAAATGATTCTGGGAAATTTTTTCATCTTTTCTCCACCTTGGACTTTAAATCCAAGATTCCATAGAGGAAATAATTTTAATTAACTCAGCTTCTCCAAATTTACTATACACACACACACAGTCTTTTCTTTATTCTAGTTATTTGGGAAACACTGACTACTGAAAGAAAGTTTTCACAGAAGTCCAACAGAGCAGGAAGAAGTTACAGAAAGTGAGGTCCCAGGGACGACTGAGGTCAGTTCCAGCCTAGTGATTTCAAAGAGAAGCTCCAACTCCCACCTAGTAAAATGTTTTTTATTTATGAGGGCACCAAGGAAGCTGAAGACTGAAGTATTCACAGCTGTGGAAGCAGAGAATGGAACAATACCTTCAGCCCTCATCCTGACCCCAGGAAGCTTCTGAGTCTAAGACACACCACAGCTTCAGCTAATCCTACTGGTGTCCTGAATAACCAAGCCAAGCCAAGGCGGTAAAAACAAACTAGTAACGTGATGTCACTGGGATTCCTGCGTGACTGAAATTATCGTAGGACAATTAAGTGTTCTGTAAGCCAATGGTTTTTATTTGTTTGTTTTGTTTTTGTTACATTTTTTTATTTGAATTTATTTCCTTTTCTAATTTTACTGATAAAAACCATTCGTAAACTGCTAGTTTACCTGGAAATTAAAGAGACATTTAGTGTTTTTTTTTTCCTGAATTCAAACATTATACAGTGTAGTGAAATATAAACAATGTATTGATTTGTTTGGCTTCTCCCACACTGGTGGGGCCCTAGAACTTTCTTGAGGTAAATATGTCATACACAAGTTATTTTGGAAAGGAATGACAACTCTCCCCCGACCCCCACACACACACCCAGGAGTTGGTTTCCCTTATGTTTTCCCCTTGTTTGTGGGTAAAAGACAAACATATTCTCAGAGTACCGTGCTTACAAGGTAACTTCACAACTATGTAAGTCCGATTTTCTTACTAAATCCCTATATATTCTACTCTGAGGATACACTTTCTTAACATAAAATATTTATTTTTAGCATTAGTCACACCTTTGTGTACCACATGTATTTAAATAAGACTAAAATAGAAGAGAATATT
>JANHMN010000004.1:130275432-130354304 GCA_030674055.1 Rhabdomys pumilio | reverse complement strand
TAAAATCCAGGTAGTCTGTCTCAAACTTTGTTTTACTCAATGCTATTTTAATAATAGAGTCTATTTCAGGCATTGAGAATCCTTGTGTAACACAGACAGGATTTATGATTTTATAAAATCATAAATCTTGTGAAATGAATAAATATCAACATTTTCTAAATATTCACATATTTTATATATGGAAATTGGAATAAAACAAGATAGTATTATTTATGTCCAATATAAGGAATTTTATGTGGTAATTAATAGTTACTGATAAAACTGGTAGGTTTTTTTTAAACTTCAAACAAAGCCTTTAATGGCATTTTTTTTTAACTGTTAAAGTAAATTTTATTAAGGTCTGACATTATTAACTATAGCCTGATTCTTCCAAGCTTCATGTCTGGTGATTTACTGATCCAATCAATAATTTTTCATACTTTCACATGTCCTATCAGGTGTGAAGAGTTATTCTATAAATGAAAATCTTAGTTTCACAGCTATTTTGGTGTTGGAAGCATTTCTATAATGGCAACTGAGCAAAGAGAGAGTTATCTATTTTAGATAGCACATGCTGGTACTGACTGGATTTAATTCAGATGTGAAGATGCATAAAGATATATAACAAGGCACTCTGTCCAAATGTCAGACGTCTGCTGTAAGCAAATGGCCAGGATCCTGTGTACTAGCAGGCGATGATTCAGTAAGAATGTGAGGGTTAGGAGACTGAACATGCAGGGTCATTCTAAGATATCATCACCACAGAGACAATGAAAGACAACATATAGTCTGTGAATAGTGCTATTCAACGATGCCTTATCATTTCAATAGTATTGGGAGTCCATTAAGAGGAAACTCTTACTCTTATATGTTATATGTATTCCAAAGTACATACAACATGAGTTAATTTATTTGTCCATTCAACTACCTGGCTAATCAACCCCCAGGAAGGCTAATTCATGCTAAAAAAAATTTAAAAATTCAGCATCCATAGTCATCAGGGAAATGCAAATCAAAATGACCTTGAGATTCCACCTCACACCAATCAGAATGGCTAAGATCAAAAACTCAGGTGACACCAGATGTTCGCAAGAAGGTGGAGAAAAAGGAACACTCCTCCATTGCTGGTGGGACTGCAGGCTGGTAAAACCACTTTGGAAATCAGTCTGTCGTTTCTTTAGAAAAATGGAAATCGTTCAACCTGAAGGCCCAAGCACTACTGGGCATAGATCCCAAAAATGCTCTAACGTATAACAAGGACACATGTGGAAAGCCGTGGTGAGCGGTGACAGCATTCGCCATTGCAACATGGCGCTGGCACCTGGCACTCGTGGGTAAACAAGTAAAATTGCACATGTGCAAGTGGTAAAAGCGCCCAAGTCACCGCCCAACCCGGGGTGTCATATGGGGTTTTGAGCAAGCAGCCAATCAGATATGTCCATGCCACTCTAGGGTGTATATAAAGCAGCGCCATCTTGGCTCTCTCTCTCTTCCTCCTCACATGGCAATAAACTCTTGCTGCAGAAGTATCCTGGTGCCTGCGTGCATTCTTGCCGGGCCACAGACACATGCTCCACCCTGTTCATAGTAGTCTTATTTATAATAACCAGAAGCTGGAAACAACCCAGATGCCCCTCAACAGAAAAATGGATACAAAAAAATGTGGCACATTTACCCAATGGCATACTATGCAGAGATTAAAACAATGACTTCATGAAATTTGCAGGCAAATGGATAGAATTAGAAAATATCCTGAGTGAGGTAACCTGGATACAAAAGAATACACATGGTATAAACTCACTGATAAATGGATATTAGTTTAAAAGCTCACAATGCCCATGATACAACCCACAGACCATATTGAGCTTAGAAGCAAGGAAGACCAGGGTGTGGATGCCTCAGTTCTGCATTGAGTGGGGAACAAGACGATCATGGGAAGTGGAGGAATAGGGGGACCTGGGAGGGAGAGAGAAGGGGGAAGAAATAAGTGGAACAGTGTTAGGAACTGGGAGAGATGTGAGAGAGAGGTACAGAGGGTCAGTAAATCAATCAAAAATATGTAGTGGGGGGATGAGGAACTGGGGATAGCCACTGGAAGGTCCCAGAGACTAGGGAAATGTAAGGTCCCATGACCCAATGGAAATTATGTTAGCCCAAATGCACAGAGAAGGATGAGATAGAACCTATAGAGACCACCTCCAGTACAGAGACTGAAGGAAGGACCAGCCGGGGACTGCCCCACCTGGGGATCTATCATGTCTATAGACACCAAACCCAACACGGTAGCCATGGTCAAGAGGCACTTGCTGACAGGAACCTAGTGTGGAGGTTTCTTGGGAGGTCCAGTCAGCAACTGACCAATTCAGATGTGGATGCTTGGAGCTAACCATCAGACTGAGCTCAGGGAACCTGGTAGGGGAGCTGGCAGAAGGAATGGAGGAGCAGAGGGGGATTGCAACCCCATTTGAAAAACAACATTGGCTGGTCTGACCATCCAGCTCTCCCAGAGACTAGGCCACCAACCAAGGAATGTACCTGGAGGGATCCATGGCTCCACATACGTACATGTTAGAAGATAGCCTTATGTGACAGAAATAGTAGGGGAAGTCTTTGGTCCTTGGGAGGTTTAATGTCTCAATCTAGGGGGATGCTGTAGTGGTGGGGCAAAAAAGTGTGAGTGGATGGGGGAACATCTTCATACAGGCAAAGTGGAGGGGGCAAGCTGTATGTGGGATGGGTGTTGGTGGAGGGGGTAACCAGGAAGTGAGATATCATTTGAGATGTAAATGGATGGAATGGTTAATAAAAAAAGAAATCTAATAAAATACATTTAAAGGAAAAAATAAAACTACTTTGTTTTATTTTTGTAATAAATAAATAATTATTCCCTTAATGAGATGATGTGTGTATGTTTATTTCTCAGAATCTCAGCCCTTTTAGTTGTTTATGGAGTAGCGGCTCTGTACTTCTGTTAAACCTGCCCACTTTCCTGAATTATTCAGAAAAGAAATAACATCAGTTTTTCCTTCCCTTCCCTTCCCTTCCCTTCCCTTCCCTTCCCTTCCCTTCCCTTCCCTTCCCTTCCCTTCCCTTCCCTTCCCTTTCCTCCTCCTCCTCCTCCTCCTCCTCCTCCTGCTCCTCCTTCTCTTCTTCTTCTCCTCCTCCTCTTCCTCTTTCTTCGTTCCTTCGTTCCTTCGTTCCTTTGTTCCTTCCTTCCTTCCTTCCTTCCTTCCTTCCTTCCTTTTCCTTCCTTCCTTTCTCTTTTCCTTTCTTTCTTTTTTTCTTAAGCATGCCTGCCTGCATTCCTGCCTACACTCGGGGATTCCTGACACTAGTCCTCCTCTTGGTATTCCTCCTAGACAGCTGCCAAAATTTATACCTTGCCTATCCCAGGGATTCTCTTTTAAGTTTTAATTTTTTAAAAAATGTGCTAAAACTTTCCCCAAGTCTACTCTTAAATTCTTTTATTAAGAAGACTGAGAATCCTAAAAAAGCCCCCAATTTTCTATATAACATATGGCTTCTAAGGTGGAGCTCCCTAAAATTGTGGAAACACTATTAAGGTGAACTGAACATAGCATTACGGTATTTAAAAGTGAAGTATAAACATGGCTGTGTACATCATTCATG
This sequence comes from Rhabdomys pumilio, assembly GCA_030674055.1. NCBI lineage: Eukaryota > Metazoa > Chordata > Mammalia > Rodentia > Muridae > Rhabdomys > Rhabdomys pumilio. Next base: position 130,350,695 of record JANHMN010000004.1, on the reverse strand, counting down.
CTCAGGAGTAGTTGGTAATAACTGCATAAGTTACATGGTTCTCTCTACCTTTGCTGAGGTTATGCTCTCCCTGATTTTAATTCCCTGGGGCCAATAGCAGTCTGAAAATATCACATAGAAAATTTCAGGAATCATTGATGTTTTAAATTACAAACCATTTCGAGTTGACTTTTGAGATCTTAAAGCATTGTGCTTATTCCTGCCCAAGAATTTAAATCATCCCTTTATTCAGAGTGCCCATATTATAAGCTGCCTGGCCACCTGTCTGCTAGTCACTTAACTATTTTAGTTTTTAGGTCTACTGTTAAGAGTGCCTGTTTTTGTAAGACTCTGGTGAGCCTTAGCTTACCAGGGACCCCCTGAGTGAAACAAGCAGAGCCAGAAATCAATGCAAAAAGCAAGAAGAATTTATTGTTTCAATGAGTTGGGGTTGTCTTGCACCCAAAGAAGAGGTCTCAATCCTGGGCAGCCCGTTTGGCCAGTTTTTATACAGTTTTTAGGGGTACAATAGAGAAACAGCAACTAGGCACAATATGATTGGCAGAACAGTGTGACTTTTAAACTGATTGGTCTTTAGAGAATGAGGTGGCAAGGACTTCCCTAGTCTGTGGGTGGCCAAAGGTCTGTCCTGTGGAATGTGTCCCCACTTGCAGTTCAGTTCCCTCACCCCAAACCCTGTAGTCTGAGAAATGTTAATTAAACTCTCCCTTCCAAAGGAGCAAGTGTCCCATGACCTTTGTAAAGTTTCTAAGCTGACCTCTTCATTCCCCTCTTTTCTTTGGTCCTCTGTACTTAGCTCTTGCTATCTTTGTCTCAGGACCATCAACTGTACTGCACCTATACAGTCCTTAATAAAAAAAACAACTAAGAGATGCAGGAGGCCAAAGTCAGAGGCAGGAACAAAATTATCAGGGGTTCTAGCAATGTAGAAATCAAGGTAATAAACCACGGAGAGTTAGTTGTTAAACTAAGACTCAAACCATCTTTGGGCTTGCTCCCTCTCTCACTTTTCCTTGGCTAGTCCCTCCTGTACCTTTGCCGTTGAATCTTTAACTATCTTCCTTCCATCCCCTAAATGGTCTCTAGTATGTGTTTTCCAATTTTCCATACCCTTAGGTAGCACAGAAAAAGTGGTTGCCCCCCTCTCACACACACACTGATGGGCCTGCTGCCGGCTTCTCTCATCTCAGGGGCAAACATATGTAGGCGTTTCTTGCATGACACTTCTCAACTTCAGGTGTCAAAACCCTAAGCCCCACCCTCTAAGGTTGCTTCTGGGATATGGTTTAGATTCAAAAGTCCCTCATCCCAGATATTTGGGTAATCCCTACCTGTGTCTCTAGGATGAGGAAGGCCTGCCACTAACTTACAGAGATCAAAGACAAGGTCTGGCCACAAGGCAAGTGTTCCACTATAATGGAACAAACCACATCCCTAATGGCTGAGAGTACTTGCCAAGTCACTTTGGTAGGGTTGTGGAGGGTGTTGAGACTCAGCTTGGGAAGGAAGATACACCATACCCATCTAATGGTTTCTCTGGCCTTGCAGAAGGTCAGGTGATCTTGAGCTTGAGGGGGTTGTTCAGGTGTCTGGCTGCTCTCCAGTTGGCATCAGATGCAGGTGCTGGTCTGACATGGATTACATGAACTCAGGAAGTTACTCCATCCACTTTAATGGAGGGCATGGTGGTCAACAACACCAGGAATGGCCCTTTCCATTTTGCTTACTCGTGTGCAGCCTTGTGGGCACCTGCATTATACTGGGCACTAAGTGTATGCCACAATTCCTGGTGGCTGATCTGGAAAGCTCACAATTGAGCCATAAGATCCTTATCAGCCTGAAAAGTAACTTTTGGAATGAGTGTGTGGGGGGGTCTCATACAGGAGGGATGTTCTGGGCTCAGATCAGGGTCAGGGGAAGGGGCACCACCCAGTCAGCTCCAGTTTCTAAAGACAATTTAGTTAAGGTCTCTTTTTAGGGTTCTGTTCATTCTCTCTACCTGCCCTGAGCTCTGGGGACAGTACCAGCTTCCAATTAGTCCCCAATATCTCTGCCAGTCCCTGACTTACTTTAGAAACAAAAGCAAGACTGATATCTGATCTAATTACCTTGGCCACTTTAAACCTTGGGAGATTTCTTCTAATATCTCTATGGCTACCATGGTAGCTGTTTCTTGCTTGGTGGGAAAAGTCTCATCTAGAGAAAGTATTTACAAACACTAAAGGGTATCTGTAACCATATTTTCATGCCTTAACTTCTGTAAAATTGACCTTCCAACGTACTCCAGGCTGCTCTCCCCTAGATCTTTTACCCTGTTTACTCTTGGCCACATAAGCATTCACTTGCTGGCATACCTTACGCTGTTCTACTGTATCTCTGCCTAAAACCCTGAGGTTCTATCTGTCTATTTATCTATCTATCTACCTATTTATCTATTTATTATCTATTTATCTATCTATCTAATCTTAGATCCCTTGATGGTTTAGATGAGCTTATCTCCTAAATGAGTCCATCTGTGCATTTGGCCTAATAAGTCTTTTGCTTGCTTTCTAGGGAGTATAGTTCTCCCTTCTTGTGTGCACCATTCTTCTTGTCCTTTCTTCTCTAGGTAATAGTTGGTAGGGTGGCTGGTAATCTGAGTCCTTTCTTCTTCTGTGTGTTTTAAGTGAGGCCATCCCATAATCCAGTTCCATTCCCCAGTGGGTGTCTCTTGCAGGCCCATAGCCAGGATAGGCTCCTGCATAGCCACTTCTCGTACCACTTGATCTGTCTGGTTATTGCCTCAGGCCACTGAGTCTCTTCCCTTCTGGTGTCCTAAGCAATGAATAGTACTCACAGTTGCTGGCTTCATCAGGGCATCCAAGAGATCCAAGATTTCCTCTGATGTGAGCAGTCCTCTTTCTTGGCATATAGCCCTGTGGGCATGGACAATGGCAAAGACATACCTGCTATCTGTGTAGATGTTAATTTTCTTGCTGCTCCCAAGTTCCAAGGCTACATTCTGTGCTGATGTCCCTGGGAGGTAGAGGTTCAGCTCAGATTGTCATTTGTGCCATTCACCACAGCAGCATCTTCTTGTCTCTGACCAGCATGGAGAAAACTACTCTTGTCTGTAAAGCAGGCAACCTCAACTCCTGGGTCTATCAGAGAGGTCTTTCTTCCACCCATGGGTTCTCCTTTTATGCCAGTTAGTTGTGGCTGTTGGGCAGGCAGTGTATCTTGGCCCCCATCTTGGAGAGTCTTGCCCCAACAGACGGTAGGGACATTCTGGGATTATTATAAATGAATGGGATACCTGTCTCATCCCTAGGTCTACTGTTCTTCAGGTAGCCCAAGAATACATTTTGATGACAGTGGCTCCTTAGACCCAAGATCTTTACTTGGAAATGGCTTGGAGGAGGACCAAGTGTTGAGCCCCTGTGTCCACCAAGAATTAAGTGGGTTTTTCCTCCACTTTCAAGGTTACCCTAAGCTTGTGGAGGGGGTCCAAACCCCACCCTTCCTGGTCACTGTCTTCACCAAGAGCTAACGCCTTCTCTGTTTGAGGGTACTTTTCCCAAGGCCTCTCATTTTTCTCCCCCAGCTTCCATTTGTTAGGGTACTCTTGGGCGCAGCAGCTCCTCTCCTTGCAATGTGTGCACTGGTCCTCTACAAGGAGTTTTCTGTCTCTCTTTGATTGGAGTCTCCCATCTCTGATTTTTCTAACTACTGTAGCTAAGATTCTAGATTTCTTTCCTGTTGCCTTTCTTTTTCTCATCTCTTTTTCATCTTCTTCCTTTTTCTTTCTTTGTTCTTTCTCTTTCTCCCTGTTATGGTAGACTTCCTCAGCAACCTATACTAAACCCTTTAATGACTTATTTTGTAGTTCCTGTAGCTTCTGAAGCTTTTTCCTGTTATCTACTAGCCTGGTCTATGAAAGCCATAGTATGTACTGACAGAATGCCTCCATGACCCACTCTAGAAAGACTGTGGACGACTCATCTGATTCCCTGCTTAACCTCACGTGCCTTGGTCAAAATTGGTAGGGCCTTGTTTGGCCCCCTGGAGACCTGCCAATGGAGTCTGGCAGTAGGCTTTTAGGTGCCCCTTGCCTTCTGCTGCACTAAAGTCACAGTCAGATCTAGTCAGAAGAAACCCGCTGTCTACAACAACAAATTGATGGTGCCCCTGTATCTGAGGGGACATTTTTTCCAGCTTCCTGCATTATCCTCTCTCACACTTTGGTCCTGAAGAATACTCTCATGAGTTGTAGGATATCATCACAGGTGGGCTGATGAGTACAAAAACAGTCTCAAATAGACTAGTTAGCCACTTGAAGTTATCTAAAAGGGTGATGTTAGGCCTCTTAGCAGTACAAGTCAGCTGAAGAGAAGGGGCAATATTGCCTAGCCTGATTGCCCTTATCTAGAGGCCCATATGCCCTCAGTGGGACAGCCACTGTAGTATCAGGGGTGGTGCCTCTCAGACTTCAGGTCCCTATTATGGGACCGAGAAGTTGGGGTTCTCCTCCTGCTTCTCCCTCAGGTAAAGAGGGGTACAATAGCTCTGGTTTCTTATGGGCTGAGGATCCCAGTGTTGGTGCTGGTGGGGACATGGGGGCAAGCGTAGAGGGATAAGAGGAGAAGGGTCTTGGAGGATCGAGTTCTCAGGTCTAGATCCCTCCTCCTATGTTTTCCTTTTCCTGAAGGTCACAACCTACAAGGAGGATCTTGGGGAAGAAAGGCTTTTATTTTTGGGGGTGGGGTGGTTCTTTCACTAGATTCATTCAGGTAACTACGTATGGCACTTGGTCTATGTACCTAAGGGATCCTGACCTAAAGACTCTTTCTCTACTGCTCTGATCACCTGAAAGTCAAAGGTCCCTATAGGTGGCTACCCTACTCTGAAGGTGGGTCATTCGGCAAAGTAGAAAGTAACTAACTTGCCCTTCTTTAGAAGTACTAACAAGTTTTCTCCTCTTTCCATAACTTCCCTCCAGTAGTTAACTAGGAGGTTTAACCAGGTAGATTCAATCCAAAAATAATGTCAGTCCAAGTCCAAGAACACAGAGAAAGAAAATGAGCACACAGACAGTTCACCCCTGCCAAAGGCACAGAAGCCAGGTTATACAGACAGTTCTTGCCCTTGCCATGGGCTAGTCAAAACATAACATACAAAGAGACAAACCACCCCTGTCAAGGGTGGAAGAATCCAGTAACCAGGTAATTTGGCCAGCTTACACCAGGGCTGAATCTAACAGGTTCAGATGATTCAGTCAACTTATGCCAAGACAGAATCTAAACAGGTTCTAAAATAAGTGGGGTCCCCACAATCCCCTTTGGGGGACCAGGAGCATCCTTCAGGTCCCTCATGGTTACAACATTAAGGCACATCTGCTCTTGACCACCATGGGGCTCTCCAAGCCCCCCAGATGCTTGCAAGAAAACCAAAAGTTCAGACATGCTTACAGACTCAGACTTTGACAAATAGTGAGACAGACAAATAAATTGTGGTACCTGCTCAAGACCTCTGATTTATCACTCTCCAGTATGTCCCCAGAAGAGGTTGGATTCCTGGCCAATGCACCATATGTATTTGTGAGCTGTAGCTTACTGGAGACCTTCTGAGTGAACCACACGGAGCCAGGAATCAATGCGAAAAGTAAGAAGAATTTATTGTTCCAACACGTTGGGGTCATCCTGTAACCAAAGGAGAGGCAGTGACCCAGCGCAGCCCATTTTGCCAGTTTTTATATGATTCTTAGAGGTAGAATAGAGAAAGAGCAACTAGGCACAATATGATTGGCAGAACAGTGTGACTTTTAAACTGATTGGTCTTTAGAGAGTGAGGTGGCAAGGACTTCCCTTGTTTGTGGGTGGCCAAAGGTCTGTCCTGTGGAATGTGTCCCCACCTGCAGATCAGTTCCCTCACACACACACCCATGGTCTAAGGAATGTTAATTAGCCTCTCCCTTCTGGAGGAGCAAGTGTCTCATGACCTTTCCAAAGTTCCTGAGCTGACCTCTTTATTTTCACCTTTATTTTATTAATGGCTCCAAAGGAAAAAACTGGTGGTTTTATCAACTTAGATATTCCAAAAGGAACCATACTGTGTTTTCTTCAACTCTCACTCATAACATGCATGATGTCCAGCACACTGGAATAAAATACACTCGCAGTCTACTGCCATACTTATTTTATTCTATTGTAAATTTGTCAGTGTGTCTAATTTACAATTCATATCATCCACTGTTACAAGCACCTGCTGAGATTCTTAGAGAAAGGAAGTAGTGTAATTCTGAGATAGAATTGACCTACTAGGTGAACTCTGAAAGATATTTAATACTTTAACTCTTGTTGTCATATCATTTGTTGTTCTTGTTGTTGCAACATCCTAAAAAAATCTGTTTCATTTCTTTATGAATATCATTTCTCAATCCTTAAAAATGATTTCTTACCTCACAGTAATATTAAAAGCAAACATTAGAAGTGAAATTACTTTAATTTCAAACCTATAACACTACATATATCCAAAGATCCAGAATATTATAAAACTTAAAACAAAAAAATTCTGGAAATCATTTTTCACCTGTAATGGTATCAAATCTCTAGGCATACTTAGGCTCTCTTCTGATGCTGCACACTGACATGTATTTTAAAATGCAGAAGAGTGACCTTTAAAATGATATTTGAAGGAAGAAATACAATTTAACCACTGTGTGGTCACAAGCAGTAACTCAGACCCAGTGGTTTACTCCCACACACTCACACAGGAGACAAACAAGGCTTTACCTGCTCTGCCTTTGGTCACCCTGGGGACAAATTCTATTAACAGATTTGCCTTCAGCATGATGTTGGCTTGTGAGTACTAAAGGAAGACTTGTCCCTATAAATGGTTTTAGCATGTCAACATTTTAATTAACATCCACATGTAAGGGGCCTGTTGTTGTTGGCTGATCTGCCTGTGTAATCCTAACAAACCATTCAATTGAAAAGCCCTGTTGATGTAGTGTATAGCAGCCTGTGGCTTTTTTTGGGAAAGGGGATATTAAAGCTGGATCCAGATTACAAATGTTTAACCTGGCAAGTAACACCATGACCTCTCAAGCAAATATTGTGTCATTAATATAGCAATATCCACACATGGGGTTGGCAATCTGTAGTGTGCTGTCTGTAAACATTTCAAATTATATTCGAGATCCTTAATTAACCCCATTAGGCTTACAGATTGAAGTCAGCACCCAAATAACATTGAATGAAAACAGAAATATAGTTATTTTGTGTATTTTTGTACATAGTTATTTTTGTGTACTATGTGACTCTGAACCAATCTAATGAGACTTTAAATTCACTTTTTTTCTTAAGGATCAAATTTTTAACAAGTAGGAAAAATATGAATTTAGTAGTCATCAAACCTATTCAATGGATACCTTGTTTAGAATTTGAAAGTTACCTTAAAGCCTGTGTGTGTGACCTCAACTTAAAGAAATGGAGATGTTAAGTGTGTAAGTTACTAACACACACGTGTTGATATGGAAATAAACAGTTGTAGTATTATGTCGAATAAGTTACTTTCATATACACCAAAGTTTTAAAATTGAGACGTAAAATAAAAGGATCCAAAATTTTATTCCAGCAACATTATGAGCTGATAGTAGTTTTCATAAGTCCATCCTTGCCTGTAGATGTACCACCCCATCACAGTGGTATGACACCACACTGTAAATTCTCTATTATTTCTTTACGCATAAAGTGATGGCCACTTGTCTATTTTTCTGAGCCTGATGTAGTGTTTGATCACTTTCTTTGTACTGCTTACTATTCTTTTCTTGCCATGATAATAGTCTTTTAACTTTTTCTTTTCAGTGCTGGGGTTAAACTCAGGACCTCTCATGTGCTAAGCAGACACTAGACTAAACTAAGTACCAGTCCCCTGTCCTCAGATTTGCTTTCCCAGTTATCCATTTGCATACTCTGGAACAATTTGCTGCTCTTTTTATCTACTGGTCTAATCGGTCTTACTATGTTCAGCAACCAACAATTGTGTCTTCCACTACAGTTTCCTAGACAACTTCTTCTCAGTCTAACACATCAAAAATGCTTCAGTGTGTCTTCTGTCTTCCCTACATTTCATGATCCACCTCATTTCTCAGTAGCTTTAGATGCTTCCTGACTGCTATTATGATAAATTACTAAGTGAGTAGAATTTTGCTGCAGTGGCTTTGCTCTAACAATGTGTAATATATCACACTGTAAATTCTCCTCACTCCCAATTAATTACTTTTAATTAGAAACCAAAGCAAATATTAATGAGAACCTCCTCATTTTGATGGAAGTCTACTATGGCCTAAAAATCACAGGATGTTAGTCATGGCTGGAAGTTGGAGAGTACCACTAGATAGTCTTGTAGGAATCATGTTTTAAAAGTTTCAATCTTAGAGTGCTCATAAGGGAAATCTATTTTTAGAATTTTAGAAACATTTATACTTATTTGCATAGTGAATGGAATAGTTTGCATTTCTTCCAACATGTGTGTGCACACACACATACACAATTCAAACATACATACATACATGATACATACAAATATTTATATACGTGTGTGCATATATATGAATATATATTCTCTCTGTTTCTCTCTTTGTCTCTCTATGTCTCATTTTTTATGTCCCTTGTATAACTTACTCAGACCTACATAACTTTCTCAGGCCTTTTAACATTTCTTTCTTACTCTGAAGAAAACACTCAGGCACACTAATTTTATTATATATATGTGTACATATATGTGTGTGTGTGTATCTTTATGAAAATATTTGCATTCTTGCATCTTTTTAAACATTTCTTTATTCTCTTGTTTACTATTTTTTCCTTTTTAATAGTACTGACATAATAGCACCAATAAATATATTTATGATCTTATCTAAAGAAAGTTTAAACTATATTTATAGTATAATTTAATAAATTATGGTTACATATACTGTTGAACTGAGGCTTTGTAAGTACTCAAGCATATCCCATAGAAAGCACTAGATATCCCATCTTGTGCATTGTACAGTCAGGATAGTGATACAAAATCATGTCATACACATGATTTTGATCTGAATGAATGAAAGTAGTAGACAAAAGCAGCAGATTGTGGGAAAAATATGGCTGGGGAACCCAGGGTTCCTCCCACCATGCTGTGGGTAGTCTGCTGGGAATGCTCTGGGTTCCTCCAGCTGGAAGTTAGGCTCCGCTGCTCATTAACTAAAAGCCTCTCCGAAGTTCCTCAGGGCGTGGCCCCAAGACACAAGGAAGTCCTTGGGTTTCCAAAACCGGTTTATTGGCATGGCGGATGGTGGATGGATTTGGATTCACACCCCACAAAACCCAGGCCATGCCTGAGTTAAGTAGGGAGGGGGAAGGAGGGAGGGGCTGGGGAGCAATGCTTAGTCAGCTCCATCCTCTGGCATTCAGGTACCTCATTAGTATGTAAATCTCTCTAGGGCCTAGGGGCCTGTTTATCACGCCCAACACCTCTGTAAGTGACTGAAGGGTGGAGATTAGGTCTCATGTCAGGAGCCTGGGTTCTGGGGACGAACCCACAACCCAAGAACCAGGATACCCTTCCATGGCCCAACAGCAGATAAACAACAAAGCATCCTCAAGCTGGTGTTTATAGCATCCAGCAGGAGTCAGGGGAGGAAGAGACGTTACAGCTGTGACACTGGAGGAAATGTTGGGGAGAGTTTAAACCAAGTCTTCTCTGTCTTCTCCCAGTCACTGTTTCCATAGCCAGGAACTTTGTTATGAGATAAATACTAGCAACTGAAAAGACTTTAGTTTTCAGCTGTTCTCAGGGGGCACAGTGCATTCACATAAAAACTATAAGCCATCCTGACCCAAGAATGGGAGTTTGGGTTAGACATTTTTAGACTCTAACGGTAAGTCACTTACAAATAAAAAAAATGAGGCTTTTTTTTTTCAGGTCCTATATGGGTCAAATGAATGGTGGCTAATTACCATCTTTCTCATCAGGGCACCCCTTGGTTATACCTTTTTCTTTGTTTCCATGACGAAAGGAGCAATTTTTCTGACTTTGTAGATTCTCAAATCTCTGTCCTTTTCCCTATTGTAACCACTAGGAAAGATGAGGCCTAGAATGCAATCTTCCCAAGCACTCAGAATTGTGACATTCATGTTATTTTCACATTTTGCCTGGTTAAGCTTTCTTGCCTGTGCAGGAACAAAAGAGGAAAAGCAATCTCTGAAGTACATATAGACCTTCATGTGTCAGGAAACTTAGCCAGTTTCTTACCGTTATATTAATCATGGCAGTCTAAATTTCTTGTGGATTGGAACTCTGTTTTTCTTAGATATGTTTTTTGACTCCCATGACTTTTATCAAATTTATTATATATCAATCTGTATTTCATTTTTCAATTGAGACAGGAAGTAAGCTTGATTAGGAATCTTTGCAACATGTATATGTAACTTATATTCATGTCTGTAATCTAGAGACTACTGAACACAGAAAATAACAACATCAAGACATCTAAAAAGGACTCCAAAAGAAATGATATCTGTGCCATGTTTTTCTCTAAAATGTCTGTTTCACTGCACCTAAAATACGAAAATAAGAGCAAGGTACAACATGGCATCAGAATCTAGAGCAGAGGAAAGAACATGTGTAGAGCAGAAAATAGTACATGTAGTCTAGGCATATGGGCCTGAAACAACAAAGCAAGGGCAAATAAGAGGAAGCAATTCCATGGTCTGTACACATGAGGTTCATGGGTCTTACCATCAATTTTAACTGGGTTCATCAAACCCAGTTGCTGGGAGAGGAGCCATTGAAAGAATCAGGAGTAAGTAGGTGTGCTGAATGTCTGCAGGTGGTGCCATTGCTTTGAGAGCAGATGAAGAAATGGAGGAGAAAGTAACCATTGGCATCTTTTGTCCCACCCAAGTAGGACATGGGCTGAGATCACACAGACTTATAACTTTCTCTATTGGTCATAAATACTAACTCATTAAAAATAGTTGGTATTTATTTAAGACCTGAACAACCTTTGTGAGTTTCACAGAGAAAAGTAACTGCAGTTTAGTCTTTTGGTCAGTCCCATCAAGGAATGTGCATGACATCCAGATTTGGCGCTGGGACTCCATTAATCTATCGATGTGGACTCTTTTCAAAGTGTTCTCTCAGCATCTGCTGCTGTAGTGTATCTCCCTATCCAGAAATAATTTCAGTCAATGTCTCTTTTATGTCTCTGCTTCTGACCTCACAAGATTAGAGAGAAACACTCTAGAAAAATCCAATTTTAAATTAATACGACTGGTTCTCAAACAAAAAGAAAGTTTGAAGTAGAAAGAGAGAAATCAGGGATGGAGTAGATCCTGACTCCTACCTGAAAGAAGATGGAACAAAAAAAAGAGAATGTTGGTCATGTACTTTCACTCTCTTTCTGATTCCCTAGCTCAGAACTCATCAAGACTTAGTTGTCTTACAGAAAGTATATTTATTGTTAGCATGTATACTGTGTTTATTTGTGTTTGGGTACATGTATTTCTGTATGTATGTTTGAGTATTAATTTATTTCTTTGAAGTGCTATTGTAACATAATCATGTTTTATAATGGTCATAACTGAAACTCATTAAATAAATCATGAACAAAGTAGCACTGTTCAATGGAGTAGCACTCTTCAGTGGAGTTCTCCAAGAGTGCTAACTGGATGGGGCAGTTCTGGCATCTCTTAGACCTGAGAAGTTACCTTAAATAATGGGCCTATGGTTACTTAATTATAGCTATTCCCTATAGTGGTACAGGAACTTTTGTGTCCACTTGGATATTATGAATGCAACAAAGGTAGGAAACGGCATGCACAGGACACAAAGCATCAGTCTACAGTGCATTTTAGAGGAGTGCATTCCTCTGAAGCCTTAACTATCCACTCATCATGTTCACATAGTCAGTCAACTGATTCATTGTTTATTATTATAAATACTGGATTACCATAAATAATTGGATTATTATAAACTCATTGGATTATCAATATTTAAGTGAAAAATTTAACTGCCACGTGCTTGGCCTGACTTATAAGCAATATTTAAGAAATAATGTCATGGCTTGAAAGATGGCTCCATGATTAGGAGTGTTTGTTGTTTCTGCAGAGGACTAGAGTTCAGCTTTTAGCACCACTTCCAGCAGTTCCAAAATGTTTATAACTCCAATTCCCAGTCATCTGACAGCCACTTTTGACCTCCTTAAAAACCAGCACACACATTGCATGCACACATATGCATGAACAAAATTTTTTAAACAATTAGGGAAAATTAATAAAAGCAAGAAATTAGAAAAAGTGAAGGGTGGGCTGGGTAGATGGCTAACTGCTTAAGAGTTACTCTTGCACAGTATTGTAGTTCCAATCCTATAATCCATGTCAGAAGGCTTGCAACTATCTGTACTTCCAGTTCCCTGAATGTAACAATATCCTTGAGCCTTCTTAAATTTGAGTAAATTTGGCATGTGAACACACACACACACACACACACACACACACACACACACACTCATACATACACTTTCATGCATGCACACACTCACACACACATTCACCCTTGTACTCAGACATACTCACATAAACTTACACATGCATATACAACTTTATAGGCACACACACACACATACACTCACCAACACATTCAAAATTCAGAAAATATAGTGGCATTGTACATAACATTGCTAAATTTTAGTTAAGAATGTTCTTAAACTTTTTTTAGCATATATTTGAGAAGAGAGATACTTTAAAACATCCTAAACATTAAACAAAAATTCCAAAGAAGGATAAATGGGTTTCTACTTCTTTCTGTTGTGACAGATTTTCTTCTTTCCATAGTCTTTCTTATGCACCAAACATTTTCTTGAACACTGTCATAATTTTCACTGTGCATAACTATTCAAAGTATATATTTGTTGACACTGGAGGAGGTAAAGGGGCTTAAAATTGATCAAAACTGGCATGGAAATAAAAATATGTTTTTTTTATTCTCATTATTGTGTTGAACATATCATTTCAGAATATTAAGACCAAATACATAGAAGTGGATTTTTCACAAAAGAAGATGCATTCATTCTTGCACATACATCATCATCTATTTCAAAAGTTCTTGAACATTTTCCAGAATTTCTTGAAATTAGATAGTTTTAGTTTTGATATTATCATAGTATACCTTAAATATAAATTACTCATGGTCCAAATACTTTAGCCTAATGGAGGAAAGTTCTGTAAAAATCTCACTTCTTGTGACTACTGCCTCCAGAGTCAAAACTAAATACAGAAGAATGCCAGAAATTTAATCACTTAAAATGAAAGTTCCTCTAGTCCAACTGTGTACAGCATACCCAAACAAACACTGTAAGATAGTGGGTATTTTTCAGGCTCTTAGCTGGAAATATACACTAATATTATACAAGCATGGGCCTGATCCTCACTGAGAGCAGAGGCAGCTGATTGAAAAGCAGTGTTAGCATTCTGTCTAAACTCCACCCCCATAGTTACCTGGCAATAGCCAGGTAAGCCTGGCCCACTATAAAAGGGGTTACTTGCCCCCTCCTCTCTTTCTTGCTCTTGCTCTCTTGATCTCTTGACCCTCTGTTCCCTCACCCTTTCTCCCCTCCCCTCACTCTCCACATTCTCATGGCTGGCCTTCTCTTCTCTTCTCTTCTCTTCTCTTCTCTTCTCTTCTCTTCTCTTCTCTTCTCTCTCTCTCTCTCTCTCTCTCTCTCTCTCTCTCTGCCACTTTCTGCCTCTCTCTACCTCTCCTACTTTTTTAACTCCCCTCCCCATGCCCTGAATAAACGTTATTCTATACTATACCAGTGTGTGGCTGGTCCCTCAGAGGGACTACTGAGACATCCCGTTCCCCCATACCTCACCATATACCTCCAGAGGACATATTTTCTTTCTCTTTATCTTTTTATAAACACATCAGTTAGAAATGAAAATAAACATTTGATCAGGAGCTATAAGGATGTATAGAAACAAGATTATCACAAATATTTAAATTCTTCTATCTGATTTTGAAACATAAGTTGTTAAAATTACAAGAGTTAACAAACCATTGTCCCCTGCCTTGACCAGAAAAAGATCCCATAGATGCTCCGAAGATTTCAGTCTAAGCTACACAAGCAGGTTCTCAGGCAGAGGGCCTGTGATCACACTCATCGTTGAAGAACACACTACATGTTTGCTTGTTTGTTTCTATGGTCATTTCCTGTTCTCTGCTCCCTAGTGCAGATTTAATGCCAAAACTTCACCTGTCTTCTTAGTACTACAGATAGACCACACATGACACAAATCAACATTTCAGAAAGCTTTTGTAAAACACTACATATGGAACTAGGATGATGGCTTAGTCAGAAAAGTGCTTGTCATATAAGCATGCATCTAAAGTTCAAAATTCTAGCATCCACATAAAGAAGATGCATATGGAAGCTGTCATCAGTTGTCTTAGCACTGGGCAGACAGTGTCTGCTGCATCCTTAGATCTCTCTGGCTAGCAAGGCTAGCTGAATTAGGGAGGAAGATACTCAACATTAAACTCATGCTGTTATGTACATATGCATAAATGAGGGTCCATATGCACATGGACATCCACATATCCACACACACACACACACACAAACATGAGAGCACATTCATAAACATTAATAAAATGAAAGTAATCAGGTTGTACTTAGAAGTTTGAGTTCTTTGCCCTTCTACCTTTCTAGTCTTGGTAAGACTTATCATTTATTTTGGTTAACACGTAGACATTACACACAATAAATATAAACAGAAAAGAGTAAAATCTTGTATCTCTTAGAGGACTTATTATTTAGAGCCATTGTTAGTCATGTTATTGATAAATGGTCACTTCTCTTTGGAAATATGACCAGTAGATATCTTATATCAGTCTGGAAGTTCCACACCTATGCACATATGAACATCACTAATTGGACTCATAGATTAAATAAATAAAAAATAACCCTCAAGAGACTGGAGGGCCCAGGGAGTTTAGAGGTTTGGTGGGGTGGGGGCTGGGGGTGGAGGGTGGGGACATCCTCTTGGAGACAGATGGTGGGAGATGGTATGGGGTGTGAAACCATAGGAGGGTGGACAGGGAGGGGAATGAAATTTGGAGTTTAAAATAAAATAATAAATAAATAAATAATTTTTTAAAAATGGGAGTGAATTTAGAATTGAGATATATTAGGATGGGAGAAGGTAGAGGAAGATGGATATCTGTGGGGAGCTTTTGGTGCCTTATAGAAATTTGGCAAGTACTTGCCACTGGGCTCAGAGGAGAAAGTAGGATCAGATAGGAGTATTTGCATTTGGGCTAATGCAAGGATCAAGGTAAACACAGCCATGGAATGTGTGACTTCCCTTTTGTTTTAGTAATCCTGATAAGCCCCTAGACCCAGAGACTCCAGGGACTTTGTTCATTGCCTTGTTTGATCACTTTGTCTTTGAGCTGACAACTGACCATATACTTTGAATGTACCTAACTTGATATAAAAGCAGACTGGGAAAAAAATAAAGACACTTCAGCCTCAGCACTGGCTGGAGTCATATTATAATGTTGTCTAATGTCTTTTTCTTTTCAATCCTCCCTCCCTCTCTTGAGACCCTGACTCAGCTGACTGACTAAACTGACTTGGTCAGATATCAAGATACATTGTGTGCATATGAAATTTCCAAATAATAAAAACTATTACTTTTAATCAAAAGGTTTCTTGAATATCTCATTATCCTCATCCTTCTTTTCTCTTGTTTCTTGCAACTTGTCTTATTCATCAAACAGTGCAGCAATAAATACATGATAAATAATAATAATAATAATAATAATAATAATAATAATAATAATAATTAGAGTTGAGTCCTGCTTTCCAGAACATAATAGTGAAACTCCCTACAGTGGCTGATAGCTTCTGTGTTTGTATATTATGCTCTGTGTTAGTTTAGGTAACAATAAATGTGTAGATATCCTCTAGTGGTTTTTGTTTTCCATTTTTATTACTACTACTAATATTTTCTTTTTGTTTTAAACACCATTATTCTCCTGTCCCCTGTTTTCTCCACTCTAGAACCTTCAAAGGCAATTGATTAGCTACGTGCTTTTATTAGGAAGCCTTTTCTAGTGTAATAATTATAGAATGGCATAACTCTCAATTGTTAATGTACTTCCTTCTCTTCAGAGCCTGTCTGGACAGCTTTGTGGATTAATATTATAGTTTTAGTTGCAGTTTTGATTAGGTGGTAAAATCAGCTACTGTACGGTGTCAATAATTAAAAGAATGTAAACAAGGTGATCAAGACTTCTTAATCTTAGCTATTCTGACTGATGTGAGGTGAAATCTCAGGGTCATTTTGATTTGTATTTCTCTGATGACTATGGATTTTAAATATTTCTTTAGGTGCCTCTTAGCCATTCAATATTCCTCAGTTGAGAATTCTTTGTTTAGCTCTGTACCCCATTTTTAATAGGGTTATTTGGTTCTCTAGAGTCTAACTTCTTGAGTTACCTGTATATATTGGATATTAGCCTTCTATTAGATGTAGGGTTGTTAAAGATCTTTTCTCAATCTGTAGGTTGACATTTTGTTCTATTGACAATGTCTTTTGCCTTACAGAAGCTTTTCAATTTTATGAGATCCCATTTGTCTATAGTTCTTTTCAGGAAATTTTCCCCTGTGGCAATGTTTTCGAGGCTCTTGCCACTTTCTCTGCTAATTAGATAGACTCAGTATATCTGGTTTTATGTAAAGGTCCTTTATCCACTTGGACTTGAGCTTTGTACAAGGAGATAAGAGTGGATCAAATTGCATTTTTCTACATGCTGACTGCCACTTGAACTAGCACCATTTGTTGAAAATGATGTCTTTTTTCCTACTGAATTGTTTTGGCTTCTTTGTCAAATATCAAGTGAACAAAGGTATATGAATTTAATTCTGGTTCTTCAGTTCTATTCCATTGATCTTCCTGCCTATCTCTGTAATGTCAACCTACAGATTGGGAAAAGATCTTTAACAACTCTACATCTAATAGAAGGGTAATATCCAATATATACAGATAACTCAAGAAGTTCGACTCTAGAGAACCAAATAACCCTCTTAAAAATGGAGTACATCACTATTGTTCTGTAGTACACCTTGAGGTCAGGGATGATGATTTCCCCCAGAAGTTCTCTGTTTGTTGAAAATAGTTTTCGGTATCCTGGTTTTCTGGGGTTTTTTGTTGTTGTTGTTTTTTATTTATTTATTTATTTATTTTTTTGTTATTCCAGATGAATTTTAAAATTGCTCTATGTCTGCTAAGAATTGAGTTGGAATTTTGATGGGAATTGAGTTGAATACTGTAAATTGCTTTTGGTAAGATGGACATTTTTAATATGTTAATCCTGCTGATCCATGAGCCTGGGAGATCTTTCCATCTTCTGAGGTCTTTTTCAATTTCATTCTTCAGAGACTTGAAGTTATTGTCATACAGAGCTTTCACTTGCTTGATTAGTGTTACACCAAGATATTTTATATTTCTTGTGGCTATTGTGAACTGTGGTATTTCTCTAATTTCTTTCTCAGCCTTTTTATTCTCTGAGTAGAGGAAGGCTACTGATTTTTAAAAACAAGGGCTCCATAAAATTCAAAGGCAAATGGATGGAATTAGAAAATATTATCCTGAGTAAGATAACCCAGTCACAAAAGAACACACATGGTATGTACTCACTGATAAATGGATATTAGTAAAAAAGCTAGGAATACCCATGATATAACTCACAGACCATATGAAGCTCAAGAAGAAGAAAGACCAAAGTGTGGGTGCTTCATTCCTACTTAGAAGTGGAAACAAAATAATTATAGGAGGTAGAGGAAGAGAGGGACCCAGGAGGGAAAAGCAGCGACCAGATCAGTTGTGGAAGGAGATGGGGGACAAGTACAGAGGGACAGGAAATTAAACAGGGGTGTGTAGCAATGAGGGATGGGAAACTACTAGAAAGTCCTAGATATCAGAAAAGCAAGAAGCTCTCTGGATCCAACAGGGATATCAGTAGCTGAAATACCTACCCACCAAAGAGGAGAGAGAAACTATAGAGACCATATCCAGCGGTTAGACAGAGACTGAAGGAAAGATCATCCAGAGACTGCCCTACCTAGGGATCCATTCCATCTGCAGATAGCAAACCCAGATACTATTGTTAACGCAAAGAAGTGTTTGCTGAGAGAAGCCTGGTAGGGCTATTTCTTGAGAGATTCTGGCAGTACATGACTAATACAGATGGGGATGCACATAGCCAACCATTGTACTGAGCACTGGAACCCCAATAAAAGAATTAGGGGAAGGATTAAAGGAGCTGAAAGCATTTGCAACTGAAAGGTCTGGAGTTCCCCAAAGGGGACCCCACTAGGGTCTCAGGATTGCGCGCACCCAAAGGACACACGAAAGACCAACTTGCTGCAAGAACACGAGGTAGTTTAATGGCGGAACGTTCCGGGCCGACACGTGTCTCAGTGTAGGAGACAGAGGCATCGGCCCCGTGGCTCCGGGATTTAGGGTAAATATAAGCTTGGGGTGGGGAAAAGGAGAAGTTTTCGCGCGGGTGCACATGATTGGGAGAAACTTCCGCGCGGGTGCACACGATTGGTTGTTTTCCGATTCTTGAACATCAGTAGGTTGAACCGGTCCATGGGGGATGGGGGGGGAGGGTGTAGTTCCTGCAGGCGGATGTTTGTCTCTCATATCCGGCCTATTCCTCAGATGACTCAGCAGCTCTTTGTCCTGTAACTCTGAATTCTTTGTTAACTGATTAACTGTAGGCTGCGGCTTCAGCTACTCAGGTTAGGAAGAAGGAATCTGCAGAGCCTGTATATATTTTATAAAATGGTCTTTATAATTTTTCACTCTACACAACCCCATAGAAAGAATAACACTATCAACCAACCAGATTCTTCAGAGCTTCCAGGGACTAAACCACCAACCAAAGAGTACACATGGCTCCAGCTGGATATGTAGCAGAGGACTGCCTTGTCTGGCATCAATGGGAGGGGAAGCCCTTGGTCATGTGAAGGCTAGATGCCCTAGCCTAGGACAATGCTAGGGCAGTGGGCAGGATTGGGTGGGAGGATGAGAGAGCTCTCTCATAGAAACATGGGGTAGAGGGAGGGAAAAGGGGTTTATGGAGGGGCAACTGGGAAGGGGGATAACATTTGAAATGTAAATAAATAAAATAACCAATAAAAAAGGAGTTAATGATTCAAGGAGCTCTGTCTTCAGAGTAGTTAACACAAAAGTGATTAATCTCTAAATAGCAGCACTATTTTATATAAGGTTTTCTATTAAAATTATATATATATATACACATATATATGAGTTTTACTGCAATAAGTATCATCTTTACAATTATCATCTTTTTACATTTAAAATTAATATTTTTCCTACAAATACAGAGAATCTTTGCTTCCTCTCTCTGCCAGGAAAACTGGAAACAGTCTTAGAGTTAGACAGACAAAAGAAACAAATACCAAGGTTATATTAAGGACAGGTTGGGGACTTGGGGCTGGGCACTAGTCTGAGCCAGCAGCTGCAATCAGCACTAGTGGAAGACCAACAGGACAATGTGGTCCTTGTTAGTACAGGTCTGGGGAAGAAGCCATAACTGATGCTCTAACTGGCAACCTGGGGCAGAATTCTTGACCCCACTCCCCTCCTGGGATTTGCTGTAGGAAAATTAAGGTTCAAGAGTCTTTCAGCAATAAGGATGAAATCCACATGGTTGTCTGTTCAAATTACAGTAGTTCTCAGCCTCCAGCAGATGGTCATTAATACCTGGAGAGAGACACGCAGGGCTGTAGTCCACAACAGTGTGCTCTTTGATCCACTAAAAGACTGCTACGGGATCTAAGGAAACATCCAGAAAACACTGCAATACTATCTATAATAATGTTTGGAGTATGGAGAAATTTGGGAGTAGGAACACAGGCAGGAATTTTAAGAGATAATTTGTAAGTTATGAAAGCAGGCTGTGATATAAGCAAGGAAAGGACTTGAAGACTCAGCCTGTGTTTTTCATACTTAATCTGGCAAAGCAATTACATAGAAATCATCTCCCAAAAAGACCACTTGGTGAATCTAATTCTATAGGACAAAGAATCCTACTTGTATAAGCTTGATCCTAATATGAACTCCCCTTCACTTGTATTACATCTGTGCCCTCATAACCAGTGTCTGAGAAATATTGTTCACAGGGGTGAAATTTTTGTTGCTTGATTCTCAGTTTCAGAGGGATTAGCCATGGTCACTTAGTGTCATTAACACAAGTAGCAGTAGTCTGTGGTGAAGGACAGACAGAAAACACACAGAGGAAATCAAGGAGTGGGTAAGGGAAAGCACACTTCCCAGAATCTGTTCTTAGTGATCTCCCAACAGTCAGTCTCTTCCTGAAGTTTCCAGCACATTGCAAAATTGTGCTCTAACTGAGGACTTGGACTCCAACACATAAGCCCGTGAAGGGAAAAGTTTATACCTAAACCATAACCCTCATTCATAACTGAATTTCTGTCCTAATACCTGGCCTATTCATATGGGTGGGGAGATTATTGTCTTGAGAAAAAATATGGCAAGAATTTTTTTTTAACAAATATTGTACTCAAATACTTTGTCAAGAGCCACTAATCAAACTTTCTAAGTATTGCCTCAGTTGTGACTATATGGTGTGTACAGATGGGCATCTATCCTAGACTGGCTTGCTTAACGGAAGCCCATAGCTTCAATTATTAGGTTTTGTTTTCTGGCAAATAGACAACTATGTTCTTATAGGCAAATAACTGACTAGAGTTATCATTTCATGAAAAACCACAATGAAGACTATGGTAGATGACAGGATGCTTCTGATCATCACATCATATCAGAGTCTGGATTCCTTTTTTTTTTTCCTTCTCATTGCAGATAGGTTAATATTTCCATCATGATTTGAAGGCTTCATTTCCAATGCAGTGATTCAGAAGTGGGGCTTCATGGAGATACTCGTGTTATGAAGTTTTCATTTACCAATGAATTAGTCTCATTAATCTGATGAGCTATTGGGAAGGAAGGCCTCATTGAAAGGAATAGACCCATGGCTAAAGCCACCACTGTCACTCAACATTTTCTCTCCCTTTATACTTTCTGATTCTTAGTGCCCCCAGGAGGCCAGCTATGCTCAGCCATACCTTTAATTTCTGTGGAATTCTGCCTTGCCACAGGTCTATAGCAATGGGGTTTTCTAAATGGCTCCCATGGCTTAACACTTCACCTGACATCTCCACTGTCTTCTCCTTTCCACCTCTTCACATGTTCTTGGTTATTTGGAAATAAGAAAAGTCTTTTTAGAAACACCCAGGTGTGAGGTGGGTTTAGATTCCATACAAGCCCTATGGAGTCATGGTGATTCCATAGACTTGTTTATTTATGTAATCCCAGGGAAATCATCGTCTCACACTGCCACAGCACCTTCATGGACATAATTTGTAGTATTTCTCACTAAGAACTTCATGATACATTAAAACTATGATTCTAACTTGATTTTACAATTCATCAGAGCTATTTTATTTATTTATTTACATTTCAAAAGCAGCCCCTCCTTCATCTCCCCCTAACAGATTACCTCCTCTTATCTCCCCTTTGGTTCTCCTCTGAGAGGGTGGGCCCTCCTCCTGGGTATCCCCTCCACTCTGGTATATCAAGTCTCTGCTGGATTAGGCACATCTCCCACTGAGACCAGACAAGAAAGCCCTCTTGTGAATGGATGCCACATTCAGACTACAGCTTTTGAGAAACCCTCCACTTCAGTTGTTGGGGGACTCACATGGAGACTAAACTTTATGTGCCAGAGGCCTCTGTCTAGCCTGTGTGTGTTCTTTGGTTGGTGGCTGTCTCTGAGAGGTTCCAGGAGTTCAGGTTAGTGGACTCTGTTGGGCTTCCTGTGATGTTCTTATTCCTTTCAGGGACTTCAATCTTTCCCCCAACTCTTCCATAAGAGTTCCCAACCTCTATCCAATGTTTGGTTGTGTGTATCTGCACCTGTTTCACCCAGGTGTTGAGTAGAACCTCTCAGAAGACAGTTATGCTAGGCTCCAGTCTGCAAGCATAACAAAGTATCATTAATAGTGTCAGGGATTGGTGCTTGTCTATTGGGTGGGTTTCAAGTTGGGTCCATTATAGGTTGGCCATTCCTTCAGTCCCTGCTCCATCTTTGTTCCTGAATTTTATTTAGACAGGACAAATTTGGGGTCACCAGAGCTTTGAATAAACAGAATTCTAAAAGTTTGCCAGGAAAAACAATCATAAGTTTTCTGCAGGCAAGAGATGTTCTGTATTTCACTGCCATCTGTTGGAGTTTAGTTGTATCCAAAATAGTCTCAGTTTCTCACAAGCAGATCAATTCATGCTAGTGCTCGATTCTTTGAGCAAAATGAACATTCCCTCTAGTAATATGTAAATTTACTTGGTAATCAAAGATTATATGTAATGGACATCAATTTTGACTACAATAATTGTTATTTACTGGCCATGAAAAACTAAACTAAAAGTATACAATTTCAAAATCACACATGTTATTTTAAAATTTATTTATATTTTACTTGTTTAAGATTGTAAATTAAAATACAGTCGCATTACTTCCACCCTTTTTTCCTTACTAGCCACTTCCAAGTCTCCTCCTTTCAACTTTTCATGTCCTCCCCTTTTTCAGATTGAGAACCTCCCTTCTCTGATTATCATTGTACACACTCATATGTCTGTCTGTCTGTCTGTCTGTCTGTATCTGCTATTTATATTTGTGCATATGCTCTTGAGTTCATTTTTTTATGGATAGGATTTCAGGTCTGGTTGTTTCAGTTGATCAGCCAGTTAGAATGATCATCCCTAGGAGAGGCCAATTAGAACAATATCTCTTGTAGACCAGGCTGCCTGCTATGTAGTTGAGTATGACCTCTACTTCCAAAGCACTGGAATTGCAGACATATGCCTCCATGTTCTGACGGATGAAACCACCTTGAAAGATGATTACATTGAACAGATGTGTGTTATGGATAATGTAGCCAGACTGGCCAATATTGGAATATGAATTTTACTTTTGTGAAAAGATATGAATATAAGCTAGAATTTTGAACAGTCAGACTAGGATATAGAGAAGATATTTTAAGAAGCACTAAATATATCTTCTCATACGCTAGCACTTCAACACTGTCTTAAGCAACCTGAGGGGTATATATGACAATAATGCAGAGTCACAATGCACGAACCATATTGTTTTATTTTTCTTGTTGAACATTTTATAAAATGATGCAACATCTTTAGAAGGTGGATAATTTACTTTTTTGATGATTTACTCTTAATTCAAAATATATTAACCTTCTTCAGTATCTTATAAAACATCCATAGCTTCATTGAAAGTACTCTACCCGGAATATGTCTTTATAATCTACTCTGAATTAAACGAGTTGCACTATATCTGCTTTGTAAACAGTCTCTTCCTTCTATCTATTATTTACCTGTCTTATTTTTAAGTTTGATTAATGCAGACATCTGTGTGTCTCTCTCTAAATGATTTGGCATTCTGATATTAATTACAATGTAAACTTAGTTTAATCTGATGAAAGATTCACTATCAATAAGTTAAATATCTGTGACAATGAGAATGACATTTGAGAAGTGCTCTTATGCAAGGACAAGGATTGTCAACAATCCTATTTCTATTGAGATACAGAACTGCAAAAAACAGACACTTCTTTTCATTTCCAGGAAATTGTCATTGACTTTTAACACAAAGAAAATATTTTGACTATGTTTTGTTTGTTTGTTTAATTTTACAGAAGTGGCAGTCAGCATGTAGTCTGTATGCTGTCAATTCTGGTGTTGGGGATTAACTGATGTTGTTTCATCAATAGTTGATTGTCCACTCATTTCTAAGTGTAATTCCATTATATCACTGTATCAGTTTGTTTATATGGTTTCTGTGGATTGAAACTCAGGCTGTTTTCAGTGTTTGTCTATTCGTGTAGAGCTGCAACCACTCACTTCACAGAAAAAGACATATAATGAACAAAACATAAGCATTCAGTGTTACTGTGCTCTTTAAGGAAAGGAACTGAGAGCAACACTGGATGCCATTGAACCTCAGCTAGAAGGCAGAGGTTACAAAGACCCATGAGACTAAACAGCACACATAGTATTTTAGAGCTACTGGATTCCCATGCACTGTTGTTGGAAAGAATGTAAAAAAAAATCACTTTGGGAATATTTGGCCGTTAGTTATAACACTTAAATAATATCTTAGGTGCCTAGCATTTCCCCACATAATTAGTTAATTAAAAAAAAAAAAAAGCCCAATTCTCAATACACAATTCTAAATCTCTTTATCATAATTTGACCTCTAAAAATCCATCTAGTTCTGTTCCATGTCTCATATTTTCTTGTTTTCCCTACTGAAGGCATCCTAGGGGATAGGGAATAAGCCTAAAAGCATAATGCTTTCCTAATTGTTCCACCAAGACTTCCTTACATAAGGCAAGCCTGCAATAAATGCTTTTCATGAAAATGGAGAGACACTGAAAGTCAGAGCCTAGAGTTGCTGGTGCTCCCTCCCCCTTTTGTCCCTCTGTTACTATCTTTTGATCCTTCTTTGCCTCTTCCCCTCTCCTTGTACCCTATTGAAGCAATCAGCAAACTTCCCTGATTCTCTGAAAAATAAAAATGCAGATTTCCCAGAACTTGCATGATCACTAAGCAAGTTTAAACTTAAGAAAGTTTTCCTTTGGGGCTGGAGAGACAGCTCAACATAAGAACAACTGCTGCTCTCTCAGAGGACCCAGGTTTGGTTCCAAGTACCTACATCGCAACATATAACTTCATGTAACTCCAGTATCATGAGATACGAAGCCTTCTGTTCTGCACATGCACTGGGCACACTGTGTATATGTATGTATGCAGAGAAACTTGCATATAAAGATAAAATAAATCTCTGTAAGAACAATTTAACCTGACTATTATGACTACTAAATGCAGGTAAAGAATAAATATTATGTGATGTTCCAAGCCATGTATACTTTCTTCTCTTTTCAAGTTTAAATTTGAATGAAATTCTTTTTGTCAAAAAATGTAACATTGTTACAAATAATGTTCTTACGCCTTGCCATTAAGTAAACACCCTGCTGTAATTTTTCAGATTATAAAGTCTTTTCAAGATACTGAGTTTTGTACATTTCTGTAGTCATGCAAAACATGTCAAGCTGTTGTATCTGTGTCTTGAGGATTGCTAGCAATTGTCTTCACTCAGCTAGAATCAACCAAAGTATCAGGTCACTATTCTCACATCTCTTTAAAAATTGGCAAAAGCCAAGGCCCTGTGAATTCATAGTGCCCCTGCCTATTAATGATGTTTATTTTGGCACTGACCATGGATGAGTTTTTTAAACCTAGATAGTTTTACTTTTATATTTTAAATAATAAGCACTCTCTACAGCCACTGCCTCCTTTTTGCAGTGAGGGGATAAGCTGTCTAGACCATTAGCTGCAATTTGTGATTTTATTATGAAAGTCATATACTAGACTGTGGCAGTTGGGTTAAATTTGGCAACAGTAATCAGTTTCTCAGCACACATGAACCAAAAAGTCATTCAAAAATTAAATGTGTAGTCATGAGGTGTTTGGGGGAGCATTTGCCTGTGTTCTATCCCATTTGTTCACTGCAACCTAGGTTCTGAGCACATAACGTTTGTACTTTGCACAGCGCAAACACTTGAACTGTGTAAGACCAGCAAACACTCCCCTAAACCTTCAGCACAGATTCAGGATTTCAGTGTGTTCTGAATTAAGTGTGTTATTGTCCATACACACTTCTGCACCTAGAGAAACAATTTCAGTGGCTGTCAACATTTCTTTACACGAAACTAAGGTAACAACTGATGTGCTGTACATCAGTGCTCTGTTAATACTTAGAGGTTTTAGTGTTGACATCAGTAGCTAAAGGCTTATAAATATAAATTGCTATGCTGGGGTTATCTGCAGCAAATGTAAGACTGAAACCTTAATACTATAAAGATAAAAATTAACCTAAAGGAAACATTTAATTTTCATATAATTGACAGTCACTATCTCATTTATGAGGAGAGAATGGGCCACAGTAAAAAAAACAGATCATGTCACATATATATCTTCCAAGTACTTTGTTAAAGTTCTTCATATAGGTGGAAATCTATATGGCTTAGATTTTTTTTTATAAAGTGAAAATTTTATGCATGGCTTTTATTTATGATAATGTTTAAGCATGCAATTATTACATAAAATAAAGAAAAGTTGTGGTTATTAATTAATAGACGTATTTACTTTTAATGATGCTCCTTAGTGAATTAGCTCCATTTTTAACTCAGATTTGTCTTGACATGGCAACATCAGCTTTTTCATATTCAAATTACATATGTTACTAATCGATTTTTACACCAACAGTGATTAAAAACATTTTCAAGATTTGTTGATTATTGACTCATTCTGAGGAATGGGGAGGGCAAGAAATAGTTTGGTAAAAGGTCTGTAAATGAATGCTATTTATGATTGATATTATTGATATTAATATTTCATAACAATTTTAATTTGGCCATATAATGATTAATAATTAACCTGACACCTTCCTTATAGTACTGAGAAATAAAATAACACATCTTTTAAATATTAAATTACATGTTACAAAATTGAGATTATCAGTTCATTAAGAAAAACAATGCTGATTTGGGCTCACAGATTGAAGGTTTTCATCTGTGGTTTGGAAAAAAAAAGAAACCTACTCACCTTCCTCATGGTAAGAAAGCAAAATAAAGATGAGATCATCTTCAGTTTCTATACTGACTTCAGGCCAGCCGTGACAGGGCACAGCCCAGGAGTCCCTAAATGAAGTTAGAATCACTTTTCAATGACTCCCAAAGCCTTTACTGATGAGTTACCCAAGCAACTACAAGTTGAAACAAAGAAAAAAAATGTTATAATCATCTATCTACTATGGAACTGTTGTCCATACCTGTAATTCCAGAATATGGGAGGAAGAGGCAAGAGAATCAGAAGGTCAAAGCCAGCCATTGCTACAAAATCAGTCTGGATTCCATGACACCTCTGTCCCAAACAAATAAATGGCAAACAAAACAAGCAAATCTGATAGTTATGTCAGAGAAAATTTTATTATTAATAATAATAAAATATAAAGAAATGCTTTAAATACGATGTTTAACAGAATAGACTGGTTTCCATTAACTTTTCCATTTAACTGGCAATAATATGAACTGTTTCATTTGGAGGATTTATTAATAAACTTTTATGAAATAGCCACATTTCCCCTCTGAGAATTTAATATTTCATTCACATAAAGTGAAATCCTAAGTCATTGTTTCATTAGTTACTTTTCTATTCTATTTCAGTTACAACAAAATTAGAATGTTACAATAAATTGACATTTTACTAAAATATCTATGAAAGCCTCCACTAGATTATTAAACATATACCAATTCAACACTGTATCAAGGTTGTCATTCCTGTAAAATTGTCTATCATGTTTCATTTCTCTGGCAAATATCAATTTAGTACCTTAATCATATTAAAAATTCTGAACATCATACTTTTAAAAAGTCTCCAAAAGAGCACATATCATTTATTAATCAATGCTGATAAACTTAGCATATCTGCCAAAAATAATCCACTAAAAAATTCAAGTCAGTGAAAAAATCTTTGAGAAACTTATTGATAAATCAATATTTTTTCATTACAAAGAAATTAAATGCATATCATTACAAATCTAGAAAAAGTGGAAATTTTCAAGCAAAAACATTTTGGTTTATTATAATTGCACATTTGAATTTCTATATTTAGTTTTTACTAAATCAAACTCTAATGTAATATCAAATATTGAACAAAATGCTATCAAAATGGAGATTTCATCAACATTTCAACATTGTTTTGTGACTGGTCTTATAGTCGTGCTACTATTTTTCTTCATTGATGTGTAATTCAATATAATTTGCAATCTATCATATTCTTTATCTATCATCTGGAACTTTACTATATTTGTAAAATATTTTTAGAATGCGTTAGTAAACTTATAATCCCCAAGCTTTCCCTTAAAGTCATAGAAGTAGGGCATGCTTTTCTATCTCGCTTCCCCTGTGTTTCGCTATACAACTTTCATTTCATCTTTGACCGACTACCTTGCTTCAGTGACAGTAATACTTACAGTTTGAAATATGTGCTCACCCCTGACATTCTATTCAATATTATAATTAACCACATTTCTATATGTGACATTTAGAAATCATGGTTGTATTAAAGTACAAAAAAGTCATATTACTTTGCAGTTATATTTCTTTTGGTTAACTTTATTATTTATTTATTTATTTATTTATTATTTATTTATTTATTTTGGAGGAACAGGATCACAAAGAGTGTCTTAAGCCAGACTCCTATGACCAAGTTGAGTAGTAAGTCAACTGGCCAGAACTGATATCTTCATACTTGGAAAGAAGGAGTCGATTTGGGTAGAGAAATGTTTTGGATGTCCACTTTGAATAAAATCTTCATTGTTATCTAGTACCTTTGATCACTATTCCAGTGCAAGGCGGAGTATTTTTTCCTTCTTCTATCTAATTAAATCATGAAATGAAATACTTCCAAGCCACAAACCTCAACAATTTCAAACACGATCCTGTAGAGAGCACCGGGGTGCTCACTATTTCACATGGCAGCGGGGTGGGGGTGGGGGTGTAGGTGGTGGTAGGGCAGGGTAAGACAAAGGGTTTTTACAGAACTTTTTAAAATGTTCTTCACTCACCTGACACACAGGATGATAGTTAGCTTGCCTTTCTTCTTCTCTTTGATATTTTATGGCTTTCACCTACGATTCTCATGGTTCTAGCATACAGTGTACTTCTAGTTGGTGAAGGACATTACTTCTTTGTAGATAGAATCTTCAACACAATAGTTTCTCCTCCACAGCAGCCTGGCAAGTCATTCTGCAGGATACCTGTACCCAGAGGAACATGACCATCTCCCTTCTGCACAATACATGTTCATCTGACTTTTAGGAAACTAACACAATTTTACAGCTAAGTTCTGTGAAAAAAATTAAAATTCCAAATCAGTGGTCTGTGAATTCATTTGAGCCATAGGCCATTGCCCTGGGTTCTAATCAGCCCTGTTTAACAATAAGCAAAATAAAATAATCAAAAGCTCAGGGGAAAGTGAGATTGGATTTCTCATAATGAATTGGAAAAAAATAACATATTTAAGCACATTCTTTTAATACACAAAGTGCTTCCAGCCATATCAAATACCACCTGAATTGTAATTATCTGAAAGAACGGTGGTCTGGCAATTCTCTCAAGTGTCCCCAGGCTAGAAAAACCTCACCCCTTACTAAAAGCAAGAAAATACATGTCCAGCTACCAAAGACTCGGCTTGGAAGCTTCATGGGATTCTATTGTAAATAATTAATAGTACAGTTAGGTTTTTGATTGATTAAACCTGAATGTACACCAAAGAGTCACATTACCTTTTCTTTTTAATATGGATCTACCAGAAGAGGGAGCAGTCCATCTAGTCTGTGGGTGCTTGATCTGTCTATCCTGCCTTATCAGCCCTTAGAACACTAACTATGGTTTTAAGTAAGTGTGCTTAGGCATCTTCAAGTTTTATGTTGTGTTTATTAAAATAAAACATAAAGGAAAGTAATAATTCTAAGTTACACTAATTCATGGGCAATGGGAGTTTATGGAATGAGCTACCTTTAAATCTTTTTCCTGAAGAAATTAAATGAGACTTTGAGTACTTGGAATGAAGCCCTGGAGGAAATAGAAATGTAATTAGGAGGCGGGATTTCACATAGCAAGAATTTAGCAACTGCTTTTCTCCAATTTGCCAAAACCATTTTGACCTTTTACATATTAAAATATCAAGTGGTATTGTGAGATTTTTTTCATGTTTTATCTCTTGCTTTTACATTATCTTAACAGTATAATTTGCCAATGCCCAGTGTAAAATTATTTTAATACACTCACTTGAATATTGAATAGGTATGCATTTTTACTATCATTTATAGTATACATTACATTGTTTTAACTGACCACCTCAAAAAATATCAACATTTATTTTACAGCCTAAACAATAAGGAAACTATTTATTTCAATCTAGTTTGTGATGTGATTAGACTATACCTATGGATGGTACTAGACAGAACAAGTGTTGTGGCAGCCTTTTCTGAGAAGACATTAGCAAATGTCTACTCAATGGAGATGGGACACCCATAAGAAAAACAGAAAACAAACAAATAACAAACACTTCCACCCAAGTGTGCTTTGGGTATAATTAACTGGAATTAATTACAATGGCATGAGCAACTAGTGGCTGGTAACAATACTCAAAGAATAGAATCTATTTGTCTAAATAATTATTAATTGACTAAAATCCTGGAATGAGATGCTTCTGTGCCACTCTCCTGTCCATGGCAGAAAGTAAGGAGCCTAATTCTGTGTAGATCTTCTTCAGGTAATTACAGCTGCTTAACAACTCAAAAGGGCCAGGACAATGCCTACAGTGTTACATTATACACTATAATAATTGAGATTATAATATTTACCCATGTATTTCAAGTAATAACTTGCCCAGTTTAAATATTAGACTGTGGACATATATGAACTAAGAAACTGGAACCACAGATGAACATGTGACACACCTGTAAATATTAAATGCAGAACTAATACTTTGCCAGGGCTATGGTGAGGGAAGGTTTGTTAAATCTGTAGCATGAAAGCCCTCTGAACTTGATTCCTGGGAACTAAGAAGAACTAGTATCTCTTTGTTGCCTGCCTCATCTCCCTTCAATACTCACATAACTGAAAGCTCTGCTACATTGCTGGTGGCTGAATAGTCTTTTCTCGGTGTCTCTTTTAAGCCACACATAGTTCTCAGCTAACTCAGTCTTGGGAGAGAGACTTGGATAGAGTGGACATGAGCCAAGGCTGTTACTGGAATTAGGGCTGCACAGGGCCAGGTCAGTGTGAAGATAGTTGTGGTGTGGTTTGTCAGGGTATGTGTGTGTGTGTGTGTGTGTGTGTGTGTGTGTGTGTGTGTGTGTATACCTTCCTGTGAAGCTGTCCCTATTTGAACTTCCAGTTCCGTCTTCCTAGTGGCCTAAATAGAAAGGGCAAGGAGAGCTGCATTTCACACTGAGGTCACTTTCCACTGCAGCAGATGGGGTGCCTAGTTAAGGTAAAATACATATTGATTTGCTCCATGATGGTAACCCGGCATGCACAGATTGATTAAGCTGCTCCAGTCCCATGCAGCCCGTAGAATTATCTATTCATACTGATGTACTAGACGATATTATTTTGTGTGCTACATTTACTTCTCTCCTTCAGCGCAGTTCTCACAAAGTCAACCAGACTTTTTTAACAACAGCGTTAAAACACTTTCCTAAATACCTAATGACAGAAAGGTCCTCCCAAAGTTAACAGAAACTATTTTTTCATCCGTGTTTATGATTATAAACATGAATGAAATGGCATTAGGATTTTAATTTCTTTAACAGTGAGAGTATTAACTTTGGCAAGGGGGTGATGTTCTGCTCAGCAGTTTCCACTGGAGAATGACTTGAAATTCCCCAGTTGTCTTCCAGCTTTCAAGTTGGCTTGACAACTAAGCATATTCCAAGGCCAGGAGGAAAGTATAAGCTGCTGAAAGGACTGCAGTTCCTCTGTGTCTGAACCTTTCAGATGACTGACTTTGCCTTTTTCTCCATACATCTGGGCTGGTAAAAGGCACACTGAAAAGAAGACTCCACAGATGGGCCCGTGAGAGGCTATTCATCATAGCCTAGAAGTGATTGAAAGCAGGACTAAGGGCCAATGATTTTTCTGATCCCCACCCCAAACCCCAGAGAAAGCACTAGTAACATATATATCTGCACTTACCTTTTTTTTTTTTTTTTTTTTTACCATTTTTTGGGGAAAAAAAATTAAAGACACTATTTTTTTTAAACCTTTAAGAGTTTAACTCTTCCCATTTTGGTTCCTCTTCTATGACACATCTTCTCTTGTCCAGTGATGTATAAACAGCTAGAGATTTCTAGGTCATGGGAGGTGAGTTAGGCTGTCATCCATTACTTAGAATGGGAGCAATGGATTTATATCATTTACATTTGTACTAGGTATAAATTATTGCTAAATGTTTATTTTAGATTTAGCTTCTTTAATCAACCATACTAGAAGAAAAAAATTGAGATATTTTTCTACTGTATCTTAGAAACAGTTCAAATTGTTGTCATATAAAAGAGGAAAATATTATTTATCCCAGGAATAAATGATCAAGGAATATGGAAGTGTTTCATATAGTAACATAAGTTGAAATATATTTTATCATTTCTTAAAATTAGCTTAAGATCACCTGGCAGAATACATCCTCCTTGAAGCTTGTCATCCCTGTACACAAAGGCTGGTGGCACACATGATTTCTGTGAAGAAGGGAGTTTATTTAGTTCGCAGTTTGGAAGATTCAAGAACATGTCATATGCAGCAATTCAGGTGAGGGCCCTTAGCAGATGGGATGTGGACAATGGTGGTAATGTTGTTCAGGTCAGGTGATTCTATCTTCAGCAAGGAAGTAGAGCAAAAGAGAGAACAAGGCAAGGCTGATTTCTGCGTGACCCACTTTTCTCAAGAGAACTCAGAGGGTTGTGTGGCAAGTAAATTGTGAAAGCATACACTGGAGGACCCAGTGGAGCTTTCTCTGGGCCCTCTCTCTTAAGAACTGAAACTTCCCAAAATACTAACCTCTGGAGTAAACATTTAACACATTACCTTGAGGTTAGAGTGTATTTGAAACATCTCACTGGAAATGTGTTTGTTGGGAACTTCGATAAATGTCTCCATTTTACTTAACTTCTTACTTCCTATCTGGACAATGAGGACATCATTATTAGGAGAGAAATAGGGGCTTCAGTGCTAATTAAAAAAAAGTATTTCCTGTTTAAAAAGAAATTGCAAGTAAGCTTGAATTGACACATGGCATTTCACAGCAAGTGTCTGCTTGTTAACACCTTTTTTTTTTTTAAAGAGGACAATAAAGTGAGATGCAGAGAGCACACAAAGTTAATGACATCCTTAAGGTCAGAATGCTGACAAATGACAGAACTTGGATTATACCTCAATCCACACTGTACACTCCTGTCTCCTGATACAGCCAGCAGGAGGCCTTGATAGAATACAATCTTGGACCACAGCAGTCTGGTTGGAGGACTCCATCAATTGATGGCTTTGAGCAATCAATGAGGATCTTGTCCTGTCTCTTTCATTGTCTTTTCAAAGGAAAATGCCATTTCTTAACTTACTATGGGTATCTTCAGCAGTACTATCAGGAGAGCTCAAAAGTTCTGAGGGTCAGGGGTAAAATGTAAGATATTGACATCTTTTATATCTTTAAAGGAGAGAAGAGAGAAAGAAACAGAGACAGAGAAGAGAAATGAAGAAAGAAGAGAGAGGGAGAGAGAGAGAGAGACTCTGTGTGTATGTGTGTGTATGTGTGTGTGTGTGTGTGTGTGTGTGTGTGGCGGGGGCAATCCTTATGAAAAGTTTCCAGGAATTTTACCCCTGACCCTCAGAACTTTTGAGCTCATTTGGTCTTCCTGAGTTCTGTCCTAATCAGTCCAACCAAAGGATTGACACATAGATGGACTCTCTGTGTATGGACAGACTTTGCCTTGTTTGGCCTTCTTACTGTAAAAATTATGATTTTTATATTTGGAAAAAATAAAATCTTCTTATATGTTATGAAAATTTACCATCTCAGTTTATGAAAAATAATTATGGTATATGTAAAAAATCTTGTGCCTGCATAAAATTGTGGAGTGAAACTCGTTGGTTCTAGGTTTATAATCAGGGTGCTCACACATTCACTCCATCAAAAGATGTGTGTTACCCTGTACTATTCCTTACCTACCTTGTTTGCCGTAAGCATCTGTGGTATGTCAGCCATCTGGTCTTGATAGCAGGGGAAAGGCTGCCACATTGTCAGGACATGCCTGAGACCCTCATCTGTAATAGCCTTAAGGAGTCATCTCAGATTTCATCCAAAGCATTCAGTTTGTTGAAAATCTTGTCAAGTGGAAGATTATTTGCCTAGACTTATAAGCCCAACATGATAAACACTGTACAATGTTCATAGGTTGGGTTTTATTTATAAACTTATTCTTCTATTTATAAAAAGAATAAATTGGAATAGCTTTCAAAACATAATAAAGACCATAGAAAATGACCAGGTATACTCAGTCTTTTGAATTAAGGTTCTAACGATTGAAGTATAATTTTAGCAGACTTGACTCTAGAAGCAAAAGTAATTTCTTGTATTGCAAATCTGGAAATAGCAATGAACTAAAACAAAATAGTGTTGATGAAGTTAGAAAAATAGGTGGAAATAGTTTCTCAGAACATAGTACGAAGGTTGTGTCCTTAGGAGATACTATGGCCTTTGAATGTACCTTTTAATTAAGGAAATGTTATAATGAGTTTAGTACCTTGAATACATTTGGGGTTTTGAGATATTATCTTTATTGGTTTTACTTCAAAAGTAGATTGACCTTGGCTTTCATAATTTTTCACAGTCATAAAAATCATGATTTCTGCATTTCACAACAAACCAAGTCAAGCCAAGTTTTGACATTTTCTTGGTAAGAAATTGATTGTAAACATTAGATTAGATTTTTGTGAGGTTGTCATGTTTATGCAGAGGATGGAGTTTAACTTCAGGTGCTTTTATAAACCACTTTATTATTTTTTGAGACTGGATGTCTCAATGAATTTCCAGCTTATCAAATTGACTAAGTTGAATGGCCAGAGAATCCCAGAGACCTCCTATGGCTGTCTCTCCAGCACTGAATTATAGGCTTGGTCTGCCAGGCCTGGATTTTTCCATGGTGGAAATTTGAGCCTGGGTTCTCATGCTTAGATGCCGTAGACATTTTACTGACTGACCTATCTCCCTAGCCCCACCTTTACATAGTTTTAATTTTTCAATTAAATGGAAATTTGGCTTAGAGTAAATGTATGTACATAACAGCACAGAGAATGGTCATTTCTTTGTCTTATACTTGCCTTTTAGTAAAAAAAAAAAATAAAGAGAATTTATTTTCTTCACACTTTATGATCTATAATGATAGGGAGTAGCTCAGTTTTATAACCAGCTAAAGGTGTTTATCATGTTATTGTGACATGAATGACTAAGTGAAAGCTATGCAATGAGGAAGATAGATTTCCCAAGGGTTGCTATGAGCCTTCATTGGTATTTTCATGGTGTCGATTATCAGTGAAAAGCACTGAATCCCAGAACTGAAGCAGGAAGCCATGATCACTGAGTATTCATGAAATGCCAAGACAGAGCTACTTCTAAGGAAACCTTGGAACCTTGGAAGGTTCCAGAAACAGAGTGATGCCAGGTTTATGCCACAAACTGAAGATCAATTGCAACATATGTTTTACCAAATTAAATAGCTTTAGAGACGTTTAGAAAACAGTTGAGACATATAAAGTTGCTAATGGGCAAAGTAGCACAGAGTAGTCACAAAGAAAAAGTTGTCTTTGGAAAAAGACATAGGAAGAAAGGGGAAGTAGTGGGTAAAATAGTAAAAACATGAGGAGAAAGAAAACGTATCTGAATTTCTTTAGATGATTTTTTTCTGTTGGTTTGCATTCCTTTAATTCTATCCTTGTCCCTTGGATTAGCAAACTGAGCCAAGAGTTCACTTTAAACAAATCTTGAGACTCCAGAAATAGAACAGGAAATCTGGCTAGATAGAGCAAGGCAGTTTGCTCAACATGTGGGAGCAATGTTCAGCTTTGTAATGGACAGGCTGTGAGCTGAATTGTTACAAACAGAAAAGTTGTTAATTTAAAGTAGAAATCAAATCCATCTTCTGGGATTTGATGAAGTGGATAATTTTTCTTACATGTTCCCTTTCAAATAATCTTTTTACCTCTGTAGGTAGCCTTGATTTCTACGTATTTAGAGTATATAATAAAATCACAGATGCACCCCAACTTTTTCTACAAAATCTTGAATGAGCTGGAGAGAAGGCTGCCTTGGCAAGGGGAGAAACGTGTCTTGAATGTTTCTGATTCCTTGCTCAGCCATTCCGTTGGCCATCTGGATCTCAGCCACTGTTCACGTCTCAAAACATACACCTACTACTTCCTTCCTGGCACAAGCTTAACTTGACTCTGCAGAACATTGCCTCCTTTATATAATAATGTTGAGGCCAGACAGTCTTTGTACTTCATTTTATTTTTCCATATCAAGAAATGTGTTTCACCTTGGATTTGACCCTGCATGCTTCCTGTCATTCACTTTTTGTTTTAGTCAAATGAGTGTTCCTTTTTGCAGAACTAGCTCTTTTAAAAGTAAGACATTCTGTTTGGTTTTCTTACCAAAAACAGACTTTCTTTCAGGGTTATATTTTTCTTAAACATTTCATTTATTAAAATACTATGTAACAGTAGAGTATGATTAACTAAATCATACATTTTTTATATCTAGAAGTTTGTTAGAAAAAGCAATTCAATTCTTCCAAGTGAACAATCTCTTAGAAAGAATAGCTGTGAAGCATAGCTTGATGCAATATTTTATTTCCTGCGTTTTAAAAAATTGAATCACCTACATACAATTATCCTTGTATTTATTTATTGTTTGGTTAAGAGACACTAACTGGATTATTGACAAGATTCATAGAAAAACAAAAGCATAAATCCTGCAACATTTCAAACAACAGGCCACTAGTGAAGTGAGAAGTAAGCAGAGTGTCTAAACTTCAAAATAAAGTGGTTAGTTCAGATGTCCTCTGCGAGCTTGCCACCGCCTCCCACCGCCTCCCACCGCCGATGTCAGTTTTTCATTGTACAAAGATTGCACTTGCATGTCTAAAAACGTAGCAGTTACTGGAGGAAGGTTTAGTTATAGGAGTGCTCTGCTAAGGACATTAATTTTGAGGAAAAGATGGGTCATTCAGTTCTAGTTACCTGATCTCTTTGAACCTCAGCAACACTTGTTCTATATGACCAGTCTAGCTGAACCAATGAGTTCCAGACTTAGTAAAACAAACAAACAAACAAACAAAAACAAAACAACATCAAAAACACTGTTTCAAGAAATATGGTGACCTGGACTGGTGGGATTTCTTGGTGATTAAGAGTACACATTGCTCTCAGAGGCCTGAATTCTATTTCCAACAGTAATGCCTAGAGGTTCATAACCACCTGGACCTCCAGCTCTAGGGATGTCCAAGATCCCTGCTCTCTGGGAGTATGTGATTCATGTGTACATACTTCCCCACCGCCTACACACTCTCACACAAACAAATGATTTAAAAATAGCTAAAATAAAGCTTATAAAAATAAGGTAAGTGTCAAGAGAGGATGACATCTGACATCAACTGCTAGTGTCTATATCCAAGTGCACATATGTGCATGGGTGCGCAAACACACTCACATACATGTACAAGATGTATTTCAAAGATTCTCAAATCTGGATCCCCATTGTAATTAAACCTTACAAGTCTCTTTAAGTCTAAAAGAAATTATAGTTGTACTTGCCTTTCATCAACCATTTGAGGCTATATGCAGATTTTTGAATATAGATAGAATATGTTTACAGTTAGACAACCATGAAGAGTTTTTGGAAGAGTTAGGATTTGAGAAGAAAGAAAACAAGAGAGTTAAGAGATAACTGTAGTTGTTGAGATATATTATAGTTTGGGAAATAATTTGCACAAATAGTGTAAAGAAAGAAATATTTAGAAGCAGGAAGATACCAAAATTGGTACTGAAAGTAAGATCATTAAAGAAAGTAAAGTAGATGCAGACACAAGCATCTCCTGTCAATGATGCATTTTTTAAATTATGGTATTATGAATGTTTCAGATATGCTTGCAAAAGATGGTTAATTAAGCAAATAATTCAATATTTTCTATTTGCCCATATGCTTGGCTTATTGCTTATAAAATCATTGGTTACCTAATATTTTATTTTATAGCAATTCTCCCCACTCTCTCTGTATGTGTTTTCCCTTCTCCCTCTCCTACTTGCTGTCTTTCTCCCTTTCTCCACACTTCTTTCTTTGTGTTTGTGTATTATGTATTCATTCAGTATGTTTGTACTGAATGCACACCGTATGTGCATGAGGCTGGTGGCTGATGTCATCTGTGAAGCTCATTAGCTCTTCACCTTAGTTTTTGAGACAGGGTCACTCACTAAACTTGGAGCTCACTGAATTAACCAAGCTGTATGGAAAATGTGTTCCAAGGATCCACCTGCCCTTGCCTATCTAATTCTTGTGCTACCAGTACAGCTTTTACAAGGGCTCTGATCCAAACACACTTCCTTGTGCTCACAGGCCAAATGCGTTATTGACAGAGCCACCTCCCCAATAATCATTTTTAGGTAGAAAGCATTGATAAGATCCATACTAATCTTTGGGATTATTTTCAGGAAAATAGTTGAAGGTTATATATTACAAATAAAAAGATTACTTGAAATCCTCCCTATTTTCAGTGTTTTCTGTACAATTTGTCTAGTTACAATCAAATTTTCTTAATAACTTTCCTGATGTGGATTGAAAAAACATTTAATCCTAAGGTACTACTAAACACACACACTCACACATGTGCATTCTTAATTGTAGAGTGCATCTATATATCAGATACTAGAGTTTTTTCACTTTAATTAAGCATGTTTCTATAAAATTGTCATTTAGAGTGGAATATGGGCTTTAGTTAACTATTTCTTCATAGGCTAGCTTATGATAGCTGAGGAAGCTTTTACGTTTTTTAGGATGGAATGAAAAACTTGCCGCAGCCATTAATTCTACAGATGAAAGGGTGGGGACTTTCCCTGTAACAATGCTCCTCTTTCAGAAGTTTTTCCCAGTAATTCTGGACGACTTCTACCCCCAAACACTCTGTGGAGCACATCTGCAGGACTAGATAGGGGGTGACTACCCCTAAATGTGCCCTAAAACTTCTTTCATCTGAAAATACATTTGGATTTCTCTATGTTGTGCTTTAAGGAAGGGAAAATATGCTGCTCAGACCAGATGGTTTTATGTCAGTGAATGTATCTTTTTATATATTGCACGTGCTCTAGATTAAAAATCTGCTGGTGCTGTAATATAGATTATATGGTGTTATGTAGAAACATAATCCACTAATTGAGATAATATTCATAACAC
Organism: Rhabdomys pumilio; assembly: GCA_030674055.1. Lineage (NCBI taxonomy): Eukaryota > Metazoa > Chordata > Mammalia > Rodentia > Muridae > Rhabdomys > Rhabdomys pumilio. The sequence continues at coordinate 130,311,414 of JANHMN010000004.1, read as the reverse complement.
AAACACAGCACTCTGAAATATGTGACCTTCCTACTGTTATAAAACATTTCCTACAGATCATATGTGGAAAAGAATAAATGGCTTAGATGTGCAGTGTATTTATTTATTTAAGAGAGAGTTTATACCCATAAATTTTGATTTAAATGAATGTCTTAGGACAATATTCCTTAACTAGAAAATACTGAAAATCTACTAATGTTATTTGGTTTGGAGCTACTTCCTATAGTTGCTAATGTCCTGTTCAGTTTTTACTTTTAAAATAGTTGCCCCTCTGTTGCATGATTGTCTCCCACATACTTTCTTCAGTCATAAATGTTTTGCCCCCCAAGGAAATATCTTAGGTGACAATCATCTCAAGCATGATGAGCTTTGTTTATCTTGTAGATTCCAATTTGTCTGCTGTGCACATCCTGGAGCACACATACCCTTAGGTTCAAATGTGTTTACACACTTGGTCCTTGGTTAGCAGTATTGCATTTACAGGTTGTACAGCCTTTGGGACATGAGGCCTAGCTGGCATAGGAAGGGCACTAGAGTTGGGCCTTACAGGTCATTGCCTGACTTTCCTTCTGGCCAGAACTCTTTGCTTCCTGAGCAAGCTCTTTACTTCTGGCTCCCATCTCTGACCAGCCATTTTCTGCTTAATCTGTTCTTCAGCCATACCTCCAGCAACGAAAGACTATATCCACTCTACACTGTAAACCTAAATAAACCCTTTCTCCTTCGTGCACCTGTATAGCAGCTTGTTAAAGCAATAGAAAAAAATCAACTAACATATTTTTCCAAGATCATGTTTTGCATTTCCAAAAGTCTCATAAGTCTGTGTATTTAATATACATTGTAAGAGATAAAAATGCAGATACACAACTTACTCTATAAGAAATTTTACCATTGTTGTGGAGTAGGGCAAGTATATAAGTAGCTTTCACTTGAGAAATTGGAAGAGGACAGGGAAGTCACAGAAGGGATGCCTGCACCATGTAACCCTGTGGCAGGGGATAGTTCAGTTAGATAGTCAGATTGAATGTTACACATTCCTTAGGCAGATTAGGTAGACAAAGAAGCACAAGGAAATTACTGGATGCTTTATAAATGCATAGAGAGTGGTCCAGCTGTGAGCAAAGATAACTTAAAAAAGAACTCCTGAAAGTAGTGAATAAGGAGCACCCTGATTGCAAAGTATCAACAAAATGTCTAATTCAAATCTAAAAGCATGCCAACTCTTTTCCTATGCCCCAAGACACACTGAAAAAATTATCAACTTATAACACCAATGTTGCTCTGAGCAGTTACAGTCTCTACTAACTCAACTGCAGAATCATAGTAAATCTGGCCTCGACAATGGAATTTATTTCTGAACCTTAGTTTTGAAATTTGAACTTTATGCTGACCAGTTGATGAGAGTGACTCTAAATAAAGTGCCTTCTTCACATGAGAGAACAAATCTACCCCATATGGAACAAAGACATGACTGGAAAATGACTAGCAGTGCAATTAAAACATAACAGCAGTGTTTTTTTTTTCATGACTTTGGGATAGACAAGTATTTCTCCTGCAGGGTCCAGGGCTGGTGAAGTGGCTCAGGGATTAAGAACAGGTGCTGCTGTTGGAGATAACCTGGGTTTGGCTCTCAACTCTGACTTGGTGGCTCACGACTCCTGCTCCAGAGCATTGGTAGCTGTCTCTGGCTCCCTTGGGGACAAGGCATCATATATATTGCATATATACACAAACATGCAGGCACTTATACCATGCATTCATCAAAGGTTTCTCTTGGTATGAGGCATTATGTATTGTACATATACACATATATGCAGGCACTGACATGTACACAGAAGAGAAAAATAAAAAATCTATAAGATAAATGAATACATTCATACAAGTTCTATTTACTAAAGTACTAAACACAAGAAATGTATCATTACCCATCACCAGCAAAAGAGATGTAACAATGTCCTGATAGATTGGACGTGAGGTTATGGCAGTTTGGAGTAACTGGCACCTGGACAACATGTACTCCTTTGGAAATTCAGAAGTAGGCTAGCACACATTTTAAATACATGGATAATTACAGCATGGGGAATATAACACTAGCAAAAGAGAATCATCTTTGCAGAAACATGTGGATTACAGTGCTTTAGGCTACAACCAGCTAATACCCAAGCCAAGCCAGTGTAGCTTAAACATGCATTTCTTATCTCATATAACAAGAAAATGGAGTGATTGGTCAGGAGCAGGGACAGACACTATTTCTTTTGTTCAGCAGGTAAAGAGGTCATTCCTTTAGTTTGTCCCTTGTCTTTGCTCAATAGCACCTGTATTTTTCAAATCTCACAAATTAGCACTTAAAGATCTATTTTCTTTTGATCGCAAAAGAAAACCATTGCAATCCCTTTCCTCAACTCTAAATACAGCCCTGTCTTCCTGGAAGTATGAGCAAGTATTGCTTGAACTGTCTCTTACTACACTAATCACTGCTCCAGGGATCTATTTTGAAGACTTGCTTAAAATGAGCAACAGTTGCTCCCTAAGGTTGCTGCTGATGAGAAGGTGGGCACCACTTGTAAAACCAGAGACTACAGACTTGGGTGGAATAAAGAGACCCTGTGTCGGCCAAGTACACAACAGTGTCTGCCACAATAGAGTAGAAATGCTACACCCCACCATGGCTTTACAAAGGACTGCTTCACCCATAAACCAAAATGTCATTTTGACATGCATGGATAAGATGTTTTCTTCTTCTGCTGACAAATAGACTTAGCAATAATAAGTAAAAACAAGAACTGTATCAGAAAAGCTTATATACTTAATCGGAAGTGCAAGATTATTGAAGGTTAATGTTTAATATGATGAATGTTTAGGTCATTCTTATATTAAAATATAATAATTGCCTTTCCAAATTTCTTATCATCTTTATTTAAATTCCTTTTTAAATATTTCATATATATGCAATCCCTTTTAACAGGTGTAACTCGATTCTCTCGATGATTTTCAATGACGTATAAAGTGGTCGGTGTAGACACGGTCTCCGTCTTCAGTGATACCCCTTCCTTTACCAGGAACTTGCCTGTTTCAGATGCAAAAGTCCTGTGTTTCCTGAATGCCAGGGACAAGAATTAAGAATTAATATTACCAAACTACAAATTTGCAGCCATTCTGTGTGTACAATGACGAAGATAAAACTTGTGAATCTACACCTGAGAAGGTTCGGTGTGGCCCACAACTTCCTCTTTCTGATAGACCTGTGTCCCCATTCTTTGCTGTTCCAGGCATCAAGGACTCCTGTCACCAGAGACTTCGGGGTCTGGCTACAGAAGAGCAGCTGGATAGTGGAAAGAGGCAAGGAGTGGTTGGAACAATCTGAGAATCCCTACTACAGGGTTTTTATTTGGTCTTGTGAGACATTCCAGATATAGAGACAGAACTTTGAGATGCGGACTCTCAAAGAAGCAGATGCAAAGACGGGGCAATTAGATAATCCACTTCAAAACAAAGTATGCTTGTACAAACTGCACCACACTCAGTAGGGCAGGCAACATTTTTTGAATTTAAAATTAGTAAATTCCCTACTTTGGGATGCAGCACAGGTATCTGTCCTGGGACTGACATTTGAGATCCTGACAGTCTATCAATGATATGTTGTTTAACATATTCTTTTTTTTTTTTCATTTTCACAAATGTCAAGTGCCTGTCATCCCTTTTGAGAAGCCAGTGCTGCATGTTTCATGACTGAAAGTACAGGTCTCAACTGTCAGACAATGTCCGCTTCAGTTGTCTTCTGAAACTCTTTCTCCATCTTGTCCTCATTAAGGTTTAGTAGCCAAAGAAAGACTTGTAGAAACTAGAGACCAATGGGGACCCATCAGAGAGTAAAAAGCATTTCTCTCTTCATTCCACCCCCTAGATCTCCTTTTGTGTGTACAAAACTTGAAGTTCTGAGCGTACTTCCATGCCCACCTACCTCAAGTTCTGGGGCTGGCTCATTTGCATCCAGACTGTAAGGAATTTCAGCATCACATCAGAGAGGAACTAGGGGAAGGGTGTCTGATCTGAGAGAGGCAGCAGACGTTAGGGACTCTCTTCTCCCCCAGGGTCCCGACCTTGTCTGCTTCCACTCACAGAGGCACAGAGCCCGCCCATGAAAGCTTCTGGCTTTCTGCAAGTCGACTCCCGGTGGGCCTCTGGCCAGGATTGGGTGGAGGTGGAGGTGGGGAGTGAGCAAGGAGGGCTCTGGCATCACGTGTCTGCACAGGGACCTCAATAAATGCTCTCTAGCTCTGAGGAACGGCGGAAGTGCCTGGCGCCAGGGCTCTGCACGCTGAGAAGGCACCCAGCTGAAGCAGGAGGTCCCCGAGGAGTTTTCCCTTTGTCCCACCTCATCCTGCAGCTCTGGAACACCGGGGAGCCACTCTGCAAGCTGCTTTCCTGGGCCACTCTGCTAACTTAGGAGTCCGTGCCCTCTGCTCCTCTCGGGTTTTCGAAGAGTCGCGGAGGTAGGGAGGTAGGGGCTCTTGTCCCCAAGGGGTCAGCCAGCTCCTCAATCAGACTCCCGCAGTGGCCGGGTTCTTCCCCTTCCTCGCCTCTGTGGGCAGACTCAAGGCTGGGAGCAGCTGCAGAGACAAGTCGACGCTCTGCTCTCTGAGAACATCACACTGGAGAGGTAAGGGCGATGCACAAGCTGCATCCAGAGTGGTCCAGCTGCCAGATTTTCCTGGTTCCCCATTTGGAAACATGATCTAGGAAAAACACTGACTTGTAGAGAAAGGTCTGGCCCAGACAGGGTAAGTGGGTTGCAGGGCAGAAACCCTTGGTTTCACCTTGTCCTAGGGGCGCCCTCCCTCCCTGCAGGGTTCAGTGAATTGTGGGCTCCTGTTGTGTGTGAAGGATATGCTCTGAAGTTCTCCAGGAGCGCTCTTGGTAGGGTATAGTTTACATGTTGGGCACAAACTTTGCCGGAATATGGGAATATGATTGATTTCTCCATCTGCGCATGGGTGAAAAAAAAAAGTTGCTACAGGGACCTGAGCCTTTCATTTTGCAGTGAATCATGGGGCCCTTTCCAGGTACCCAGGAACACAGGCATGAGGAGTGTGTGAATAACTATGAACCAGAGACGAAATGCTGGGGTATTGTGCCTTAAAAATGAAATAATACAAAGCAAAATAAATAAAAGCTTTAAAGTTTCTACAGAAAATATAAGCCTCCAGACAAAAATAAAACACTATATAAGTAGTACTCATTGCAGGGTATGTCATTTAAAACCTTGTAATTCAGAGATTATTCTCAAGCTTTGAACTTCCCTGGCTACTTTTGCTCTCGACTTTTGGCTTAGTGGGTTTCTTGGAAAAGTATTTTGTGCCAATGCATTGTAAAAGTTCTTTATGGGAAAATGGAGGCGTTAGAGAACGAATGATTTTCAAAATCAGAGTACTTACGTATCGGTGTTTGCTATCATAAAATAATTTCATCTGAATCATGTGACATGTCTTATAGCCAAAAGGAGTGGAAGAGCCTGTCTTGGAGATTTTCCCGTGGAAACCCTGAGGCCATTCATTATGATGTGTAAGGCACGGGAGTGGCTCAGAGTGACCGCACTGCTATTCGTGGCTAGAGCAGTTCCAGCTATGGCGGTTCCTAATGCCACTTTGTTGGAGAAACTTTTGGAAAAGTACATGGATGAAGATGGTGAATGGTGGACAGCTAAGCAAAGGGGGAAAAGAGCCATCACAGACAATGACATGCAGAGCATCTTGGATCTCCATAATAAACTGAGAAGTCAGGTGTATCCAACAGCTTCTAATATGGAGTATATGGTAAGACATTGTTCACGTGGTGTATTTCAAAGAAATGTTCTTGGTGCATAGAACAGCATAAGTAAATTCCTTCATGATGTTCTTTAATCTTTTCCCACTCGTTTTGCTTTGATTTTAAACATTTTCTTCAAGTATGTCCTTATCTGCACACTCTTCTGTTCATGTTTCTGTTGTTAAGAACCCTTTCGATTTCAGTGTAAACTTAAGCACCTTCACATCCACTGTTCCTAAGAATTCTAAACTCTGCTCTGATCAGAAGAAAGGTCACCCCATTCCTAAATAGCTGCTGTATCAACTTTAAATGTCTCTTTTTACATCTAATTCCTGTGTGTAGAAGGTCACATGCCATGATGAAGGGTGGCAATCAGAGGCCAATTTTCAGCAGTCAGTTCTCTCTTTTTAGCACATGAACTTAAGTCATCAAACCTTGATCCTCAGGCTTGGCTTTTATCCGCTGAGCCACCTGGCCAACCCCCATATTGACTTTCAGTCTGCTTAGTAGAAAGATTATGCTCAGGGCCCCATAAGACCTTCCTATAAATAGTGTATCTACACAACTCAGACTGAGACTTAGTGAAGAGTTCTGAATTGTTGGCACACATGGATGTCCCCAAGTAGACTTCTGTTTCTTGCAAATGTGAAAAGCATTTGGTACATGTTTTATGTTCAACTTCTTTAACCAATTTATTGTTTATAAGCTTCAAAGTATGAATATAACCCTTGCCAAAGAATTAAATTTTAAAGATTCATTTTGTTCTTAATTGCTTTTTGATACCTTACATATTTAGACAAGCTTTCAAATTGTATTATATTATTCCCATGAACTCAGTATGCATTGTGCTAGCAAAGCCAGCTAGCCAATACTTCAGTGACAGCAAAACTTATTTAATGAACACATTCAAAGTCCAGTTTAGGCAGGTTGTGTGATGTAGGTAGTTTTAGGGCATTTCCATTGTCCCTTTTTACCATGTATTTACATTAGTTCTGCTGATTATTCCTTTAGATAAATCAATAGAAACCTGGCAGTTCTAACTTTCCAATACCCTTTCCAAAATAGTACATTATTTTAACTTTTATTTGAAAATGTTTTCTGCTAAAGAAAGGTTGCATTCAAGACACCTCATCAGAAACTGGGATTTCGGGACCTATGTTTCAGGTAGAAATCTTGGTCTCATCACTCATTGGCTGTCTGAATGGCCACTTACTAACGTTTCTCTGCTGCATGCTTATTAAGGCTATGCTGAGAAGGTTTGTGATAATTAACTGAACTAGCCTGTGGTTTAATTCTTGAAGATAAATATTACAAGGTGACAATATATCATGAAGAAATGTGGATTGAATTTATAGGCTTCCAAGCACTATTTATATTTGGTATCTAAAGAGATTGTTCAGTTCTCAAAATTACACACAGGATGTGATGCCATAATATTGAACACAAAATAAGTATGTCTCTTTTGGAGTGCTTAAGGGGAAAAACTCTCTATGTTCCTTCAGTAGTGAGCCTTCAACAAGAGCAAATTATGGGTCCTCTCTAAGCTGACCACTCTAAGTCTATTTGATGATGGTAGGTCTTAAGTGGCTTCATGTATGTGTGTGTGCTTGTGTGTATGTGATGTATGTGTGTGTAAATGTTCATATGTGTGTGCACATGCTGTATTTGTAGGTGCACGTGCACATGTAGGTACATGCATGTGGAGGTCACCAGTTGAAAGTAGATGTCTTCCTCTATCACCCAAGACCTTATTTTTGAGACAGGGTATCTCACTGAACTTGGGATTCCCCAAATCAGCCAGAGTAGACTGCCAATGAGAATCATATTTCCTCTTGTCTATGCTTCTCCGGTGTTAGCTTTTTCAATTTATTTCACCTTGTCTGGCTTAGGAGATTATGAGAGGGCTAAAGATCTAAACCTATGTCCTACTGTTTATGTGGTAAGTACTTTGTGGATTGAACCATTTCTTTGGCTTTTTTGTTGGATTTTTATTTAAAATAAAGAAGAACTTAGGAACTTAATTCTACATAAGGGATTGTGATGGTCTCTGTGTCTGATTTAATATTCAAATCATGAAAAATAAGTTTCATGATTCTCATGTCTACTTGTAAAAACAAACTAACAGTAAGTGCAGAGTATGTAGAATGTCTAGTCTGGGATGTTTGCTTGATTTTCATTTTGATTCATTGGTTTCTTTCTATCCTTGAAATGTAGATTTAGAAACCAGCCAGGGTTTATGTTGTGTTGCCCTTAGATATGATTAACATTGGAACAGTGGGCTGGCTTTAACCAGGCTGCAGATCTCTGTGCCCCACTGTAACAGTAGGGGACATTACTTTTAAAATACGCACTGAAAGGGGTATTCAAAATTAATCATTAGCACTTTTATGACTTTATTACTTTCATAAAAATAAAAGACTGATACTGATCAGTCTTTTAGAATACAGTTAGCTTGATTGTTTAAAATGCATTTGTTTCAAGGAACAACGAATGCTCAAATATCAACGTTGGCCAAAGAGCCATTTTCTGTGTAACTTTCAACATCCTCTTACAGTCTTTTCAGCTTAATTGTTGAAACAGCCAACCTCCATATTTGTAATTGGTACTTATTATAGTCCTACAACAGCCAAACCATACACTGACTTATTGATGTCACATCCTCATTCTTACCATGATCATCAATTAATGTGCAGAGTTAAATTTTACTATTGAAAGCCAGACATTTTCTAGACGAGCTCATAGTTTGATTAAGAAAAAAGAATAGATATACTTAAAATCTTAGCATACATGGGGCAAAAAAATTCTTTGATCTGAGGGTACTGAGATGTTCCCTCTTGTGGGAGCTCTTCCAGACTACCTGTGAGGTGTGTCCAGTTTCATAAAGGTGATCAGCACCATTAAAGGTAAGAGGAGAGGTTGTGGATAAGAAGTGAAAAAGCAGACAAATGCAGATTCCAGGCACAGTCAACCTGCTTTGGGAGAATAAGACTAGGTAGGTACAAGCTCAGAGTTCGGGGAGAAACTGAAACCACAGACATGATGATAGAAACTGAAAACTCTAGGGAGAGTTTGGTTTAGGGTAAAGAAGATGAGCCTTAGGGCATCAAATGAAGAGCCAAGATTGCCAAGTATAAACACTGGCAGCAGGCTCACATCTTGTCTCTGTTGTTTATTGGAAGGTGAACTTTAATAGTTTGCTAACCTTCTAGGCCCAGGCTCTTCAGTGGTAAAACTAGTGTAAAAATCCAAAGTCCAGAGGTAGCACTGAAGTGATTCTGTTGAACTAATGTACTTTCTTCTAGCCTGCCTTACTGTGGATTTATGACTCTGAAGTATTGTGTGATCGTCTATATCTTTCTTTTTTCACCATTGAATAATATTTTGGGGGGTTTGCTTTATCAATTCAATTGAAATATCCCCAGGCTTCCATGGCTTCACCTTCCATACTTCTGTCTGGCAATGCCCTCTGTACTGTCTTCATATATTCCTAGTGTGCATGCGGTGGCCTCCATGTAGACTTGTTCTATAATAACTTCAAAATAAAGCCAAGGGCCTTATAATGTCTATTCAGTCCTCTCCAATAAATGGACAAATAGCTGTAATCAAGTCCACACATCTGATTTCTGCACCACACACATGAATGTGCAACTGCTAATCTAGTTGTAGCATCCACCTTACGGATGTTGTTGAGCCCCACCTCCCCACCTCTTCTATCTCATTCACACCTTTGTTTCTCTCCTCAAATCTGCATTGGCATCACATCTTCCCTTTTAGCAGACTGCACTAATTCATTCCTGTTTTACAGTCTAGTGCATACTCTTCATGCCTGGTAAAGCTGACCTTTCCCTCAGCTTGTCTTGGGTCATTGAGTTGAACAAAACTTAAAGGCTCTAGAATTAATTCAGGCAAGGAAACATCTGTAATCTGTACCATGAAACTCAGCTACCTATGTTCACACTGACACACTTGCTGTTCTGAATGAAGGACATACTTCTGGAGCTTCTTCATCCATTTGGTATCTTCCACGTTTATATGCCTGTGTTCCATCTCTTCTTATCAGACTCTTGTGTATCCCTCAAACTGACCTCAGATGTCATTCTTCTTCCAAAAAATTTTCTAGTGGGCCCATTCATCGCCCCATTCTAAAATACCTTATTGTACCCCATTTATAATACTTAAGTTTCAGTGAAATATATACATATCTTGTTTCTTTTCTAGACTTTGAATTCAATCTAAAATATATGTGTTAAATGAAGATGTAAGAGAAATAATAAGTAAGACAATGTCTGAAACAATTCTGGAGAGTAAGCAAAAAAGATAAATTGAAATAATAAACAGGAGAGCTTAATTTCTCAATAGTGTTTTAATTTTTTCTTAAATAGTAAGTTAGAAACAATAAAATTATATTTTCAAAAGTATTTTTAGCTAGAAAACTTAAAATTTATGGGAATTATATTTTTGTAAAAATATCTGCACTTTAAAATTATGTATTTTTGTCTCTGGAAGTTTTTGCCAATGATGTCAACACTGGAGGAAGAAATAACACAAAAACCTAGCTTTACTGAAGTTTGTATTCATGGAATAACTTGCTGAAATTCAGCATACCTTGGGAGGTTCTATCATATGAGGCAATATCTAGGGCTCAGCAGCAAATGCAAGCTCCCAACCCAACTGTCTACAACAATACAATGGTGTTGTAGTGGCTGTCAAGTTGATAGTGACCAGGAGTGCGTGGCAGTATGAAAATGGTGATAAGTGGTGGCCATATAAATATTACTTCCTTACAGTTCATTCACCCTGAAAAATTCAAAGAAGCCTTGTTTTAAGATAAATAGAATTGACCTGGCTAGCAGGCAGCCAGGAGACAGAATTTCCTTTCCTCATGAAAGGCTTGTCTATCCAAGTCATGATACAGAATTTTGAAGAGTAGTGGTAGTTTTCACTCTGGATTACATATGAATGGAAAACATTATGCATCCTACAAACTAGCAAAGACTTTTAGAATGTTGTGAAGATTGTAGAATGCTGATTATATGGCATTCAGTATAATCTCAGGAGATTAAAGGAGGGAGAATCCATATTCTAGCTCTTCCTTTCCCAGGACAGGGTAGCTAGTTGTTTCCTACCTGCTCTGACATCCTCTTTCCAAACCAAAGTTTGTTTCATATTTTGTTTATAAGGAAATTTCCTCTATAAGGAAACTGGAAACTGTAACATGATATACAGAATAGCACAGGGGCCAATTTCTTCCCAAGTCATCATCACTGTGCTATCATGGGTGGATCATTTAAGCTCATTTTTTGAAGTAGTATTGTTATGCTTTGCATGTGGCAAGTGGCTATGTGTTCTTGGAGAACTGTTTTTTTTTTTGGGGGGGAGGCGAACTAGAGCTCAGTGCTGGACAGTGTGTAGAAATTCACAAGAATTTATTAAACTGTGGTTAGACAATCAGCAGTAGGATTCATGGTATCGAGGCTGCAGCATAAAGTTATGGTTCATGAGCATTCAGACAGTAAACTCAGGAGGACAGCAAAGTTCCTCATAAATAGAAACATTTAAGACACGAGTTCTTGTTAGGCTGTTGAGCATTGGTTGGTGGAGCATGCCTTTCCCAGCATTTGGATCTCTGTGAATTCCTGGCCAGCCTGGTCTATAGACTGAGTTCCTGGAAAGCCAGGGCTACCCAGAGAAACCCTCTCTCAAAAAACCAAACAAACAAAAAATTAAAACCAAGCAAAACAACAACAGAAAGATGATCTCCTGATTCTGTTTTATGACTAGAGATGTGGATCAAGGGAAGGAAGTACAAAAGAAATGGAGGGTTAGGAAGTGGGATGTGAGGGGTGATAGTGGGTTGGGCTGAATGCAAAATCGAGGAAAACTGAAAGGTAAGTAACTCTGGCAACTGCTTCTTTAAAATCTCAGAGCAAAAGAGATCAAGGGTGTGTGGGAACCACTGAATGATGAGATGGCCCAAGGCTGGTTCAGTGAAGATTTAGTAGAAGAAATTAGCATGGTTTTTATTTCATTCTCTTTCCAGACCAGCATCATTTTGTATAGCCTGGTAATAGTCACAGTGCTAAATCTTTTCAAGCCAAACGTTTCAACTTCAACTATAAACCACATCACAAATTTAGTGACAATTTAAGAGAAAATGCAATCTCTTTGCATATTCAGTTGTCTATATTGTGTACCTTCATTAGAAATTGAAAATATATATATTTATATTATTTATATAAATATATAATATAAATATAATTTATATAAATTTACTCACAATTAAGAACAATGTTACTTAATTCAGGACTCTTGTTTTGCAAATTTTGTTTCTTCACACATCTCTCTTAGGAATTTATACAATAAAAACATTGCACAGGATTTCATTGGTACAGATATAAAAAGTCAAAGTTAGGGGTTCTCAACTAATGTGACCCTTTAACCCAGTTCTTCATACTGTGGTGATCCCCAACTATAAAATCACCCTGATGATACTTCATAATTGTAATTTCTCTGCTGCTATGAATCATAATGTATATCTGATATGCAAGTTATCTGATATGTAATGAGACTCAAAGAGATTGTAACACACAGGTTGAGAACCACTGACCTAAGTTTTCTATTTACCTTTTGTCTTTATAATTGTAAGAGTATGTTACAAAGCTATGATAATTCCTTAAACAATTTATTTGTGTCAGAGAGTTTGAAATTGGTTATATTCAGTAGATATTGGTTGTACCTTTTTGCTTCAAACATTGTACTAGAGTGTCAGAAGTGAGTAAATGTTTGAAAACTCAACAGGTTCACAAATATAAGCTGAGCGAGGTGATAAAAATGACAAAAATCTAACCTACCATTATTATTACATCTTGGTAATGCCTTTTAATTGCAACTGGATTACAATGCTTCAGCTAATCACAGAAGCAGAGGCTTCTTTCTGTACCAGGCAGAAAGAAGACAGTATGGAAATTCTGTTACTCTAGAATAGAATGGAATAAGATAAGTGGAATAAGGTTTACAGTCCAAAATGACTGAGTGTTCTCCAATAACTAGAGGTGTAGTTACATAAGCAGTGGCTAGAATCACTTTTTCTCTCAAGTAAAAAGAAAGCTGGATTATAGTATTCTGAGTAAATGCAAAACAATGCACAGCGAGTTTTACTTAGTGTTGTGAAATGTCATAAAGTTACTCTGATTAGACAACCATGTAATAAAAGACAGAATTAAATTAGAAAGACCTCAATGTACTCTCGAGGAGATGCTTAGGACCAGCATGAGACTGGTAATGATGGGGTGACACAGGTAGTTTCATTGATATTGTTGACTCACTTCATGTAGAAGGACAAAGAATAAGGAAAAAATTGGTGTTATGTTAAGAGTTCTCAGCTCCTTGGTGATTAATTGAAGCATTTCCTGTGGCAGAAAAAGAAACAGGGCATAGTGAAGATGACATCACAGGGTTTTTCTGGAGAAGATTGAGTTTGAAGGGTCACACTCTCCTAAATTGCATTTAGTGTCCAGTGAAGAGGTGGGGTTTGAGATAATACTAATGGGAGGGTTGTAGATATTGTCAGGAGTTACCCTAGCTGAACTGGAACTGCCTGAATCAAAGAGAAGCTTGTTATAGACTGAAGATTCAATGCTTTGGACTGGCCCAACGTATGATATGTGGATGTTAAATCAAAAGAAAAGGCCAAAAAAGACACAGAGTACAAAGACTCAGCAAGGTTAGAGGAGCAGGTGACATAGACAGCTTTCTTGTAAGGCAGGAGGAGAGATAACAAAGAGTTCAACAGTATTTCAGTCTTCTTTAAAAGCTTATAAGATGAAGAAGACAAATGAAGAGTAGTTTTATCAGTGTGGGATCCCTTGGTAACCTTCATTAAAAGAATGTAAATAGTTGATTTGTGCCCAGAAACCCTACTGAAGAGATAGGAAGAGTGAGGGCATCAGGTGGTGATATCACCTTGACTCCCTGAGATGATCCTGGGGGCACAAGAGAAGTGAGGGCAACTAATGGGTACGATCAAAACACTTTTGCTCTTCAGTTTAGGAGTGAATGTGTTAAGCTGATGAAGAACCTTACATGGTAGGGAGAAGGTATAGCCTCCATGATGTGATTTTGTTCATTTCAGCAGCAAATCTGAGGCCACAAGTGTGAGAACCATCGGATTCAGTTGATAAAGAAAAGAGATTATATTTGTGTGAATGCTTTTGATTTCCCCAGTGATCTCTAGAGCAAAATGCATCAGATGAGTCTGAGCATTTTTATCTAAAAATGAAGAGGGTCTGATGAGGGAATGTTGTGAAACAGTGTCTGTGGCTCTTTTGTACAAGGTATCTTGGTGGAGTTGAGTGTAAGTGGGATTTTCGTTACTGTAAGCTCTTGTTTCACAGTGCCCACAGTTCAGAAGTCGGAGAACACATGAGACAAGGAGATGAGTTGGAACAGAGAATATACAAGTAACTCATACATGTAAATCATCATAGTCCTTGTTTTCTATCATCATTTATATTTTAACTGTTCAGGGAAAATTATTCCTCAGTAGTCTTTAAAAGTCTCATGAAAAATATTCTGCTTATCAAAATAATTTTAATTCTTCTAGAAATTAAGGGAAACTGGGTTTATAGAATTTATATATCTCTCACTGGCTGGAAAGATACAAGTTTTTCACGTTTATGCAATAATTATTAATAAAGACAGCATAGAATGTAAATATATGCAATGTAAATATATAAATAGCAATGTAGAGAATCAAAGGGTACCGTACAAATACAAGGAGTTGTGTTGAAAGCATGTAAAGACACATTTGTCTTTGGTTTAACTGAAAGTTTTAGGGTAAATTGTAGTTTTAGTTTCTTTGTTTACAAGATTTTTTAAACTAATTCATTCAATGAGCATTTTCATTTTTAATCTTTTAAAAAAGTAAACCCCAGATCTTTCACTCACAGTAAATAGAAACAATTAGCATTTCCTTCACCTTTAAAAACCCAAGTTATTGCTATTTGTCATGGGTTGATTGTACAATGCCACCTCAAATCTCACCTGTTTTAATATTTGGTCTCCAGTTAATGGTGCTGTTCTGGGAGGTTAGAAGATTTTTGTCACATGGAGGGGATGGGACTTGATGGCTCTTCCCACGTCAGGTTGACTTCTGGTTCACTCTTTTCTAGTTGCTACCATGTAACAAGCTACTGCTTTCTTGTCACTCTGCCACAAGCCGGCTGCTCTACAGTACCTTCCCAGTTATGGTGAACTATAATTCTCAGAAACGTGATCCAAAACAAATCTGTTCTTTTTGACATTGTTTCTGACAAGTTCTTTGGTCCCAGTGATGAGCAAAATAACTAATACCATATGTAGATAGACACTGTAATTTATTGTGAGAATTTTTTGCATCCTACACTTTTCTAGGTTTGACTTTCTAAAACTTGTTGGGATATAAACACAACTAATGAAATTTATCTCTAAAATTTATTGAGCTATAAATATACCTAATGAAAAAAATTCATTGTTACAAATTGATCCCATATCCAGTGATCAAGATGTAAAGGATGTAAAGGACCAATAAGTTATATTGTTATTTTTGTCTGTTTATTTTGAGTGTGTAACATTTGTGATTGTATACATGTGTGTATGCGTGTGTGTGTATGCGTGTGTGTGTGTGTGTGTGTGTGTGTGTGTGTGTGTGTGTTCACACGCTCAAGTGGGGACTGGAGGTCAACACTGGGTGTCTCCATCACAAAGCATCTTATTTTTGAGACAAACTATCCTAAGTACATACTACTCCCATCTTAATAAAACATCAGTATGAATAATGAAGGCATTGTTTGTAGTAATGTAATGAAGGCAATGTAGTCTTTGGTTTACCAGAAAGCCTATTAAAAGGTAATAGCACTCACAAAAAGAATTCAAGTTTGCAGAGCTTTAGTTTTGCATAACACAGGCTCATTATGGTTACTCTACCACTTGCACCTAACTCACCCAAGTATGTTGTTACTCACTGTTGGGAATCTGGTGAGACAAGAAGCAGAGAACAAACACACTTGGACAATCAGATCTTCTCTGAAGGAATTATTAAGAGTCACAGAAATCTCACAAGACATCACAACAGCGTTCTGCTTTTAAAATTCTCATTTGGGAATTAAGATTCAGAACAATGGAGACAGAGCAAGAAGAAAATGTAACAACTAGTAAATTGTATGTTTAAAAAGATTGAGAGAGTGGTATGGTAAAGAGTGTTGGAGTGAACAGTTCTTAAGAGAATCTCTGGGTAATTTAGGAAAAAGAAGAACAAACAATCCCTTTGGAAAGAGACTAATAAATTTAGCATCCAAG
Organism: Rhabdomys pumilio; assembly: GCA_030674055.1. Lineage (NCBI taxonomy): Eukaryota > Metazoa > Chordata > Mammalia > Rodentia > Muridae > Rhabdomys > Rhabdomys pumilio. The sequence continues at coordinate 130,295,274 of JANHMN010000004.1, read as the reverse complement.
AAAAACGACTGTACAAATGCAAACCTTGCTGCTCTGTGTTCTTACTGGTCTTGGCTCCAGGTGTTGGGCATGCCATGACTTCCGTCCTGTACAACTGAATCATAATTTGTATTTTGACAAGAAGCCCTTCAAAGTGTGGTAGTGAAAGCTCTAGTGGGCCAGCAAGGAGGAAAGTTTGGCTATAAAGGCCTCAACAATTGCAAGAGATGAGTAAGTACAAATTTTGTAGACAAATATAGGCATGGTGTCAGATTAATGTCTGCTCTAGCCCCTGATGACAGGCTTATTAATGTCTATGATGTTGAAATAATATTCCTGAAAATCAGACTACTGATACTGTCTTTTGAGTTTATCTGAATACTAAATTTCCATTTTAGAAACTAAACAACAAAATGAAATGGCATTGTTCTAAATGGCTAGGTTGCTGCTTTCTCTATGACTGTAGAGGCTTCATTTGAAAGTAGATTTTAAGAGAAGCCCAACTTGTATCTCTGTGGTTTCTAGGAAACTTTAATAAACATCTATTGCCTCGGGGTAATGCTGCTTTCTCTGCAGCCTCTCGGCCTCTGAGTCTTCTGAATGTTCCCTTCTACTACAGAGTCCTTCAGAACAAATGAGGCAGAGTAGTTACAACCTAAAGTCATCCCCGAATCGGAAGGAATGTGTTACAGCCCTTTCCCATAGGGGTGTGTGTGTGTGTGTGTGTGTGTGTGTGTGTGTGTGTGTGTTATATGTAATTCAGAAATAACTGTTTTCTTTTTTACATACCTCAAACATCTATTTTATGAAGAAATGGTAATTTTAGTATAGGTTGACTTCAAATTAGGGTCAAGTAAATAGTTCTGAGGAAGAAAAAAGTCTCTTAAGCCATATTGATTTGATTTATAAACCAAAAATTAAATAGAAATCTGTAACAGTCCAACCTCCATTTAAATAGCATGGGAATGAGTTATTGGCAGTCTAAAGTCTGAAATATCCTGTGTACTCAAATACATATGTACTAAAAACTATATATACATATACCATACTGTCACTAGGCTTTAGTAATAATTCTTCTAGGACAACTATATTTTTAGAACTTTATTCTGGAAATTTAAAATAATTTTATATTGTTGGTCTTCACCTAAACACTTAGGCATAATTAAATTTGATAAATCATCATGTTAAAATTATTATTAATATTTATTGAATATGGATTTAAAATTATATTTATTTACATGATTTTCTTCTTTAGTCCTTATAAATATATTTACATATACATGTATTATAAATGATAAATTATAGATTCTGTTAACTTTCTTCTCTTGTTTTCAATGTGTTAAGCAGCAAAAAGTAGTTGTTGTTTTTTTCAAAAATATTATTTTTTGAGATTGTAATATAATTAGATCATTTCACCCTTCATTTCTCTATCTTCAAGTGCTCCAACATAATCCTCCTTGCTCCTTTTTAAATTCACAGCCTCTGTTTTCATTCACTGTTGTTACATTATACCTGTACACATATGTATCCATGAAGGAATACATTTTAGTCCTTAAGACATCTTTCTGAGTTACCTTGTATTTTATCTGACACATTTTACAGTTAAGGAATGTTAGCCAAACAGGTTTGAGCATATTTCAAATTTTATTTCACTTTTTGTATAGCAGATATAAACACTGTTTTGGAGAACATAAATTTGTGAGTTTAGAAGCAGTTGTATATCTTCTCTCAAAAGTTCCAGTTACTATGGAAAACCTCACAGGCCAGAGTACATAGTCAAGTGCAAAGCAAGAAGAAACTGGCTTTCAGTAGAGTCTCTAGGTCTTTTCCATGGTCTCATCTGGGTGGTCCCTGGGAGGGGGTGAGGCTTTCCTTTATTACTGGACTTGGGCCACTATCACCTGAGGGTCTGTACTCTCTTGTTCTCAAGCTTGGGCCAAGAAATCTCATAGCTGCTGATCCCTCTGTGTGGTCTCTCCACAGTGTCCTTCCTGCCAATTTTCCCCTGTGGTTGGCTGCATAATATGTTGGCTCAAGTTAGGCAAGATGTATCTGAAAAGAGAACCAAATAGAAGCTCTGTTTCATAACCTAGTCCCTGAATTTTCCAAGCCTCACTGCATTTGTTAGCAGTAAGTCACAGCAGCTCTGATTGAAATGGAGAGACAAGAAATCTCCAACACCTTGTGTAAGATGAATATCTTAAAATCAACACAATAATCTCTAGGTATTTTAATTTTTAGCCATATAATTTCTATTTGTGGTTTTCCTTTTGTTTCTGGATGTTCCTTAGTGTGAGGTTGGCCTATTGAAAAACCTATGGATTAGTGTGGTTTTTCAATGTGACATAAAGCACTGTAGGGAAGGCTGCAATCTTGTGTTTCAAGATGGGAAACAAACCTTTTATTGTTGGTTCTTAAGGATGCTTTACTTTCCAGGTGACTGCCTGGAAACTTGATTATTTTCCAATTTTCTGGATGCAAAAAGAATACAGCATTTTGCTCATCCTCTAGGATTTTATTCAAATTCAAATTTCTTGTGTAAATTTTTGTTGAAGAGATAATAGTCACTTATAATATATATAATATATTAATATAATTAATATAATTAATATATATTAGTATAATAAATTAAAATGTGTTATTTAAATTAAACAAATAATGAAATTAATTAATAGCATACTTACATCAGCAAATAAAGTTCTTACCTGAATAATATTTATTGATAGCCGATATTTATGGTGTCTATGGTAATTTGGAATATTTGATATTATTGAAAATAAAAATAAAGTTTTTAGTTATAATCAAATATTGTGTACTACTCTTTAATTTTTGAATATAGAGATGTTTCAGTACTTTAATAAATAATAAAGGTATACTATAACAAGAGTAACTTGATGTAAACTTTTACTTTTTTATAGTGAAAACATTTTCCATATTTTATATTCACAACTATGTAGAGATAAATAACTTCAGGAAAATGATATAGAACAATGAGAGTAATAAAAAATAAGTCTAGAATTATTAAACTTGGAAAGAGGAAAAACAATGAGATAGTATTCTTTTCAAGCCAAGAAAAATACAACATAAAGGTTAGAAAGGGAAGAAATGCTCATTATAAAAAATATGAGTGAGCAAGAAAGAATTCCATACCTATATGTGTTTGTAAATGAACATGCATGTGTATATATGAGGATGTGTGCATGCATGTACATGTGGATGTGCACCTGTGTGTGCACGCCAGCACATGTGCGTGTGAGTGCATGTGTGTGCGTGCGTGCGTGTGTGTGTGTGTGTGTGTGTGTATGTGTGTGTGTGTGTGTGGTGTGTGTGTGTGTGTGTATACAGGCACGTAGGAAGGCTGAGTCTCCTTCATGAGATATTTCAGCTTCTGGTCATATTAAGGTTCTTTTGGTTTCTAAAATCAAGAAGAGAAAACATGTCTTCTGGACCCCACTTTTACCTTTCTTTGATTCTCCACCTCTCAGCCCTAAACTATCTGGAAAGTCAATATCCGTGACTTTGCTTTTCACTTGCTTTCTAACCTTTACAGCCAAAATTCTTCATCATTGACCTTGAATTGCTCTTACTCACCCATTATTGCTCAGTCAGCTGCCTGTCTTGCTCTCTTTGCATCATTGCCCATCTATCCCTGAAATCTCTTTGCTCTTACTATAGTTTAACTTGCCACTAGCCTTTATGGTGTATTTTTCTTGGCTTAAAAAGAATACTATCTCATTGTTTATCTTCTTTCTGAGTTTAATAATTCTAGACTTATTTTTATTACTCTCATTGTTCTATATCATTTTTCAGAAGTTATTTATCTCTACATAGTTAACCAAAAATTTAAATCATTAGAACATATTTTTTTCTTTAGAACTGCTTTTGCACATTCCTACAGTCTACTGGCTTTCATATCACTGTCCTCTCAGTATGCACTCTGCAGCCTTCTGAAATTCCACCGAACAAATACACAGACATATGCCTGTTATTTCCATTATCCCTTTGTAACAACTGTATTACTCCATCATTTATTTCTTTGACAGCTTAAATTAAGTCACCTATTGACCCACAAGAATTTACATATCTATGTCTTATTTTGTCCTGTTTGCTCTTCTACAGATTCATCTCTTAAGTTGTTCAGATGTTCTAATCTTGGGACTGTTTTTCTATCCTCTTATCACGTAGAGTCCTGTTTTGAAAGTGCCAATGTACTCATTTACATAAAGTTTTGTCATTTTAATAATATGTTTCATACACAGCACGCTTTGAATCAGTAAAAACTTGAATACTAAATGTATAACTTGTAAAATTTCATTGTTATCAATTCGCATTTTGATTTTTGTAACTTAGTTTTAAATGAACCAGTCATCATGACTGAATTTTATAAATAAGAATAGTGTATACTTTACTGTAGTCAAAATCAATATTTATTCATATATCCAACATGTTCTTATTTGTCATTGTATCTATATAATGAACACAAAAATAGGCCAAAGGTATAAGCAGGAGTAAAACAACTACCTTCAGGCAACCCATACTCTCTTGGGAGAGGTAGATATGGACATAAACATTGCCATGCCTGGTAATAGTGCCCAACAAAGAATGTAACAAAGTTCTGAGAACATTATGGAAGGCAGAGCTTACTTTTGGGAGAGTTGAAAAAGTAACATTACACCGTGTTAAATAACGTAGGATAGAAATCCAAAGATAGAATCCTGGTTGGCAAATCACCAAAGGATGCTTAGACCAGGATCAAGTCCTGAAGATATTACAGGCTTTATAAGGAAACCTTGCTCTAGATATCTGTGGGATTTTATTGGTTACATTAAGGAAGAAGAGTCAGGTAAATTCATTTCTTATCACTCTGGCAATTCTAAAAAAAATTTAGGCACACTAGAAGAGAAACAGGTATAGTCAGGGAAGTTAAGGAGAAATCTGGTGGAGAAAAAATTCTTGGTGATAGATGAAGGAAAATCAGACCAATGTATTCACTTAAGAAAGAAGAGAGAAAACAAGAGCCCGTGATGCGTATTTGAAGAAGTGTCCAATGTGAACATTGTATGTCTGTGCTTTATTTCTGTTTACCGTGTAGACATGGGATGTGGAGCTGGAAAGATCTGCAGAATCCTGGGCTGAAATGTGTTTGTGGGAGCATGGACCCGAGAACCTGCTGCCCTCCATTGGACAGAATTTGGGAGCACACTGGGGAAGGTAGTGGAAAACACAGTATTTTATTTTTGGAAACACAAATGTCGTGAATGAAATGTTGATTAATCTATCAGTGGCAGTTTTCTAATGCTTGTTGCCTAGGATTAAAAAATCAAACCACAAAACAACAACAACAACAAAAAAACAGAAACAAAAACAAACAAACAAACAAAAAACCCTCAAATATCCTATCAGAAGAGTCACCGATTTTCTAGCTTCTTTTTGTATCATTTGTATATTTAAGACTTGTAGCTTACACAAAAGGAGCTTTCTGTCAAGCTTTGTCAATCTAGGTTAGTTTTATGTTTTCTCCTACTCTTCTTGTTACTTTTGATTTTTTTTCTTTCTAACAGATACCGACCCCCAACTTTTCATGTACAAGCATGGTATGATGAAGTAAGAGACTTTAGCTACCCATATGAACATGAATGCAACCCTTACTGTCCTTTCAGATGCTCTGGCCCTGTTTGTACACACTACACTCAGGTATGCTTTGTATGAGTTCCAGTTGGTTCCTTCAAATTCAGCTACTGTAACTACCAGAGAACATATAAGCATGTGTATCTTTCTTTACTTAATGTGATTATTTAAGAAAACGTTGTAGCATTGTTAGTCCCTTGGAATAGGCGGAAAGATTTCTATAAACAATAACACTATCACAGAAGCCCAAACACTTCCTTTAAAAGGTTATTTTAATAACTTCACACATAAAATAATTTACTATGGCCCCAGTAAATACTGTTAAGGAACAATTTGCCATCTTTGAAATAACTTGTTGCCAAAACTATAATTTACATTTGATTTCCACTATTTATATATGTGCAGAATTTATAACATGTATGGATATATTTTATATTTCATACTCATGTTTAGAATTGCATGCATTCCTAACCTCTAAGTCAAACAAAGGAAGACAGGCTTGAGTAGACAAAGGTCACTGTTGCCCTGTTTCTAGAATGGGGGAGCTTCTGAGCATTGCGTGTTTACTTCTTATACAGACTTCTGGTACATTGGTTAGTAAGCCTTTTTATAGAAGTGGCCATAGCATAAGATGGAGATACAACTTTGAATTATTTAGTAGGTTTGTATTTTGAAAATGCTGACATTATTCTTCAGTGAGAGCTCTTTGCTTGTAAGTGTTATTTATAAATTGCATAAAAAACACAAACCTAATTTCAGGCAAGACAGATGTTGGGCACATCTCACTCTAGCATGAATGATCTGCCTGGGCATCTGTAGTTTGTTTTTTATCCATTTCCTTTGATGCACTACTGTCTCATTTCATCTTAGCCCTCCCTGAGCCTCTCTTTTCTCTAACGCAGCTGGTGTGGGCTACTAGTAGCAGAATAGGCTGTGCCATCAATCTGTGCCACAACATGAACATCTGGGGGCAGATATGGCCCAAGGCCGTCTACCTGGTGTGCAACTACTCTCCCAAGTAAGTAGACAGGGCATGAGTTTCTAATAGAGAGTTTTCGTCGTATGAAAAGAAGTTTGTAATCCTGATTTCTCTAATTTTCAAGGTACATTCATAAAGCATATTGGTTTAATTCAGTTATCTTCCATGGCAGTGATTATAGTTGTTGAAATGCATATGTCAATGCATAAAAGGAATGGACTAAATCTGTCCTGGGGGAAGGGAGATGGGGAAAGGGGGTAACATCTGAAATGTAAATAAATAAAATATGAAATTTAAAAAAGGAATGGACTATTAAAATCTAAAGAAATAAATACATTGTTTTGTGTTTTAAGCTTCATTTGCTGTGCCATTTATGTGTTTATATTTATTAATTTTGATGAGGTTTTCAGCTATATATAGTTGAGAAATATGTTTTACATATGTAAAGAAGACATGAAAGATTATGTTAAAAATCTCACACAACTAACAACTATTCTGAGAATCCGATTTAATTATTAGGATTGTGAAATAGGTAAATGTTCTTCTGAATTAAGCTTTGGGTAAATGTTTGATTTTTAAATTTTTAATAACCTTTATGTCAAGTTACTTTGAAATTTTCAATATAAGGAGGCATTTAACTATATGTAAGTCTAGAACAAAAGGAACCCACACCTAATATATACAGAAATCTTTATCTTAAGATGCTTGCTTTTTTTACTCTGGAAATGTTTATGTAGTGATATTTGCAATGTCTTAGTAGTGCTGTAAGACAGTGTCTTAATGGAGTGGACCATTTCTTTAGGGGAAACTGGTGGGGCCACGCACCTTACAAACATGGACGGCCTTGTTCTGCTTGCCCACCTAGTTTTGGAGGAGGCTGTAGAGAAAACTTGTGCTACAAAGGTCAGTGTTACATTGCTATAGTTTTCAGTTTGAAACCTTTGTTTGTCAGCGCTCTAGCACTGAGCATGTTCTTGCGGGGTATAACAAAAGGCTCGGATTTGCCACATGTCTATGAGGCCTCCAGTGGCATCCCCAGTGCCAAGAAATTAAAAAGGAGTCTAAACATGCATTAGTTTCCAGATGAACTTTGAAAAGATGTTTTTAATTATGAATAATTATTTCAACTTATTTTTTAAAGATTCATATAAGGATTATGACCGGGGTCATGTACCTACAGAACACTAGCAAGTTTTAAACAGCTGCTTCTCACTCTTATTCCTACATCAGAAAGACAGCTTCTTAATGTGCTGTTAGGAGTTATCTCCTTAACTGTCATGTTTAAAGATTTGGCACTTTAAGTTAATTAATTTTTAATGCTTTGAAAGTTTGAACAAAAGTATGTCTCTATGTATTGTACTGACCCACGCATAGTTAGTCAGACATCTCTCTCTCTCTCTCTCTCTCTCTCTCTCTCTCTCTCTTTCTCTCTGTCTGTCTCTCTCTCCCTATCCCTATCCCCATATCCATCCCCATCTGCATCCTCCTCCCCATCCCCCTTCCCTCCTCTTCATCTCTCACCATAGACTATGTTTCTTACACAGAAACAAGTTTAAGAGTGTGATTATATTGTAGAACTTATAAAATTGGTGCTCTCAAATATATTTGATGTCTTAACATGAAAATATGGGGTTCAGGTAGTAGAATGCTTGTTTAACATGAATGAAGTCCTGGACTGAATCACTAGCAGCAAGAGTAGTCAGACTCACCTTTACTCTCAGCACTACTAAAGTGGAGGCAGGAGAATCAGGAGTACAAACTCATGCTCAGCTGAACTGTAAGTTCAAGGCCAGCCTGAAATACCTGAAATCCTGTCTCAGAAGCATGTAATACAAATATAATGCCCTGTTAATGATGCCTGAAGATATCATTTGTATAACAAGAATCTCGTTAAAGCCATGATCTTGGGAATCCATGTGGCCATGTTTTACCTTATACCTTCTATTTTGATGACAAAATGAAGGTTGAGGTAGGCCAGGTGTGTTGAAGAGACTGGAGCCATGTTCCCTCCCGCTCAACGCTCATGGAAAGCCATGTGTTGTTGGCATTAGTGTTTGAATGTTCCTTGGAGGTGATAAGCAGACCAGAAGCACCCATTCTACCTTTCTATCACCTATTTGATTTCCTTGCCTACTTTGAAGCCTACACTCCTGCGATGGTCTTTGTACATACACCTTCAAAGCTGCGCCTTCTCTGCCCCTCACTGGTAATTGGTGCATCCTTCTTAAAACCAACACTCCTCGTTATCCAAACCTTTCTTCTAGGTTCTGAGTTTAGGAACACAAGTGAAAATAAACCCCTTTTGACAGCAGGACAGCAATAAGCACTTCTTATAGGCCAACCCAGGCTGGGAGAGTTCAGTGTCAAGCTTGAAACTATTTTCTATTTAAAATGAAAGTCTTTGCATCTTGAGGTTTATTTGAAAAGTCAGAAAGTCCATAGGAATTGATGCTGGAACAGATACCAAGGGCGTGCCCACCCTTTAGGGGATGTTTTCATTTGGAGGAGGGGAGAGATGCACATTTCCTAAGCCCTGGTGTTATTAGACAACATGGTCAGTTTCATATGTCTTTATGAAAACCAAACACTGATGCCATGCTAGAACGAGATTAGGAATGAGTCCTCTGGGCATTAGCTAGGCCCAAATACACACACACACACACACACACACACACACACACACACATTGAAGGCTTATATGTGTATTTCACTTCAGTGTGGTACATACAACCATGACCTTGTGCAACAGCCTGTGCCAAAAGAGTACTGAATGTATAATTTTTAATTAACAGGTGTAGAAAAGCATTGGTCAATAATTTGTCCTCATGTAAGTAAAGTCCATATTTTTTAATCTTTTCCCTCTGGCAGAAGGGTCAGACAGGTATTATACCCCTCCAGAAGAAGAAACAAATGAAATCGAACGGCAGCAGTCTCAAGTCCATGATTCCCATGTTCGGACAAGATCAGACGATAGTAACAGAAATGAAGTCATCAGCACTCAGCAGATGTGTAAGAGCTTAATCACATACCAGATGCTTAAACTTTGCAAGGATGATAACTGTCCTAGTTTTATTTGCACATTTTCAAACTACCAAAAACATGTTTTAGCTGAGCAGCACAGACAGACCTCTTTTAATCCTAGCACTCGGGAGGCAGAGGTGGGTGGAACTCTGAGTTCAAGGTCAGCCTGATTTACAGTGAGATCTGGGAAAGCCAAGGCTACAAAGAGAAACTCCTGTCTCAGAAAGAAAGAAAGAAAGAAAGAAAGAAAGAAAGAAAGAAAGAAAGAAAGAAAGAAAGAAAGGAAAAAAAAGATAGATAGAAAGAAAGAAAGACAGAAAGAAAGATAGAAAGAAACAAAGAAGGAAGAAAGAAAATAGCATGTTTTAATAGTATGCAAAACCTATTTTAGAAGCATTGAAATTATTAAAAACTATTTGGGTTTTCTTTGTTTCTTTTTCTTTTAGCTCAGATTGTTTCTTGTGAAGTAAGATTGCGAGACCAATGTAAAGGGACCACCTGCAACAGGTGGGTGTCACTGTCAGTCCAACGTCAGTTGACAAGATAAAAGAAATGTGTGCATTCTGTGCTGGTGTCCAGAGAAACTAAAGTTTCTTTCCCACGACTGTCACTTAGGTACGAGTGCCCTGCTGGCTGCTTGGACAGTAGAGCTAAAGTCATTGGGAGTGTACATTATGAAATGGTAAGTAGAAATGACAATTATTTCAGGGTGCAACCTTTTCATACAGTATGTATTTTTAATGTGAAAATTGCAACTTATATCAAGTATACCATATGATATTTTTCCTCAGAAATGTTGTTTAGGTTAAAGTTGTATAAAGAGTCATTTGCTTCTTCATATAGAGCTTGAATTCTTTAATGACTTCTGTCTTTTCCTTCCCTGAAAGCAATCCAGTATCTGCAGAGCTGCCATCCACTATGGGATAATAGACAATGATGGCGGGTGGGTAGATGTCACTCGACAAGGGAGAAAGCATTACTTCATCAAATCCAACAGAAATGGCATTCAAACAATTGGGTAAGAGCTCAAACAATTTTTTTCTCTCAGATGAAATGAAATTGAATTTATGGAAGGGAAGTTACTAATTTTTTCAAAGTTTATTTTAGCTTATAGTTTGCATACATAAAATGATGGGGATCTTTTTGCTTAGAAGCATGATAAAATTTTTAATTTTCAAGCGATTCAATAAGTATATATAAATGTATAGTTAGTTTCTGGGCTGAAGAGATGACTCGGTGTTTAAAGGCACTGACTACCCTTTCAGAGAATCAGAATTTAGCTCCCAGCACTCATGCTGAAGGGCACAACTGTCTGAAATTCCAGTTTCAGGGGACCCAACTCCCTCTCATGGAATTGGCAAGCACCAAGCATGCACATGATAAATATAAATACATGTAGAAAAAACTCTTACACGTATAAAATAAAAAGGGTTTTAAATTATTGCTAACTTTTAAAGTTAAGGAGTAAATTTTTCAGCTATGACAGAAAATAACCTAAAGAAGGCTAATTTATTGCATGTTATTGTATGCAATGAAATGATTTATTTCACGTAATGGTAATTTGACTAATATAATAAATATGATTACTAAGTAAGAGAAGATTTTGAAGAGTTTTCTAACCATGCAATGTACTCTTGTCTTTTTTGTTTGTTTATTTAAGTGTAATTTAAACACAGGAAAAGCGCTGATCACTTTCTGAGTGTTTCTCAAATTTAGTATGATGTGTCCCATTCTAAAAGGGAACATTTTCATGTGTGCTTCAAAGTAGAGTAGTGTACTCTTTTGAAATGTCTGTGAGTAGTGTCCTTTTCCTTCTATATGAAAGACAATACTGAACCTGACAGAAGAAACTTTCCTTAGGGATTGGAGCATATACCCTTTCCTTGTAAGCGTACAATTGCATGAACCTTCATAGACTAAATTGGAATTCATTGCTGGTTATAGTGATGCACTTCCTTAATCGCAGCATTTGGCACAGTAAGCGCATCTCTGTGAGTTCAAGGCCAGCCAGGGAGTGTCAGGACAGTCAGAGCTCATGGTGAGACCCTGTCTTGAAAAAGACACACAAAATGGAATTCATAATTATAAATATAATCTTTAGAATGTTCCTGGCAAATTGGTGTCCTGGCATTCTGTGTGTACAAATTGTGTGGCTTTACTCATTGGCAATGTTTCTTCTTAGTACACTTTGTTAGTTTATTCACTTAGCAAAATTTATAAATAATCCTTAATAAATTATAGTCATTATTAAAGCAGATACAGGTAGCGGTGTGCTAAGGGACAGTCTTTCTATCTTAAACTTCATTTTTGATTGTCTGTTATAGAAATGCTAATGAAATATGAAATGTGATACATTTTTTAGTTTCTTCATTTGTAAAGAGAAAGATCTTAATATTAAGCACTGAGTATGAAACTGGTAGAAATAAAATATTAATGTTTCACATCTTTAATACTAGGTAAGTAACTTAATGAATATATCATGTTGAAATATCTCTTTCAAATTAACCATAGCTCAATAACAGATGATTTTCTTAAAATTTTAGTATACATAAACCAGTTAAAATTTTAATCTATCATGGTATATCTAATCTTATGTCCACTTTTTTACTGGATGATTCGTACAAAAAGAAGAGGTTCATTCATTTACTCTAGTTCTTTTAACAAAAGTAAATAATTGAATAAATAACCACTACCCATTTGAAACAGTTGTCATTTTGCAATTTTTTTCTATATTGATTGTTTTATTGATTGTTTAAATTGTTTTATTGATTGAACTGGCTCTGTAAAGAAAGGACATGAGTGTATAGATTTAACATGAAAAAATGATGTGTGCTTACAATATTTGTCCAGACATTTTAACAAACATTTTTAAAGATTTAAAGCCTTTAACAGTACCGGGAGTTGCATTGTTGCTAATGTCCAAAATGATTGATTTTATTTATTTATTTTTTTTTTGTCCTCAGCAAATATCGTTCTGCTAATTCTTTCACAGTCTCCAAAGTAACAGGTTAGTATTATTTTCTTACTTGTTGTCTTGCCTTGTGTGGGATGTTTTGCAAAGGAATTCACTTGTTTTTGCTTTAATTAACTTCAGTTCAAGCTGTGACATGTGAAACTACAGTGGAACAACTGTGTCCATTTCATAAACCGGCTTCACATTGCCCCAGGTAACCCTCTGCACAGTTTCTTATCCTCGTAATAACTACAGCCATTTGTATATGTGCACGTGTATCTGCATAGTCACTTAATATGTAGCACTTTGGTCTGTGATATCTGTTTTTATAAAATTCTGGTTCTATGGTATAGAATTGTTGATGATCTAGACTTGCTTCCTAAACATTGCACATTACATGTGACCCAGAACCCCTATTGTACTTTCTCTAAGTGTTGGCCATACCATGGTATAAGAATTTACGCATGTGATCACATGTTCATATATGTCAATCAGGGTTTGTACTAGTTCACATAAACTATTATAATAAACGTCAGGTATTTATTTCTCATATTGCTGAACACCGGAAGTCCAAGATCAAGGTGCCACTGACTTGGTCACTGATGTGACTTACTCTCTAGCTTGTGGTTGTTTTTACATGTGTTCTTACATGATGGAAGAGTTCTTTCCCATCTACCCGTTTTGCAGGGACACTAATCCTATTGAATAAGGGTTCTTCTCTTTTGACATCATTTAGTCAAGTTCCCTTCATAAAGGCCCTGCCTATCTCCAGAGTAATGTGGGTTAAGATGCATATCATTCGATATGCATTCATTCTACAAGTTCTTCCAACAAAAATCAATGTGATTTACATTTAACATTGTTATGCAATTCCTAAATGAGAGGAAACGAATTGCAGCTGGTAACTGAAAATAAAGCCAATTAGATTGGAAAAGGATTCTTCCTTTTCTGTCTGTAGGAGGCCCACTTTCAGATGTGGTGTGAAAAACTGATCTTAAACATAGACATAGCTATCCTATATCCTTAAAGGAATTACCTCAAAAAGAATGTGAAGACCAACAATTTACCCTATTTTCATGTCCTCAGGGATTCCATATCTGAAGTAAACTTTGAAGTAAATATTAAATACGTAATAAATAATTCTTCTTCTTCAATATTGATGTAAACCTTGTATGCCTCACTGTGAATAATTAGAACTTTAAATACCTATTGAAAGTCTAAATGAGTGATTAGCAATTTTATTCACAGCATAAAGCAAATGGGTGTCAAGGACTGGTTATTAGATCACCCCTTCTCAGGAACATAAGGAACAATAGTAAAAACAGCATAAACAAGTGTCTTGTCCCACCTTTCTTTACTTGAACTTGTTCATGTAGGAAGAGGATCAAGTGTCAGCCATTGATGCAGACAGTGAGGAGTAAGGCACAGTTTATACACACAGCGTCAGCCTAGGGAAAGGGAGGTAGTTTGACAGCCATAGGAAGAAGATAAATTCTCAGTAGTTTTTACATTTAGTGAGATCATTTCTAGTCAGTGGGGATATATTTCAGTTTTCAGAGCCGCTAGCTTTGTTCTTTATAGTAATCCCTACTCCAAAAATTATTTATTATTTACCTTTATATATTTGACAAAATATACACAGTATAGAGTGTTACATGGTGTTACACAAATTTTAGAAGTAACAACTAAAGCTATTTCCTGAGGAGGATATATCTAAATTGGTAAGGGTAAATTCAATTTAAGTGTTATTATTGTTATTGTTATTATTATTATTATTATTACTGATATAATTAGAAAACACATGGACGTAATCATGCTCAAGCTATTTTCATATAGTTACAAGGTTGAGTCTCATATACTATGTAAAATAATGTTTTTAGTTTTAAGTGCCTATTTGTATGTGTGGAGAGGAAGAACTGTGCACAGACACACAGAGACACAAACAGACACACATAGACACATAGAATATCACCTAAGAATTAACATTGTTTTTTAAAAATATGAATTGGTAGTTCCTTGAATTCTAAGAATGTATTTAATTAATATGAATTGGATTTTTCAATTTAAAAACAAGGTTTTGAAAACTTTTTAAAAATTAGCATAGCCAATCAGATATTACAGTGGCAATTGGCTACCAGGAGAAGGAGCATTCCATGCAAAAAAGAGAAATGTAAAGGCCCTGAGGCATGAGCACATAGCATATTTTGTATGCTGGAGGAATAACTTCCTTGATCAGATCTTGGAAATAAGGTAGAAGAGCTATATATAAATTTACCAAATGCAGAAAATATTGTAAGGATCTGTTGATTTATTTTCAATGAGGGAGAAAGCCTGTGGGATAATGGAAGAGATAGATGGTATGTTAGGATTTCCATCTTTAGTTTAAATATATGTAAATAGATTGAGGAGAATCAAGTCAAGCAAGATGGATGACAAGGGAGGCTGCTGCTGTAAGTCACAAACTGTCTGATGTGTACTTACCATGCTTTAAGCTTTCTAAGGGATCTCCTGAGCATGGTCTTATAAAATACGAGTGGTAAGAATTACTGTCCAGTTGCATGTAAGGGACTAGATAAAGAGGAACCTAGGTACAATGAAGGCCATGTCTGAGATTCTTGCAATAATATATTTACATTGTGTTGTGATGGGAAGCACGCAGAAGAGCAGGGACTTGATGAGAGATAAATTTTATTTTGTGTCAGCTAAGTTTGAGATATTTATTAGATGTAAGAGGAAGTGCTGAGAAAGCAGCAGGCATTCACAGTGCAAACAGAGACATTCCAGCCAGAGATGTGACCTGGAAATTAACTGTCGATGAAACTAAGACCGTGACCCTGAACAAGACGCCGAAGTTGTGAACACAGAGCAGAAACGTGCTATGAAGCATACAGTGAGTGACAGGCAGACACACTGATTCGCCAAGTCACGCCTTTACCAAATTCTGCCAACTCTAAGTTCCAAACTCAGTTCCATAGGCCTTTGTTTGCACTTTTTATCTGCTTTAAATTTCAAAGTGTGAGTAAACATAAGCCAACAAAAGCCCAAACAACAACAAAACAGGGACTTAAGTGAAAGGAGGCAACTTTGTCAAGTGCTGGCTCATGCCATTGATCTCTTGTAGGAGAGATGAAGGTAAGAAGGCCCTGCAATGTTGACTTCATTTCTACATAGGTTTTGTTTATAAGAAGTACTGAACATGGCAGCTTACTTTATGTGTTTGTTTTTCAGAGTGTACTGTCCTCACAACTGTATGCAGGCAAATCCACATTATGCTCGTGTAATCGGATCCAGAGTTTATTCTGATGTAAGTATGCTGATTTACGCAGCTCCCAATATCTGTAAGGATCTAAATATATGTGCTCATTTACATGTGCATAGATGCCCTACAGAGTCATGGGATTTTTTCTGAACTGCTATACATATTTTCAGAATAGCTAATTGTAAATGAATATTCACATAAGATATGCTTGTATAATTATTTATTTTCACTATTTTACTGCCTGCCTTGCCTGTATATCAGAACCTTAACAGGAGGGCCTGGAGGCATTCTTAGGGAAAAAAAATCAATTTGTTTCTCCCTAATCTTTCTTTTGGTTCTTCTGTGTCTGAAATGTGAATTGGATAGTTGATAATTTTATATATATATATATATATATATATATATATATATATATATATATTCATATGCTCATTGCCAAGGAGGCATTTGACAAATAATAAAGGGTCACAAACAGGTAATTTGTTAATGTACATAAAGGAAAGGGAACTATCTGCCAGAACATTTAGGATGGTTGGAACAGGAGCTCTAGTAGAGATGGCTTCAGAATGAATACACTCCCTGCAGGTGCCTGCTGGAGTATTGCATACTAAAGGGTTTTAGGAATATCAGTTCTAGCTAGAACTGTTGGTGAATGTAGATTCAACATGCAACAAAGACAATTTTGCTGGGCTCTGTACACATAAAAACTGCCGCCTATGGGAGGGAGGGAGGGAGGGAGCGAGGGAGGGAGGGAGGGAGGCAGAGTGAGTGAGAGAAAAAAGGAATATAACTAGCCCATGGAGATAGAGATTCTGTGTTTTCGTGATGATGAATTCAAATTTTATGCAGTAGATATTTGGAAGACATTGCAGATTTGAAAGGAGTTACAGAAACAAACATAGAAAGTCTCTTGGTGATGTATAAAGTCAGTGAAATTTGGTTGCATAAGGAAACCTGAATTATGTACTTCCTCTTAATTTTCTTATCACTCAGTTAAGTCCAAATCCTGTCCAGTTCAACTCTCCCCTTGATGTCTTTCCTAAGCCTCTGGCCCTGGGTTTGGTTCAGGAATTCACTCATCCATGCATCTGGGTTCAAATTCTTAGACCTGAAAGACATCTTTCTGAAAATTTCCTGTCATTGTCACACTCTTTATTTCTCAAGGGTTACCACTTGCTTTGTGAGGTGCATAGTGAGCTAAGGTACCAGCCTTCTTTTAACTCTTTTCTCACTTTGGCCTGTGTTACCACACATTGTGTGACCTTTGTGATGAGTGATTGTAAAGTTCTTTAAAGGCAGCAGCTGGGCAATTCAGTTGCTCATTTTTCATCTGCCAAGCAATGCAGATTCAGGACATAGAACACAAAAATGAGTCATTCCTTAGAGGTTTTGCCCTTTAATTTCCCTACCTTCTCATTTTAGTTATGCCTGATAAAAATCTTTCAAAATCCCTTCCCCATTATTCAATCTGTAAGGGATCGCTTGCTAGTTAAAGTTCTACCCTTAGATAATTTTTAGGTCCTATCTAAAGCTGTAGACAATATGTGAGCTGGGAGATCATTATCGCACAGTAACTGCAAAGCTGTAGACTAAGCCTCCCAAATGTGTTTGCTCCCACAAGATGTGTAGTCTACCAATTAAGGTTGGTATGGAAAGAAAGAGAGGAATCAACTAGCTTCTCTCCTGCTGCCTTCTCCTCCCTTGCGTGTTGCTCTCTTTCCGCCTATAGAGCTCAACATATGTTATGTATCCTGCTACTATGGACATCTTTTTTGTAGCTTACTACAGATTGTATTAATTCTGACTTTGTTCAAAATTCCTCTATATTCACAAATGAAATGCATAATTTCAATAATATATTCTTCTAAAGGATGGGTAGAAAGAAACTTGACCTCTGAACTCAGGGAGAATGCCTGTTGACTGCATGCTTAAGAGCAAAACAGTACTCTGAAATGCCTACAGAATTAATGCTCAGCACATGGAAGCATTTCCAGTGCCTTGAGGGGAGAATTCTGATTACACTGTTTTAATAAAACAAGAGGAATACTGAAATGTCCAAAAATTACTTTTAATTTCATCTATTATGAGCATCCTGCATTCAGTGACCAATGTAGTTTGGATTTAAACCTGCTGTGTGAGATGCCTCCTCCTCTGTGGAAGGACATGCAGTTTTTGACAGACTGCATTTTATAATAGAGCAAAACAGAGGAAGGATTAGACTTCAGGCTCCTGGAACTAATAAATCCTGACTGATGCCCAAGGGTCAGCGCACTATGATAAAGCAAGGTCAGGCCAGACATGCACGCTTGTGTGAACATTAAAACCCTTATGAAACCATCTCCGTTGTGAACTGAGAAAAGAACCAAATGAACACCTGCAGCAGGTTGGGGAAAGACTATCAGGAGGTGAAATGGATTGTGGGTTATTGAAACAAGCCAGATCCCTCCTGTCCAGCATTGCCTTGGTAACCAGCTATTGATACATTATCATAGAATATTTTGATGCAAGCCAATGTTTGGATTGAGGGAAGAATTCCACTGTCCAAAAGATTTGACTTTGGAAGACGGTAGTTTTAAACATTGAAAATTTGGATCAGAAACATTAAATAAAGCTTCTCCTTCATAGAATTCCTGTTTAGCTTAGATTTTGTAGCTGAGTATGTGAGCATGGCTATAAAATGGCTATGCATAGATTATTTACATCAGCAGAAAAAAAACCTCCATTTCATGTATGTCTGCATTCTGGCAAATGGATCTTAGAGGTGTGAAGAGCTATGGTTGAGTTGCTTATAAGTAAAATCAGAAGGAACGGAGCATCGTTTCCTCTCTATTGTGATTGTTCCATTGCACATGTCCCAGTATCTACCAGCAAAGGCTGAGAATTATGAATGTTGTCAAATTGTGCTTGACAAATTAAAAGGGATTAATTTGCTCTGTATTCCTTTGGTTTTAAAATTCTGCTGGGACAGAACAATATTGGTGGTAGTGAGGTTTCGCTATGCCAGCTATGTTTACGCTCTACATTCAACCTTGCTCAGAGCTGGTTTGATGCATTACTTCCCAAATATCCCTTAATGAGTTGAATATTATGCAACAGCTGCTCACTGGCTGCACTATAGAGCAGAGAATAGGCAAGTCTGGCATGGAATTTCTTCCTAATGGTGGCTATTGTTTTTACTTGCTCAGCTGTCTAGTATCTGCAGAGCAGCAGTGCATGCTGGGGTGGTTCGAAATAATGGTGGTTACGTGGATGTCATGCCTGTGGATAAAAGAAAGATGTACACTGCTTCCTTTCAGAATGGAATCTTCTCAGAAAGGTAAAGTCCAACAAAACACATATTATGTAAGATATTAGTTGGCTGTTTTACTTGTTGCTGCTCTGCAGTTCTACTTAGAATGCTGAACTATGTGTTTCCTTTGAGCTTTTTGCATGGCTGCTATTCCCTCTGGGATGAGAGGAACTGTAGTACCAGACGTGGCTGTCTCCTGTAGGCTTATGAGAAAACAACATGGAAATCGGATTACCCAGAGAACCAGTCTTTTGTTAATTGATCTTATAAAAAGGACATTTCCTTCATCCTCTTTCATATTTTCTAGATTAGTTTTTATGTTTCTTTCTAGGTGTGCAAGGCACTGAGTATTTCTCTAATCCAGTTATTTGACAAAGTATTTGACCAACACAACGAGTCTTATTTTCCCTGGAAATAATTTCTTTTTTGATTTGAAAGCGTATGCTTAGTGTGATGTAAATAAACTTTTTCAGGCTAGCTTATGTTGTTCAGCTCATTAGTGAGACATTTTTTTATGACTTGGAAAATTTTATCTACTCAGTTTATAAACTATTAAAAAATAAAAATAAACTTTTAATGAATTTTTAAAGTCATCAATATTCCATTTATTTATGGAGATACCTAAATTTTAGATATTCCCTGAAACATATTTCAAAATTATAGCAGAAAAAAATCAGGCTTCTAGTAGTTTCTAAAAACACAAAGACTATCCCATGGAGCCCATAGAGATTCCA
>JANHMN010000004.1:130254421-130272116 GCA_030674055.1 Rhabdomys pumilio | reverse complement strand
AAAGAGAGAAAGATTATTCCAAGGGTAAAAACACTGCACCCTAGAGAATAGCTGGAAGATTAATCATTTATAACAGAGGTCATAATTATCCCACAATATGAAAGTGCCTGCTGAGGAAAAGAGAAGCTGAAAGCTCACCAGTAGAGAGAGAGCTCACCATTGGGAACTTCAGTAGACAGCCTGAACATGGCTTCTCTACAGCCTTTATGCTGAGTGTTTGTAACCTCCCATTTAATAACATGTCCTTTATTTCCTCTCTCCCTCAGGCTCCTGTAGGCATTTTTGCTGGATGCTGTGCCAGACTTGATGTTTTGCTGCATTCTGATTTTATCTGTCAGCTACTTGCTTTTAGTTCTATTACTTTTGTTTGCTACGTGTTAATAAACTCACTCATTTTGAAACTATAAAAACAGATCATTTTTCTAGACCATACAGAATACAAATATTTCACCCATTTTTTAAAATAAAAGGTTAACCAAATATTTGTGAACTCATCTCAATGTTAACTTATTCCTTCCCTTTTATCTGATATATGCATAGCCACTGAAACTGTTCTAGCTCTAAAGATCTTCTGGTTATTTTCAATGTATAGTTTATTCTACTTAATGGCTATTCTGACTTCAGCAGTGGTAGTCTATACGTCATCAATCTTTATCATCTATCTGTCTATCTATCTATCTATCTATCTATCTATCATCTATCTATCTATCTATCTATCTATCTATCTATCTATCATCTATTATTTTACTTTCTTCTCTCCCTTCCTCCTTTTCTCCCTCCCTCCTTCCTTCACTTCTTTCTTTCTTTCCTTCTTTCTTTTGTTCTTTTTTTTCATCCTTTCAATGTTATTTTTAGAGTTTATTTTGTGTTCAACTATCTTTACTTGTTCTATAAGGTCTCATTTCATCTCATAACCAAGAGTTAAACTAACAAGCTCTAGTTATAATATCTCCTAGCCTTTGAACAATACTGTATGCAAAGATGAGGAATT
This sequence comes from Rhabdomys pumilio, assembly GCA_030674055.1. Taxonomy (NCBI): domain Eukaryota; kingdom Metazoa; phylum Chordata; class Mammalia; order Rodentia; family Muridae; genus Rhabdomys; species Rhabdomys pumilio. The sequence goes on along the minus strand of JANHMN010000004.1, from coordinate 130,271,125 downwards.
CAGGTATTTCCATTTGGCTTACTCTTATTTCTGAAGAATTCTTATCAGATAGATAAGAATGTCTTATCTCAGATATCCTGTTGCTGAGAAGTACAGGAAGCAAGAGTTGGCACCCATGAACTCTGCAGTGTAGAGTGATAGAAAGTCACTTTCAAGGGATAGCTCTTCACTGAACGTGACAGTTCCTTTCTGTAATCAGTATTTATAATTTTGAACTGCATTATGAGTATCAAAGTAAAAGTATCTACATATTATTCACATGGAACACATAATGAACACTAACTTGAAAGCTCGCATAAGATCCTCATTGTAACAGCCTGTTAATTATATGTATAATATATAAACTGTGTACAATGTATATGAAACATTTGAAATTTGAAGAGTATAGCTAAAATTTACCTTATATAATTTAATTCTCTTGTATGAATTAGAAATTTTCTACTGTCTAGAAAGATTGAGAACTACAAATTCTAAGTGACTACAGAGTTGGAGAAATAGCTCAGTAGATAAAGTACTTGATGGAAAAGCATAAAAACGTGAGTTCTGATCTCTAGAGCCAACATAAAAAGCCATACGTGGTAGCACATGCCTGCACTCTCAGTGCTGAAGGGTGGAGTCAGCAGGATCCTAAGGGTTCACTGGCCATCCAGTCTATCTGAACAGTGAGCTCTATTCTCAGTGAGTAGCTTTGTCTCAGAAATAAATTGGAGAAGTAATTGAGAAAGACATCATAGATATCTGCCTCTGCATTGATGAGTTTACACACACACACACACACACTATAAAAATACATACAGGAATCAAGATGGAACAAATTGTGTAATTTAATTTGTTGAAATGTGAGTGTTCATTTGCAACAAGTAAGAAACTTTTATTTCAAAAGAATTATATAGAAGTTTTAAAGTGATTGATAGAAATTACCACGAATAAAGGGATAGAAAATATTTAAAGATGTTGCAACTTCCTGATAGTAGAACTTTTGCTCTCAATTTTCTTATTGTTCTGGCACTGGTGAGATGATGATCAATAGAAGTAAATGTAATATTACCTAGAGTATATGGACTGGAGGTTGTATCATAGTTTCAGATAAATCTGTAATAAAGAAAACAACTTTTAGAACACAATCTTGCACACACTATATCAGCAGGAAAAAGACGTGTTTATATGTCTTTATACAGTGCCAGAATTCACTAAATAACAAATTTATAAACTATGTTATCTTATTGGCTTCAATTTGTGAAAGTAGTGATCAGCTTCTTTTCTTACAATATTAATTACTTTTAAATTACTTACACATCACACAATAATTATATCTCTGTATATGTACTTTTACAGAAAGGCTATAAAAACATTAAAGAGACCTCATCATAGTTCATAGCATTCACAGAGGCCTGACTAAAGGCAGAGGCAGATAACTGATACAGATATGGGAGAGCTATCTAGATAAAGGACACAGCTTCAAAGCTGGATAGCTGTCGGACACATTAGAACCAAGGCTATAAGTACCAAGCTTTAACATTGAAGCCACTGAGATTGTGGAGATTGAGTGTAGTGTCAGGGAGGACACACAAGCACTGTATAGAACCTGTCCAGTGAATGGACAATGCAAAAATGGACAGAAATAATCTGAATGAGTCTTATCACCAGTGGGGCCAAACTGAGCTTATGTCCCTGAACATTGAGGAGTTCTATGACTAGAGATCCCTTGATTAATACATAGGGCAACATGATAGTTCTGTTAAAAGATTTTCACTGTCAGTCTTCAGTGGTCACCTCTTCACAGGTTCCAAGTGAGAGTGTTGTACCATTTCCATATGTGCTATGCCTTGTAAGTTCTTAGACTTGGGTTCTCTGATCTGTTTTCAATATGCCCATGTGCTTATTTTTTCCAATCTATATTGATAACACTATAGGCTGGTATGCTTTTACTTTTAGGAGTAAGGCTTTATGAGTCTGTGTCTCAGGGCTGGTGTTGAGTTTACAATAGCTGAGTCTACATACACAATGAGGCAAGGAGTAATCCAGCATTATATTTTCACTCAAAACAGAGCCAAATACTACTCACAAAACAGTCATCCTGAGCACAGAACAGCCAGAAAACTACTGTTTCAAAACATATAGATTAACATAAAGCAGAGCACAGGCAAACTTCAATGGAGATGTCGAAGACTATAGTTGGACATCTTTGATATGTTGAAATGTGTATAAATAAAATACTAGACCATATCCTGACCCATCCTGGAAGAACCACTGTACTCATAGCAACGGGTAAGAACCTTCTTACACAACCCAATGCCCCAGAGCTGCAGCTAGGAGACTGAGGCACTCAGGACCCATCAACACCAAAACCCTGCCCTCTTGCATACCACTCCCCTTTCATCCTTTGCTTGGTCCTTTTTGTTGCAGCAGACTTCTAGCTGATCTGCTCCGATGAAGACACCATATCCTGACCCATTCTAGAGGAACCACTGCACTCAGAGCAGTTGAGGAAGCTGGACTCCCAGGGGCTCTAACAGGCCCAGGATCATAGGATTTCAGGATCCCAGAGGCAACAGGAGTCCCAGAAGCTCTTTCACCCAGAATCTCAGGATCACACAATCACAGAGACAGCTGAACTCTGAGGAGTTCTGAAACAATCAAAATAACAGGAGAGACAGGCTCCAGTCAGAGACAGTGAGTCCAGTTAGCAATAGAGACAGCCAAATGGAGAAAGGAAAGTACAAAAATATAACCAATAGAAACTAAGGTTACTTGGCCTCATCAGAACCAAGTTCTCCCACCACAGCAAGTCCTGGATACCACCATGTTAATGGCAAAGCAAGATTCAAATTTAAAATCACTTCTCATGTTGATGATAGAGGAATTAAAAAAGGACATAAATAACTCCCTTAAAGAAGTACAGGAGATCACAGGAAAACAGGTAGAAGTCAAAACGAAACACAGAAATCTCGTAAAGAATTACAAAAAAACACACCATCCAGGATCTAAAAATGGAAGTAGAAACAATAAAGAAATCCCAAAGGAAGACTACAATGGAGATAGAAAACCTAAAAAAGAGATCAGGAGTCATAGATGCAGGCATCACCAACAGAATACAAGAGATGGAAGAGAGAATTTTTGGTGCAGATGATACCATAGAAAACATTGACAAAACAGACAAAGAAAATGAAAAATGCCAAAAGCTCCTAACTCTGAACATCCAGGAAATCCAGGCCACAATGAGAAGACCAAACCTTAGGATAATAGGTATGGATAAGAGTGCAAATTCTTACCTTAAAGGGCCAATAAATATCTTCAACAAAATTAAAGAAAAAAATCTTTCCTAACCTAAAGAAAGAGATGCCCATGAACATACAATAAGTCTACAGAACTCCAAATAGACATGACCAGAAGAGAAATTCCTCCGGTGACATAATAATCAAAACATCAAATGCAAAAAAACAAAGAAAGAGTATCAAAAGCAGTAAGGGAAAAAGGTCAAGCATCATATAAAGGCAGACCCATAAGAATTACACCAGACTTCTCACCAGAAACTATAAAAGCCAGACATCCTGAACAGATGTGATACAGACCCTAAGAGAACATAAATGGCAGCCCAAGCTACTATACCAAGGAAAAAAATCAGAATTACTGTAGATGGAGAAACCAAGATGTTCCATGACAAAACCAAATTTACACAGTATCTTTCCACAAATCCAATCATACAAAGGATAATATGTAGAAAACTCCAACACAAGGAGGAAAACTACAACCTAGAAAAAGCAAGAAAGTAATCTTTCAACAAACCCAACACAAGCATAATTCCACCTCTAATAACAAAAATAGCAGGAAGCAACAATCACTTTTTCTTAATATCTTTTAATATCAATGGATTCAATTCCCCAATAAAAAGAGATACACTAACGGACACGATATGTAAACAGAACCCAGCATTTTGCTACATACAGGAAACACGCTTCAGCAACAAAGACATACACTACCTCAGAGTAAAAGGACTGAAAACAATTTTTCAAGCAGATGGTACCAAGAAACAAGCTGGTGTAGCCATTTTAATATTAAAAAAAAATAGACTTTCAACCAAAAGTAATCAAAAAAGATAAGGAAGGACACTTCATATGCATCAAAGGAAAAATCTACCAAGATGAACTTGCAATTCTGAATACCTATGCTCCAAATGCAAGGGGACCCACATACATAAAAGAAACTTTACTAAAGCTCAAAGCCCACATTGCACTGCAAACAATAATAGTGGAGGACTTCAAAACCCCACTCACAAAAACGGATGGATCATGGAAACAGAAACTAAACAAAGATACAATGAAACTAACAGAAGTTATGAACCAAATGGATTTAACAAATATCTATAAAACATTTCATCCTAAAACAAAAGAATATACCTTTTTCTCAGCACCTCATGTTACCATCTCCAAAATAGACCATACAGGCTTCAGCAGATACAAAAAGATTGAAATAATCCCTTGCATTTTATCTGATGACCACTGTCTAAGGCGGGTCTTCAATAATAATGAAAACAATGGAAATCCCACATACACATGGAAACTGAAGAATGTTCTACTCAATGATAACTTGGTCAAGAAAGAAATTAGGAAAAAAATTAAAGAATTTTTAGAGTTTAAAGAAAATGAAGGCACGTCATACCAAAACTTATGGGACACAATGAAAGCAGTGCTAAGAGGAAAACTCATAGCTCTAAGTGCTTACAAAAAGAAACTGGAAAGAGCACACAGTAGCAGCTTGACAACACTCCTGAAAGCTCTAGAACAAAGAGAAGCAAATACATCCAAGAGGAGTAGATAACAAGAAATAATGAAACTCAGGGCTGAAATCAACCAAGTAGAAACAAAAAAAAAACTATACAAAGAATTAACAAAACCAGAAGCTGGTTCTTTCAGAAAATCAACAAGATAAATAAATCCTTAGCAAGGCTAACCAGAGGGCACAAAGACAATATCCAAATTAATAATACCAGAACTGAAAAGGCAGACAAAATAAACTGAAACTGAGGAAACTCAAAAAATGTTCAGACCCTTCTACAAAAGCCTATACTCAACAAAACTGGAAATTCTGGATGAAATAGACAATTATCTAGACAGACACCAGGTACCAAAGTTAAATGAAGAGCCAATAAAGCATCTAAACTGTCCCATAACCACATCAGAAATAGCAGCAATCATTAAAAGTCTTCCCACTAAAAAAGCCCAGGACCAGATGGTTTTAGTGTAGAATTCTTTCAGACCTTCCAGGAAGACCAAATACCAATTCTCTTCAAACTATTCCACAAAATAGAAACAGAAGAAACACTATCCAATTTGTTTTTTTGATTTATGCTCATATCTAAAACACACAAAGAGACATTCAAAAAAGAGAACTTCAAACTAATCTACCTTATGAATATTGATGCAAAAATACTCAGTAAAATTCTTGCAAACCAAATCCAAGAACACTTCTAAACAGTCATCATCATGATCAAGTAGGTTTTATCCCAGGAATGCAGGGATGGTTCAATATTTGGAAATTCATCAATGTAATCCACTATATAAACAAACTCAAAGAGAAAGATCACATGATCATCTCACTAGATGCCCAGAAAGCATTTGACAGAATTCAACACTTCTTCATGGTAAAAGTCCTGGAAAGATCAGGAATTCAAGGCCCATACCTAAACATTGTAAAAGTAATATACAGCAAGCCAGTAGCCAACATCAAACTAAATGGAGAGAAACTTAAAGAAATCCCACTAAGATAAGAGACTAGACAAGGCCGCCCACTCTCTCCCTACCTATTCATTATAGTACTTGAATTCCTAGTCAGAGCATTTAGACAACAAATGAATTCAAAGGAATACAAATAGGAAAGGAAGAAGTCAAAATATCACTACTTGCAGATTATATGATAGTATACTTATGTTACCCCAAAACTTCTATCAGAAAACTCTTAAACCTCATAAACAATTTCAACAAAGTGGCTGGATATAAAATTAATTCAAACAAATCAGTAGCCTTCCTCTACTTGAAGAATAAACAGGCTGACAAAGAAATTAGAGAAATGACACCATATACGATAGTTACAAATTATATAAAATACCTTGGTGTGAATCTAACCAAGCAAGTGAAAGATCTGTATTACAAGAACTTCAAGTCTCTGAAGAAAGAAATTGAAGAAGATCTCAGATGGAAAGATCTCCCATGCTCATGGATTTGCAGGATTAATATAATAAAAATACAGTCTTGCTGAAAGCAATCTATAGATTCAGTGCAATCCTCATCAAAATTCCAACTTGATTCTTCATAGACATAGAAAGAACAATTTACAAATTCATTTGGAATAAAAAAAAAAACCCAGGATAGTGAAAGTTATTCTCAACAGCTTTTCTAACCTCATCACCACATTTAGCTCTGCATCCCTTCCCCGAAACTTTCACATCTCATGTTCTCTTTAATCCTCTCTCATTATAATTTTGCTTGGTTTTCAAGAGCACATGTTTCTACCCAGCGTCTCTTCAAACATTTCATTTTGGTTAACACTGCTCTTTAGTTATGCAACAGCCTCAACATTTTTAAATAAGATTTCATCAAGTGTAAAGTAGATTAATGATGTATAAAATACTAATTGCACTAAGTACTGTTATTCATTTCTAAATATCTATATGATGTTATTCATTTCTAGAAAAGTGTAGACTTTCTATTTTGGGTTTATTTATTTATTCATTCATTCATTCATTCATTCATTTATTTATGTTTACAATAACTAGTCTCCAACCCAAGTAAGATTTGCTAAAGTGTATGTGACCAATGCAGCCTCCTGCTGTATAGTGATCAACATACTATGGCCGAAATTATAACATATAACTTCTAAGATTAAATTACAGAGAACAATTTTTATTTTCTACTGAGACTGGCTTTGCCATGTAAAGGACAGCATGACATAGTTTCTGCTCCTGGAACAGAGCAAGCAGGGCATGGGCCTCCATGAATGGTTGATACGACCATGAGGCTTGTCTGTATAGTAGTGTACATATTTTCATATTCCTCCTTTGAGAAATGTTCTTTCTGCCAAGGTTAATGACTTCCTAATAATTAGAGACAGCACAAGTCCTGGAGGTGAGGGGGTGTCTATGTCTCAGCAGAATGGTAGAATGTTGAGACCTTCAGGACAGCCCTTAAGGCAGTGAGAAAGATTGCTGAAGACATGAGTTTGAAATATATATAATTTCTCATGTATGCAAAATATAAGAATGCAATATGAATTATATAAGGAGCTTCACAGATCTAAAGGAACAGAAGCATCTGCACTATGAGCCAGATTGTCAGAAAGATACTAAGGAAAGAGGTAAGCAGAGTTAAGAAATGGTGATCATAAGGGAAGAAGATCCCTTCAGCTAAGTTTTTTTGTTTATGCTTAAAAAAGCAGGGGAAATCAAGTCAAGGTTCAATATCAATCTGGGACAGAGCTAATTTAGGTCCAGATGTGGTTGGAATGGTAATTTCAGGGTGGGGTTCAACCCAGCTACCTTATTGCCTGTGCTTATGCTTGCTGTCTCTTTCTGAGAATCAAGGGGCTGGGGTCATGGAATGATGATTCATAAGTTTTCAAAAGGAAATCTAATGTAATGACTGAATTGATATGCATAATAAAATTGGGCTTTCAATCTGCAAGAGACGTGCTATTCAGAGAGATTTTAGAATAGCAAGAGAAAACTGAATAGAGTAGAGCAGAGCAGAACTCAGAGAACAGTCTGAAAACTCTCAAACAGAAGAGAAAGAGAAAGAAAGAGAACAATCTGGAAAGCTGTTTTGAGCAAAACATTGGTTGCCAGCTCAGACCCATGATTTAACTTAGAGTCATTTGTTTCACCACTCGCAGAACTCCTCTCCAACCTGAGGTGGGTCCTTGGCAGTTTTTCTAGATTTTTTGAGTAAGTGCAGAAGTAGTATCATGAGACCCTCAAGCAAGATTATGAAGAAAGTCATAAAGGAGGCATGTTACTGTAATATTTTAAAAATGGTTGCATCCGATCTGGCTTGTTCTTAATCAGCTGCCATCTTCCTGACTAGCTTAGGCCTGAGGCCATGAGTGGCAACAGTGTATTTTCTGCTGCTGGCTCAGGCCACCAGCTCAGGTGGCCAGAGACCCAGCCCTGCCACCCACGAGATGCCAGCACGGGAGATGGCTCTGCCAATCTTCCATGCTGTCTCCACAAGGTTGAGCTGAGCCCAGACCATCCTGCCATCCACGCAGTACCTGGTAGAAATGAGACTCTAATGGTTAAAGATTATCCAATAGCTTTATATATTTAGTAATGCTTAAATAAGAAGATGCCCACACAATTAGAAGTGTTAACCAATTAACTAACCTGGATATAAGTTGTTTACCCAGGACTGCTCTTGATACATGCGTGGTTCTCCATCCCTTCTACATCTCTGCCTCCCCAGCTCCTCCTCTTCCTTCCCCTCTTCCTCTCCTTACTCCTCCTCTTCCTCTCCTTACTCCTCCCACCTTATGGGGAAAATACGCTGCTACAGAGGCTCATTGCCTACTGAGTGAAATAATTTAGAAGTTTTTCTCTACTGTATCCTTTTCTGGTTCTAGAACCCAGGCTTAGAGTCTTAAGTCTGAGACAGTAGATACCATGAAGCAAAGGCCATAATTGTAGTCAGTGCCTTTATGGATTTCTGGAATACAGAGATATTGATTATGTTGCTTTTAGTCATAGAAGCTTAAAGGGGATGATTTTGAGGGATCAGATAAGTAATATAGCATTATTGTAAGACTAACTCTTGCTGAAGGAGAATATTTTGTTCATTTTTGTTCACTTCATAGAAACTACAGTTTCTATGGGAAGAGGGAATCTCAGTTGAGGAACTTCTACCATCAGATTGTCCTGATAACATGTCTATATGTACACTTTTGTGATTTTTAATTGCTATAGAAAGGTCCTTCATACAGTGATTGGTACCATCCCTGACCAGGTAGGTCTGAGCTAGGCAAGCAAGCTGAAGAGAACAAGCCAGTAACCAGCATTGCTAGTTTTTGTTTCAAGCTCTTGTGTTAAGTTCCTACATTAGCTTACTTTGGTGAAGAACTATAAACCGATAAGCTAAATAAACCCTTTTCTTACCTATATTGTTTTTGGCCCACACATTATTATAGCATCAGAGAATTAAACTAGAACAGTTTCATACCTAGGAACTTTTGCCTGGTTACTGAGAAACAATCACATAATAATCACTGAGGAAATGACAGGTCAGCACTGAAAAGAGTGATTAGGTACTTGATGTTGGAGAACCCTGCTATTAAGGTCACAGTCCACCATACCCAGAAAGCTCTCTGGGCTCAGTGTAAAATGGAGGACTGCCTTTCTCTGTTGGGTTTCCTTTTCTCTATCTGGCCTTGGTTGGAGAGTGTTTCTGAGCACAGATGCCTGATCTTATCTGAAGAATGACAACTTGCATGACAGCACAAATGTACCACTCTAGCTTTCCATTCATATGATAACTAAGGCCCATAAGCCCTTTCCACCCATAACCCTAAGAGCCCTTGTATATCCTGCCCAGGAAACAATAAAATAGAGCTGTTTTACTGAAGCTGTCTCCAGAAGTGCTTCCATCATACTCACTGATATCTGAATCCTGCATACCGCTTCTGCTATCTCTGCCCTTTTAGTCTTGTGGTCCACAATTCCCTGAGGAAAAGGAAGACCAACAGTCCATCATTGTATTAAATGCACTGGTGACTTATTTAGCTGTGGGATTTAGAAAATATTAGCTGGATTTTTTTTTTGATTCTTAGTTCCTAATGACATTGCATTGAAAATGTTTTCACATTTTTCACCATTTTTCTAATTATATTTAAATTTAATGTTACTGTACTTGTTGACATGAACTCATATGAGTTTTCAGTCAATTCTTATGCACAGCCCATGTGAGATGCCAGCAATAAATGTGTTCAGCAAATATACTATTCACACACTAACCACATACTTCTAGGAAACAGAAATTATAATTATGCTAGACTATGTATATGAAAATATAATTATATTTTTCAATATTTTAATTGCTTGGAAAATTATCCAGATTTTGAAGTAAAACCTTCAAGATTTTTACTTAATAGTAGTATGTGTGGCATAATAATATTGCCTCATTGATATAAGAAAAGCATTGAAATTTTTGTCTTCAGATGTGTAAAATTATATGTAACTTAAACACCAGGTCACATGTTAAAAAATTCCTAAAGTAATTTCCTGAGAGAGAGAACATCATCTGATGTACTTAAACAACTGTAAAGGGTTTAGGTACGCTATTCAATATGGTCTCTTAATGAAATAAAAAATATAAAAATATAAAAACAAATATAGGCCCTTCCAGCCAGTGCTTTCTGCTGTGGCAGCTTGTCTGTTCCTTTGAAGACACAACAATCTCAAGGCCTCCAGTAGGTCTGCTGTACTCAGGACAACTGAGCAACAGACCCCACAGTCTAAAGGCCTCCCAGGAGAACAGCTACACACAGGGTAACAGCTTGACTTCTGAAGCTGAAAAACCAACAGTCTGAAGGCTTCCCAGAGATCTTCTGAAGCCAGGGCAACAAATCAGCAGGTTGCCTGCCCCTCTGAAGACCCCACAGTCTGAAGATCCTACAGGAAGTCTGTTACAGCCAGGGCCAAAGGCCTACCAGGAGACCAACAGCAACCCAAGGACACAAGAGGCAGGCAGCAAACAGAGACACTGAAACCAGCTAAGACCAGGGATAACCAGCTGGAAAGAGGCAAGCACAAGATCATAAGCAACAGAAGCCAATATATGTGGGCATCATCAAACTCCAGTTCTCCCACCACAGCAAGCCCTGGATAAATCAACATACCTGAAAATCAGAAAGCTGACCTAAAATCCTACCTCAAAGATAATAAATCAAAAAACCTCAAAAAAATCCTTTAAGAGGATATAAGTAACTCACTGAAAGAAATACAGAACAACATGGGTAAATAGGTAGAAGCCATTAAAGAGGAAAAAATAAATCCCTTAAAGAAATACAGTAAAACACAATCAAATAGATGAGGGAATTAAACAAAGCTGTCTAAGACTTAAAAGTAGAAGTAGAAGCAATAAAGGAAACACAAATGAAGGCAACCCAGGAAATGGAAAACTTAGGGAAAAGGTCAGGAATTACAGATATAACTCATCACCAATAGAATACAAGAGATAAAAGAGATGATATCAGGTATAAAAGATACCTTAGAAGATACTGACACAACTATCAAAGATAATTCAAAACATAAAAAATTTCTAAACCCAAACATCCAGGAAATTCAGGACAGAATGAAACGACCAAATTTAAGATTAAGAGGGATAGAGGAGTGAAAATTCCCAGCTCAAAGGACCCAGAAAAATATCTCAACAAAATCATAGAAGAAAATTTTCCCAACCTAAAAAAGAGATGGTCAAAAATGAACAAGAAGCCTATAGAACACCAAATACATTGGACCAGAAAAGAAAATCCTTTTGTGATATGATAATCAAAACATTAAATGCACAGAATAAAGAAAGAATATTAAAAGCTACAAGGGAAAAAGGCCAAGTCACATATAAAGGCAGACCTATCAGAATTACACCAGGCTTCTCAACAGAGACACTAAAAACCAGAAGAGCCTTCACAGAGGTCATGCAGACCCAAAGAGAGCACAAATACCAGCCCATGCTACCATACCCAGCAAAATTCTCAATGAACATAGATGAAGAAACCAAAATATTTCAAGACAAAAGCAAATTTAGACAATATTTATCCATCATTCCAGCCATACAGAGGATTCTAGAAGGAAAATAACAACATGGAGGGTACCTATACCAAAGAAAAAAACAATATTAATCATCTCACAAAAAAGCAAAAAGGAGAGAATTACATTCTCATAATGCCACCTATGACAACAAACATAACAGGAACTAACAATCATCTGTCTTTAATATCTCTCAATATCAACTGAATCAACTCCCCTATAAAAAGACATAACCTATTAGACTAGATATGCAAGTAAACAGGATCCAGCATTTTGCTGCATACATGAAACACATCTTAATAACAAAGACAGACAATACCTCACAGTAAAAGGCTGGAAAAAAGTAGTCAAGCAAATGGTCTCAAGAAACAAGCTGGAGTTGCCCTTACTACCAAAAGTTATCAAGCAAGATGAGGAAAGACACTTCATATTTGTCAAAAGGAAAATTACACCAAGAGAAAGTCTTGATTACGGACATCTATGCCCCAAATGGAAGTGCAATCAAATTCAGGAAAGAAACTACTAAAGTTCAAAACACACATTGAAACTCATACATTAATAGTGGGAGACTTCAACACCCCATTTTCACTAATAGACAGGTCAGGGAAACAGAAATTAAACAAAGACACAGTGAAACTAATAGAGGTTAATTAACAAAGTGTATTTAACAAAAATCTACACAGCATTTCATCCTAAAACAAAAAAATATAACTTCTTCTCAGCCCTTCATGATACCTTCTTTAAAACTGAACATATAATTGGTTAGAAAACAAGCCTCAATTTATGCAAAAATAAGATTGAAATAATCCCATGCATCTTATCAAATCAGCACAGACTACGGCTGACCTTCAATAACAACAAAAACAGCAGAAAACCCACATACATATGGAAACTAAACAACTCTTTACTCAATGATAACTTGGTCAAGGAAGAAATAAATTAAAATTAAAGACTTCCTAGAATTCAATGAAAATGAAGACATAGCACACCCAAACTTATGAGACACAACAAAAGCATTGCTAAGAGGAAAATTCATAGCACTAAGTGTCCTGGTAAAGAAATTGGAGAGATCCTACACTAGCAACTTAGCAGCATACCTGAGAGCCCTGGAACAGAAAAAAGCAAACAAACCCATGAGGAGTAAATGGCAGAAAATAGTTAAACTCATAGATGAAATCAACCAACAAAGAGAAAAGACTGCAAAAACAAAAATGGAAAAGAGCATGAGAGAAAAGTGGTCCAGTGACAGACTCAAATTGGGATCAACCTCAAGGGGAGGCCCGCCGCCCTGCCACTGTTATTGATGCTGTGGTGTGCTTGCAGATAGGAGCCTAACATGGCTGCCCTCTGAGAGGCCCAACAAGCAGCTGAAAGAGTCAGAGGAAGATACTAGCACCCAACCAATGGACAGAAGCCAGGGACCCCTGCGGTTGAATTGAGTAACAGCTTGAAGAAGCTGAAGAGGAGGGTGGCCCCAAGAGAAAACCTGAAGTCTCAACTGACCTCGACCCCAGAGATCTTTCAGATACCAAGCCACCAATCAGGCGACATACACCAGAAGATAGGAGGCTCTTGACACAGCCGAAGACTGACTGTTCTGACCTCAGTGAGAGAAGATGCACCTAAGATTCAAGAGTCTTGAGACCCCCAAGGAATGGGGATACCTGGTGGGGTGGGAGTGTGTGGGGGATGGAGACATCCTCTTGGAGACTGAGGTGGGGGCAGGAAGTATGCGATGGGGGCTGTTGGGGGCAGACAGGGGGTTGGAGTCTGGCTTGTAAGAAGTATTAAAGAATTAAATAATAATAACAATAAAAATAAAATGTAGTGTGCATTCACTGTATCAGGCAACTATTGAGCTAATGTGAAATGCTGCACACCAATACACATTTTAAATAAATAAGAACACATTCTAAAATATGTACAACATCTATATTATATTAAACACCTAGCTGGCAACATAGTCCTTTATCATTAGCAAGTACTATGTAGTGTATTTGCTATTATATATAATATATGTATGTGTGTTTGTGTGCATATATATATATATATATGTACACATATATATATAATTATATATGTATGCATACAGTCTTATGTTGTAATATTATTATGTTATAATTCTTATGACAAGAGAAAGGAGATTTATTCAAATCAGCATTACCACAGAAACTAGCAATGCATGCTGCTATACAACTGTAATGGCAACATCAGTAAAAGGGCACAAACACTTTAGTTTAATTATATGGGGCCACTGCTCTACATGTGATTGATATTGACCACCATGAGATACATGACTGTACTCAGGTAATATTTTAATTTATTGTTTATAGCTCAAACTGAGTTAATCATTTAAGTTAAAGTCAAATTTGACATACGTGAAATTTTTGCGGTTAATAATTCACATATTTCTGAATATATACAAATGGAAAACAATTATGGTTTTGCCTATTTTTAAAATTATGATTTTAGGCTATTATGTGAAGCAAAAAATGTCTTCAATTTATTTGATATTAATTGATAAATTGTTTCTTTTTTAAAGGCTTATTTAAAATTTTATGTTCATGAATAGCCTTTGATCATATGACTCATCTCCGTTATGATCTCTTACCCTCTCCTTCCTCTCACTGAGCCTCTTCTTACCAGAAAATGTCTGTTCTACTTCAAACACTATTTCTTTTTTAAGGTGTGCTGCATTTTAGTAGAATTGTTTAAATGAGCACAGGCGGTGAATGGGAGTTACTCACTCAAACAAGGGAAACTTAACAGTGCACATACCACTGGGAAATATGGCTCCCCATACCCCAGCAACCAGAGCTGCTTATAGATCTTCAGGGAAGGATGGCATTTTATGAGCCCCACAGATCCCTGATGAACAGGTATATATCATTTTGATGTGCAGATAGCCAGTGCTGTTGGGAGTCCATGGGTGCAACAGCCATATCATGTGAGGAGTCATTGTTTCCCAGCAACTCATTCCACAGTTTTTCTTGCATTCTTTCTGTTCTTCTTCAGCTATGATTGTTGAATCATGGATGGAGTGATGTAGATATTTAATTTAGGGCTGAGAATTCAAGTGTTACTCTGAACATTCAGATCATTTATAAGTCATGCATTTTTTTCCACAGAAATAGAAACTTCTTTGATTAAGAGGTGTAATAATTTGTACATATAAATACAAATGCCTAGAAGGTAGTTTTAAAACATCTGTTTTGCAAAACCGTACTAGTAGGTTGCCTCTAAGGAATATGGCCTCCCTAGCTTGTGGGTTTTTGACCGGATTTAGCTTATTAGTCATGATTTGCTCCTGTAGAGTGGGATTCCAATTCCACTACACATCACTCATCATTCCTTTAACAGACACTCAACTATTGCACCAATGTGCATATCATGTCAGGCAGCTTCTCTATTTATAGTTGCAAACAATAGCAAGTCAAAATCTCTTTGCCTGACCTGTGATGTTCCCTGAAACCATGTAATAAGACTCCTTCAATGGCAGTGAATGTGTGCAGACAAAAACTATTGACATCTTGGCCAGGAAGCAAAAGCAAAGAATTGGTAGAGGTCATGACCCTATGATCTATATCTAAACCATATCTATAATCATCTCAAAACCTCTTCACCTCACATATAAACGTTCTAACACATCCCAATAGTATAATCCTGGAGATCAAGCCTCTAGTACCTTGGCTTAGGAAACATTTAATATACTAACAATGCCATTATTATCACATCTATTTTAATGTGTCTCTATATACTCCTTCTCTTCATGATATCACATACTATAAAATGCTGATAAATTTGGTATCTGATAGAATAAATGAGTTATTGGTTTTAGTTCTCTGTTTTGGTTGAGTCTGAACTGGCATCAGATTCTTATATAGGATGATCTTGAACTCATAAACCTCCTGCTACCATCTCCCAAAAGCTTATATGATAAGAATGCACTATCAAATCCAGTTTATTAAGTACTGTGAATCAAACTCAGGGCTCTGTGAATGCTAGGCAAGCATTCTGCAAACTGATTCATAGCCCATGAGTAATTTATACATATTTAAATTCTAAAGTATGAGTTAAGAAATATTTTTTGCTTTATTAAGCTCTTAGTAATTAAATATTATTAATTATTGCCTTTGCTATATTGGCTTTTTCCTCATTCAGTATATTTAAAACAATTAAACATTAAATGTTTCCTTTATGTCATTAGGAAATATAGTAACCCCTATTGAAGCATAATATCCAACAGTAAAAGAGGAATAAGAAGACAAACCCACATATAATTTCTACTAGTTAAAATGGTTCTTCCCCAGCTCTTTTGGTCAATATGATTATTGACAGTAACCTTCAGTGTAGTCTTGCCAGAGAAAGCCAGGCTGGTACTCACCAGCCAAGGACTCTTCCACATCCTCACACACTGAGTAAATCTTTGCTTACTGGCAGGCTTGCCCATTACTTGGAGTGCTTTATGGAAAGGAGAAACAGATATAGATGTGAAAACCTAAACTTTAGTAATGGAGAAATGGAAAAGTTCAGGAAAATATAAAAGAAAAGAATTTTCTTCTGTAGGTTTTTTTTTTTTTTAATTTTAACTTTTAGAATGAGTTAAAGTGAAGTGTATTCTTATGTAATGAAGATGGAGAATGATTTAAAACATCAACCAAGAAACCTCCCAGAAGCATATAATCATAGGCACAGAAAACATAACTGCTAAAAGATGCTGACACCAGCAACAAAGTTATGCATATCTATGAGAAGTTTAAAAAAGAAAAGAGGAAAATACAAGAGGTATTTATATACATGAACCCAGTATTGACAATAAACTTTTGTTTGCAGGTTTAAAAGTCTAAGACAAGAGAGATGTGAAGCCATACCTACTATAAAGATTTTTAAGAATAGCTCAAAGAAAATATTCTAGG
>JANHMN010000004.1:130181598-130244828 GCA_030674055.1 Rhabdomys pumilio | reverse complement strand
CACACACACACACACACACACACACACACACACACACACACACACACTACATTTTAATATACCTTAAACAGCTCAAGGGCTGGGCCACTTTCAAATTCCTCATGGCTAAAACACTCCTCTCCAATACTCTTGAGTTATTACTTACTAAAATCTATATTCTATCTTTGTTGCCCTAGACCCATTCAGAGACCCCCTGGGGCCCACTCTTCCTTGGCTTTTACATGTTAGCTGTCTCTCTGCCGTGCATTTCTCAGGCATGGCAGCTACTCCTCTCCTGGCATGACAGCTGTCTTCTTTCTTCCCGTTCTCCATCCCTTGCCTAGGAATCCTAAAAGTCTCTCCTCTGTCTCCCTGCCCAGCCACTGGGACTTGCAGATTCTCATGCAACTTTGAGGATCCAATTAACATAATATAAGTAGCATTAGAGCAAATCCACAACACTTCCTAACACTGGAGCCACACATGACTCAATCAGAAGGCAAGCATCAAGGTCATGAGCAACACAAGATTAAGGCAGACAGTGCTGAGGTTCTGGGATTCTAATAAACAGAGACAGAATTCTAGTTCTAGACTGATTCAGGGCGTATTTGAATTGGAAGAGAATTGCTAAGAACTTTATGGCAGTGGAGAAATTGTTTCACAAATTATGTGGAGTTAGGTTTCGTTGGATCGATGAATGCTTCCAATACTCATGACACAATTTTCAGAATATGAGACCAGTGGTGGGAGCTACTTTCATGTGTCAGGGACTGCTCTGGGGATAGACAGTCTTAGGATCACAATTTATTTTCACAGTGCTTCCTTCAGTTTAACCTCTAAGAAAGATTGCTGTAATTCAGAGGGTAGAAGAGAATCTCTGGAGACGACCAGCAAAAGGAAGATATGAAACATCCAAAAATCTTTCAGATGAGGTTTCAGGAACATACTATGGAGAAAGGACACCATCACAGTAAAAAACCTTGTGAGCCACCACCTAGCTTTCCACTCATCATATGATACTGGATTAAAAAGGGGGTGAGTTGGAACCCTGTGTCTTGATATCTTCCTACAAAACTTGTGATAATAATATGCTTGTTGCTGACATTTGCTACTATTCCATGAATTTTAAAAAGTAGTTTTGAGTGCCTTACATCTTTTGAGTTTTGATTAGCTGCTGTTGTAGGGTTTAGTAACTATGGAATAGTAGCACTAGTACTACTAGATTGGGGGTGTTATGGATGGAGAAGACAAGTGTGTCTTGGGTAAAAAGATGAGGGGTTAGTGTCATTCATAACATGTGCTTTCAGTGCAGTGATGGAATTCTATGTTTAGACCTGTTTCTGTGGATTATGAACAGTGGAAAGTGCACAAGGACTGGGAAAACATGAACTTCTTCCAAATCCAGGAGACTTCTGAGTGGTTGGAGAAACTGACTCCAGACTGGTTCATGTCCCAGATTGAGACTATGGGCTCAGTCTTCTCAGAAGGGGTGGCTCCTGAGCCTCCACTTGACTCTGTGACTTGGCTTCCAGCTTGGAAAGGAAAAGTGTCTGTTTGTGGAGTATGCAGGCACCAGGCGGTTAGGGGCAATTTAACTACAGTCTTTCTCACACAAACATAACAGCTCTTGGCACACACGTTTATTGGATGCTATTAAAGTTAAGTTGAAACCAAGACATTTTGCTCTACACTGTATGCTTATTTTAGTACTGAATCTAGCAAGTCAAATGATGCTTTAATTTTTCTTTCCATCCATATCTCACAATTACCTGTCTAAGAAACCCTTTGTAAATTTCAGATTGCTTCAAATTCTCTTATAGCATGGTAGAATGTTAATGACCAATACTAACCTCATGCCCTTTAAGGTATTTTCATAAAAAACCAAAATCTTATCTGCTATATCTAACAAAAAATTTATCAGGGTTCACCACATAGAAAAGTTTGGCTCTAAGACTATTTTTGAGCTAGAATAACTAGATTGGCTATTTCGTTGCTAGTGTGATACTACCATGTCTTCTGAAATATGGAGGGCATATTGTTGTAGCTGACAGCTCCATGTAAACCATAGGGACTTGTTTTTATTTTAATAAAAAATAACTTACAATTTAGATAGAGTACTTCTCTCTACTTATTTAATGGTTCTGAAGTTCTTCAGAATCATTCAGACTATTAGACTGAATCTTTCAGGAAAGGGTTATTATTGGCAGTGAAGCAAAATAACTGGACATCACAGATAGATATAAAAATGCCATTATAATCTACTACAGAGGTGTTATCTTTTAAAACAGAAATAAGTAGAGAATAATGTACATATGTATAAACATGCATATGTATATGTAAAGTTTTGAACTTATTTACATAAAATTCAAGGATAAGTAGATAAAATGTTGCATATTTAACCATAGTCATTGTGTGCATTGACCATCAAAATGTTTCTGTGAGATTTATAGTGGACTAGAATGGGAAAAGATAAAACTCAGGTCAACAGAAAACTATGAGAAGTTCAACACAATGTCAGAAAATTTGATAACTAATTTGATGTCAAACTCACTTTGATAGTTTGATCACACTCAGAACTAAAACCTGGTATACAGAAGGTACAAACACAGGTGCGAATCAGGAGAAAACACTGGGCAGTGGAGAAAAACATTTTTCTGAAGATAGGAAAAAACAACTCATTCAATTGTCCTTTTCTTTGGACTTAATAATGGATATAGAGTTGTGATTAGTCTCTTGCCTTCTACTTTGTCCCAGTTTAATCACCATGTCTTCCCAACCACTTCAATCTCCTAAAATGCTTAAAAGATGAAAATATTGCCTACAGTTAAGAAATATCAAAGTGTTCTGGACTGGAAACCGGCCTTATGGCATAAATATGAGAGGACACCAGACCAGTAGAACTGAAGTCTTTTTATGGTAGGCAGGTAATATTACTCAGGATCTCAAAGGTAGTAGCATGATCAATAATGAAGCAAATAAGGATATTTATAGAAAACAGTGAAATGAGAACATTGAAAAAGGCATCAGAACATGTCAAATTTCATAGACATGGCAAGGATGATTCTTGATGTTTTTAAAATGACCCTAGTTAGCTTGGAAAAATGAGTTTCCTTATGCTGTTTTTATACATGTATATTACCATACTTTATGTTTACTTCCTAATTACATTCTTTATATCTTTCACTGGTCTACTACCTTCCATAATAGTCCTCCCTAGTGTTTGAATGTGTGTATAGATGGATGTACATACATATATGTATATATTTAGATCTTGATTGCACATTAAGGACAGAATGCAATATTTAATATGATCATACTGTTTCTCTCATTACCCTTTCCTTTTCTACGATTCTCCTCACCTTTGACTCCTACTTCATCCCATTTAACCACCTCTATATCTTAAAAAAGAAAATAGAGCTTTGTGCATATACCTTATTTTATATAAAAAAGATAATTTCTAAATCCATCCAGTTCTCTGAAAATGATATAACTTATTCTATTTGTTTACAAATAAAACTTTGTTGTTTATAATTAAGCATACCACATTTGGAAAATACATTCATCTGTTGATGTACATAGAAGCTGGTTGTGTATGATGCATAGTTTTGCTAAAACATATATTTACAAGTATCTCGGTCATACGCTGCTTAGTTTCTCTTGGACATATACACAAGGATGGTACAGATGGGTTATATGATAGTATTTTTGGTATTAAAGGATCTTCTAGTTATGGCTTGAATGTAAAATATCCCACCCAGGCTCATGTGTTTGAACATTTGATTTTGAATTGATAATGCTATTTGGAAAGCTTTGAAATGTTAAGAAATGGTTCCTGGCTGATAGAAGTGCTTACTGAGCCATTGGCATAGAGACTTTTAGCCTATGTCTACTTTTCACCTGAGTTCTCTGCTGTCCCCATGATGTAATCAGTCTCTTGGTACTCCTGACACTACAGGTTCAAGTCACCTCTGCTGCTGTGTCTTTGCCAACGTGATATATAGTATTCCCTGGTCTATGAACCAGCATAATTGCTTCCTGCCATAAATTGTTTCAGGTGTTTCATCATAACTATTAGTAAACAAATGAATACAGAAAACTGAACCAAGAAGTAGTGCTCTAGTGATGTTTGTTTATTTGTTTGTTCATTTTATGGGCCTTTATGACTTATTTGCGTTGCAGATGTAAAAGAAGTTCAAATTGTAAGCTAAAGAAATCATATAATGCTAAAACAGAGTTTAATGGATCATTCACAAGTGCATAAAAATTCCATAATGCCTATAGAATTGTGTACAAGGAAAACTGCAGTAAGAGTTCAGAAAGCAAAAAGAAACATGACTAGAGACAATCCAGAGTGTATTATAGCCCAAATAAACCTTCCAGAATTTTAAAATAAGAATGAGTTCAAAAGTAATAAATTAATTTTGAAGATGCTTCCAAGAAAGCTTAGGGTTTGTCATTGTTGTTGTGCAGCTTTTAGCTAAGTTTACAACATTGAAGGAGAAGGTAAAGCATAATGATGAACAATGTCCACTTTGTCAAGGGAAGGAGTATGAGCAATGTTGAAGTCGCAAAAAAGACAGCTCTGAGCACAACATTCGTAATTCCTAAGAGATGAGGCCAAGCAGAGAAGACCTCTATTCTACTGCAGGCAAGACCCCATCCATTAAAAGCCCTGATATCTTAAAAAGCAAATTAATTTGCAAATAGAATGACAGAAAGAAAGCTTGAATGAGCATAAATTTCCAGGCCCCTCTTCTTAGGCAGGGCTGCCTAGGACATCTGACTTCATGTTTATCCATTAAAAAAAAATCAGAGACACTTATACCTGTGTTTCAAGATAGCTGGGCTACATATTTATCTAGTGATAGAACTTACAGTCATTTTTCAGGAATATAAAGCACAAAATTGATGAGGTCATGGAGGCTTGCACCAAGGATCCAATGGGCTGTTGATATGGAGCAATGTGATGTAGAACCAGAGCTGCTGGTTGGAGATCCTTAATGGGTTGTGTTTTAAGTTGTGAAGATAAAACCTAAGTGGCATTGGAGATCAAAGAATACTGTAAATGAGAAAAAGAACACATGTTTTCCACAAAATTTGTTGGAATGCAGTATAATAGAGGCAGCTCAAGAGAAAGTTTCAAGCAACATAGCTGGAGGGGTGGAGTTACCTAAAAGGAACTCATGTGATATAACAGCTAGCCCCAGATGCTCATGTGGTCCAGAGTTTCATGTTTTCCTAGCTGTGTCCCACATAGAAAATATTTTTATTTTTTAATATTAATATAATCACATCATTTTCCTCTTCCCCCTTCTCCCTCGAAACCCTAATATGTCCTTCTTTGTTCTTCTTCAAAATTAGAATGGGACTGTTTCATGGATGTCATTATATATCAAAAATTTGTAACATTTTATTTTGTTTATTTTAAAGGTACTCACAGAGATTCCTTTGAGTCTCAGAAAAGACTTTAGAGTTTTGAAGACTGTGTTAAGGTCTGTTGAAGTTGAACTGGATACATTTGGTGTTTAGGATATGGCTGCGGACCTATATGGTCAAAGGTAAATATAGAGGTTTGTAGGAAATTATTTCTCAAAGATACATGTATTTGAACACTTTACCACTAACCTGTGGTACTGTTTGGAGAACTGGAATTGTTTTCTGGGGTGGAGCATTCAGCTGAAAGAAGTAGATTGCTGTAGAGAGGAAAGACATTAAGGCTTGCAGATCAATCCTACTAATAAACCAAACTCTCTGCTTGTTGCTAAGACACAATCAGCTGCCTCAAGCACTTATTAACAAAGCTTCAAACTGCTATCCCGCCATGCTTCCCCTGGCATAGCCAGCTCTATTCTCTGAACCAGGAGGCAGTATAAATCTTTCTTCCATTAAATCTGCTTCTGTCAAGTAACTTGCCCTGTGCTTATACCCAGCCTGTTGAGTACACATTGTCAATGACAATGTATGTAGATTTCTCCCATATTTAGATTCACTTCAGTATTTTTCACAACTTTATTGTTACTATAATAGCCATTCTCACTAGGGTGAGACACAATACAGCTCAAGTACTAAGTTGTGTATGTCTGAAGTAGGATACCTAATCCACAGAGGTTGGTAGACATAACTGTTGGAGACAGTAAGCCCCAGCCAAAATATTATACATAATTGACTGCATCTATAACCCATAATTTTCACCAGATTTTTATAGCAGTTTTCAATGTTCCATATAATGCTGCTGCCTTCAGATTCTCAGACTGAAGTTAACTTTTTTATACATCTTACTCATAATGCATAGGACTTGTTTGTTCTGTTCACAGAATAGTTAGAAAAATAATACAGATATAACATTTTCATCTTCTATTACGTTATTAAAATAAACACTTGAAGTTTTATATCTATTTGAGTGGCAATAATAAAATATTATTTTTACCTTACATTTTCTCTTTATTCTCTAATTTTAGCTGTTTGGGAAAATAAACATTTTAGCAAAGCATATTACCTATCATATCATTTGAACGATTCTGCTTTAATATTCTTTTCATTCATACATCTTAGGCTGGGAGCATTCTAAAGCATGTAGGTTTTAAATATATGAAGATAGTATAATGAAATCAGAGTTCATACCAATAGCCACATTCTGTTTTCAATGATGACTAGAATCATGGTTGGCATGTAGTGTATGTTCAATAAATATTTGTTGAACTGAATTGAAATGAATCCCATTGTAAATATTTTTCTAGTAACATGAGTTCAACTAAGAAATATACAATTTGGGGGACCCTGTTTAGGTACTAAACTAACACTAATCGTTAAATATTTTATTTGGAACCAGAATTCAAAGTTAATGTTTAGATTACTAACCACATAAAATTCTTCCTTTCTGGAATAGATGTTATAAAAATTTCAACTCATTGTCAATTTTTTATTTTGAAAAAAATACACATAAAATAAGTGCAAAGAAAACAATGTCTCATTTTGAAACTTTCAGTGACTGAAATATTAGAAATTTTCAAATTTCAGCATTTATTCACTTTAGTTAGAAAGCATAAATTTTTGAAATTAAGGTAATGTATACCACAGGATCAAAGTTAATTTTACCTTAAAACATTCCACAGAATCACCCATTTTTATATTTTTACTTATTTATACTTTTAAAATTATAGTGTAATGGCTACAATTTGAATTTTTCACCCCAGTTCATGGATGTTGCACTATTTTATATTTTTTATGGTTTAATGAAATTCATTCATACATATACATTTCACAATTTCTTTTTTATTGGATATTTTATTTATTTACAGTACAGATGTCATCCCCTTTCTCCAATTCCCCTCCCTGGAACCTCCTATCCTATACCCTCTCTTCCTTTATGCTTTTATACCATTTTGATTACATGCATGTAATAAGGTCAGTTCTAGGTTGAGGGTCTAGCAATACAATAGATGCAAATAGTCGAGGAACAAGCAATACAATAGACACAAATATTCAGAGAAAAAGCAAGGCATTAAATCCAGTTATGTGAACACTTCTATGATCAATGTTTCTAAAGGCTTATCAGAATGACCAAAGTATCTGAGCTTACTTCCTTGTCCTAGACCAAAGTCATTTTCATGTCTGAAGCCTACTTCCTTGTTCTAGTCTAAAATTAAAAATCCTGTCTGAAATTACTTCTTTGTTCTGGTCTAATATTTAGATTTCTGCTTGAGATTACTTCTTTGTTGTAGCCTATGCTTTAGACTCCTACCTGAAATTACTTCTTTGTTCTAGTCTAATGTCAGATCCTTGCTTGAAGCCTACTTCCTTGTCCTTGGCCATTGTCATATTTCTGCCAAGGAGCCCCTTTCCTTATCCTTGGCCCATGTCAGATTCTTGCCAAGCAGCCCCAAAGGCTCTCCACCTCTCCCCGTTTTTTATTTCATTAACAAGATTGAGCCTGTCTTAGGTCATTCTGACAAAAATGCCTTCCTTACCCATCATGGAATATGCATTATAATAAGCCATGCACTTCTGCTTAGGTTGGTAAGGCTTTATGCAGAATTTTACCCATCCTTGACTTGACAGCCTGGTAATTTAATAACTTCAGCTGGGGGTTCATTTTCAGGTTTAAGTCATGTACTTTGGCTGCCAACATGTTGATTTACTTAAAGCTAAGCTTTAACACGATGGGCAGGAATAAAAGTATTCCCAGGACAAGTAGGGTTAGCCTGATCAAGCTATATATGCCATTCCTGGGGTTTGTCCAAAATGAAAATACTGACCTCAGGCCATAGATAATTTTATTGGGATAATCTGCTGCATCAAAGGTCAACAAAGCAGCATTCTTTAAATTCATAATCTCATTATGCAATGTTAACACACACAGAGAGGTGTTAGGATTATGCCAAACATCTTATAAGTGTCTTTAAACATTTTTCTAATTATAATGACAATAATTGTGAATTTCAAAAGTAACCATACTCCAATAATATTTGTCATGACACTTGGGATGGCTCCTAACTCTTGAACCCTGAGCCTCTTTATGATAATTGAAATGGGTTATAGGGAATCCTTCGTTGTTCCACATACCTATATAAATCCTTTTGTATGCTGAATACATTAGTAACATTTTTTACTAGATGGTTAACAAAAAGAGTTACCTTAACTCCTTGTGTCAATGGTATTGGAGAAGCAGTGGTGCTAGCAATTAATGAAATTAAAGCTGTTATACCAGCAATAATAAAGCCTGCTACCCTCTTGCTTCTGCTTAAATCTTAACTCACTTTTCCCAGCACTTTCAAGCTTTTTTCAGAGAATCACAATTTTCTAATACTCAGGGCAGTGAGACAAAAGCTGGTTGAAAGACCCCTATAATAGATATGCCAGGTTTCAACACAGTAACACAATTGGAAATTATACAGTCAATATAACTTACAATAAATTCTGTAGAAGAAAGAAAGCCAATTTTAGCTTGACAATTAAAAGAGCCTGAAAACATGCACTAACCCTTGTTTGAAATCCAGATCCTGTCCCAACTTTATCTCTTGCTATCCTAACATCATAGCGAGCTACAGCCAGCTTCCAAATATGTTTCTGACAAAGTCCAGATCCAGTCTTTCAAAAGTAGACTGTTATTTCTCATATTGGATTGATTTCTAGATCAGTACATTATTGAGTCCTAATAGACTGGCACCATTAAGAAAAATAAAAGAGACATGGTTTTTCTTTTCAATTCTCTATCCCACAAGGTCTAAAAACTTGAGGCAAGGCAGCTTTTCCCATATGGGATATAGTCAAGCAAAGGTGGGTCAGGAACATATGTCCAATACGGCTCCCCAGTCACCTTTGTCAGGGCAGTCAGCAAGCTCATGGGTCAGCATCATTCTTTGTCTCAGCAACAGTATGTCTCACCAATCTTTTTAAAGTTTGATGGGCCTCTTCCACAATACCGTGTCCTTGAGGATTATACGAAATCCCTGTAAAAATTGTTGACAAAAAGTCTCGACTGCTCAACTACAATTGCCAGACCAATTATCTGTTTTTTTTTAAATTGGATACTTTATTTATTTACCTTTCAATGTTATCTCTTTTCCCATTCCCCCCACCCAAAACCAGTTACTCTATTCCCCCTCCTCCTATTACTATGAGGGTGTGCTCCCACCATCCTCCCATTACCACCTCCCTGCTCTTGAATTCCCCAAAACTAGCGAATCCAAACTTGCAGGCACCATGGCCATCCACTTCCACAGATGCCAGGCAAGGCCAACCTCAACTACCTATACAAGTGAAGCCATGTGTCCCTCCCTTAAAATTCTTGGGCTGGAGATTTTAGAATGGCTATTCCAACTTGTTTCTTAGAACCATTTGCTTGAAAATTTGTTTTTCAGTCTTTTACTCTAAGGTAGAGTCTGTCTTTGTCACTGAGGTGGGCTTCCTGTATGCAGCAAAATGCTGTGTCTTGTTTATTTATCCAGTCCATTAGCCTATGTCTTTTAATTGGGGGATTGAGTCCATTAATGTTAAGAAATATTAAAGAACAATGATTGTTGCTTCCTGTTATTTTTGTTATTAGAGGTGGAATTGTCTTTGTGTGGCTCTCTTTTAAATTTGTTGGAAGAGGATTACTTTCTTGCTCTTTCTAGGGTATAATTTCCTTCCTTATATTGGAGCTTTCCTGCTATTATCCTTTGTAATGCTGGGTTTGTGGAAAGATATTGTGTAAATTTGGTTTTGTCATGGAATATCTTGGTTTCTCCATCTGTGGTAATTGAGAGTTTTGCTGGGTATAGTAGCCTGGGTTGGCATTTGTGTTCTCTTAGGGTCTGTATGACATCTGTCCAGAATCTTCTAGCTTTTATAGTATCTGGTGAGAAGTCTGGTGTAATTCTGATAGATCTGCCTTTATATGTTACTTGGCCTTTTTCCCTTACTGCATTTAATATTCTTTGTTTTGTGCATTTGGTGTTTTAATTATTATGTGATGGGAGGTATTTCTTTTCTGGTCTAGTCTATTTGGCATTCTATAGGTTTCTTTTATGTTTATGGGCATCTCGTTCTTTAGGTTGAAGAAACTTTCTTCTATAATTTTGTTGAAGATATTTATTGGCCCTTTAGTTAGAAATCTTCACTCTCATCTATACCTATTATCCTTAGGTTTGGTCTCCTCATTGTGTCCTGGATTTCCTGGATGTTTTGTGTTAAGAACTCTTTGCATTTTTTGCTTTCTTTGACAGTTCTGTCAATATTTTCTATGGTATCTTCTGCACCTGAGATTCTCTCTTCTATCTCTTGTATTCTGTTGGTGATGCTTGTGTCTATGACTCCTGATTTCTTTTCTAGGTTTTCTATCTCCAGAGTAGTTTCCCTTTGTGATTTCTTGATTGTTTCTACTTCCATTTTTATGTCCTGAATGGTTTTGTTCAATTCCTTCACCTATTTGGTTGTGTTCTCTTGTAATTCCTTAAGAGATTTTTGTGTTTCCTCTTTAAGGGCTTCTACCTGTTTACCTGTGTTCTTCTCAACTTCTTTGAGAGTGTTATTTAAGTCCTTCTTAAAGTTCTCTATCATTATCATTATAAGTGATTTAGATCTGAATTTTGCCTTCCTGGTGAAATGGAGAATTCAGGACTTTCTAGTGTGGAAGAATTAGGTTCTAATGGTGGCAAGTACCCTGGGTTGCTGATGCTTACGTTCTTGTGCTTGTCTTTTGCCATCTGGATCTCTTTAGTGCTACCTGCACTCACTGTCTCTGACTGGAGCCCGTCTTTTCTATTATCTTGGTTGTTTCAGAACTGTGTGTGGGTGTTACTACTGGGGTTAGAGCTGAGGCCCAAGATTTGCTCAGTGCTAAGGAGCAGACAGAAATGAACCAGTGCACTGGGCCAGAAGTAAATTCCTGGGTCCTAGTGGGTCCCAGTTACTCCCAGTTTGGGGCGGATGTTGCTGTCTCCTTACCTAAGACACTGCCCAGGTTAGAACTCATGGGAGCCCCACTTTCTTTGGGTTTTGTGAGATTGGAGGCAGAGCTGCTGCCTGGGATCTGCTTTGTGTCCTTGGCCCAGACTGGAAGGGTACATTTCACAATTTCATTGTTCATTCATCTGTTGATGGACATCTAGCTGATTTGATTTGCTTCCTATGTTCTTGTGAAAAAGCAGTAATTAATATAGATGTACAAGTGTCTCTGTGGTGGAGTATAGAGTCCTTTCTACATGTCTAGCAGGAGTTTGCAATCTTCTTTACTTGAACTTTATATTCAATGAGAAACCTTAAGTTTATTTATTTGTTAATTGATTCCAAATTAGATATTTTCCACTATAGAAATAAGTGTAGTGATTAATGCCATTACATTATAAATGATAAAATAAATTTCTATCACCTAATTGGTTTACTTTTAAAATTGAGTATGTTTACAAATATTTGTAAGTAGGCAGATATATAGACAAACAGATAGATAGATAGATAGATAGATAGATAGATAGGGAGATAGATGAAGAGATACATATATATGAACATACATACATACAAACATATCTAGAGCCACAGAGACTTTATATATATATATATATACACACACACATATATGTGTGTGTGCGTGTGTGTGTGTGTGTGTGTTTACATAGATATATAGGTAGGTATGCAGGCAGATACATGCATACATATATACATACATGAACATACCCTACACACAAAAAGACAGAGAAACTGTTTAAATGTACGTGTGTGTGTGTGTGTGTGTGTGTGTGTGTGTGTGTGTGTGTGTGTGATAGATCACCTAAATGGTAATATGAAATCTTTAGAGGTGAGGATCAGTTCTTAGTTCAATAATTGATCTCATAAGGCAAAATGACTAGTAGAAATAGGATTTAAAGAAGCTCATGTTTCTTTCTTTATTTCCTAGTTACAAAGCATTTCTTACGGATGATCTCTAACAAAATTTGAAGCTTCATAAAGAACCATTATTGATGAGTTCTATCTATGTGTTTGTACTGAGATGGTAGATTTAGAATGAGGTATTCTCTTATGAAGTGTGGGAAATATTGCATCAAATCTTAGGCTAAATTGTTGCCAGGGAAACATGATTTTAGGTCAGAAACTAAATGAGAACATTTCACAACAGCATTCAGGTCTTTAACTCACCTATATTCAGAACATAAATGTCATACAATCCAACAAGCCACACAGTTATTCAGTCCAGCCACTGAACTTAGTATGCCTCACATGTGAAAATAAATCATTTGTTCATATGAGGAAAACAAGCAAAGCAGCTTAATATTACATTATAGAATGGAAACCTTGTAAGGGCCTCAGTTTAGTACTTCGGCACCTTGGCATGAGTCACTTTTGCTTATTATCATTGGCTCAGACCTTAGGCTGGAAAGGCAGCCTCCTGAGACTAGAGTAAATCTTGCTGTTTACATCACTGACTTTGAATGATGACTTCTATTCTGTTAAATGTACCTTTGCGAAATCTCAGGATAGATAATTTGTTAGCTGTGACAATCAGGAATGAATCCAATGAAATTAATTTTGCATTACTTATTTTGTACCATAGGTTCAGGCTCTCAGTGGGGGGCTGAGTTATGTGTGTTATGTGTGTGTCTTAAAAGTAGAAACCAAGTACAGTAGCTTTTCATTGAGTGCTGAACTCATGCCAAAAGCCACTATAAAGGTTTCCATTGGTTGCAACTATATTACTCTAATAGATAAGCTTTCTCTTCAAAAGATGACTTTGATTCCAAAGTCATCTTGAGCTAACGTAAAGTTAATTTAAATCATAATTAAAATATATATATATTATTCAAAAGACAAAATATAAATAGCTTCTCATACTTCAAAAGTCCCTACATAACACAATCAGTCCTTTAGTAATTGTGGATTTACCTAATATCCGAAAGATAAAATTTTACAAAAAAAAAACCCAAAATATAATAAAGACTCAACAATTACACTCGAAAAAACTTAGTTGCAACCTCAGATAGAGGATTGAATCATAACCCTGATACATCTTGTATCTATTATTTTAGAGAAATTATTTTTCTGCTGTGTGTCATAATTTCCAATCCCCAATGTTGCTGTAAATATAAATAAAATAAAAATGAATCTCCTTAATAAAGAACATGGTAATTGTAGGTATTTTATTTTACTTTTTTATACTATCTGTTGTTCATAAGAAGATCTGAAGAAATTGAATTTTGCATTTGGTGTTAAATGTGACAAAATACTGTGAATAGCTCCTCATACAGAGTTTATTAATAAATATTGAAAAGGATAATCTTTGTTTCTTCATTTATAAATAAGGAAGGGACATTGATATGTATTCTAATTTAAAACTATATGAGTAACTGAATCTTAAAATAAGATCAGGCTGACAAAATGTTCACTATTGAAGAGGCTTCTTTAAAGACTACAGCAAGGATGAAATTCGTGAAAGACTTAAGTGATAGATTACATATGATATTATTACTTCATAAACAATGAAGGACCAGCAAGAATACTTCATTATTATGAAGGCTTTAACATTTAGGGTTTTTAAAAGCTATTCCAGGCAACACTGTACAGAATGACACAATTGCACAGAATGTTGTATAGAATGAGCACATGGTTGCTATGGATCAATGCTGTACAGAAGGTGCACTGAGGTGACTTTCATAGACTTTCTTGTTTCAGTGTAACCCTGCATTGTTCCTACTCTTCTGGAACTTCTGTTTTCTTTTTTCTTTTTTTTTTTTAATTTCTTTATTGGATATTTTATTTACATTTCAAATGTTATCCTCTTCCTCCATTTCCCCACGACCAACAACCCCCCATCCCAAACACCCTCCTCCTACTTCTAAAAGAATGTGTGCACAACCACCCACCAACTCCCTCCTCCCCACCCTCGAATTCCCACACACATGGCATCCAGCCTTCATAGGACAAAGCATTTCTTCACCCACCTATGCTCCAGGAGGCCATCCTCCCCTACACATACACCTGGAGACATGGGTCCCTCTCTTAGTGCCCCAGGCTGGTGGTTTAGGCCCTGGAATCTCTGGTTGGTTGGTATTGTTGCTCTTCCCATGAGGCCGCAAACCCCTTCAGCTCCTTCAGCACCTTCAGCTCCTTCAGTCATCTCTCTAACTTCTACATTGGTAACCACATGATCAGTTCTATGGTTAGCTGTGAGCATCTTCCTCTGTATATGTCAAGCTCTGGCAGACCTCTGAGATAGCTGTATCAGACTCCTGTCAGCATGCACTTCCTGGCATCCACATAAGTGTCTGCATTTGGTGACTGCACATGGGATTGATACCCAGGTGGAGCAGTCTCCAGATGGCTCCTCTTTCAGTTTCTGTCTCACACTTTGTTCCCATATTTGCTTCCATGAGTATTTTGTTACGCCTTCTAAGAAGTACCAAAGGACCCACACTTTGGTTTTCCTTCTTCATGAGCTTTATGTAGTCTATGAGTTGTATCTTGGATATTGTTAGCTTTTCAGCTAATATCCACTTATCAGTGAGTGCACATCATGTGTATTCCTTTGTGATTGGGTTACCTCACTCAGAATATTTTCTAGTTTCATACATTTGCCTAAGAATTTCTCAAATTCATTGTTTTTAATAGCTGAGTAATACTACATTGTGTAAATATACCACATTTTCTGTATCCATTCCTCTGTTGAAGGACATTCTTTCCAGCTTCTAACTGTAATAAATAAAAATGCTATGAACATAGTGTAGCATGTGTCCTTAGTATATGTTGAAGCATCATTTCGGAATATGCCCAGAAGTGGTATAGCTAGGTCCTCAGGAAATGCTATGTCCATTTTTTTCTGAGGAAAGGCCAGACTGATTTCCAGAGTGGTTTTATCAGTTTCCAATCCAACCAACAATGAATGAGTGTTCCTCTTTCTCCATAGCCTCAACAGCATCTGCTATCACCTAAGTTTTTGTGTCTTAGCCATTCTGACTGATGCGAGATGGAATCTCAGGGTTGTTTTGATTTGCATTTCTCTGATGACTACGGCTGTTGAACATTTGTTTACATGCTTCTCGGACATTCGATTTTCCTCAGTTGAGAATTCTTTGTTTAGCTCTGTACTCCATTTATTAATAATTTGGTTGTCTGGAGTCTAATTTCTTGAGTTCTTTGTATATATTGGATATTAGCTCTCTATCAGATGGAGGATTGGTAAACATCTTTTTCCGATATGTTGGTTGCTGTTTTGTCCTATTGACAGTGTCCTTTGCTTTACAGAAGCTTTGCAATTTTATGAGGTCCCATCTGACAATTCTTACTCTTAAAGAATAAGCCATTGGTGTTCTGTTCAAGACCTTTTCCCTTGTGCCCAAGTATTCAAGGCTCTTCCCCAATTTCTCTTGTATTGCTTTCTGTGTGTCTGGTTTTATGTGAAGGTCCTTTATCCACTTGGACTTGAGCTTTCTACAAGGAGATAAGAATGGATCAATTTTCATTCTTCTACATGTTGAACTCTAGTTGAACCAGCACCATTTGTTGAAAATGATGTTCCTTTTCAACTGGACACATTTAGTTTCTTTGTCTAAGATCAAGTGATCATAGGTGTGTAGGTTCATTTCTGCATCTTCAATTCTGTTCCATTGATCTACCTGCCTGTCTATATACCAATACCATGCAGTTTTTATCACTATTGCTTTCTAATACAGCTTGGAATCAGGAATGATGATTCACCCAGAAGTTCTTTTGTTGTTGAGAATAGTTTTCACTATCCTGGGTTTTTTGTTATTCCAAAAGTATTTGCAAATTATCCTTTCTATCTCTATGAAGAATTGATTTGGAATTTTGATGGGGATTGCATTGAATCTGTAGATTGCTTTCAGCAAGATGGCATTGTTGCTATATTAATCCTGCCAATCCATGAGCATGGGAAATTTCTTTATCTTCTGAGATCTTCAATTTCTTTCTTCAGAGACTTGAAGTTCCTGTCATACAGATCTTTCACATGCTTGGTTAGATTCACAGCAAGGTATTTTATATTATTGGTGAGTATTGTGAAGGGTGTCATTTCCCTAATTTCTTTCTCAGCCAGTTTATCCTATGAGTAGAGGGTGGCTACTGATTTGTTTGAATTAATTTTATATCCAGTTACTTCACTGAAGTTGTTTATCGGGTTTAGGCATTCTCTGCAGGACACTTTGGAGTCCCATATGTATACTATCATATCATCTGCAAATAGTGATATTTTGATTTCTTCCTTTCCTATTTGTATTCCTATGACACTCATTTGTTGTCTAATTGGTCTTTCTAGGACTTCTAGTACTATATTGAATGGGTAGGGAGAGAGTGAGCAGCCTTGTCTAGTTCCTGGTTTTAGTGAAATTGGTCTGAAGTTCACTTTCTTTGTTAGGTCTTTGTGTAGCTTAGGTATGAGCAAAATTGTTGCTTCATGGAACGAATTGTGTAGTGTTCCTTCTGTTTCTATTTTTGTTGAATTGTTTGAATAGAATTGGTATTAGGTCTTCCTTGAAGGTCCGACAGAATTCTGCACTAAAACCATCTGGGCTTTTTTTGGTGTGGAGATTTTTAATGACTGCTGCTATTTCTTTAGGAATTATGTGACTGTTTAGATGGTTTATTTGCTAGTGATTTACCTTTAGTACCTGGTATCTGTCTAGAAAAATATCCATTGCATTCAGAATTTTCATTGTTGTTGAGAATAGACCTTTGTAGTAGGATCTGATGATTTTTTGAGTTTCCTCAGTTCTTATTTTATTTGAACACTGTCTCTGTACCCTCTGGTTAGTCTGGCTAAGGGTTTATCTATCTTGTTGATTTTCTCAAACAACCAGCTCAAGATTTTGTTGATTCTTTATATCGTTCTTTTTGTTTCTACTTGGTTGATTTCAGCCCCAAGTTTGATTAGTTTCTGAAATCTACTCCCTTTTTTGTATATTTGCTTCTGTTTGTTGTAGATATTTCAGGTGTGCTGTGAAGTTGCTAGTGTATGCTCTCTCCAGTTTCTTTTTGTAAGCACTTAGAGCTATGAGTTTTCCTCTTAGCACTGCTTTCATTGTGTCCCATAAGATTTGGTATAAAGAGCCTTCATTTTTATTAAATTCTAAAAAGTCTTTAATATCTTTCTTCATTTCTTCCTCGACCAAGTTATCAATAAGTACAGTGTTACTCAGTTTCCACTTGTTTTGGGGGTTTCTATTGTTTTTTTTTATTATTGAAGACCAGCCTTAGTCCATGGTGATCTGATAGGATACAAGGGATTATTTCAATCTTTTTGTATCTGTTGAGGCTGCCTTTGTGACCAATTATATGGTGTATTTTGGAGAAGGTACCATGAGCTGCTGACAAAAAGGTATATTATTTTACTTTAGAATGAAATGTTTTTTAGATATTTGTTAAATCCATTTGGTTCATAGCTTCTGTTAGTTTCACTGTGTCTCTGTTTAGTTTTTGCTTCTATAATCTGTCTATTGCTGAGAGTTGGGTGTTGAAGTCCCTCACTATTATTTTGTGGGGTTCAATGTGTGCTTTGAGCTTTAGTAAAGTTTCTTTAATGAATGTGAATGCCCATGCATTTGGAGCATACATAGATGTTCAGAATTGAGAGTTCGTATTGGTACATTGTTTCTTTGATGAGTGTCAAGTGTTCTTCCTTATCTTTTTTGGTAACTTTTAATTGAAAGTTCATTTTATTCAATAGTGGGATGTTTACTCAAGCTTGTTTCTTGGGACCATTTGCTTGTAAAATTGTTTTCCATCCTTTTACTCTGAGATAGTGTCTGTATTTGTCACTGAGGTTCGTTTCTTGTATGCAGCAAAATGCTGGGTCCTCTTTATGTATCTAGTCTGTTAGTCTATGTCTTTTTATTGGGGAATTGAGTTCATTGATGTTAAGAGATATAAAGAAAAAAATGATTGTTTCTTCCTGTTATTTTGTTATTAGAAGTGGAATTATGCTTGTGTAGCTATCTTTTTGGGGGGTTTATTGTAAGATTACTTTCTTGTTTTTTCTAGGTTGTAGTTTCCCTCATTGTGTTACAGTTTTCCATCTCTTATTCTTTGTAAAACTGGATTTGTGGAAAGATATTGTATAAATTTGGTTTTGTCATGGAATATATTTGTTTCTTCATCTACATTGATTGAGAGTTTTTCTGGGTGTATTAGTCTGTGCTAGCATTTGTCTTCTCTTAGGGTCTGTATGATATCAGTCCAGGATCTTCTGGCTTATATAGTCTTTAATGAGAAGTCTGGTATAATTCTTATAAGTCTGCCTTTATATGTTACTTGATCTTTTTCCCTTACTGCTCTTGATATTCTTTCTTTGTTTTGCGCATTTGATGTTTTGATTATTATTTGTTGGGAGTAATTTCTCTTCTGGTCTAGTCTATTTGGACGTTTGTAGGCTTCCTGTATTTCGTGGACATCTCTCTCCTTAGGTTAGGGAACTTTTCTTAATTAATTTTGTTGAAGATATTTACTGGCCCTTTAAGTTGGGTATCTTCACACTTTTCTATGTTTATTATCCTTAGGTTTGGTCTTCTCATTTTGTCCTGGATTTCCTGCATGTTTTGGGTTAGGAGCTTTTTGCATTTTGCATTTTCCTTGACTGTTTTGTCAATGTTTTCTATGGCATCTTCTGTACATGATATTCTCTCTTCTATCTCTTGTATTTTGTTTATGATGATCAATGTCTCCTAATCTGTTTTCTAAGTTTTCTATCTCCAGAATAGTCTCTCTGAGATTTCTTCATTGTTTCTACTTCCACTTTTAGATCCTTGATGGTTTTGTTCACTTCCTTCACCTGTTTTTCTTCCCTTGTAATTCTTTTTTTTATTTTTCCATTTTTTATTGGGTATTTTATTTACAATTCAGATGTCATCTCCTTTCCCCATCCCCCCCCCCCCACCCAGGAACCCCTCTCCCATCTCCCCTTCTCCTGCTTCAGTGAAGATGTGTCCCCACCTACCCCCACTCTCTCACCTCCCCACCCTCAAATTCCCCTACACATGGCATCCAGCCTTCGTGGGACCAAGGATCTCCTCTCCCACCTATGCCTGACAGAACCATCCTCCCTTACATATACAGCTGGAGCCATGGGTCTCTCCCTAAGTGCTCCCAGGCTTGTGGTTTAGACCTTGGGATCTCTGGTTGGTTGGTATTGTTGCTCTTCTCATGAGGCTGCAAACCCTTTCAGCTCCTTCAGTCTTCACTGTAACTCCTCCATTGGGAACCCCTTGACCAGTTCAATAGTTAGCTGTGAGCATCTGCCTCTGAATATGTCAAGCTCTGGCAGACCTCTCAGGACACAGCTATATCAGACTCCTGTCAGCATGAACTTTCTGACATCCACATCAGTGTCTACCATTGGTGACTGCACATGGGATGGATACCCAGGTGGAATGGTCTCCAGACAGCCCCTCCTCCAGTTTCTGTCCCGTACTTTGTCTCCATATATTCTCCCTTGAGTATTTTGTTACTCCTTTTAAGGACTGAAACAGGGTTTTGGTTTTAAGGGTTTTTATGCTTACTGTGTAAGCATAAAACATGTAAACAAATTTTCTACCTGTTTACCTGTGTTTTCCTGTATTTCTTTAAAAGATTTATTTATGTCCTTCTTAAAGTCCTCTATCATCATTATGAGAAGTGATTTTAAATCTGAATCTTGCATTTCTGGTGTGATGGGGTATCCAACACTTGCTATGGCAGGAGAACTTGTTTCTGATGATGCCAAGTAACCTTAGTTTCTGTTGCTTATGATCTTGTGCTTGCTTTTCTTCATCTGGCTATCCCTAGTGCTACCTGCACTCACTGTCTCTGCCTGTAGCCTGTCCCTCCTGTTATCTTGGTTGTGTCAGAACTCCTCAGAGTCCAACTGTCTCTGTGATACTGTGATCATGAGATCCTGGATGAAAGAGCTTCTGGGAGTCAAGCTGCCTCTGGATTCCTGAAATCCTGGTGTTACCAAACTCCTGAGAACCTGTGATCCTATGATTGGGATTTAAGCTTTCTCTGGGTGTTGTGGGACTTGGTGCAGATCTAGGGTCCAAGGTCTGCTCAGAGCACTGGCTCAGACTGGAAGAAATTCATGCCACTGGCCAGTCGGGGTTTCTGAGTCCCTGAATCCCCAGGGGTCCCAGTTACTCCTGGTTTGGGGCAGATGTTTTGGCCTCCTCACCTATGATCCTGAGTGTGTTAGAGCTCCTGGGAGTCCAGCCTCCTCTGGGTATTATGGGATTGGGTGCAGAGCTAACACCCAAAGTCTGCTCAGGGCACTGGCTCAGACTGGAAGAAACCTGTGCCACTGACTGGGCAGGGGTTTCGGTGTCTCTCAATACTCCTGTTTGGGGCAGGTATTGTGGCCTCCTCACCTATGATCCTGTTAAAGTACCTTTTCAAAGAAACAAAAATACAATATAAGAACAGCCTCCCAAATCAAGAGAAATAAAGTAAAATTAAACTGCAAAATGAAAACAAAACACCAAATTAGGACCAAAGCATACACAGTATACACACACACACACACACACACACACACACACATACACACACACACACACACTACCACCACCACTACTACCACCACCATAACCGCCACCATTACCACCAACAATAACAAATGTGTGGAGTCCTTTATGTATGTTAATTAACATCTCCTGAACATGTTAATGAACACTCCTGAGGCTTGCCCTGGAGTGATTGATATAGCCAAGGTCACTCTATTTTGACAATATAAAACTATTTTTTCTCTCCTAGTGGGTTAATTCATTTATGTATGACATATAACATATTATAATTTCTATATTATACTTCATACTGCATACATCATATATTGTATATCATATGTCATATGTTGTATGTCCTATATCCTATATATTATATACCATATATCATATATATTATTATATCATGTATTACATATTATATAGTATATGCTATATGTAATATGTGCCACATTATAATAATAAATGATATATCATATATTGTATATCATATTATATATGATATATATATATATATCAAAGTAAAATTTAATAAGGTAAAACAACAGCTATCATATTGATGCTGGGCATGTCAGATGAACAGAAGGAAAAGAGTCCAAGAGAAAGCACAAAACTCAGAGATTCACTTGTTCAAACACTTAGGATTCTCTAGAAATACTAGACTGGAAGGCATGATTTATACACAGAGGACCTGGTGCAGACCAGTAGAGCCCCCTCTGCAAACTGCTTCAGTCTCTGTGAGCTTATATGAGGTTTGCTCTTGTCTATTTAGAGGTCTTTGGTTTTTTGGTATCCTTCTGGCTTGTACAATTTTTCTTTCTCCCTTCCAAGTGTTTCCTTAAGCTCTGAGGGGAGATATATGATAGAGACATATCATTTCATTCTCTGGGAACTGTCTGGTTTGGGTCTCTGTATTTGTTTCCATCTGCTGTAGGAAGAAGCTTCTCTGATCATGGGTGAGCAAGATATTAATCTTTGAGTGAAAAAAATATCACTAGGAATAATTTTATTGCAACATTGTAGTTGTTGTTTTAGACCAAGATTATTTGGTTTTACTTCAGGTCTTTGGGTAGCTAGTCTTTGATTCTTTGTAACCCAAAAAGTATCTAGTAGGGGTTCCATCTCAAGAAGTAGTCCTTAAGTCAAATCAGTTATTAGTTGGGTACTACTGCAAGCTTTGTGCCACCATTACCATAGCATATATTGTAGGCAAAGCACGATTGTAGATCAAAGACCATTTGTGGTTTGGGCTATATGTTTCTTTTTCAGTAGCTTGCAGTGTACCATCTTGTACCAAACATGCTAGAACACAAGTTCTGTGTAGGCACAAGCTAGACATCTTCATCTACAATGAGTTTTTTGCTTTTATCTTCAGCAATGGGACCTTGCTGTCAGTCAGGGGTAGATTCTTTGTGGAATTTTTTGGTCAACAACTCAATCTAATGCTACTCAATTCTATTACTAGACACTTTGTTTGATAATAAGAGATGGCCAGTTGGGACTCAGTCTCCTCTATTCTTTAGTAGTATCATTTAGATCATCTTCATATATATCTATATTTATGAAGTTTCTAGTATATTATGTTTCCAAACTACCCCTCAAAGGTTTATTTATTTTATCATCTCTTTTCATATCCCTTCCCACAATCCTATCTACCATCTCACTCCATAGTTCATCTTTCCATTGTAGCCTAGCACTGACTCAAAATTATCTCCTATTTGTCACTTCAAACTTTGATACAATAAGAAGTTCTCTAAATCCTTGTAGGTATGTAGTGCATAAAACTTATGTAACAAATTACTATCCTGCCATATGAAACCAATATCATTATGCCCTGTTTATTTCCTGTATCTTGTCAATGAAGGTTTTATATAATCAATTGTCTATGTAGCTGAAAGATCAAAAATATAGTGGAAAAATTTCAACAAGTTATCAATTTAAGAAAAATTATTTTAAGCAAGTTTACTGTGTATGGCTATATGAGCTTAAGAGCAGAATATGTGCTGTTGTACAAAAACCACATTTTGTTAGCTTGTAGAGTGGCCACACAAGTTGGCCTTACATGCCTTGGAAAGAAAGCCCTCTTCTTTTGAGATGATCTATCTAGGTTTAGATAAAAAAAGCAACTTACAAGTAATGCTGAAAACTGAATAAACATTACAATTTATTACCTAGCCTTATTTAGTTTTAATTGCATTTAGGTTTACTTCTGGTAGAATGCCTTTTTTCAGGCAGATATTATTTCTTTCAAAAGTAAGTAGATAAAGATCTTTCTGACTGCCTTTTAGGTAAGGACTCCCTGGAGTCTCATGCTGTGTGCTCCCAGACCCCTTTTACAGCACCAAAGAGGCAAGCAAGAGAAGAGGTTAAAGAAATTATTAAAGGAAGTTTAGAATGCTAGAGTCAGATCCAGGATTGGTGAACATAACTCATTGAGCTGTCTTCCACTTCTAACACACTTTTCACTGTTCTTAAGTACCACTCTGTCCTGTTTGTTCTTGTGAGTGTTGGGCATATCCTATCTCTGACTCATTCAGTCAAATCTTTTCTGATTCCTCACTTTGTCTGCCCCTTAATTAGACATCACTTTCCAACATGGTTGCTTCCTTCTACAAACTACCTTTATCTTCATTGTTTGGGATTAAAGGTGTATACTAAGGACATGTTTATATTCCAGACAGAAGGAATAAAGGTGTATCATTCCATACAGATCACATATACCTAGAAGGTGTTGTATATGATACTTTGCCAGAACAGCCAAGTTTCTGGATTAAAGTTTTTCTACACTCTTTAATTTTTTTTTTTTCGAGACAGGGTTTCTCTGTGTAGCCCTGGCTGTCCTGGAACTCACTCTGTAGACCAGGCTGGCCTCAGACTCAGAAATCCGCCTGCCTCTGCCTCCCAAGTGCTGGGATTAAAGGCGTGAGCCACCACCGCCTGGCTTTAATTATTTTTCTAAGGCTGTGACAAAACACCTTGATGAGAACACTTATAGAAGAAAGAGTTTGTTGGGGGCTTACATTCCCAGAGGGTTAGAGTACATGGCCATCAGGATGGGAAGCATAACAGCTGGTAGGCAAGTATGACTCCAAAGCAGTAGCTGAAAGCTTACCTCATGATCTATAAGCATGAAGCAGAATAAGATAACTAGAAAAGACATGGGTTTTTGGAATCTCATAGCCTGCCCCCAGGGACACATCTTCTCCAACAAGGTCACATCTTGTAAGTCTTCCTGAAAAGTTCCACTGACTGGGGCCCAAGCATTCAAACATGTTCTTCAGGGGTGTGTCATTTTGATTCAAACCACTATACCAGTCTACAAGGTTTTGGTCAGGAAGGTCCAAGAAGCATGCTTAACAACAAATTCTGCTACCATTGCGTTGGCTTGTTTTGGGTTTTTTTTGTTTTGTTTTGTTTTGTTTTGTTTTACTTTTCCAAATTATATTAGTCTTGAATCCAATCAATGCCAGAAACTACTCAGCATCATTTATTTTACTTAACAACAATTCCAAAGCCCAAGAATATTGATGTTGAAAGTGAAACTGTAATTCTTTTACTTGAAGATTCTTGTGGTGATTATAAATATCACCCAACACAGTACACTGATAAGGCTTTTCACCAGTGTGGATTCTCACGTGTAAAACAAGAGTTAAAAACTGAGAAACGGCCTTCCCACATTCATTGCAACCACAGGGTTTCTCACCCGTATGGCTCCTCGTGTGCATCATAAGAGATGAACTCTAACAGAAGACTTTCCCACAGATTTTACATTCATAGGGTTTATCAACTGTGTAAATTCTCACATATACAATTAGTAATATAATTCAAGAAAAGACTTTCTTGCACTTAATATACTCATAGGATTTTTCACCAGTGTTGGTGTTGTGATGTTTGATGAGGTACTGTTTTTGCCAGAAAATCATTCCACATTCATTACACTTACTGAGTTTCTCTCTGATATGAATTTTTTCATGCTCAGTCAGATTTGATTTGCCACTGAAGGCTTTTCCACAATCCTTACATGTATATGGTTTCTCTCCAGTATGACTTCTCTGGTGTCC
Source organism: Rhabdomys pumilio (assembly GCA_030674055.1). Taxonomy (NCBI): domain Eukaryota; kingdom Metazoa; phylum Chordata; class Mammalia; order Rodentia; family Muridae; genus Rhabdomys; species Rhabdomys pumilio. Next base: position 130,219,840 of record JANHMN010000004.1, on the reverse strand, counting down.
AATGAGGCTTGATTTCTGAATGAAGGCTTTCCCACACCCTTTACATTCATAAGTCTTCTCCCAGTATGGATTCCCTGGTGTATATTGAGGTGTTCTTTCTGGCTAAAAGCCTTACCACATTCATTACATTTAAAAGGTTTCTTCCCGCTATGGATATTCTGGTGTTTAATGAGGTACTGCTTCTGGCTGAAGGCTCTTCCACACTGATTACATTCAAATGGTTTCTCTCTGGTATTAATTTCCTCATGTTCTTTGAGATATGATTTGCCATTAAAGGTTTTCCCACACTCCTTATATGCATATGGTTTATTCCCTGTGTTTCTCTGATTTCTAATTGATGGTTGTCATGGGAATGGAAGTTTTCTTAGATTTACTGGGTCTCTCTTCAGTATGTTGTTTCTGATTAGAAAGGAAGTTTCCTCTCTGGCTGGCTTAGGGCTCTATCATGTTCACCACACTTGTATGATTTCTTCCATGCATGACTTCTCAGATGTGGAGTTAATGATGAGGCTTGTGAGAACTCTTCACCACATCTGGTGAACTCACGTGACTTCTCCCCACTATGCGTTTTCTTATGTTCTACAAAGTTTTGTTCCAGGCTAAAGGATTCCATCATTCAGAAGATCTGACTCAAGCTGAAAGCTTTCCAACATTTAGTTTCACACAAAGATTCTCTCCTATCATCTACTGAAGTTGGATGAAAGCTTTGCCACATTCACTAAATACAATTTCTTTTCAATATTAGTGAAACCAAGTATATGAAAGACTTTTTACATGAGTAACCGAAGATGTGGTTATGAGGGATTGAAATACAGAATAGTCTTTGTATTAATGGTTCTTTCTTACAGTTTCTCTCATGGTCATAAATAATGAATGTGGGTAAACCACACTTCAAATTCTCTTCAACTGAATCCCATATATAGGAGGAACTTTTGCAGAAACAATGTCTGTGCCCAGGGGAAATACTTTGTTTTCTAGGTTTTCTGAATTCGGTGTTGGTCTATCTCTATACAGAAAGATGAGACTTAACTCACATGTCTTTCATTCTGTGTCCAGAAGGATCTGTGTATAAACTCCAGAGGCATCTTCTGTAAATTGATGTTTCTTCTCAGACACCTAGGGTTTTTGTTTGAACTGCAGACTTTTAACTTGAAATAAGTAAAGCGAATCAGGAGTCAGATGCTAACTGCAAATCAAAGCATCGGCTGCAATTCATACTGAAGGCTCAGCACTCAGAAAAGTGTGAAGGGTAGAGAAACTTCCGGTCCCTGAGGTATACAGGAAGCTGGTCCATACAAAGGCGATGATGGCGAGCCACAAAGCCTGTGTCTGTGCACCACTCTTGGTTATTAAATGCAGGGCATAGAAAAGTCAATGTCAAACAAATTAGAAAATTCTCTTCATGCTGACTAGCTTATAAAGTGCCAGAAGGTGCTACGTAGGCTGCTGCAAGACAAAGGACTATCTATGTCCTTACCTGTCTCTGGACATCCTACAATAATGAATGCTACAATACTGACCCGATGAAAAGTTGTGCCCAATTGTCCAGCAGAGGGATGGCAAATATGAGAGTAAGTAGCTACTTTCTGGCTGTATGTAAAGACTGCTTCACATAAGGAATCTGATGCCCACTATTGTAAACCTAGTCAAAAGCTTGGGAGACTACAGGTACTAATGATGAGCCCACAGTCTTCATAAGCATGTTGTCAAATTTTATTTATTTCAGTGTGCAGAGTATAAATGACTTTGAGTGCTCACCTGTGGGTGGGTCATCTATACACCTGCCCAACAGTCAAGGCTCAAGCAACTATACGAAAGGGGGTGGATGAGAAGAGAAGGGAAATAATGACATCTGAGTTGTTCTGTGCATCTGAGTTGTTCTCAGTGGTTGTAGTTACCAAACAATACTTTCACAAGATCACACCAGCCAAAATTTCAACATGAGTGAGAGACGGACACATCAATTCTCCACCCCATCAGAGGAAATATTGCCAGTTGGTGAGTGCTAAAAGGGAAGAGGCACTCTCCTCTGGGGTGTAGCCTCTGCCTCGGGTGGTTATAAATGCCCTGATAACTGCTCCCAACAATGTTCATTAGGCAGAGTTTAGTGGTTTGAGGCATTGTTTATTACAAGAAATAAAAATAAAAGGAGGACATGAATGGGGAGGAAAGAATGATGCAGCATACTAGAGGGAGTGGGAACATGGTGTTGTATATAGAAATAATGAATATATCAATATACATTGTAAAACTGCATGGCACTTTCCAAGGATAAAAATACTATATTTTTCCTGGTTTTTAGTGTTTTAGTTTTTATCATTTGCTTGTTTGTTTTTGTAGATCTACAGTTCTCAGAAACAGAGGTAGATGGCTCTATGTGAGACTATTCTGGACTATATAATAAGTTTCAGTTTGCAAATGATTGAACTGTAAAACTTGTATGAGAAACACAAGAATGAAATATATATATATATATATATATATATATATATATATATATATATACACACATACACACACACACACACACACACACACACACACACACACACACAATCACACACACACACACATTCAACCAAACCAACAAAAATCATCATCAGATTGGGAGCTGGTTTGTTTAACTTATTTGTTATTATTATACTCCTATGAAAACCACTAAAATAAGAGTTGCAGTGATGCCTTTGTAATTAATAGCACAGAGGACCCAAGTTCAGTTCCCAGCATGTATTAAGATCAGCTCCCAATTGCCTATATTTCTAGACCCAGGAAATTCAGTAACCTCTTCTAGATTTTGCTGGCACCTGTAATCATATACAAACACACATGTACATATTTTTAAAGTAAGTAAATCTTTAAAAGGAGCACGTACAGACTGTTAGCTAGCTTGCTCTCCTGAAGACAACATATCCTGAGGCATCCCAGAAGATCTGCTGCACTCACAGCATTTGGTACAAACACTTTTGAAGTTCTATGCAGCTGAGCTGGGAGCCTAGTGGACTTAGGACCCATCACCCACTAAAATCCCCACCCACTGAATACCACTCCGCTTCCAGCCAGTTCTTTCTGCTAGAACAGACTGCCAGCTAGTCTGCTCCCCTGAAGATAACACATCTTGAGGCATCCTAGAAGATCTGCTATACTCAGGGCATCTGACACCACAGCCTGAAACACCCAAAAAGATCCACTGCACACAGGCCAACTGAAACCACAGTATGAGGCATCCCAGGAAAGCTGCTGCACACAGGGCAACTGAGCAACCAATACCAGCTTTCCCACTACACTGAAGACACCACAGCTTAAAGGCATTCCAGGAGTTACTCTGTACACAGGACAACCAACACCATAGTCTGAAAACCTCCCTGGAGGAACTGTGGTATGCAGGGCAACTGACCCAAAAGACAGAAAGCCTAACTGGACTTGTGATGCGCATAAGGAAACAGAAACCACAGTCTGTAGACACCCCCCCCAGAACAGTTTCACATAGGACACAGCTTGAATGATCCTTTGAAAACCCAATAGGCCAAAGGGCTCCCAGGTGATCTAGTGAAGCCAGGGCAACAGATCAGCAGCTTCTCTGCCTTCCTGAAAAACCCCCAGTTGGAGGCCCCACAGGAGGTCTGCTACAGCCAGGACCACAGGCCTACCAGGAGACCTGAAGCAACCCAGGGACAAAAGAGGCAGGTTCCAGACAGAGTCACTTAGACTAACAAAGATCAGGGATAAGCAGATGGTGAGAGGCAAGCAGAAGACAATAAGCAATGAAAGCCAATATATGTGGGTATCATCATAACCCAGTTCTCCCACCATAGCAAGCCCTGAATACACCAACACACCTGAAAATCAGAAAGTTGACCTAAAAATCCTATCTCGTGAAGATAATAGAGTCCTTTAAGGAGGATATAAATAACTCAATGAAAGAAATACAGGAAAACACAGGTAAACAGGTAGAAGGGCTTAAAGAGCAAAAAAATAAGTCCCTTAAAGAAATACAGGAAAACACAATCAAAGTGGTGAAGGAATTGAATAAAACTGTCCAAGGCCTAAAAGTGGAATTAGAAACAATAAACCAAACACAAATAGAGACAACTCTGGAAATGAAAAACCTAGGAAAGAGGTCAGGAATTACAGATGTAACACCAAAAGAATACAAGAGATAAAAGAGAGAATCTCAAGTGTAGAAGATACCATAGAAGAGATTGATACAACTGTCAAAGACAATTGAAAACATAAAAATTTCTAGCCTAAAACATTCAGAAAATCCAGGACAGAATGATAAGATCAAATTTAAGAATAATAGAAATATAGGAGAATGAAGATTCCCAACTCAAAGACCCTGAAAATATCTTCAATGATTTTATAGAAGAAAATTTTCCCAGTCTAAAAAAAGAGATGACCATAAATGTATGAGAAGACTATAAAACATCAAAAAGATTGGACCAGAAAAGAAAATCTTCTCATCACGTAGAAATCAAAACATTAAATGCATGGAACAAAGAACAAATATTAAAAGGTGCAAGACAAAAGGGCCAAGTAACATACAAAGGAAGACCTATCAGAATTATACCAGACTTCTCAACAGAGACACTAACCACCAGAAAAGCATGGTCAGAGGTTAAGCAGATTCTAAAAGAACACAAATGCCAGCCCAAGCTACTATACCCAGCAAAAGTCTCAATCAACATAGATGTAGAAACCAAAATATTCTAGGACAAATCCAAATTGAAACTGTTATCTATTTACCAATCCAGCCCTACAGAGGATTCTAGAAGGAAAACTCCAAAACAAGGATGGTACCTACACCAAAAAAAAACACAAGATTTTAATCATCTCACAACAAAGTCAAAAGGAGAGGAACACATGCACATAATGCCACCTACAAAAGCAGACATAACAGCAAATAACAATCACCTGTCTTTAATATCTCTAAATATTAATGAACTCAACTCACCTATAAGAAGACATAAGCTAATAGACTGGATATAAAAACAGGATGCAGCATTTAACTGCATACAGGAAACATACTTCAATAACAAAGACAGACACTGCCTCAGAGTTAAAGGGTAGAAAAAGGTCTCCCAAGCAAATGGCTCCAAGAAACAAGCTGGAGTTGGCATCCTAATACCCAATAAAATAGACTTTCAACCAAAAGCTATCAAGCAATATGAGGAAGGACACTTCATACTCATCAGAGGAAAAAATACACCAAGAGAAGATTCAATTCTTAACATTTATGCTCCAAATGCAAGGGCACCTACATTCATAAAAGAAACTTTACCAAAGTTCTAAACACACGTTGATCCACACACAATATAGTCGGAGACTCCAAAATCCCATTATCACTAACAGACAGGTCATTGAAACAGAAACTAAACAGAGACACAGTGAAACTAATAGAAGGTATGAACTAAATAGATTTAACAGATATCTAAAAACCATTTCACCCTAAAACAAAAGAATATACCTTCTCAGCACCTCATGGTACCTTTTCTGGAATTGACCATGTAATTACTCACAAAACAAGCCTCGACAGAGACAAGCAAATTAAAATAATCCCATGCATCCTATCAGATCACCATGCCCTAAAGCTGTTCTCCAATAACAACAAAAACAACAGAAATCCCATATACAAGTGGAAACTGAACAATTATCTACTCAGTGAAAACTTGGTCAGTTAAGAAATAAAGAAAGAAATTAAAGACTTCCAGGAATACAATAAAAATGTTGACACAACATACCCAAACTTATAGGATACAATAAAAGCAGTCTTTAGAGAAAAATTTATAGCTCTAAGTGCCTGGTAAAGAAATTGGAGAGGTCTTACACTAACAACTTAAGAGCACACTTGGGAACTCTAGAACAGAAAAAAAAATGGAATAGAAGGCAGAAAATAGTCAAACTCAGAGCCTAAATCAATCAAATTGTAACAAAGAGAACAACACAAAAAATTAACAAAACCAGAAACTGGTTCTTTGAGAGAATCAAAAGCATAGATAAACCCCAAGCCAAACTAAATAAAGAGCCCACAGGCCGTATCCAAATTATCAAAATCAGAAATGAAAAGGAAGACATAACAACAGAAATGGAGAAAATTCAAAAAACCATCAGATGCTACTACAAAAGTCCATACTCAACTAAACTGGAAAATCTAGATGAAATGGATGGCATTCAAGACAGACTCCATATACCAAAGTTAAATCATAAGCAGGTAAACTATCTAAACAGGTCCATATCCCCTAAGGAAATAGAAGAAGTCATTAAAAACCTCCCAATCAGAAAAAGTCTAGGGCCAGATGGCTTTAGTCCAGAATTCTACCAGACCTTCAAAGAAGACCTAATACCAATAGTCCTCAAACTATTCCATAAAATAGAAACAGAAGGAACACTATCCAATTCATTCTATTAAGTCACAATTCTCTGATATTTAAACCACACAAGGACCCAACCAAAAAAGAAAACTTCAGACCAATCTCACTTTTGAATATTGTTGCAAAAATACTCAATAAAATTCTTGCAAACCTAATCCAAGAACACATCAAAACCATCATTCACCAAGACCAAGTAGGATTCATCCCAGGGATGCAAGTTTGGTTCAGCATATGAAAATCCATTAACATAATCCACATTATAAACAAAGTCAAAGAAGAAAATCATATAATAATCTCCTTAGATGCAGAAAAAGCATTTGACCATATATAACATTCCTTCATGTTGAAAGTATTGGAGAGATCAGGAAATCATTCCCATACCTAAACATGGTAAAATTAATTTACTGCAAACTAACAGCTAATATCAAATTTAATGAAAGGATATTTGAAGCACCCTCACTAAAATCAGAGAAAAGAAAAGGATGTCCACTCTCTCCATATCAACATAGTACTTGAAGTGCTAGCTACAACAATATAACAACAACAACAACAAAAATCTAGGGGATACACATTGGTAAAGAAGAAAGAAAGGTGTCGCTATTTGCTGATGATGTGATAGTATACATAAACAACCCCAAAAATTCTACCAGAGAACTCCTACCTCTGAAAAACAACTTCAGCAAAGTAGCTAAATATAAAATTAACTCAAATATAAAATTAACTCAGTAGCCTTCTTTTATACAAATGATAAATGAGCTCAGAAAGAAATTAGTGAAACAACTCCCTTCACAATTGCCACAAATAATATAAAATATATTGGGGTACCTCTAATCAAACAAGTGAAAGCTCTGTATGACAAGAACTTCAAGTCTCTCAACAGAGAAATCAAAAAAGATCTCAGAAAATGGAGAGATCTCCCATGTTCGTGAATTGGCAGACTTAACATAGTAAAATGGCTAGCTTACCAAAGACAATCTACAGATTCAATGCAATCCACATCAAAATCCCAAAACAATTCCTCAAAGACATGGAAAGAGCAATTCTCAAATTCATCTGGAAAATAACAAAACCCAGAACAGTGAAAACAATTTTTAACAATAAAAGGACTGCTAGAGGAATCACCATTCCCTAACTCAAGGCTACAGAGCAATAGTGATAAAAACTACATGGTATTGGTACAGAGACAGACACATTGATCAGTGAAATAGAATTGAAGACCTAGAAATAAAATCACACACTTATGGACACTTGGTCTTTGAAAAAGAATAAAAATATACAGTAAAAAAAGAAAGCATGTTCAATAAGTAGTGCTGGTCTGTATAAATAAACTGACTGTCGGTACATAGTAAAACCAAAATAGACCCATATTTGTCACCTTGCCCAAAGCTCAAGGCCAAGTGGATCAAGGACCTCAACATAAAACCAGATACACTGATTCTAATAGAAAAGAAAGTGGGAAAGAGCCTTAAACTCATCGGCATACGGGCAAATTTCCTAAACAGAATTCCAATGACTTAGGCTCTAAAATCAAAAATTGCTAATTGGGACCTCATGAAACTAGAAAGCTTCTGTAAGGCAATGGATATAGTCAATAGGACAAACCATTATACTACAGATTGATAAAAAGTCTTCAATAACCCCACATCCAATAGAGGGCTAATATCCAAAATATATAAAGAACTCAAGAAGCTAACCAGCAAGAAACCAAACAACCCAATCAAAAAAATGGGGTATAGAACTAAGCAGAGAATTCATAACAAGATGAATCTCAAATGGCTGAGAAGCACTTAAAGAAATGCTCAAAGTCCTTAGTGATCAAAGAAATGCAAATCAAAATAACCCTGAGATTCCAACTTACACCAATCAGAATGGCTAAGGTCAAAACCTCAGGTGACAGCACATGTTGGCAAGAATGTGGAGAAAGAGGAACACTCTTACATTTCTGGTGGGCTTGTAAGCTGGTACAACCACTCTGGAAATCAATGTGGAGATTCCTCAGAAAGTTTAAAATAGATTTATCTGAAGACCCAGTTATACCACTCTTGGTTATATACTCAAAAGATGCCCCACCATGCCACAGGGGCATGTGCTCCACTATGTAGAGGCCTTGTTTGTGATAGCCAGAAGCTGGAAACAACCCAGATGTCCCACAACAGAAGAGTTAATACAGAGAATGTGGTTCATTTACACAATGAAATACTACTCAGCTATTAAGAATGAAGATATCCTGACCTTTGCAGGCAAATGGATGGAACTAGAAAATATCATCCTGATTAGGGTTACTCAGATTCAAAAAGTCACACATGGTATGTTCTCACTAATAAGTGAATACTAAAATGTACAGAATACAAGATATCTCTGGACCCAAAATACAGTCCACAGAACTCAAAAAGTTCAACAAGCTTAAGTGCCCAAGTGAGGAAGCCAATCTCACTTGGGAGGGAGAAGAAAGCAACTACAAGGCGGGAGGGAGGGTCCTGGATGGGAAAGTGGACAGGGAGGGGAAACGGGGAACACTGTCTGGTATTGTGTGGGGGAAAAGGACCCTGAAGGTCAGCAGATATAATGGAAACAGGAAACCTCAAGAGGTAGGAGGTTGAGGGGACCCTCTAGAATGTACCAGAGACCTGGGAGGTGAGAGACTCTCAGAACATGGAAGGAGAGACTGTAGATACCCTACAGTGGAGAGAAGGAACTTGTAGAGCTCAACTCCAGCAGAAAGACAGGACATCAAGTATGGGATAGATTGCCATTCTTTAGTCAAAATCTCTGACCCATAATTGTTCCTGTCTGAAAGAACTGCAGCAACAAAAATGGAGGAGAGACTGAAGAAAAGGAGGTCCAGTGACAGGCACAAATTGGGATCCAGTTCCAGGAGAGGCTTCAAGGCTTGAAAATAAAAATCAAAATAAGAATCTTCCAAATCATATGCCTCTTCAACATTGGTTGCTGTTCATGGGTATGTCGCTCAACTAAAAATGGGAGCAAAAGAAACCCAGCAGCCATCCTGTTATAACCACTGTACTTATTGTTTACTAACCTTCTCTTAAGGACTGCATTTTAATAACCTTTTTAAAATGAGGACTTTGTTCTAAGAGAAAACTAATTTGTCACAGATAGAACAGCTAAAAACTGCCTTTTGAATTATATCCCATTAGGTTAAGTAAACACTCTGAAGCTGGTACCTTGGTGTTGACTGTGGATCAATGCAGGCTAGAGTAAATGCAGGACTAGGCATAAGTACATTCGTCTTGCCTCCCCTTTGGTTTTCATGGTGACCACATGGTTTCTTTTACACTTACCACTATGCTCATTTGAAGCCATGGTTTTAGACTTTCTTGTCTGTATAATGTGTAGCCATGATCACACTTACCTAGCAATTATTTAAAAAATAAAATTATCAGAATCACAGCATTAATACAAACAAGTATTTTTTAGATAAATTCATATTTGTCTATGAGGTTTTTTTTAGGCTCAAATTCTTGTCTCATGAGTTGTAACAGTCTGTATTATCCATTGATGTATAGTTATGATGAAATTTTACATACAGAAAATTATTAAGGATGGTATTTAGTACTTTAGAAAAGACAGATCTATATACCATGCAGGATGAAAAGAACATATTCAGATTTCAGCTACTAGGATGTAGCAGTTCTATTGACATTTTAATTACAGCATTATATTAGTATATAAAATGAACAATTAGACTTTACAAATTTGTTAAAACTTTCATAGTTAAGTGAAATGTTGCTGCTTTCTTGACTCTGGTCACAAAGCTTTGCTTGTTTAAAAACTGAGGAAGATAATCCTGTGCCTGAAGTCGAGACAGTCACACAAGCAGTGGAACTTATCTGTGACTTATAGACGTCAAATAAACATTGCTCCTGGCTTTCAGAATATTCTTAGGATTTCACCATTTCCAACTAGAAAATCAAGCCAAGTAAATGGAAGCCAGGAAGAAAGATTAAGAAAACACAGTGGTCTTTTTAGCTTCCCTTTTTTGTGCCTACTCATTACAACCATTATATTTACAGAATAATTAAAGCAAGGAAGTTGTCATCAGATATCTTAGATGTCTTTTTACTATTCATTAATTGTAAGACTATGTTGATTATTACATTACCTGTAAGCCAGAAAGCATAAGTTTATACATATTTTCAGAAAGAGTAGCTATGGCTTATTTTCCTAAATAATTGCTTTTTTTTTTTTTTTCACTTAATACTTAAGAGGGCTGCTAATCGGTATGTAAAATTTTTAGGTATCTACACCAAAGCAAGTGGTAGACACAGATTGTGCCTTTTGTGCAGAGCTGTGATCCTCCATTATGGCACACAAATCATAATGCAACAAAGACTAAGCCAGCACTCTTCATGGCTTTCATTTCTTAAATCTGGGTATGGGTAGAAGTCAATGAAACCTGCTCATTGAAAACTGTCCAGAATGCTGTTGACACTGACCAGTGTGAGGTGGAATCTCAGGGTTGTTTTGATTTGCATTACCTTGATGATTAAGGATGTTAACATTTCTTTAGGTGCTTCTCAGACATTTGAGATCCCTCAGTTGAGAATTCTCTGTTTTTTTTCTGCAGGTGGTTGATCTAGATTCTGGATGGATTTTTTTTTAAGAGAGATACCCTTCTGTTGCATACTTCTTCATCCAATGTATCCTTATGCATCTCATGCATACTCCCTTCAGAGTCTACCCAACCCTACCTCTTACTTCTCCCAACCACTTCACCACTGTTTTTTTCACTGGGCTTGGGGACAGCCTCATAGAAGCATGAGGAGAGGGGATGGGATAGGAGGTTTCTGGATGGTGGGAGGAAGTGGGGTAAGGGGATAAAATCTGAAAGGTAAATATAATACCCAATTTTTTAAAAAAGGAGATTTTAAAAAAAGAAAAAAAAAGAAAAAAGAAAAATAAGAGATTTAATAACACAATTGGAAGAATTTAGAAATCTAGGAGGCAGTTTATGTTAATGGAAACAGTATCATAGAAACTGGAAAATCACACCCTTATAGAAGCACAAGGAGGGGGGATAGGATAAAGGGTTCCTGGGTGGTGGGGAAAATGGGATAAGAGGATAAAATTTGAAATGTAAATATTATAACAAATTTTTTAAAAGGGAAAAAAAAGAAAAGTTGTTAGAACAAACATCTTAAAAAAAATGTCAGCCCTCTAGGAAAAAAAAATTTTTTTTCTTGATAATAAAACTTGTTCTGAGAATTGTATATTGCAGAATACACAGCCTTGGTGTGTATTTGAGCAGACCTGCTCAAACCTCCAATGTCCTGGAATTCCATCTGGATGCAGTAAAGAAACAGCATCAGAGGCTTATCAATTTACTCTTCCTCCCACCCCTCTTCTAATATTTAAACGCCCATAATCAGCTTGAAGAAGTTAATGAAGAGTCAGGGCCCCTATTCCCTGGACTTGGGGACTAAGGTGGTTAATATTGGGCTGTCTTTCTAAGGAAAAGTAGTGGTTTTGTTGGAACAGGGAGGATTAGCTAGGATTTATTGCATAGCCATAACCTATTGGTAGAAATCTGTATAATTAGTATCAAGATGAAGTTATAATTTCTTAAACGGTACAAAATTTACTTTGATTTCAAATTTAAGGTTTTCATTGGTATAAGCTTCTTATTGATATAAAAGTGAGATGAATATTAATACTCTCATGGGCATTGTGCCTATATAACACATTTAGGAATACAAGGCTTAGACCCAGCCCTTCTTTAACTTTTTTAACTGATTTGGGATGGTTAGCCTGTGAGTTAAGGGACTATAGCAAATTCATGGCTTTGAGCTTATTGTTAGGGTGTTTTCTATATTTTATTTAGAAATAGCTGAGAGGAGTTAACAGACAACAGTCCAGGTTACCTTACATGGATAATTGGATTTCAAAACGTCAGAAGTTCATAGAATTGACATTACAAATATTTCTATATTAATGTTCATTTTGATTAGAGACCTGTCTGCTCCTGACAGCTTCCTGTCTTGGATTCTAAGAAGAAATTGAGCATCCTTGGAGTTACTCCAGTTGTGCAGAGACAGCCACTAGGCAAGAATTGCCTCTTTCCATCTACAGAAAAATTATTGTCCAGAAAAGGACACACTTGCAGAATAGATGACTGATTATATCTGCCTAGACAGAGTAATCAGCCCTTAATAATTCTGCAGCACTAAGGTCTGTCAGATGATTCTGGGCCAGAAGGCTGAAGATCTGATACTCCAACGTTCGGTAGTATAGGGGCTGTCCAGGTGTTCAGCAGTCTTTATAAATCGGCTAAGTTTTAGAAGCTATGCTTTGTGCTTCCCATAATTTTAGCTAATTCAGTCATTCTGGATTTCTGACGGGGGTTGAAGACCTATAGTCTCATAGCCAATCCTGGCTATTTACTTTGAGAGAAAAGATCTGAGTGGATGGTTTTCAGCTGACATTCATTCTAAAGCCAAGAAAAAAGCCAGGTTCAAAACTAAGTGTCTTAGTTAGGAGAGATGACAGAGGTTCTGGTTAGTCAACAAAATGATAGACTGGGTATTAGGACTATCTTGTACTTCACTGGTACAAATAGGAATAATTATGCTCTAATTGTATTTTGAGAGAAAAGTTTTATTTTAACAGGAAGGGCGATAGGTAGGAGGAGCTAAGGGGGAAGGGGTATGGAGAGGAAGAGATGGAGTAAGGAGAGGAGAAGATGAAGTAGATGAGAAACTAGGTGATGAGAGAGAGAAAGAGAGAGAGAGAGGTGTCATGGAGGCAGATGTTCATGTGTCTCCACCAGTCAAAGATAATTTATATATCTAGGTTGGGTATTGAATTACACTTCTGATTGAGCATTACCATACTTATGAAGCCTTTGATTAACATTTTAAAAAAATGTATAAAAGCAAAAAAGAAAAGGGGGCACGGGATAGGGGTTTTCTAGGGAAGGGAAATGGGGAAAGGGGATGGCATCTGAAATGTAAATAAATTATCAAAATAAAAAAAAAAAAGAAACAGAAATCAAAGTTACTTGGCATTATCAGAACCTAGTTCTCCCAGCATACCAGGTTCTGAATACCCCATGGCACCAGAAAAGCAAGATTCAGTTTTAAAATAACTTCTCATGATGATGATAGAGGACTTTAAGAAGGACATAAATAAATCCCTTAAAAAATATATACATGAGAACCGAAATAGACAGGTAGAAGCCCTTAAAAAGGAAACACAAAAATTCCTTAAAGAATTACAGGAAAACATAACCAAACAGGAGAAGGAATTGAAGAAAACCATACAGGATCTAAAATTGAAAGTAGAAACAATAAAGAAGTCACAAAGGGAGACTACCATGAAGACAGAAAACCTAGGAAAGAGATCAGGAGTCATTGATGCAAGCACCACCAACAGAATACAAAAGAAGAAAGAATCTCAGGTACAGATGATGCCATAGAAAACATTGAACAGCCCTCCCTTGGTTCTTTCGGCTGGGGCAGACACATAGCTGATCTGCTTCCGTGAAGACACCATATCCTGAGCCATCTTAGAGGAGCCACTGCACTCAGAGCTACAGGTAAGAACCCTGTCCGACTACCTCATGCTCCAGAGCTACAACTGGGAGCCTAGGTCACTCATAACCCATCAGCCACCCAAACCCACCCCTCCAGAATACCACTTCTCTTCCGCCCCTTCCTTGGTCCTTTTGATTAGGGCAGACACCTAATTGGTCTGCTCCCGTGGAGATATCATATCCTGAGCCATCCTAGAGAAGCCAGTCCACTCAGAGCAGCGAACACCTAGCTGGTCTGCTCCCATGAAGTCACCATATCCTGAACCATCCTAGAGGAACCACTGCAATCAGAGCAGCTAAGGAAACACTGGACTCAGACCAGCAGAGGAACCACTACACTCAGAGTAGCAGGGTTTCAGGATCCCAGAGGCAGCCTGAGTCCCAGGAGTTCTTCTACCCAGGAGCTCAGGATCACAGGATCAGAGACATCTGGACTCTGAGGAGTACTGACACAAGCAAGATAATTGGAAAGACAGGGTGCAGTCAGAGACAGTGAGTTCAGGTAGCACTAGAGTAAACCAGATGGCAAAAGGCAAGCCCAAGAACATTAGCAACAGAAACCAAAGTTATTTGGCATTGTCAGAACCCAGTTCTCCCACCATAGCAAGCCCTGAACACTCCATCACACCGGAAAAATAAGAATCATAATTAAAATAACTCCTCATTGTGGTGATAGAGGACTTTAAGAAGGACATTAATAACGTCCTTAAAGAAATACAGGAGAACACAGGTAAACAGGTAGAAGCCCTTAAAGAGGAAACACAAAAATCCCTTAAAGAATTGCAAGAAAACACAACTAAACAGGTGAAGAAAATAAACAAAACCATCCAGAATCTAAAATTGAAAGTAGAAACAATAAAGAAATCTCAAAGGGAGACTACCTTGGAGATAGAAAACCTAGGAAACAGATCAGGAGTCACAGACACAAGCATCACCAACAGAATACAAGAGATAGAAGAGAGAATCTCATGTGCAGAAGATACCATGGAAAACATTGACACAACTGTCAAAGAAAATACAAAATGCAAAAAGCTCCTAACCCAAAACATCCAGAAAATCCAGGACACAATGAAAAGACCAAACCTAAGAATAATAGGAATAGATGAGAGTGAAAATTCCAAACTTAAAGGGCCAGTAAATATCTTCAACAAAATTATAGAGGAAAACTTCCCTAACCTAAAGAAAGAGATGCCCATGAATGCACAAAAAGCCTACAGAAATCCAAATAGACTAAATCAGAAAAGAAATTCCTCCTGTCACATAATAATCAAAACACCAAATGAACAAAACATAGAAAAAATACTAAAAGCAGTAAGGGGAAAAAGGTAAAGTAACATATAAAGGCAGACCTATAAGAATTACACTAGACTTCTCACCACAGAATATAAAAGCCAGAAGATTCTGGACTGATATCATACAGACCCTAAGAGAACACAAAAAAACAGCCTAGACCACTACACCCAGCAAAACTCTCAATCAGTATAGATAGAGAAACAAAGATATTGCATGGCAAAACCAAATTTACACAATATCTTCCCACAAATTCAGCACTTCAAAGGATAACTGATGGAAAACTCTAACACAAGGAGGGAAACTACAACATAGAAAAAGCAAGAAAGTAATCTTCCAACAACCCCAAAAGAAGACAGCTACACAAACATAATTCCACCTCTAATAACAAAAATAACAGGAAGCAACAATCATTTTTCTTTAGTATCTCTTAACATCAATGAACTTAATTCCCCAATTTAAAAAAAAAAAGCATAGACTTAAAAAAAAAAAGACAGAGAATAACAGACTGGATATATAAATAGGACCCAGAATTTTACTGCATACAGTGAACTCACCTCAGTGACAAAGACAGACACTACCTCAGAGTAAAAGGATAGAAAACAATTTTCCAAGAAAATGGTCCCAAGAAACAAACTGGAGTTGCCATTTTAATATCAAATGAAATCGACTTTCAACCAAAGGTAATCAAAAAAGATAAGTTAGGACACTTCATACTTATCAAAGGAAAAATCTACCAAGATGAACTCTCAATTCTGAACATCTATGCACCAAATGCAAGGGTACCCACATACATAAAAGAAACTTTACTAAAGCTCAAAGCACACACTGTACCTCACACAATAATAGTGGGAGATTTCAACAACCCACTCTCTTGAACAGATTATGAAAACAGAAACTACACAGAGACAAAGTGAAACTAACAGAAGTTATGAACCAAATGGATTTAACAGATATCTATAGAACATTTCGTCCTAAAACAAAAGAATATACCTTTTTCTCAGCACCTCATGGTACCTTCTCCACAATAGACCATATAATTATCACAAAACAGGCCTCAACAGGTACAAAAAGATTGAAATAATCCCCTGCATCCTATCAGACCACCACGGACTAAGGCTGGTCTTCAATAATAACAAAAACAATGGAAAGTCCACATTCATGTGAAAAACTGAACAACACTACTAAATGATGACATGATCAAGGAAGAAATTAAAGACTTTAGAATTTAATAAAAATGAGGACACATCATACGAAAACTTGTGAGATTCCAGGAAAGCAGCTCTAAGAGGAAAACCTCTAAGTGCCTGCAAAAAGAAACCAGAGAGAGCACACACAAACAACTTGATGGCACCACACCTGAAAGCTCTAGAACAAAAAGAAGCAAATACAGCCAAGAGCAGAAGACTGCAGGAAATACTCAAATGCAGGGCTGAAATCAACCAAGTACAAACAAAAAGAACTATACGAAGTATCAACAAAACTAGGAGCTGGTTCTTTGAGAAAATCAACAATACAGATAAGCCAGACTAACCAGAGGGCTCAGAGACAGTATACAAATTAATAAAATCAGAACTTCAGAAACAACAGAAACTAAGGAAATTCAAAAAATCATCAGATCCTACTACAAAAGCCTATATTCAACAAAACTGGAAAATCTGGATGAAATAGACAATTTTCAAGACAGATATTAGGTACCAAAGTTAAATCAGGAGCAGATAAACCATCTAAACAGTCCCATAACCCCTAAAGATAGCAGCAGTCATTAAAAGTCTTCCCACCAAAAAAAGCCCAGGACCAGATGGTTTTAGAGCAGAACTCTATCAGACCTTCCAAGAAGACCTAATACCAATTCTCTTCAAACTATTCCACAAATTAGAAACAGAAGGAACACTACCCAATTCATTCTATGAAGCCACAATTATCCTCATACCTAAAGCACACAAAGACAGAACAAAGAAAGAAAACTTGAGACCAATATCAATGCAAAAATACTCAATAAAATTCTTGAAAACCGAATCCAAGAACACATCAAAATAATCATCCATCATGATCAAGAAGGCTTTATCCCAGGAATGCAGGGATGGTTAAGTATTTGGAAATCCATCAATGTAATAGACTATATAAACAAATTAAAAGAAAAAAACCACATAATCATCTCACTAGATGCTGAGAAGGCATTTGACAAAATTCAACATCCTCCATGGTAAAAGTCTTGGAAAGACCAGGAATTCAAGGCCCACAGCTAAACACAGTAAAAGCAATATACAGCAAGCCAGTAGCCAGCATCAAACTAAATGGAGAAAAACATCCACTAAATTCGGGGACTAGACAAGGCTGCCTACTCTCTCCCTACCTATTCAATATAGTAGTGGAAGTCCTAGCCAGAGCAATTAGACAACTGTCTTGTTTAGCAGGGCATTAAACATGGGTCCTGGGAGATCACCTAAGAGAGGGGGGGGACGGGGGTAAGCAGGCAAAGACACAAAGAAACACAGCTTGTCTATAGGCTGATCAAACTGTAATTTTTACTTTTTCACACACAGGTTATATACACAAAAAGGCAGGATGTGGGGAAGGGGATGATGCAGGAGAGGAGGTGTTCAGGGGGAGTACAGATATCTTCCAGAACAGTAGGTCAGCTGGGTGAAGGTTCAGGGGACAGGACACTATGACTCCGCCTATGATTCACTTGTCCTTATCTAAGTTGGTACTATCTACCAAGGCTACCCAAGGTCTGTGACTACTCAGGCTTCCACCAAAGATGCTTGTTTAAAATATCTTATAAATATCTGTTTCAGTGTTTTTCCACAGAGACCCGAGACTTTGTGTTAGTAAGCTGACTTAGGCCTATGGTTGATTTTAGGCCTTCAGGTAAGCAAAGCTGTCCCTGAGAGACAACAAAATGAAGTCAAAGGGATACAAATAGAAAAGGAAGAAGTCAAAATCTCACTGTTTGCAGATGATATGATAGTATACTTAAATAACCCCAAAACTTCCACCAGAGAACTCCTAAACCTGATAAACAAGTTCAGCAAAGTGGCTGGATATAAAATCAACTTAAACAAATCAGTAGCCTTCCTCTGCTTGAAGGATAAACTGTCTGAAAAAGAAATTAGAAAAATTTTAATTTCTTTTAAACTTACTTTAAAATTTCTAAAGAAATTTATTGAGTCCATGAAAAGCATGTTTTTTTCTCTGTTTCCCAAAAATTACTTTATGGAATTATATTTTTTCCTCTATGCATGAATGAGTTGAACAATGAAATCACAATGGAACAAAGGATTTTTTATTGTGAGAATTTTTTATTTGTTTATACTTAAATATTTATTTATACTTAAATATGTATTCAATTGCTCTGTAGACAACAAGTCAATCTGAATTTATATTTATTTTTCTGACAACTTTGATGTACTTTATTATTGTTGTTCACTATATGGAATGCATTTTCAGTTTTTCTAAATTAAAGAAAATATAACTTGAAATATATTTTATTATTCGAAGCAAATATATTTTATAATTTTTATTTGCTGCCGTAAGTTCATTACATAATGTCCTCACCATACAACTTCTTAAAGAAAATGAGGGAGATGCCGGGGACAGCATACATTGACAAGGATTGCCTGCAGTAGGCTGGGATGGAGACATCTCAGAAGCCTGAAGCAGTTCCTTGTAAAGAGGATGGTGTCCGGGACCCTAAGAAGCAGGAGACACATCCCTCCAGGGAACCCACCATCTGAAATAAGGGACTGCCTGCAGTAGGCCAGGACAGAGACATCTCAGTAGCCTGCAACAGCTCTTTGTAAAAAAACAGTTGTTCCTATTTCTCCTAACCTTAGCTCTGGACAACGGCTGTATAGATTTCATTTGTGCATGACTGTTTTTCAGTTGGCCTTGGTGTGCATAATTATTTTATTACATCTGACTTTCTTACTTCTTTCTCCTTTTGTTCTGGTGAATTCTGTGAAACTAGATGTTCCTTGATTCCTAAACAATTAAAAATTGAGGCATAGGGCACAGCCCGGCACAGTCCTAATGGCCCAGGTGCATGCTGTGTGTTCTCATCTTAGAAACAATGCAATAACTGCACAATGGTAGTTCTAGATTAATGTTTGACTTACAAAGAAAGTTTGAAGAGATTATTTTAAAAATAAAATAGAACCAACACTGGGACCCCCCTAAAAAAGGAAAAATCTATTAAAGTTATGAAATAAGTTTTGCATAACATTTAAGAGTGGTTCCTAAATAAAAAAGTATAAAATACATAAAATCTTATACTAGTAAGACTAAGTCAAAACACTGGGACTGTTAGGACAGTCATTGTGTGCAATGCATAGAAGTAGAAAGCTAATGGAACTATTGAGTTAAGGGTTAATTTGATTCTTTCTGGCCACTGCCTGGCAGCTATGTCCATGTCATTTATCATTAGAGCTTCACAGGAAAATGCAAGTAGCTGACCTCAGAGCTCTGAGCTCTGAAGTATAATAAGTCAAAAGTTAAAGTTTAAATAATGGTAAGTTTGCAATTATTATTACTTTGGCTTACAAGCCTGGGAATAGGGAAGCTTAAGGCTTTGGGAAAAAAATGTAATTCTTAATTCTTTGTGAGATGTGGTTATTCTTTTGAATATGATTTGGCAATAATTATACAATGTCTTTTTTTCTACCTGCTTTGAGAGTATCAATAAAAGACTTGAACAAGAGAAAGATGGATAAGTATATGAGGTAAATGTGGTGAGAGAGAGAGAGTTAGTGAGAGAGCATGAGAAGAGCAATGAAGAATGAGTAAAGAGAGGATGTAAAGAGTTAGTAAAGAGAGAATGTGAGGTGTGTGTGGAGAGTGTATGTGTGAGTGAAAGGAGACTACATGTGGTGTGTGTGAGGTATATGTGAGATATGTGTGAAGAGTGTGTGTGAGAGTGAGAAAGAATGCACAGAGGTGTGTAAGAGTATTGGAGTCCAAGAAAAGAAAAGCATATAAGAGAAAAGCAGAGTGCTCGGGAGAATGCAGAGTGTGTGCAGCCTCAAGCTTCGAGAGAATGAGCAAGAGAAAAAGAAAGCAGAGAGTGAGAGAAAAGAGAGAAACTCTAAGCCTTAAAAAATTGCCTGTTAGCTTGTACCCAAAAAGTAGTCTGTGTATATTTATTATGTGCCTTCCAGATACCCAGCTTCCAGTTGAGAACTCCAATCCTGTGTCGAGGCTAGACCTTGACATAATAGGGGATGAAGAAGTTGGGGAAGTCACTAGAAAGTCCCAGATGCCAGTGTCCCAAGAGGTTCTGATGACCTAACAGGGATGAAATTAACCAAAATACCCAACAAAGAAGAATTAGAACCTGTTGAGACCATATCCAGTGGATAGGCATGCCCCCCGCCCAGTTGAGGGATGGGGCCACCTGCCCATCTAAAAATATTAACCCAGCGTTGCCCCTGTCTTAAGGAAATACAGAGACAAAGAGTGAAGCACAGACTGAAGGAAAGGCCATCTAGAGACTGGCCCACCTAGGGATCCATCCCATCCGCAGACACCAAACCCAGACACTATTGCTGATGCCACGAAGCGTTTGCTGACAGGAGTCTGATAGCTATCTCCTGAGAGGCTCTGCCAGAGCCTGACAAATACATATGAAGCGGTTTGCAATCCCATAGGAAGAACAACAATATCAACTAACCAGAGATC
Source organism: Rhabdomys pumilio (assembly GCA_030674055.1). Lineage (NCBI taxonomy): Eukaryota > Metazoa > Chordata > Mammalia > Rodentia > Muridae > Rhabdomys > Rhabdomys pumilio. Next base: position 130,198,951 of record JANHMN010000004.1, on the reverse strand, counting down.
CCCTAATCTCCTAGGGACTAAACCACAAACCAAAACATATATGTTGCAGAGGATTGCCTTATCTGGCATCAATGGCGGGGGAGCCCCATGGACCTATGGGGGCTCAATGACCCAGTGTAGGGAAATGCTAGGGCACTGAGGCAGAAGTGTGTGGGTGGGGAGTACCCTCATAGAGGCAGGGGGAGGGAGAGGGGATGGGGGTTTGTGGAGGGGAAACTAGCAAGGAGGATAACATTTGAAGTATAAATAAATAAAATAACCAATAAAAAACATAAAACATAAAATAAATTGGGTCTAGTCTTTTTTTTTTTTTCCCGAGAGAATGAATACAGACTACAGTCCCTTCAAAAATATCACTCCAAGTTGTAAAGTCCCCTTCGTACTATTTACCTTTCTTTCCTCAGAAATGGGTTCAGAGTGGAGCAAACCACAGGCAAACTGTCAGGTATTCTGCAGAGATGGTGCCCTGAGGTGGGGAACGGTAAAGGGACTGGCCAGGATCATAGTCAGGAATATTAGCCAAGGCTCCACCAATTCAAATTTAGGGTAACCTGTGTGCAGTGCAGAGCCAGGACAACACAGTCTGCCTTTATGAGAACTTCAGTTATATAAGCTCTGGGCCAGCTCCCACTCTTTGTGGGTATCTAGGCAAGCCATCTCACCTATTTAACGTGGCCACATGGACCAAGGAAAGCATGGACAACTGGGTACTTTTCATTGCTAATCCTGGCCCTGACTCACTCTGTGACCTCTCTTGGTGTGTTTCCTCAGCTGGAAAGAGAAGATAATAATAATGACCTATTTAACAAGAGGTGTTGTATGGATGAGTAGTTAATAACATGTTTTATGAGACAAGGCAGCACTGAACTTGTAAATACTAAAGCTCTCCCGGCTCTACAAAGTAAATTCATACTTCTCTTGAAGAAAACCCAGCACACCAGAACATGAGCATACAAAACAGTTAAAATAAGATCAGTTTTCTCTGGACCCAAGAAACTTCAGTTTCTAAAAGGAGACTGAGTGACTTTTCTGTAGATCTCATCTTGTCATCTTGAGCATTTTAGGTTTTGATTTTTGAAAAAAAAAAAAAAGCCATCCACACCTCTAACTTATTTCAGCATTTAGTTTTTACATTCAGATGACATTTATGTGTATAGTTGGCTGTAGTTTTCCATCTAAAAATCAACTAAAAATAAAGGTTTTACTTATTTCCTCTGATATTATAAGACTTCTGTCACATCAACATGACAGACAAGCCTTCTCATCACTGTGCCTCATCATGGATGCTTGCTCTAATTGAAGAGTTCATGTTAGTTAATGGATGTGAACTCATGCACAGCTTTCTATGACCATAGAACATGTCTTGTTATGTAACATACAGCCAATAAATTGTCCCAGAGTAGTTAATGCTCTCCCTTCCTTTGTGGGGAATTGTGTTTTCCACAGAATGTGAAGAAACACAGTGATATTAATAATACAGAACTGTGAGTTACTCTGTAAGAGAAAATTGAAAGGATATTATCTAGGGCTCAAATCTAGGGCAAATAAAAGCATGCTGCTAAGGAAATCTGGTAAAAGGAACTCAATACTGTGTTTAGTAAGATACTTTGAAAACATAGTCTTCCTGAAAATTTGACTCAGGTTATTATTTAAGGTATTTTAGTAGTAGTCACAATTATTTCCTGTTTTAAATTTATGTGCATTTTAAAGAAAGATTGAAAGGACTTACATAAGACACGTTTTTGACATTTACACATAAGTCAACTTGAAGGTCATCATTACACTGAACTTCTCCTGAACTTCTTGAGTGACAAAAGGGCATATATAACCAATCACTCATTCTTCTTATTATTAATTAATTATCTTCATAGTACCTAATTATTATTACTGATCCAGTTTCTATTGTAAGAAACTGATGCTGAGAAGAATGTTGCCAAATTGTTTGTTATATTTCTATATTCTCTTTTCCACCTGCCACCTGCAAGGAAGAAAGGAAAAAGAGAGGGAGAATTAAGTTTTATATTGAAGACATACGGGACTGCTTACCTTTTCTTATGAATTCATTAATATGTTCCATCTAGAATTACATATGCCTCTATTGTGCTCTCTCTCTCTCTCTCCCTCTCTCTCTCTCTCTCTCTCGCTCACACAAACACACACACACATATATATATATATATATATATATATATATATATATATATATACACATAGAGTCTTCAAAACCAATATAAGTTAAGATAGAACCGTGGAACATCTACTTTCCATTACCACAAATAGAAGTGTCTCACAGGAAAGGTTCTATTAAGCATAAGTGATAGAAGATTAAAATTAGTTTCCCCCAGGAAATCATGTTTAAACTAAAAGCAATATTCTACTCCCAGCTGAATCTGTGTACAAGGACTTGGTTTTTATTCACAAATTCCCAATCTTAATATTTCAACAGTTTATTGTTATGGGTTTGTAAAAAAAAAAAAAAAAGTTAATGTGAGTAACCATTGATAGGACCATTACACTTATCCAACTATTCTTTCTTTGATCATAGAATTTGATTTCTTAACTTTCAAAGGACGGCTTCTCACAAAAAGACTAGGATAGACCACAAGAGACCACAATTTAAATTAATAAATTGACTATTTGAATGAACAGAAGCTTTTTATAAGCACAGCATACTTTTTAAAATAATGGTAAGGCTTTATTTGTGGAAATTTCAGTTATATGTTTTATCACAAAACCTGAAAACTTTAACTTAAAATCTCTATTTCAAAGCCATTGAAAGAAACTTGTTACATTTATTATTTGTAACTGATGGGCATTTTATAGTTGGCACTGATATTTTAGGGTATAATTGGTTCATGTGTAATTTACTCACTCTTATCTTCATTAAAGCCTTCCAGATTCATAGGCAAAGTTATAAACATCATTTCTTTAAGTTTTAATTAAATTTGTAAATAGAGATCATATTTTTTAAATTTTATTTTATTTAAGTTTTTTTTTTGTTATTTTATTTATTTACATTTCAAATATTGTCCCCCTTCTTGGTTTCCCCTCTACAAATCCCCTATCCAGTCCCCTCTTCTCCTGACTCTATGAGGGTGATCCCCCACCCACCCACTCACTCCTGCCTTATCGCCCGCTAGGCTGGGGCATTGAGCTTCCACAGGCGCAAGGGCCTCCACCCATTGATGCCAGATAAGGCAATCCTCTGTTACACATGCAGCTGGAGCCATGGGTCTCTCTATTTGTGCTCTTTGGGGCGTGGTTTAGTCCCTGAGAACTCTGGGAGGTCCGGTTAGTTGATATTGTTGTTTTTCCTATGGGGTTGCAAGTCCCTGCAGAAGATTACACTTTTTTTTTTATAGAGTTCTCTAAATAATGAGATTAAGCTGTTTGCATTTAGATGCTGAAGCCTTGGTCCCTAGATAATGATACTATTCGGAAAAGTTCTGGACACTTTAGGGAGTATACCTTGAGAACGTAGGCTCCTTTTTCAGCATATAGAAGGTCTGTACCTCCTCTATACACTCCTTCCTCTCTATCACAAACTGGTCGACTGTCCTGTTCCTCAAGCTTCCACTGATATGTTTATTCTTTTCAAGCACATAGAACCAGAAGAATATGAAATAAACCTAAAAATGTGAGCCAAAATAAATCTAGTCCCCTTCAGTTGTTTATGCCAAGCATTATATCACTGCAATAAAAAACAAAAGCAGGTGTTGGCAGTGTTTCCTTATGATGCAGAAATCAAAGAATCAGGAAAAAACTCACAGAAGCACATGGATGGGAAATTTTATCTGAAATAAAAGAACCCTAGTAATGTAAAATAAACATCATGGTATATGATTCCAAAACTTCATGTGAATTAGAAAACAGTCATAATTTTATTAGTTTGAACATTTATCAGTGCATGGTCATCATAATATCTGATTTCTGTTGTAGCTCTTGGTTTTGTGTGTACCATTATTACTGTACCCATTCACTCCAGTTATCCTACACTGGACGCCAAGGGCTAGGTACTTGCATGTCACTGAATTAGATGGCACCTGTTTGTGTGTGTATGTGTATGTGTGTGTGTGTTTCAGTGAATATAATTATGATTTTTTTTTAATTTCAAGCCATTTGTGGTAGATTGCCCAGCTTCTACTCAACTAGGCTTCAGAAGAAGAGCACAAAAACTCTATCAGTTTCCATGATGAAATAAACTCAGAGGTAGCGTGTTCGTGTCAACTATTCAAGACACACTCAGACTTTGTAACTAATCTGAAATTTATAGACAAAATCTCCTTTCCTTTCATTTTGAAAGACTAATATATATCAATCTGAATTTGACTGTACATATAAGATTTTATACCGTAAGAGAATGCATGCCGGGCGGTGGTGGCACATGCCTTTAATCCCAGCACTTGGGAGGAAGAGGCAGGAGGATTTCTGAGTTTGAGGCCAGCCTGGTCTACCGAGTGAGGTCCAGGACAGCCAGGGCTACACAGAGAAACCTTGTCTCGAAAAACCAAAAGAAAAAAAAAAAAAGACAATACACATACACACACACATGTACTCATGCACACACATACACACAGACATGCACATAGACATATACAAAAAGAATGACAAAAAGTAAGGTAAATGTACTTATTACTGTCTGTAAATACTAAGTAAATAGTATAGTCACTAAATGACCAAAACAGCTCACCTATTACTGATGAAGAAGTAATTACAGAGAGGCTGATCAATTTATTCACTATCAGACAACACGAGGGTCTGAGCCCAGTCTGCCTGAAGACCTGGGACAGAAAACCTCAACATCAAATGACCTCACACTATGTTTATTTTGGGCTTCATTTCATAGTATGGCACAATTTTTCTTTTTAGCCAGAAATGGCTACCATTAAAATAGTGATTTAGGGCATATACAATGGCTATTCGGTTGAATATAATTGTGAATATAATTATGATTCAAATGAAACATAAAGTGGAGGTTTGGGGAGAACTAGAAATGTTAAAAAATTAGTGTTAATTTTCAGAGATGGCAAGTGATTGTTTTGACTATATTGTGAGTCATGAGGCATTGTCAGAAGTAAGATGCTGAGTTATCAATGATGTATGATAGGATGACGTTATAAATAAAGCTACTTCACCAAAACATTGATGCTAACACGTATTACGTAATGACTGCATTACATCATCTAATATATTTTGTGTTTGAAATTTTTATATTGAATTTTGAAACAAACACAAATTTAAAGTAAAAAAAAAATGTTATGAAGGACTTTAAAGAGTCATGTTATACCACCATATTCTACAATAAACTCATAGTATAGAAACATGACACTGTTAACTGCTGGGGCGACGGGGGAAAGGCTCAGCTTGGAAGGAAGAATCTTCTTTCTTTTGGCAGTGGAGGGGGGAAGAGCATCAGCAGGGGGTAAGACTTTGTCTTATGAGATATTTAGGGTTGCTATATAATAAAAGTTTACTTATCTAAGTTACTATGCTACTGTAGCTGACCTGCCTTCTGTGATCCTCTGAGGCCAGAAACTTCAGTTCCTGCCACTTAGCATTTCATCCTAAAACAGCAAAAGATTAAGTAAATAGCCTTTGTACTATCTCAGCAGGAACTGCTGGGCTCTAACTTACACCTGCTAATGTGAAGTCACAGGAAGAAAAGACACTTAGGGAAATTATTATAGAGTTTATTACTAAGTGTAAAAAATTTCCTATGAAAGCTATCTAAGGGGAAAAGTAGAAAGATTCTAAAGTGGGGAAAAGGAAAAAATTCTAATAAAGGAAACATTCTAAAGGAAAAAAATCTCCTAGGGAGGGAAAAGGAAAGGAAGGAATGTCCGAATCTCTCTTTGTCTTTGTCTTCAGTACTTATACATCTTTCAAAATAATCACGTTACAAAGTTCATCACAAGTTCACATCAAAAATCAAATCATAAATTGAAAAAAAAAGTTTACAGTAGAAAATGTTTACATGCATATCCATTAGGAGTAATTATCAGGCTAAATATCCATCACCTGTCTAGCTCCACAGGTACACTGAAGGTTTAAAACTATAACTAAGTTATTAGTGAAGTTTCGTATAGATAAACCCAGTAAATATTTTATCTTCTGTCCTAGCACCTATAATAAATTGTTCCCTTCTAACAACCATTGGTTAATTGTTTTACAACCTCTTGGAATGTGCTCTGAGTAGGAGAAAGTCTGGTTACTATATAAGAGCAATTAATTAGTGACACTTGGAAGACTGACAGAGTTCTCATCACAGTTTTGACTATCATAAAAGGACCTAATAGCAGTCATGTTATAAAAGAGCTTAATAGTCACTGATATAATTTTAGAAATTCTTATGGGATCATCACTAAGACTTAAGAAGTCATTTATTTGTCTACATAGCATCACTAAAAGACAGTACATCTTCGTGAATCTGCAGAGATCTGCTCCAAAGGGTGTTCTATTACTTAGTGATTGTTATATTTGTTTAATAATAATAGTAAAAGCATATTAATAGCAGGAATCTTTCCTAAAATAAGTACCTTACAGGCTTGCTGAATAAGGGCTCACTTGTCTCAGGTTATATAATAATCCAAGGCAAGCCATTTCAGAATGATCACCTGCTAGTTATTAGCTTGTCCCATCATGGCTTCTGACAGTTAACTAGACTGAAGAATTCACACAGGCATTAGAAACAGTGATTTCAGTTGAGGGCATTCTTAATGGAGTAGGGTGTGTGTAAAGAAGAAATCTATCGGGGCAATGTGGAAAGCAGATGTGTGGGTAAGACAGCATCAGAGAGTTTCTATAATAGTCTCTTTCAAGTGGACTGCATGGGCCTAGGGGATGTGTGGATAGGGAATAAGTGGCAAAATTGTTTATGTCATTAAGTGCTCATGTCCCATTGATAATTACTTTGCAAACAGTTAAACAGAGTATCTCTTACACTATTGATTAATAAAATGTCAATACAAAAATAGATCCAAAGATATTATATAATGGATTTTAATAAATGTATTTAAAGAAAATTATGAAAGTAAAATTTTAAGGTAGAGACTTTAAAAATGAGATAAATATGGATAGTGGGAAGAATTATTATAAATATTTAATTAGCCATTATTTATTTGTGCTATTATAAATGACATCTACTTTTTAACTAAAATGTTGAGCTTCAACTAATATGATCTTAAGAAAGGCAGACAATGTTATGCAAGAGCTATTTGCAAATATGCAGAAGTTCTTAAATGTGCTGAATAGATGAAAGAATATACCTATGAATTACATTAGAAATGACATACTGCTATAAATAGTAGCTCATCCTTCTAGAGCACAAAGAAAAGTGCATTGAACATTTTGTAAGCTGTTATTAATTTCCAGTGAGTCACAGGAGATATAAGTTGGCTCAAGAAATTTTCATTGCAGGTCTGAAAAGACAAGTAGAATCTCTTGTTTTCCATGGAAATGTGGTTCTACCTGATAAATCCAATTTATATCTTCTTCAGTACAGGTCAAGTTAAGCTTTAGGTATTCTTTTCTAGTTCAGGGAAAAAAATACAAGAGCAGCCAGGAATAGGGCTTTTCTTTATTGTAAAATCTTTGTCCAGGTATTACAAGCAGGACAAGCAATTAACATGTCTCTTATTCTGGGACTGATACAGAAAAATAGTCATTATATCTTTGAAACTATCCAATTTTGAACCATCTATTAGTCATAAGAGCATATATTTCTCTTGTAAAAAGAGTGTTATGAAAGTATTATGTGTCACAAATTTTGTATTTTTAAAATATTTTCATTTATTCTTTGGAATTTCATATTTACATACAATTGATTTTCACACCTGCAGTGCCTGTTCTCCAAGTCTCTGTATTTTCCTTCAATATATTCCATATTCCCCTTTGGATTACATATTCTCTCTCTCTCTCTCTCTCTCTCTCTCTCTCTCTCTCTCTCTCTCTCTCTCTCTTATAAGCTAATGAGTCCAGTTGGTGTGACCTGTATGTTCTATAAATATAAGTTTTCTTGCATCAGCTAAAAAGTAGGCCACTAGATACATTTCTTGATGATCTTGGAGCCAAGAAATGGCTGATACCCAGACACATTTATTGAAAAGAGATTTCAATATTTGTGGGCATTTGGAGTTCACATAACCAACTTTCCAGACTGTCACAAATATCAGAAATATTCATAAAGGCTTTATTAATGTGATGAAAATAGTAATATTTGCATGTAAAATAAGTTGAAAATTTAGAAGTCTGTAATGAAATTAATCCTTGAAGTTTCTCAAGGCCCATGAAATCATGGTTCTGGTTCTTTATGTCAAAAGTCTGTGTTTCACATTTTCTAACAGTGCTTAATTGATATAAATAAGTATAAATCAGTAGAATTTTAATATTATATTCTTTAAAAAACATTTTCCTGTTACAGTTGTGGCAAGACTAATTAAGACTTGAATTTAGAAAGAGCTGGTATAATTCTCAGAAGGTTTTCAGTTTCATATAGGACAGCTGTAATGAAGTAAAGTACAGTACCAGACTCTCCATTCAATAAAATAACCATGCATTCAAAAAAATAGGAGAGAAACCCACTTTATCTAATGTCCAGATTTGTTCGAATAAGGAAACATGCTGTTCTTTCAGAAGATCCTACTCCTACTCATTACAATAGTATTGGAAGCAGGGCCTTTGGTAATGCCTTAGGTCATGATGGCTCCAACCTTCTAAAAGATCTTAATAAACAAAATTGGGATCTTTCATCTTTGTCCTCATTGTCATCTATGGACCTGCCTTTTTTGTATTTCCCGAGGGACACAGTCCAAGGCCATATCTGAAGTGTAGAAAGGGGCTGTGTGACCTTGGTTTTGCTCCTTTAGAAATGGACAATCAGCTTACAAAGGAGAGGGGTTTATTTTGGCTCAAGGTTTCAGGAATTTCAGCACACACTTCCATGGAAAAGCTTCAAGATACACATGTAGCACAGCATGGTGGGATGTGGGTAATAGAAAAACCTGCTTACCTTCTGATGATTAGAAATACCAGGATTGAAGGGCCAAATTTACAGCAGTTTTTCCAAAGCATATTCCTAATGATCAGCAAACCTTTAGTAGACCCTACATCTTACAGCCTCCTCTAGCTCTTAAAAAGGCTAAAAGTAAGAATCAATCCTTTGAAATCACAATTATTTTTTGGAGTAACATTCTTCCAGACTGCAGAAGTCCTTGTTAGATGCCAAGTCTTCAGGTGAGTTGATTATAGAGCTTTCCCTACATTACTCTGAAACAAATAATTGGTGTTGATTATAAATTTCCAAATACAAGGTGTTTTGACCCAGTTGCAAAAGTCATATTTGAAACCATCAATGATGTGATGTATTTCTTTAATCAAGTTAAAGAGGTTCTTGAAAGCCGTGTTCTAGGCCCATGTTCCATGGTTTATGTAACATATGTACCCGTATGAAGACACATGGTTACATAGTTCTGAACTTGTTTGTTCACAGAAACATCCTAGAAATGTTGTTCTAGGCCAGATCCATGAGCAACCTTTTAATTATTATGTGACCCCTGAGTAAGCCACACAAGAAACCACCTACATCCCTCACAGCCTCAAGTTCAAGCAGTCTTTGCTCTGTAGTTCTCTGGAGCACTGTGTACATTTCAAACCAAAGCATGCAGACAGGTACACTTAACGGGCTTCACTCACTGATTTGGAATGAGTTTTCGTTACTCCATCATTTCTAATAGGCACACAGTGAGGCACCATGAAATTGAACAAGTGGCTTGCTTAATTTTGGTTTTAAAAGGTGTAGTTTGGTTTAGTCTTAGCAAGATCATAGTTAGCAGGATGTAAAAAAGATTAATAACAGACTGACCTGGAAGATGAAACTTTAGTGTGCTCTCCCCCCCCTTTTTTTTCTGTGTGTGTGTGTGTGTGTGTGTGTGTGTGTGTGTGTGTGTGTGTGTGCAAACCTCTGGTTTTTTTAAAGTTAAAGTTTTTTGCTATTGTTGAACATTACCTATTGTTTCAATTATATTTTGGTCAAGACATATATATTTAACACCCAATAATATTATTACATTGCAACATTTTGGGAGATAATGATAATCTTCAGTGTGATCATAGTTTCACCAGAACTAAATATCCTGAGGTACAAGGGATTACTATGAGTGGGTCTTCAGCAGCTCACTAGAGAGCAGATGGTGAAGAAAATATCTTGTGATATTTATTTACTGTTTAATATCACTACCTATTCAAGAGAAAACTTTCTTTTTGTTGGATAATTTAATTACATTTCAGATGTTATTGCCTTTCCCTATATCCAGCCCCTCCCACAAATCTTTATCCTGTCCCCCCTCCTGCCACTTCTACGAGAATGTGCCCCCACCAACCCATCCACTACCACCACCCCGTCCTCGGATTCCCCAACACTGAAGCATCCAGCCTTCACAGAACCAAGGACCTCCTCTCCCACCAATGCCTGACAAGGCCATCCTCCACTACATATACAGGTGGAGCCATGGGTGCCTCCAAGTGTGTTCCCATGCTGGCTGTTTAGATGCTGGGAGCTCTGGTTGGTTGGTACTGTCGATCTTCCCATGGAGCCACAAGCCCCTTACACTCCTTGAGTCTTCTTTCTAGCTTCTCCAGTGAGAACTCCATGATCAGTTCAATTGTTAGCTGCAAGGCTCAGACTCTAGCAGAGCCTCTCAGGAGACAGATACAGGCTCCTGTCATAATGCACTTCCTGGCTTCCACAATAGTGCCTGCATTTGGTGACTGCACATGGAATAGATCCCAGGTAGGGCAGTCTACAGACAGCACTTCCTCCAGTCTCTGCTCCACACTTTGTCTCCATACTTGCTCCCATGAGTATTTTGTTACTCCTTCTAAGAAGGACTAAAGCATTGTGTTCCATTGTATAAATGTACCACATTTTCTGTATCCATTCTTGTTTTGAAGGGTACATCTGGGTTCTTTACAGTTTCTGGCAATTATAAAGAAGGCTACTATGAACATAATGGAGCATGTGTCCTTGTTATATGTTGGAGCATCTTTTGGGAATATGCCCAGGAGTGGTATATCTGAATTTTCAGTAAAACTATGTTCAATTTTCTGAGGAACTACCAGACTGAATTCCAAAGTGGTTGTATCAGTTTGCAATCCCACCAACAATGGAAGAGTGTTCTTTCTCCACATCCTCACCAACAAATGCTATCACCTGAGTTTTTGATCTGAGTTTTTTAGGCCATTCTGATTGGTGTGAGGTAGAATCACTGGGCTGTTTTGATTTGCATTTCTGATGATTAAGGATGTTGAACATGTTTTTAGGTACTTTTCAACCATTCAAGTTTCCTCGGTTGAGAATTCTTTGTTTAACTCTGTACCATAGGGTTATTTGATTGTCTAGAATCTAATTTCTTAGGTTCTTTGTATACATTGGATAATAGCTCTATATTGGATGTAAAATTGATAAAGATCTTTTCCCAATCAGTTGGTAGCTGTTTTGTCTTATTGAGAGTATCTTTTGCCTTATAGAATATGAGGTCCCATTTGTCAATTCTTGATCTTAGAGCATAAGCCATTGGTGTTCTGTTCAGGAACTTTTCCCCTGTGCCCATTTGTTCAAGGCTCTTTCCCACTTTCTCTTCTATTAGTTTCAGTGTATCTGGTTTCATGTTGCGGTCCTTGATCCAATTGGACTTGAGCTTTGTACAAGGATATAAGAATGGATTGATTTGCATTCTTCCACATGCTGACCTCCAGTTGAACCAACACCATTTGCTGAAAATACTGTTTTCCCTCCCCAGTAGATGATTTTAGCTCCTTTGTCAAAGATCAAGTGAACATAGATGTGTGTGGGTTCATTTCTGGGTCTTCAATTCTATTTCATTGATCTTCTTACCTGTCTCTGTACCAGTGTGATGAAGTTTTCATCACTATTGCTTTGTAGTACAGCTTGAGGTGAGGAATGATGATTTCCTCAAAAGCTCTTTTACTGTTGAGAATAGTATTTGCTCTCCTGGATTTTTTGTTATCCCAAATGAATTTGAGAATTGCTCTTTCTAACTCTGTAAAGAACTGAGTTGAAATTTTGGTGGGCATTGCACTGAATCTGTAGATTGCTTTTGGCAAGATGGCCATTTTTACTATATTAATCCTGCCAATCCATGAGCATGTGAGATCTTTCCATCTTCTGAGATTTTCTTCAATTTCTTTCTTCAGGGACTTGAGGTTCTTTTCATACAGCTCTTTTACTTGCTTGATTAGATTTATACAAAATATTATGTTATTTATTTATTATATTATTATATATTATTACTTATTTATTATATAATATTATATTATTTGTGACTACTGTGAAGGGTGTCATTTCCCTAATTTCTTTTTCAGCCAGTTTATCCTTTGGGTAGAGGAAGTCTACTGATTTGTTTGAGTTAATTTTATATCCAGTCACTTTACTGAAAATATTTATCAACCATAGGAGTTCTCTGGTAGAAGTTTTGGGATCACTTAAGTATGCTATCATATCATCTGCAAATAGTGATATTTTGACTTCTTCCTTTCGAATTTGTATCCCGTTGACCTTTTGTTGTCTAATTGGTCTAGCTAAGACTATATTGAATAGGTAGGGAGAGAGTGGAGAACCTTGTCCAGTCCCTGAATTTAGTTGGATTGCTTCAAGTTTCTCTCCATTTAGTTTGATGTTGACTAGTGGTTTGCTGTATATTGCTTTTGCTATGTTTAGGTACGAGCCTTGAGTTCCTGATCTTTCCAGGACTTTTACCATGAAGGTATGTTGAATATTGTCAAATGCTTTCTCAGCCTCTAGTGAGATGATCATGTGGTGTTTTCTTGAGTTTGTTTGTATAGTGAATTACATTGATGGATTTTCATATATTGAACCATCCCTGCATTCCTGGGATAAAGCCTACTTGATCATAATGGATGATTGTTTTGGTGTGTTCTTTTTTGTGTCTTTGTGTGGTGTAGATGTGAGCGTAATTTTGGCTTCATAAAATGAATTGGGTAGTGTTCCTTCTGTTTCTATTTTGCGTAATTGTTTAAAGAGAATTGATATTAGGTCTTCTTAGACAGTCTGATACAATTTTGTTGTAAAACCATAAGTATCTGGGATTATTTTGGTGGGAAGACTTTTAATGACTGCAGCTACTTCTTTAAGGGTTATGGGACTGTTTAGATGGTTCATTTGACCTTGTTTTAACTTTGTTATCTGGTATCTGTCTAGAAAATTCTCTATTTCATCCAGATTTTTCAGTTTTGTCAAGTATATGCTTTTGTAGTAGGATCTGATTTTTTTTTTTTTTTAATTTTCTCAGTTTCTGTTGTTAGATCTTTCTTTTCAGTTTTGATTTTACTAATTTGGATACTGTCTCTGTGCCCTCTGGTTATTCTGGCTTTTCTGTCTTGTTGATTTTCTCAAAGAACCAGCTCCTAGTTTTGTTGATACTTTGTATAGTTCCTTTTGTTTGTACTTGGTTGATTTCAGCCCTGCATTTGATTATTTTCTGCAGTCTACTGCTCTTGGCTGTATTTGCTTCTTTTTGTTCTAGAGCTTTCGGGTGTGCTGTGAAGTTGCTAGTGTATGCTCTCTCCAGTTTCTTTTTGTAAGCACATAGAGCTATGAGTTTTCCTTTTAGCACTGCTTTCATTGTGTCCTATAAGTTTTGGTATGACAAGCCTTCATATTCATTCAATTTAAAAGTCTTTAATTTCTTTATTTCTTCCTTGACCAAGTCATCATTGAGTAGAGTGTTGTTCAGTTTACACATGTGTGTGGGCTTTCCATTGTTTTTATTACTGAAGACCAGCCTTAGACAGTGGTCATCTGATAAGATGCAAGGAATTATTTCAATCATTTTATCTGTCAAGGTCTGTTTCGTGGCCAATTATGTGGTCTATTTTGGAGAAGGTACCATGAGGTACTGAGAAAAAGGTATATTCTTTTGTTTTAGGATGAAATGTTCTATAGGTATCTGTTAAATACATTTCATTCATAATTTCTGTTAATTTCACTGTGTCTCTGTTTAGTTTCTGTTTCCATGATCTGTCCATTGCTGAGAGTCGGGTGTAGAAATCCCCCACTATTATTGTGTGAGGTGCAATGTGTGCTTTGTGTTTTAGTAAAGTTTCTTTTATGAATGTTGGTGCCCTTGCATTTGGAGCATAGATGTTCAGAATTGAAAGTTCATCTTGGTAGATTTTTTTTTTTTACTAGTATGAAGTGTCCTTTCTTATCTTTTTTGATAACTTTTGGTTGAAAACAGAATTCATTTGATGTTAGAATGGCTACTCCCATTTGTTTCTTGGGACCATTTGCTTGGAAAATTGTTTTCCAGTCTTTTACTCTTAGGTAGTGTCTGTCTTTGTCTCTAAGGTGTGTTTCCTGTATGTTGCAAAATGCTGGGTCCTGTTTTCTTATCCAGTCCATTAGTCTATGTTTTTTTATTGGGGAATTGAGTCCACTGATGTTAAGAGATATGAAGGGAAATGATTGTTGCTTCCTGTTATTTTTGTTATTAGAAGTGGAATTATGTTTGTGTGACCATCTTCTATTGGATTTGTTGGAAGAACATTACTTTCTTGTTTTTTCTAGGGTATAATTTCTCTCTTTTATCCTTTGTAGGACTGAATTTGTGGAAATATATTGTGTAAATTTGGTTTTGTTATGGAATACTTTGGTTTCTCTGTCTACAGTAATTGAGAACTTCACTGAGTATAATAGCCTGGCCTGGCATTTGTGTTCTCTTACGGTCTGTGAGACATCTGTCCATAATCTTCTGGCTTTTATAGTTTCTGGTGAGAAGTGTGGTGTAATTCTGATAGGCCTGCCTTTATAAGTTACTTGACATTTTTCCCTTCCTGTTTTTAATATTTTTCTTTGTTTTGAACATTTGGTGTTTTGATTATTATGTGACAAAAGGAATTTCTTTTCCAGTCTAGTCTATTTGGAGTTCTGTAGGTTTCTTGTATATTCATGGGCATCTCTTTCTTTAGATTAGGGGAGTTTTCTTCTATAATTTTGTTTAAGATATTTACTGGCCCTTTAAGATTGGTGCTCTCTTCTACACCTATTATCCTTAGGTTTGGTCTTTTCATTGTGTCCTAAATTTCCTGGATGTTTTGGGTTAGAAGTTTTTGCATTTTGCATTTTCTTTGACTGTTGTTCAATGTTTTCTATGGCATCATCTGCACCTGAGATTCTCTCTTCTATCTCTTGTATCAATGACTTCTGATCTCTGATCTCTTTTCTAGGTTTTCTGTCTCCAGGGTAGTCTCCATTTATAATTTCTTTATTATGTCTACTTCCATTTTTAGATCCTGGATGGTTTTGTTCAATTCCTTTACCTGTTTGGTTGTGTATTCCTGTAATTCTTTAAGCGAGTTTTGTGTTAATATTTCTATATTAATATTCATTTTGATTAGAGACCTGTCTGCTCCTGACAGCTTCCTGTCTTGGATTCTAAGAAGAAATTGAGCATCCTTGGAGTTACTCCAGTTGTGCGGAGACAGCCACTAGGCAAGAATTGCCTCTTTCTATCTACAGACAAGTTACTGTCCAGAAAAGGACACACTTGCAGAATAGTCGACTGATTATATCTGCACAGACAGAGTAATCAGCCCTTAATAATTCTGCATCACTAAGGTCTGTCAGATGAGTCTGGGCCAGAAGGCTGAAGATTTGATGCTCCAACATTCGGTAGTATAGGGGCTGTCCAGGTGTTCAGTGGTCTCTATAAATTAGCTAAGTTTTAGAAGCTATGCTTAGTGCTTCCCATAACTTCAGTTAACTCAGTCATTCTGGATTTCTGACGGGGTTGAAGATCTATAGTCTCATAGCCAATCCTGGCTATGTACTTTGAGAGAAAATAACTGAGTGGATGGTTTTCAGCTGACATTCATTCTAAAGCCAAGAAAAAAGCCAAGTTCAAAACTAAGTGTTTTAGTCAAGAGAGACGACAGAGGTTCTGGTTAGTCAACAAAATGATAGACTGGGTATTAAGACTATCTTGTACCTCACTGGTACAAATAGGAATAATTATGCTCTAATTGTATTTTGAGAGAAAAGTTTTATTTTAACAGGAAGGGTGATATGCAGGAGGAGCTAAGGGGGAAGGAGCACGGAGAGGAAGAGATGGAGTAAGGAGAGGAGAAGATGAAGTAGAGGAGAAGCTAGGTGATGAGAGAGAGAAAGAGAGAGGGGGCATGGAGGCAGATGTTCACGTGTCTCCACCAGTCAAAGATAATTTATACATCTAAGTTGGGTATTGGGTTACACTTCTGATTGAGCATTACCATCCTTATAAAGCCTTCGATTAACATTTAAAAAAAATCGTATAAAAGCAAAAAGGGAAAAGGGACATGTAGTAGGGGTTTTCTAGGAAGGGGAAATGGGAAAAGGGGATGGCATCTGAAATGTAAATAAAATATCCAATTTAAAAAAAAAGGGAGTTTTGTGTTTCCACTTTAATAAATTCTACCTGTTTACTTGTCTTCTCCTGTACTTCTTTAAGGCAATTATTTATGTATCTCAGAGTGTGGCAGGTTTCCTGAGATGGGTCAAAATATGGTGTCTTCCTGGGAGCAGACCAGCTATGAGTCTGTCCTAGCAGGAAAGGTCAGGCACAGGGGGCAGAAAGATATTCAGGGTGGCGGGGGAGGGGGGTGTCGGTGGGTGACTGGTCCCTGGTGTGCTGCTGGTCTCCCAGCTGTAGCTGTGAGACTTTAGGTTGTGGGGAAAAGTTCTTGCCAACTGCTCTGAGTGCAGCAGATAGATCCTCTGGAATGGGTCTGAAGATGGTGTCTTCACGGGAGCAAACCAGCTATGTGTCGGCCCCACTTGGAAGGGCCAGGCAGAGCAAGAGAAAATTTTCACTCACATTTTATCTTCTCTGTAAAATGTGCTATCTTTTATAAATACAATGTATATTTACTTCTAATGGGATACATAAGTTTCTGAACATTGTCTGCATCAGGGCTGAGTTTTGGGAATCAGGGCATTTACAGAAATGAGTTAAATGATCCTCTTGGAGTAGATTCTAATCTAATCTGAAAGGTGTCTTTCCAAGAAGAATAATTTTGGATACACAAAGTGGCATCAGGGATGCTCATGATGCACAGAGAACAGCAGATCATGTGACTCATCAGTGGAGAAATATCTAGAAAAGCAATTAAAATGCAAGATGAAAGAAAAGGCAAGCCAGATGTTACTTCAATCTGATACTGCTAACTTACTTAAGATCAAGACTATTCTGCAAACCGCACAGTCTCATATTTTGTTTTATGTTCTTGGGTAATTAATAAACATGTACAAACATGTACGATCAGATCTTTTTGGGGGGGGGGG
>JANHMN010000004.1:130139326-130179021 GCA_030674055.1 Rhabdomys pumilio | reverse complement strand
GGGGGGGGGGTCGAGACAGGGTTTCTCTGTGTAGCCCTGGCTGTCCTGGAGTTCATTCTGTAGACAAGGCTAGCCTTGAACTTAGAAAACCGCCTGCCTCTGCCTCCCAAGTGCTTGGATTAAAGGCGTGCGCCACCACTGCCCGACATACAACCAGATCTTGATGGTTATCTCAATCTTAAGACAATTGGAATTCAAGGCACTGCTTTATATATATATATATATATATATATATATAGATAGATAGATAGATAGATAGATATAGATAGATATATACATATATACATATATACATATATACATTTATATGTGTAGAGAGAGAGAGAATAGGGGATTGAGAATGACAAACATATAAACATATTAAAACAATTGAATATAAAATAGTATGATAAAGTGTGGCATTATTGCCCCTATAGTTAGATAAGAGTATCATAATTATTTGTTTTTGTCTTTTTCTTTTTCATATATTATTCCACAGTGGATTTTTGAATAGATTGCTATCTATTAAAGGCACTGAGGGCACTCAATTTCTTTTAGTATGACAGTATCTTTTTTTGTGTGTGTGCTATGTTAGCTGAATCCTCAATTTTCTTGTTCATTCATTGATATGACTTCTTTTACTCATATTGATGTTAGTGTTAATATAAGAAATTTATTCATGGGAAGCAAGAAAAACAAATATGTACATGTTTGTAAATAATCAAAAGCAAACAATAATAACAGTTGGTTGTTTCATTTAAGGACTGGCATGGATGAGCATAGTTCCCTACATTTCAGCCCACTTTTCAGGGACATAAAATGAAGGAAAATGTTGGCAGTAAAGTATGTGTCAAAACAGTCACAGGAAAGAGAAAACTTTTCTAAAGTGGGACTCATCAGAATAGTTAGTAATACTTCCCATGAAATTCTTATGCTAACATGGTTATTTAATTTTCATTTAAAATAAGAGATGATAATTCAACCTGCTCAGCATGTGACTGTGTGTGTGTGTCTGTGTGTGTGTGTTTATATAAATCTGGCAATAGGGCCATTTTCTCTATCTATTTCATAAACTTACAAAAATGTAACTTGAAAAATTATTTAGTGTAAAGCACAGAAAATATTTTTTAGAAAGAAAAATAATTTAAGTAAAACTAACATAAGTATAATTATTTTATGTTGAGATCTGGATCTATGAATGGACCAAAACGTGAATATAGAGAGGATATACCAGTGTCTGTGCAGATGACTTGTGTAGATGAAGCCTATTGGAAGGGATAAGGGAGTGATTTGAATTTCATCTAGAAGCAACAGTGACTTTGAAGAACTTGAGGAAGAGTTGATGTGGTTGGTACATTTGTCAGATGATTTAGGATCTATTCCTGGCAGCATACTATAGAAATACAGAATTGTAGAGGAAGAGGTGAAACTACAGTCGTTGAGTTAAGGAAGTGGAATAAAATTGGACTGATGTGTCTATACCACATTTAAAAAAAGTACGTTATGGAGAAAGACACATTGACAGGACGATTTATTCTGGTTCCAAAGTAACACTAAGCCATTGGTTTTAGGATGTTGGGCTAATTAAAAACTAAGTGATGAATGAAAGAATAAAGAGCTAGAGGAGGAAAGAAAAATACTCAGTGTGGTATCATTAAGAAAATATTTGTAGTAAGTTGCTTACTTATGAGGTAGAAAACTTAGGATTATATGTGAGAAAAAATGCTTGTTAATGGACCAAAGACTAAGTTTTTGATGTGCAAACTTACATGCATATAGATGCCTGTTATTGGCCTATGTACAATGCAATACTCTAAGGACCACACCAAAAATACACATATACTTTTGTAGTTAATCTCTATAAATTTGACCATGCACATTTATTTATTATGTAACTCAAATACTGTCAGAGCATGCTTTTGCAATAATACCTGTTTCATTATTCAGTTTACTGTTGTTTCATAGGAATTAAAGAAGCATGGCTCCAAGGCCAAACTGTATGGGAATCATTCTATACAAGATCTTACTTTCCCTTATGTTAATAAATGCAGCAAGTCAGTAAATATTACCATATTTGATAATCAGTACTTCTCAACTTTTATATTATATATAATCTAAATCTCTATATAAATATATATGTACATATATATTTTAAAAATCTCAATATTTTTTTACCCTAGGACACTTTTCAGGGTTTGATGGTTCTTTTTTGATGATACAGTTTTTTAAGAAATATTGATCTACTAGGATGAGTTGTTTTTTTATACACATTTAAAACACACTGATCAACTTTAATGTCTACTACATTCTGTTCCAGCTTATATATAATGCATTTAATCAATCCACTCTAACAGAACTTTAAATTTAATATTATTTACTTTGAGTTAAGGTGATATATTCTTTCATTCTTGGTTTTTTTTTTTTTGGTTTTTTGAGACAGGGTTTCTCTGTATAGTCCTAGCTGTCCTGGAACTCACTCTTTAGACCAGGCTGGCCTTGAACTCAGAAATCCACCTGCCTCTGCCTCCCTATTGCTGGGACTAAAGGCATGCACCACCACTGCCCGGCAAGGTGGCATATTCTTGAATCAATAATCTTACTAATTATTTGATTCTTTTTTATGTTTTTCCATCCCTGGAAATATTAAAGACAGTATAATTGAACAAAGACATGTTTAAAGGTTTATTACTATATCTGCTTTCAAAATTTCTCCACCAATTTATACAGCAGCACTGGTTTGTGTGTTTATTTTCAATTGATTTGAAGGATCAAAATATGTGTTTAACCTTTATTTGTGAACAAAATATTAATACTTTTATTTTTAAAATCTGCTATAAAGTTACATTTTTAAAACTTTGTGTTATATTCAAATTGACAGAAAATATTAAAATGCCCTTAATCAAAGCTGTAAGAGACAGCAAAACAAAGGCACACACTAAGTCAAAACTGAGATGGCTCTGGTGTATCTTCTCTGCTCCTGTACATCCCCTAAGCTTCTAACTATATTCTTCTTCAGGGGAATTTCTCAACATGGCACCCTCTCACGTGGAGGGTGTTCAGCTCTAACCTCTATGACACTCAACGGTCAAGAACTTCACTTAGAACTCTGCCCATTTTCCAGGAGCATCAAAATTGTTTACAAAAATTTTAATTAAATTTTGTATAAAACAGAGGGCCCCATTTATAGTTCAACTGCTCTGTGAGCACTCGGTAATAGTAATAGCAGTGAAATATTGTAAATAAATGCAATAAGTCAGTACATATTGCAGTTCCCCTTTAAAGTGAGTATATTCACCAGGACACCCCCCTTTTAGGTCCTATCTTTCTTTTAAAGATTTTGGCATACTTTCTTACTTGTTCCTTAGAAATTATGTTGCCATCAAAAATGTCAGGTGACAGGTAGTATCTCCTATCAAATAGAATCCAGATTGGAAGAAAAAGAATAAAAAGATAACAATTTTGAAGCATCTAGGATGATTGACACTGAAAATAAGTAGCATAGTTCTGAGAAAATATTGAGCTAATTAAATTAAATATGTTTTGTCAAATATATCTGATTTATAGAAAATATAAGAGAATATGTAGACTTCCCCATGAGTTTTCATCTCTAGTCTCTAAATGAGAGAATTTCACAATATTTACCAGCTTATGTTTTTACTAATATTAGGTATGAACCCTTAATACTAACCCTAATTAAGGTCTTAGTCATTCTAGGCAAGTGCTCTGCCTCTGAGCTATACTTTTAGCCCTTTTTGTTTATTTACTTATGTATTTTGAAATAGGGCCTTATTCCCCCACACTGGCCTTGAGTTTGCAACTTCTTTCTTAACTGAGTAGCTAAGGTGTGGTCATGTAACACCTTGAACGGTTTTTACCAGTTCTCTGGAAGGGTAGGTAAGATTTGATTTGAGTCATTTAAATTTCAGAGATAATGTGTTTACATCATTAATTTTTTTAATGATTTTCAGGGTTTTTGTTTCAATTCTTGGCATTGTTAATTTGATCAGATTGGTTAATATGTGTCCAGAATGTTCCCTGCAGAGTTGTGTATCTCAGAACTACACTGGATATATTATCTTGTTAGGAGGTGTGCTGAGATGTGGTAGATATCCTGATATTTCTGAGCAGTTATTTGTCAGCATCTGTTTTTTTATTCTGATCTGAGTCAATTATTATAATGGCAGTTGGGAAATAGTAGATTCAAAGGCCCACTTTCTAATGTGTTTGCTCTGATCATACAATAAGCCTTTTTAAACTAGCCTTATTGTCTTTTTGAAAAAATAATTCAGTAAACAGTTTGTTATATTTCCAGGATAACTTTATTGGCTAAGGCTTGTTTTAAACATCTTTAACAGAAAAGCATGGTTTTCTTCAGGAAATAGTGAGGATGGGGTAATACCAGTTCCTAAGAGTGACATTATTGGAGAGAAAAATGTATGGATATCGAAAGAAATGTTCTTTCTTAAATTTTTCTTAATAATATTATACATGCAGATGGCTCTGAATGACGCTATTCATCTCATCAGAAATCCTGAGGATGTTGGCCTTAGAAAGAACGATTCAAACACTTGTGGGTGGGTGTACCTTGAGGCCAGATTTTTCTGGTGAGCCAAGAAGGGCAATTATAGATACAATTTTTCCTTTACTAATGATTTAAAAAAAAAAAAAAACAAGGTCAATGAACCACAAAATTTTCATTAAAAGAAGCCATTTTTGAAACATTTTCCGTAGACTCCTTACAAGGAAGCAAAGATATCTAAGCTCACTGACGTCATTGATGTGTATGAGGGAATCTAAGATCAAACTTTCTAATCCGCACAGTATATATAGCATTTTAAGTCTCAGATTTCCTGCACCCTTGTGAACTTTGCAAACATAGTGCAATAATGTAGTTGGAGGAACTAATGAGGAAAGTCGGGAGCAATAAAAGATCACAAGACATGGAGTTTAGGGGACCCAAAATAAATGGTGAGAAATTGTGACCAGATGTCTTCACTTTCTGGTTCCTCAAGTACTGTGCAGTCAACTTTCTCTGACAAAAAGGGGAGGTCTGTAAAATTCCACCAGCCTTTGTCTGCTTCAGTATGTCATGCCAGAAATCTTAGTTCTTTACTTAAGAACCTCATTGAGCAACTTTAAATTTTCAAATAAACTATTTGAAAATTATAAATAAAGGAAAAAGGAAAAAAACTATAATGATCTCGAGAGTAAGAAATTCATGGGTATATTTTTAGTGCTATACTTTTCTATGTCTACTCATTTATATTCATTTCAACAACTTTTGTTAATATCTTTTACTTTCTATAGACAAAAAATAACACAAATAACTTTTTATCTAGGGAGAATAATACAACGAAGTCTGTGATGCACATTAGCTAGACTGAAAAGAAGTCTGAGTTAGATGCCTACTTCCTATACATTAAACCTAGAAATGCACTGACCAGCACAAGACAGGAAAACACTTACAGTAAAATTGAGGGCAGAATTGCTACCTTCCACTCTTATGTAGGGACAAAGTAAAAGCTACATAACAGAAAAGTTCACAGCATTGAACAGAGCAGAAGAAAGCTCTCCCGGAGAGGCACTTTTTCTTGTGAGAGGCTCATGGAGTTAGTCACTAATATATTCATGCCCAAAGTTACTTTGCTCCAAGAGTTTCACCCTTAAGAAACAAAACACCAGGAAGTTTTGTGTCCAGTGTAAAACAATGGTTTCCTAAATGTCAAAACATTAAAAGTAGCAGGTCTTTCAAAAAGAATATAGTGTTCTTATGTTGGATAATGACAGCAGACAGATCCATAGGATTCTTTAATAGACTGAAACATATTCTCTTTGAATAAAATCACACAAAAATCCCTTTTTATTTTTTTTTGCTCAGTGGAATCTTTAAGCCTTAACAAAAGAAGATCAAAGCTAAGATATTAAAGTTATTACTCATTAAGATCTAAAGAAACAACCTCATGTCAAAATTTAAAATTAATAAGATAACTCTCAGCAGATTCAGGGATGAATAAATTAAGGGATATCCAAAAGATAGAATATGATTTTATTCTAAAAGAGACAAAGACTGAGCAACTTTAAAATTGCATAGAAGATCATCTGAAAATTCTACTGACTACGTAATTCTAACTATGCCACACTTTGGAAAAGTCAAGCAGAAAATGAAAAGGGCAGGGGTTCAGAGAGACAAAGGTGTGACCAAAAAATGGAGAAGACTTTCTAGAGCAGTGTAACTATCCTATAAAACACCAGGAGAAGCAATATGGAATAATACCTGTGAGAAACCTTATTAGTACAACACCAAAGGGGAGGCCATAGGCAACCTGGGACTATGAATGGTGATTATTTCTAAGGTATTATATTGTAACAAATGCTCCATTTTAGGGTGGGATGTTGGCAGAGGGTGATGGAGGCTGTGCCTGCAAGAAATGGGAGTGGGGGCCTCATAAGGGACTCTATACTTTCTACTTAATTTCACAATGATTTAAAACTATTTTTGAAGTTCCTTGAAAGAAAATAAACAAATTGAAACATTACTTCCAAAGATGATGAAAATATGCCCACCTGAGTAAATAAAGTGAAAACCAAATGCATAAATGTCTGAGTAGTTTTTGGTTGGGGTATGTTGCAGGATACTTGTTGAGGACCGAGCTGCTGTTCTGGTCAAGGGGCAGGGTCTTGAAGAATGGAGACAAGGCAGAGGTTCTGGAGTCAAGTCTCAAGTCTCCTTTATTGTTTCTCTTCTATTGGTGCATATTCACTCTTGTTCATTCCTCTTAACTCTATTCTCATATACCTCTTAACTCGACTGTATATATATTCTTAACTCATATTGCTCTTAACTGTATTGACGCATATATATATTCTTAAAAGGAAATCCTGGGTATTTATAAGCACACGCAGGAGAACACAGGTGAAAACATTTTACCATGTGCACTATGCAGCTGGGGTCACTAACAGCAAAACAAGCTATGTGGGATAAACAAGATATTTGTTAGAGTGTGCTCAGCTGTTGTAGGCTGCTGAAAAACCAAGTCTCTATCAGAGTAAATGGTTCCAGATGGCTGCAAAGATGATAGCTCCTTTCTAGCCGCTTTCTGCTTAAAGTCGGCTCCCTACAGATACTCACACTGTAAACCCCAAGATTATGTTATTTACTGAAAGAACTTTCTAGCTGTGGCATGGCTCAGCCTTAGCACACACCTTTAATCTCTCTGGCTGAAATATAGACATTAGCACACACATTTAATCCCAAACAATGAAAGTAAACTTAGTTGGTAAAAGCAATCACCCATATTTGGAACTGATGTCAGATAAAGTGATGAATGAGAGAAAAGATCTGGCAGAATAGTATATAGCCAACATTCAGAAGAACAAAAAGAAAAGAGAAGCTAATTAATATGAGAGTGAGAGAGAAAGCAAGAGAAGAGAGAAGAGAGAAGAGAGAAGAGAGAGGAGAGAGGAGAGAGGAGAGAGAGAGAGAGAGAGAGAGAGAGAGAGAGAGAGAGAGAGAGAGCAATTATACCAGGAAAGTTGTACAGACACAAGTTGCAAAGAGAGAATGAGCTAGACATGGATGAAGACATAACAGGCCAGAAAATGAGATAGAGCCAGAAGATTAGAACAGACTGCCAGAGTTAGGTTCCAGCCAAGCAGAGCAAAAAGTTGGGGGTCTAGAGAGAAAACGGATTATATCAGTCATCTTGGAGAGTCTTTTGAGTCAAAACAGTTGAGTTGAACCAGCAGCCAGAGAGAGATCAGAAAGAACTGGGAAGGGTGAGCTTAATCAGCAGTAAATCTCAGAGGCTGAAAACATTCTGGGCTTTGATTAGAGTGTATGGAGTCTAGAACCTTCCAGGACTAGGTCTAGGTTAGCAGACTGAGGCAAAAGCCTGGAAATGATAATTACATCAGGAGACTAAAAATACTTTTATAGGGATGCATGAAATATTCTATAAGTATTGTAAAAGTGAGATTCTAAAGGCAAAATTATAAGAACATTTGACTTGTTTGCCAACCCCATCTTATGAAAAAGTACTAACATCCAGACAAATTTAAGTATGAGTTTTGACTTTCAGTTTTATAATTAATTTAGTTCCAGAAATGTGTAAGAATTAACAAATGTGTAGATTTTTTTTCATGTTTGCATTTAATATTGTCACAGTGAATTTTTGTGCTTGCGAGGGAGTAAAGAGTAAAACACCCTGAATAGGATGCTTCTGTGGCAATAAAATAGAAGGCCCAGAGAAGCAGCATTTTACGTCACTTCAGGGTCCAGGAAGAGAAATCTATATAGCATGGAGTTGGTCCCCATCACTAACATAGAAAGAAAAATAATGGGAGAAATTTAAAAAATGGAGGGTGAGAGTAATGCAAGCTGAAAATGGCCCTTGACAGTTCGTGAATGCAGAGCTGTAGCAAAGAGTCACATAACTTCTCAGAATCTCACATTAGCATATTACATTATGGTGAAAAAGAACAATGACAGGCAGCAGTTACACCAGGAAAGTTGTACAGCCACAGATTGCAGAGAGAGCATAAGTTCTCTCTGGGAAGCCTGTTCTCAGGTGCCCCAACTCAGGAAGATGAGAACACCTGAGAACAGATTTTTAAAGTAGCAGTGTTGCTTAATATTTAGATAAAATTATTTTTAACACTGATGGTAATTTGTCACTGGTGAGGTAAAATGTAGAATCCAGCTGCCTGCTCTTTTCCTCACTAGTTGCATAACCAAATATAATACTTGGGTATTAAACTACATTTCATTAACTGCTTTGCTTTGCCTATTGACACAACAAGTTGTTTTTTATCTTGAAACTGTGCTAAAGTACACTTAGCCCTGCCAAAGTTTTAAAATGACTTACTGTTTTCTTTCCAGAAAATAAGAAACTAGCAATTTTTTGAAATGGAGTAATAATTTATAATCTAACGACCTACACCTACCTCATTTTGAAAACTATAATGCTGCTTCCCTTAAATGCTTTAATGCATTAATTTATCACTGATTAAAACTAATTGCTTGCCATTCTCAAGACTAAACTGTTTATTTGGAATTGGGTAACTAATGCTGTGGGGCATAACCTGGTAGTGTCTTGTGTTCGCCCCAATTGCCTGTCCAATTACTGAATGTTTAATGGAAGACACCAGCTTCAGGACCAGTACTATTATTGTTTTTCCTAAGGTTTAGCTTATTGATCATAGGTCATTTATGCCAATGAAAATCTTATTCAAGTGATCAACATGTGTATATTTGATTATCAAATAGAAATACCAGCAAGTAATATCACAGTTTATATGTTCACTCTATGAAACTCAGATAAGAAACTTGTAGGTTGCTAAATGGTAATTGTCATTCTCTATCTTTTTATTTGTTCCCCCTAAATAAAAGAAAAGGTAAGAAGAACAACAGTAAATAAATGAAAAAGCAACGGTACAATGTTAAAAAAAAAAGTCATTTAAGTATAACTTGAAAATAAAGAATAAGGAAACAATAACAACAAAAGAAGGAAGAGGAGAAGAAGAGAAAAAAACTCAGTACATTTAAAACTGATAAATATAAAACTCCAGAGGACAAAAATGTCACATGACTGCACCTCTGCAAACCTCTGTGACAAGCAAAAAAGTCAAGCAA
The DNA here is from genome assembly GCA_030674055.1 of Rhabdomys pumilio. Taxonomy (NCBI): domain Eukaryota; kingdom Metazoa; phylum Chordata; class Mammalia; order Rodentia; family Muridae; genus Rhabdomys; species Rhabdomys pumilio. The sequence continues at coordinate 130,169,411 of JANHMN010000004.1, read as the reverse complement.
AAGCTGTAGGGAGAGAAGAGAGAGGAAAGGAGTAGTTTGCTGTTGTGAGTAAGAGGGTAGCAAGAGGGAAAATAGCAGAAAAGAACACAAAGGTCCTCAGCAGATGAAGGAGAAACATGCTTCAGAGACACGAAGCCTCATCCAACAACAGAAATAAAAATAAGCAATCCAGTGTATTGACTGGTTTTGTGTGTCAACTTGACACAAGGTGGAGTTATCACAGAGAAAGGATCCTCCCTTGAGGAAGTGCCTCCGTGAGCTCCAGATGTAAGGCATTTTCTCAATTAGTGATCAAGGGGGGAGGGCCCATTGTGGGTGGTGCCATCCCTGGGCTGTTAGTCCTGAGTTCTATAAGAAAGCGAGCTGAGCAAGGCAGGGGAAGCAAGCCAATCCCTCCATGGCCTCTGCATCAGCTGCTGCTTCCAGACCTGCTTGAGTTCCAGTCCTGACTTCCTTTGGTGATGAATAGCAATGTGGAAGTGTAAGCTGAATAAACCCTTTCCTCCCCAACTTGCTTCTTGGTCATGATGTTTTGTGCAGGAATAGAAACCCTGACTGAGAAAGACATCCAGTGAAGGGTTTTGTTTTCTTAAAGGGATTTGACTATGGACAAAAGCTATGCTACTGCACTACAAATCTACAAAAGGAATAAACTAGATATTGATATTTAGTTTATTTACATTGTATTTCTTTACTTATATGTTTCAGAAGAGAGATTCGGAATATTTTAAAATATATTGATACTTTGAGAATTTCATACACTGCATTTTGATCATATTAATCCCTCTTCTGTACTTTAAAAAAGTGTACCTCCTTTTAAAACTCAACAGCAATTTATGCTGCTCATGCATTTTTGCATGTATGACCACTGGAGCATGGTCAACCTACCAGAGGCCATATCCTTAAAGAAAAATGACTCTGCTTCTCCTAGCAACTATTATTGCTAATATCCCCTCAGCAAAGAGTAAGACCTGGTGCTCACATTCCGTCTTTAGGATGGGGTTTTGTCTTGTATGAGTTCAACTCGTGTGTGTAGTGTCACAACTGCATAAGTATATATGTATAACTGCTGTATTATGTCAGGAAAATCACTGTTTCCCTGTAATTATTTACCACCTCTGGCCTTTATAAGCTTTCCATACCTCATCCTTGGGTGTGTATAGTAGGAATGATATACATGTGTTATTTAGGGCAGGTGACTCCTTAGTCAATTATTAACTATACCTTGACCAGTTGTGGGTCTCTGAATTATCCATGCCTCTGCAAAAAGAAGCTTCTCTGGAGAATGTTGAAAGATATACTAATCTCATATGCTATAGTAGCCTCTTTGTGAATGTGCTATCATGCATGATATTAAAGTGGGGAAAAAACTGAATTTCTTTTCATCATGCTTTGCTGGCTAAACCAAATATTTTGGCTATGAAAAATATTTTAATTTTAAAAAGTTAGCTCTGGACATTTGTACATATAAGCAGTGCTAAGTGGATGTAAGGAGAGAGAGAGAGAGAGAGAGAGAGAGAGAGAGAGAGAGAGAGAGAGAGAGAGAGAGAACACCAAGGACTTTACATAAAATACATAAAATAGAACCGCTCATTTCTATTTTTTCCTTGTTGTTTTGAGACCTTCAAACACATAATGAATCAACATCATCATTGCTCCCCACTCTCCCTCAAACCTGTCCAGTATCCCACAACCCTCTTTTCAAAGAATTTTACCTTTTCTAAATTCTTATTGTTTAACATACACAGGCAAACAGACACACACAGATAGACAAACAAAAAAGACAGAAACACACACAGACATATACACATTCTCTCTCTGTCTCTCTCTCTCTGTCTCTCTCTCTCTCTCTGTGTCTCTCTCTGTCTCTGTCTCTGTCTCTCTCTTTCTCTCTCTCTCTCTCTCTCTCTCTGTGTGTGTGTGTGTAAAAATCTAACCTGAGCAATCATGAAAGTGAAATGATCACTACCAATTAAACTATATCCATTTTATCCATGTTTCCTTGAGGGTTTTTTTTTTTTGGATATTTTATTTACATTTCAGATGTTATCTGCTTACCCCATTTCTCCCCCCTCACACCAGGAACCCCCCAACCCAAACCCGCTTCTCTTGCTTCTATGAGGATGTGCCCACATCTACCCTCTCAATCCCACCTCCCCGCCCTCCAAATCTCCCACATTCAGCATCCAGCCTTCATGGGACCAAGGATCTCCTCTCCCACCTATGCCCGACAAGGCCATCCTCCCCTACATATACAGCTGGAGCCATGGGTCCCTCCCTATGTGCTCCCAGGCTGATGGTTTAGACCCTGGGGACCTCTCGTTGGTTGGTATTGTTGCTCTTCCCATGGGGCCACAAACCCTTTCAGCTCCTTCAGTCTTCTCTCTAACTCCTCCATTGGGAACCCTTGATCAGGTCAATGGTTAGCTGTGAGCATCCTCCTCTGAATATGTCAGACTCTGGCAGACCTCTAAGGAGACAGCTATATCAGGCTCTTGTCAGCATGCACTTCCTGACATCCATATCAGCATCTGCCTTTGGTGACTGCACATAGGATGGATACCAAGGTGGAATGGTCTCTAGACGGCCTCTCCTTCAGCTTCTGTCCCACACTTTAGCTCCATATTTGCTCCCTTGAGTATTTTGTTACTCCTTCTAAGAAGGACTGAAGCATCCACACTTGGTCTTCCTTCTTCATGAGCTTCATGTGGTCTGTGAGTTGAATCTTGGGTATTGCAAGCTTCTGCACTAATATCCAATTATCAGTGAGTCAATACCATATGTGTTCTTTTGTGATTGGGTTACCTCACTCAGGATGATATTTTCTAGTTCCACCCATTTACCTAAGAATTTCTCCAATTCATTGTTTTTAATAGCTGAGTAATACTCCATTGTGTAAATGTACCACATTTTTTTATCCATTCCTCTGTTGAAGGACATCTGGTTTCTTTCCAGCTTCTGACTATTATAAATAAGGCTGCTATGAACATGGTGGAGCATATGTCATGGTGGAGAATCTTCTGGGTATATGCCCAGGAGTGGTATAGCTGGGTCCTCTGGTAATGCTATGTCCAATTTTCTGAGAAACGGTCCAACTGATTTCCAGAGTGGTTGCACCATCTTGTAATCCACCAACAATGGAGGAGTGTTCCTTTTTCTCTGCATCCTCGCCAGCATCTACTGTCACCTGAGTTTTTTATCTTAGCCATTCATTCTGACTGGTGTGAGGTGGAATCTCAGGGTTGTTTTGATTTGCATTTCCCTGATGACTAAGGATATTGAACATTTTTTTTTATTATCTAAAAGGAATCTCTCCATGTAGAAATTTCCTTACCATATTTATAATGTAATTTCTAATATGATGTCTTCTGTATGAATAAAATATTAAATTTCTATCAATTGTATAAAACTTATCCCAAAAAAAGATGCAGTTATCCATTATGGCTCTCAGTCTCCCTAATGCTGCAATACTTTAATATAGTTCCTCATGTTGTAGTGAGCCCCACCCATCCAGTAATTTTGTTGCTACCTCCTAGCTGTAATTTTTTTACTGTCATGAATCATAATGTAAATATCTGAAATGCAAGATATCTGACACATTAACCCCTGTGTGGGGTGTGACCCACAGGTTGAGAATCCTTAGAAGGACTGTGTTTCAAACTTGAAACATTTTGTCATCAAATCTGTTTTTTGCTTTCATCTATGCATATTTTTTCTGCTAGAAGCTTGCTTTCTTTCCCTCTTTATTCACTTTATATCTGGATTGCAGCCCCCTCCCTACTCTCCTTTCAGTCCCACCCTCACATCCTTTTCCCCAACTTTTTTTTCTTCTCAGAGAAGGGGAGGCCCCCACATGGGTACCAACATGTTCTGCCACATCAAGTCTCAGAAGGACTAAGTGCATCCTCTCGCACTGAAGCCAGATAAGGCAGCCCAACTAGGGAAAAGAGATCCAAAGATAGGCAACAAAGTTGAAGTCAGAGACAGTTCTAGCTCCAATTGTTAGGAGACCCACATGAAGATCAAGCTGCATGTCTGCTACATATGTGTAGGAGGCCTAGGTCCAGCCCAAGCATGGTCCTTTGTTGGTGGTTTAATCTCTGCAAGCCCCATTGGCCCTGATTGGTTGACTCTGTGATTCTCCTTGTGGTGGTGTCCATGAAATCTCTGGCTCCCCCAATCCTTTCCCCTGCTCTTCCACAAGACTCCCCAAGCTTCAATTAATGATTGGCTCTACAGCCAAACAGGTCTCTCCATATGGCTTCATCAGCTGCTGAATGATGCCTCTCAGAAGACAGTTATATTGGGCTCCCGTCTACAAGTAGAGCAGAGCATCATTAATAATGTCAAGGATTTTTTTCTGGGAGACTCATCCCCACAGGATGGGTCTCAAGTTGGACAAGTCATTGCTTGGCCATCTTCAATCTCTGCTTCATCTTTATTTCTACACATATTGTATGCAAGGCAAATTTTGAGTTGAAAGTTTTGTGGGGAAGTTGTACCTTCATATACTGGAAGTCCAGTCTGGCTATAAGAAGTGGCTACTTCAGACTTTGTATTCCCCAATGCTAAAAGCTTTCTTACAGTGTAATATAAAATTTTTCTTAAGACTGAAAGTGGGCAGTAGCCAAAGGGACCATTATAATGATCTATGTAATATCCAGGTTTTATAATTTAATAAAGTATCTAGAGAAGACAGCTTTTCTTGGGGTCATCTTCTTCCTAAGTTAGACTCACTTGGACTGATTCTTATAAGAAAAGATGATAGTGTATGATCGTTTTTTATTAGATACAAAATTTTATTGATAGAAAAATTAAAAGTACAAGGCTTAGACCCAGTCCTTCTATAACTGTTATTATAATCTGATCTGAGATGTTTAAGCCTGTGAGTTATAGGCCTAATAGCAAATTCATGGCTCTGAGTTTATTGTTAGGATGTTTTCAGATAATTTAATTAGAAGTAGTCGAGAATAGTTAAAGTATAATAGTCCAGATTACATAGATAGTTGGTTTTCAAAAACATCAGAAATTCATGGAATGTGACATTTAATGTTATTTATTCTTTTGTTGTTGAGATATATCTGCTCCTAACAGCTCCTCTTTTTTGGATTCAAAGAGGAAATTGAGTGCCTTTACCTCCAGGTGACTTAGTATATTGTGGCTAGGTGGCCACTGGGCAGACATTGCCTATCTCTCCTGCAGACTTGTACCATCCTTGAGAGGACACAAGTTACAAGTTAGGACAGCTTAGTTTAGACGAGACAAAATAAGCTAGTCCTTAATAATTCCTGTTTTTCAAGGCCTGTCAGAATATCCTGGGCCAGAAGGCTGAAGATAGACACTCCAACTTCCTGATTTACAGGAGCTATATAGGTAGGCAGTACATTCTGTCTCAGTTCTGGAAGCTGTGTTAGACTTTCTATATTTTCATAAAATGTTGGTCATTCTCAAATTTCTGATGGGGTTGAAAGACTTTTTATAGTCTCATAGCCAACCCAAGCTATTTAACATTGAGAGAACATTTTTGAGAAGATAGTTTTCAGATAGTATACAAGCTAAACCAGGACATAAGTCAGGTGTGGAATTATAAGTTTTTAAGTTAAGATAGATAACAGGATATTCTATTTAATTGTCAAAGATGATGGACTGAATGTTAGGTGTATCTTATACTTTATAATTTACAAAATGGTAATAATCATGCTCAATTTACATCTGAGATAAAGGAGCCTTTTAACTGGACAGGAAAGGGGAAATGTATATTGATGTCTATATGCACGTGAGGGCAGACACAAGATAAGGTGAGATCCTTTGATTGGGCAGTGGAAAAACTAGGTGGGCATAGATTTTAGAGATGGGGAGAAAGGGGAGAAAGGAGAAGGAAAGAAAATGGAGGAAGAGAAAGATGATCCAGATTCAATGTGGCTTTAAATAGCCACAGGTAGCTATGAATTATAGGATAATTTGTCTTATCTAGGTGGGCAATTTATATCAGTATCAGTTGGCTCTGTGTAAATTGTGTGGACATTTTGTGGGGTGAAAATTTACTGATATAAATCTGACTTATAAATTACAAGCCTCTAGAGTTTTGATTTTTACCGGGTGGCTGAGATTTGGGACCAATGACCACAGCAGTTGGGTAGCTGGGAATGTGAGTAGAATCTGAAGCAAGAGAACCATGATCAGTCGCTGCATGGGGCTAGCCATGGAGGCAGCGGGATTGCTGGGGCCTGAGAGTAGCTGGGTATAGTGCCAGATGGTACATTTTTTAAATATTTCTTGCAACATATGTCTGGTGTTTATGCTCATATGTGTGTGCAATTATATATGCTGAGCAGATGAGGACTTCTAGTTTCCTCCTCTATCACTGCCTGCTTTATTCTTTTGATAAAAGGGTCTCCCTGTGAATGTGGAGCTCATGTGTATTAGGATCTGAACTAGGGTTCTAATAGAAATCTAGCAAACACTCTTAATCACTGAGTGATCTGTTCACTTCCTGAGGCAAGGTTTTTATACAGAAGCACAAGTTATCAGAATAGTGTCAAGTTTCTTAGCAACACAAAAGAACTAGAAAGCCATTTTAATCTATAAATATAATAATCTGTATTCATTCTTGAATTCCATATTGAGCTAGTTTACTACTCTATTCCTAAGGTAGAATACATGTTTTAAGATTTATTTTTTTAGTTTGGCATGGTACTACAGACTTTTCATCTTATTACTTGGTACACAGAACCAAAGGTCATTGAATTTGAGCCCAGCTTTGTCTATGTATCAATATGCCAATGTGGTTATATAATAAAATCCCATCATTAAAAAAGGAATTTTTATTTTAACTGTGTTTACATATGCTTCTGTGTATGGGTATATACACAATTCTCACAGAGGCCAGAGAAAAGTATTAGATCCCCTGGAACTGTAATTATGGTTGGTGGTGACACATCTAATATAGGCTGTGGGATTCAAACTCGGGACTTCTGGAAGAACAATGTCTGTTCTTCACAACAGCTGAGCCATGTCTCCAGGCTCTAAGATAAATTTATCATAGCAGTAAATAACTTACATAATTTTCCTTCTGTGGACTTTTGTGGAATTTTGCCAGGGAAATTTGGGAGTGAGCAAAGAGGACAGAAAGCATAGAATCTTGAAGCAGTAACACAACTGAAGCAGTATACCTAGATATAAGCAAGAAAAATCAATGCAACGAAAAAGAAATAAACTGATAATTTCTGTCTTGAAAAATATAATGAATATAATACAGGAGAAAAAAACCTGTAACATCAGTGATAACCCAGCTTCAATGACCCTTTCACAATCATAAAGATGATCAATCACTTTAATTTAGTCAAAATGTTTTTACAATTCTATTGAGTGGATATCAAAAAATACACATTATTTTGTCTCAATAATGGGATATTTTATCAAGTTCCTTATGTAGATTTTAAAGAAAATTTTGAATAAAAAACTGGCTACTTACATCCAAAGGACTTAAGACCAACCACGGGATACTTATCTGTCCATGTTTACTGTTGTACTGTTCACAATAACTATGAAATGAAACCAGCCTAATATCCAACAACACAATAAAGGAATAAAGATGATGTGTTTCATATTGCCTACAGTTAGGGTCAGATGCTAATAAGAATGAAAAAATATCATTGACAAAAATTTCATTGAACAGAAAATCATATCAATGTTTAGAACAAACGATGTATTTCTTTTTTAATGTATTTCTTTAGTATTAGAAATTTATATGCAAACTGTGTATAATCATAGTGTGAAAGTTGAAGACTATGGGGCAGAAGGAAGGTGACAGAGATAAAGAATTATGTGGAGGAAGATAAAATATCACAGATATATATATATATATATATATATATATATATATATATATATATAGAGAGAGAGAGAGAGAGAGAGAGAGAGAGAGAGAGAGAACTATCAGGATTGAGAGTTGAACTAATAAGAGAAGGGAAGAAGGAAAGGGGAATTGAGACAAAGGGGCTAAAATGTGCAAAGTTCAATTATATATATATATATATGAAAATGTTATAATGAAAACACTTATTGTGAATGTAGACTGAAGAGAATAAATTTATTTCTATTTTTTATTTGGAGCAGAAGTTTTTTTAATTAACTTCAAAACCTCAGTTGAGATGAGAATTAAAGAGCCTGTTTTCAACCACAATGTCCGTTTTGGTCCAAGGGGAATTCAATGGCTTGTTTGCCCATGTGATGCAGCCTGGGAGAGGTACTGAAATGTCACCCAGCTAGTTTAAATACATTTGGCTGGTTTTGTATGTCAAACCCTTGAGTTGCAAGTGCCAAAGTGGCGTGGTTCAAGAGGTTGTGTCAAATAAGCAGGACTACTTTTTAAAAAGACAATGGCAACCATAAGAACTTTTTTTTTTTTAGTAGAGAAAAATAAAGAATGAAATACATCAGAAATGCACAAAGGTAGAACACAAATATAAAAGGAAAAGTGGCCAAAGACACTGCTATTGATGATGAGCCAAACTTTGCCTTGTGAAACTGTCTCTGCAAAAGTAAACTCATAGCAGCGGGCTGGTTCAGGAAACTTTTAGTGCACTTTTTACACAGGCCAGTGTGCACTCTGGAAATGTGAAAAGCTTCCTGTCACCTTCAAAACAGAAGTTTCTGAGATTTGGAACTTTCTGATTGGATTCCTGGAACAGGGTTATGAGGTGCTTCCTGAGAATGACAGTTATTGTAACTTTGGATTAAATGATTGATATTACTTAAATGTGTGTCTTATAAGAGGAAAAGAAATAAAGACAAAATGAGAGGGCCAACACATGAACAACAAGGAGGAAAAGCACAATGGAAAGGCAGAGAGAGAGAGAGGCAGGACAAGAGGATGGAGTTAATGGTGGTAATGAGTCTTCCCAAGCCTGGGAGCTGTGTAGGAACCAGATCTGCACATCACCTCTCAACTGCTGGACTAAGACATGTCAGTACAATTGAACAAGGAAGGGGTAGCCAGACATTAGGGAACCATATTAGCAGTAAATATCAAGTGCTTCTCAACTCAATATTCTGTTTATAACTCAAGAGAGGCAGAGGCCAACAAAAGGAGAAAGTGAACCAAAAATTCCAGTAGTCAAAACCCAGAGGAATGTGTAGGCCTGTGGCTGTAAGAATGTTTAAGAAAGACCTAGTAATAAAATTAGAATCTGATAACATTCTTGTTGTGGGTTACTAACTGGTTCCACTAAACAAAACTGGCAGTCAGACAAGAGCATTTTTTTAAGTCTTTCAGTGTTCCTTATTTCAAATGATATGATAATGTCTTTGCTGCATTCCAGCAGCAAACAGGCCACTGAAACACAAAGGGAAGAAGCTGTTCCTTTTCTGTTATGTTTGAAGGGATATTTTGAGAAACTGTGCTCCTGTGGTACCAAGGACCTGCAGCAGGCCTTGGAGGGAATCCAGTGACAAGCACTGAATCCTTGTTTTCCTAATGTAATGTGCTGTATGCTCTATGTTGTTGACCTTTGCACAGAGTCTCATTGTTCTTTCTCCATAAATTCTTGTCTTTTATCCTTAACTTCTTCTTCAGCAGCATGTCAGCTCAGTTCAGTTCCCTCTGATAAATCAAACTGACTTCTGTTTCTTTGCTTTGAACAGCTCTGTAGAGTCAGAGCCATGTGTTATGACTTAGACCAGTGAAAATCATTAAGAACCCTGAGGTTTGGGCTAGAAGGAATAGTTACGGGCTAATTTCACTTAACAGACTTCCTTATTGGTAAAGTCTGGTTTGAGGGCTGTTTTGTTTTGTTTTTGTTTGTTTGTTTGTTTGTTTGTTTTTATAAGGCAGCCACTTGTTTAGCTAGAAACCTATTTTTTCATGCTTTCCTTTTAGAGTTTATGGCCCATAAAATATAAGCATATATTTGATAACTATGTCTATAAAAACGTTGCTTCTAAAGATTCAATTTCAATTTTCTACATTTTGCTTAGTTTTCTTCATAGTGGCATTGTGCTTGTGGAGTCAGAATTGCAAAGTCCAAATTATATTTTCAAGAAAAAATTTGATTTCCAAATATATGAGAATCAAATTTCCATGTTAAAGATGGTAAATGGAAATATAGGTCCTCATATCAGGTCGTGTATGCTGCCTAAATGATGGCTCAGTTTCTGACAGATCTTGGAGTCTGGGTTACTTGAGACTGCTGGTCTTCCTATGGGGTTGCCCTCCTCCTCAACTACTTCCAGCTAATTCAACTACAGGATTCCCTGGCTTCTGTCCATTGGTTGGGTGTGAGTATCTGCATCTGACTCTTTCAGCTGCTTGTTGGGCTTCTCTATGAGGATAGCCATGCTAGGCTCCTGTCTGTAAGCACATCAGTGGTAGTGGTAGTGGTAGTGGTAGGCCTTGGAGCCTCCTCTTGAGCTGGATCCCCAGTTGGGCCAGACACTGGACTTCTTTTCCCTCAGTCTCTTCTCCATTTTTGTCCCTGCAGTTCTTTTAGACAAGAACAGATCTGGGTCAGAGTTTTTGACTGTGGGATGATAATCCCATCCCTCCACTTGATGCCCTGTCTTTCTACTGGAAGTGGACTTTACAGTTCCCTCTCCCCACAGTAGGGCATCTACAAATTGGCAAAGAAAAAGTCGAAGTATTACTATTTGCAGATGATGTGGTAGTATTCATAAGAAACCCCAAAATTTTACCAGAGAATGTCTACAGATCATAAACAACTTCAGCAAAGTGGCTGGATATAAAATTAACTCAAATCAATAGCCTTTCTTTATACAAATGATAAATGGGCTGAGAAAGAAATTATGAAACCAACACCTTTGCCAATAGTCACAAATAATATAAAATATCTTGGGGTGAAACAAGTGAAAGATCTATATTACAAGAACTTCAAGCTCTCAAGAAAGAAATCAAAGAAGACCTCAGAAAATGGAAAGATCTCTCATGCTCATGGATTGGTAGAATTAACATAGTAAAAATGGCCATCCTACCAAAAGCAGTCTACAGATTCAATGCAATCCCCATCAAGATTCCAACACAATTCTTCAAAGACATGGAAAGAGCAATTCTCAAATTCATTTAAAAAAAAAACAGAATAGTGAAAACAATTGTTAACAATAAGAGAGCTGTTTCCTTAATTTAAGTGAAACACTAAAGCTAGTGAGTTCTGACACCCAGAAAAAGAGAGCAAAACTGTGTTAACTCTCTGTTGACCATTGCTCTACACCCTCTGGGTTACATCTGTGTTTCAGTTTTACTTGGGTCTGCCTCCTCCTTTCTCAAATCTACATTTTAATATTTCCTAATAGTGGCAACAGCTCTACAGCTAAACATAACCCACTCTTTGGCAGGCTCTCCTGCTGTCACAGTCTGTGTTCCAGAAAATCACATTTGTTTCTTACAGCTGACCAACTTCTTCTCACATCTTCTCTCCTTCCTTCAAAATCACACTTGGGAAGAGGAAATGTGCACACACACAGTCAAGTGGAACCACAACATGGATTATTCCATTTCTTATGCAGGTGTTCTGATTGTGTGTCTATCAGTCTCTACTTCTCTTTCTTAAAATCCGTCTACACTTTGGATTTGTGGAACTGAGCATCATGGTATTTAATGAAAATTGTCAAGTTTCCTCCTCCACTTTATACAGAAAGGCTCTTTTCAATGAGAGTGCTTCCTGAGAAAGTAAATGACTTTAGAATAGATATATACTTTAACATGCAATGAGATTTGACCATCTTAGGTCACTTTCAGTCATAAGGGATCATGGGAATCATGAGCCATTATGGTATCCCACTGGCTAAAAATTGTTATTTCACTATGGGTTTTTTAGATACTAAAGGCTTTGGCGACATAGACACTATTTAAAAAGTGATATGCACTTCCATTCTATGCTTAAAAAGTCACAAAGTTACAGGAGCTCATGTTAATATTATGAGAATGATTTATTTATTGCCTTGCCCCACAAGGTGTTTGCAATTATCCTAACAGAAGTTCAACTCAGCAAAACCATTTTATGGGAGAAGCCAAAATAAGAAATTAGCTTTGTGTTGAAAAAGAACCCATTTTGGATGAGTTGGTGGCATCGATGATAGTTGCCTTCCTTAACAGGATTGGGACACCTAAATCCTGGAACACATTGCCTTATCCAGAGGGAAAGAGAGCATTGCTCTGAACCCTTTTTAAGTTTTAGAGAACAAACTTTTCTGAGGTGAAGCAATGGTGTTCTTTTGATTGGAAGCTGTGAAGCAAGAGCCATTCTGGGCTCCAGATCTTCCTGCTAACCACTGACCTTCAAGACAGTTGCTACTGCCAAGTGGACAGAGACGGATTATTTTCTAGTTCCCAGTTTCTGAGTTGTGCACAGTAGGTTAGACCAGCCCAACAAGTTGACTTTGTATGTACTACTGTGAAATGGTATAATCAACACATTTTTCTTACTGGACATGGCAGCAGAAAAGAAGAACAGACTCTGTTCATTGATCTGCTGAAACCTTGGTCTAAAATAAATCTTTCAACCTTTGAGTTATAAGGACTGTAGTTTTCCTAGGGCAGTGACAATATTTTAGTTTGCCTCCTGTGAAAAGCCAAAACTTAGGTTTCAGTAGACTCGTATATTCAGAGATGCTAGAGATCATTCTTAGCTACCTACTATTTGATTAATCATGACTTTGTCTAATCTTAGAGTCTTCTGCTTTATGTGCTCAAACTATCTCCAATAAAATATTTGTTTTGATGAATGTAAAAGTAGAATAAATTGAGACTCTTTAATGAGTTTTCTCCTGCTTACATATAATCTAACATACCTTCTGGTCTAGCCGATGGATAAGAGGGAAGATGACATCATGTTGGTAATGTAGCGTCATGCACATGGCCTTGCTCTCTTACACTTTTGCTATCACCAACAAAACATAACACTAGCTTTCTGGTCCAAAGACACGAGATAAGTATAGGTAAGAAATACTTGACTGTTATGAAAATACTTCCTGTGAAGAAAAAACTCAGCTCATATAAGTTGATTCTTAAAGGGTGAGGATTTGTAAGCAAGAAGTAGTCTGACCAATACACACTTGGACAAAGTGTAATATCAGAAAAGATGTATACTTTTATAGCAATTTATTATAATAAATATGTAAATATAATACTTTTGAGCAACTAATCTTCACAAATTTATAACTAAACTAAGAATTATAATAACTAAACTAATTATAATAACTAAACTCAGAATTATCTATTTAATGGCATTTTCAGAAACTCAATGTACTCTATTTAAAAATAAATCCACCTTTTAAATTATATTAATTTTATATTTTGAAAGTAAAATTAATACTCCAATAACTTCTACCTTAATACCCCAACTGTTTGTCAAGAATCTATTTATCTACATAATCTCATTTAGAACACTATTGTTATATCCAGGTCTTGGGGTCTCCAAGAGATCATAAAGAATTGCCATATCTGCTGTAGAGAAATGTAAGAGCCTTTAATTCAAACCCAGGTTTGGACCATAAATTGCATAGAGCAAAGTTGTGGTCCCATGTCTAGGGGTTTAGGGAACATATACAAGCAGGTTACATGGGGGCTTCAGGGTTACACAGCAAATAAGGGAAGCTGTAATGTTTTTACAAACTGGTTACAGCTGCCTGGAAATGCTTAATTGGCTTGATTTCTCTCTAAGAATGTGTGGTTTTTGCTTTTCCCAAGGCCATAAGCCACCTGTGTTAGGGAGTGCCTGGCCATCTATCAGAGAGAAAGCCAGCTTCAGGTAGCATGGAGGCTGAAAGCTGCATTTGCTTATCTATTCTCAGACTGATACAGTGGTTCCAGGAGGGGGGTTCACACTTATGGAGGAGTTGCTATTGGAATGAGGATTTGTGGGCCCTTGGTGCCAGCTGCCTTTTGGGAGAGTGAGGCAAGAATGGGGTTGGGTGTATGCTTCTGTGTGTGCTGAGGCAAGCGCCAGCCACTCAGTTTCTAGGGCCAGCGTTAGCTGCTTGACTTCTTCACTATGATTGCAGCTCAATTCTTTTCCCTTAGAACGAGAGAAAGACTATATTTGGAAGTATTTGCTGTGATCAGTCTCTCCAAGATATAATCTTTCCAAGTTCTAAAAACTGTAGATACAGAGTATACAGTTTTTATGTCATAAAATGATGTGTTCTATACTGTGTAGGAAGTTAAAGACTAGAAATGACTGATTTTCCTGAAGTTATACGTTGTCCCTGTTTGTAAGTATTATGGCTCAAACATTTACGTGACTTTCTCTTCCACTGAGTTTTGATAACCCTTCCTAACTAAGCAGATTGATAACCAGGCTTTGGACCACAGCATTCTCACCTCTTCTTGCATGCAGCGACCATCTCCAGTCCACTCCTTCAGAACTGAAGTATGTGTCAACACCTTATACAATGTTCTTCACATGCTGACACACGCCTTCTCTCACTCCTACTAAAGAACATTCTGCTTATATCTACAAAGAACAGTAATGAGAGTTCTCTCTGTTGAAGGAAAGCAGGAAGCAGAAGAGATGTTAAGTGTGTTTTAAGATAAGACAGTGGGACTCATGGATAGTTGACAATGAGGTCAACAGCTAGATCCCAACCAAGATAGTATTGTTGTAAGAACTGAATCTTTCATTCATCAATTTGATGTGTTAATGAATAAAGCATGCATTTGACATTTCAGGATCCTTTAAGGGAAAATTGTCACAAAGTCTATTTATCCAGAGTAGAGATTGTCAGTAAGCGTAATATATCAGAATCCTGATTTCAGCCTTGTTCTCTTTCATCCGATTTAAATCATTCATCATATTTCAATTTTAAAATTTATCACAGACCAGACACCCTCTTAGTTGTAAATGGGATGCTAATGAACATGTAAGGTTGAACATGTAAGGTGTCCTCCTGAAGCTCACATTCCACTGACAGGGATAAATCACTAATCACTAATGGTATTGTAGCTTATCATTATTCAAACACTATATAAAAGAAAATAAATACAGAACTTGGTGAAAGCCCACAAATTAATATACTTGGTAAAAGAGAAGAAAGTGGCATTTAGCTAACATGCAATTACAGAGCTAGAGTTAATAAATAAAATTTTCTGAGGGACGACTTTTTTTTTTAAGGGAAAACTTGTAAGGAAGAAAACAACAAATGTTTCTAAGAATTTGGAAAATGAGACACACACTTCCAGAGCCTCTTACCACAAAATATCATGGAGCATGCTTTCAAAAAAGGCAAGTTTGGTTTTATGCAGACTGGACATTTAAAGACAGCTTGGTAGGAAGAAAAAATGTGTATTTATGCAAAAATTCTAAAATAATAATATAGAAATGGATTAGTAGGTTTTAGATAATTTTGTCAATGTAAAACTTTTTAAGTTATTTTATTCATTTACATTCCAGTCATTGCCCCCTCACAGTTCCTCATGACATTCCTTCTCCCCTTGCCTCTGATGTATATTCTAACAATGTGGATGGACTGAATGTGGAATACTGATTATAATTGTGACAAAAGTCAACTTTAAAAAAAGAATTTTCTAGTTTGTCTGAAGGTTTTAGAGTTTTATTCCATTATAGAGGTCAGGCTGTGGCAGTATAGAGATATTCATGCCCTGGTAGTCAGTTTGCAGAGAGAAATCCTGGGAAAGATTTCCATCTTTCCTCTTTTATTCCATCTGGGCTCCCAGCCCATTTGATTATATGCCTCATTCAGACAAGATCTGAATCTCACCTGAAAATATGCTAGCATATGTCCATAGGTTTTGGATTCCTATTCTCTTAAGTGTCTCTCAATTAAATCAAGTTTATAATAAGCTAGCCCCCAGTCCTTGTCAACTCAACACTCAAACACATCTTTAACTATATTTAAACTTAAACTTAAACTTTATTCCAGACTACCCAAAATTTTCATATTCAACTCAGAAATGCAAATTACTTCCAGTCCATTACAATGAATTTTATAATATTAATAATTGCAACTATGCAAAAGGTCAAGTTCAAAGTCTCCTCTGAGATTTGAGAAATGTTCTTATCCTTGCATACATATAACAAAAACATAACTGCTTGTTTTACTTCTAAGATACAGGGAGGGGGCTTGGTGTAAGGACTCCCATTCTAAAGGAAAAGAATTGGAGAGTGTAAAGAAGGATGAGAACAAAATAATAATAAAAACTAAAATCTAAGCTGTCTGTATTTTAACTTTTCTACAATAAAATACACTGTAAGTTTAAAAGGCAATAAACCATTTTATTTTCTATCATCTTTCAATGACTTTCTTTTAAATTGCTGTATATCCATATTTTATGCTAAGTCTTTTTATCATTTTTTTTTGTTTCACAATAAATACTTTGCCCATAATTTTAACAATGATGCAATGTCAAATTTTTTCATCTTTTATTACATTTCAAAAACTTAAAAGCATGGCTGCTGATCAATGTCAGTGGATAAGTTCTGTTTATGTTTCTGTATAAGAAATTCTAGAAAATAAAGTCATAGTTATAAGATAATTGTATCTCTATTCAGTAACGGCCATCTAATTGTCATAAAAATTACACATCTGGGAAAACTGGCCATGGTATGAAATCACCAGGTTTACTCTAAGGTTTTGTTTTGGATTCAAAACCAGTACTAATTATTGAGCTATTTAAACTGTGCTTTATAAACAGGTTAGTGGGTTCAGAGTATTTACAGACTATATGCCAAACTTGGTTTGATTAAGAGTCTGAATTTGTTTTTCAGTGTCAAGAAATCCACATAAATTTTTATGATTGACAAGCAGGCTGTGTTCCTTCCCCTAGACTGAAAAGTGAATTATATATCTCTACTTTTGAATAATAAACACACACAATGTAAACAAAGTGAAAGGACTTTGCTTGCTTGTTTTCCAAGTGTCTTAACTGAGAGAAAATAACCAGAGAAAAAACAGGCTTCTCTGTTCATTTACTTTTAATATTTATCAAGAAAGCTTCCTGTGACTTAATATTCTTGTGGCTTAGTGTGGTCATTTTTCATGAAATTAGATTCTATATTCTTAGATGTATAAAACCAAGACTTT
Source organism: Rhabdomys pumilio (assembly GCA_030674055.1). Taxonomy (NCBI): domain Eukaryota; kingdom Metazoa; phylum Chordata; class Mammalia; order Rodentia; family Muridae; genus Rhabdomys; species Rhabdomys pumilio. The sequence goes on along the minus strand of JANHMN010000004.1, from coordinate 130,152,356 downwards.
TCTGTTATTTCTATGTCAGTTAGCCTTTAAAATAAACAATATACATCATTTACACTATTGAGTTATATACATTTGTTACATTTTATTATTATTATTATTATTATTATTATTATTATTATTATTATTATTGTGAATAGTATGGCTGTATAATATTTATTGTATGCTGGTTATTAACTGAATTTTAAGGTTCTTCAATATTACAAATAGCCTGTACGTGAACAAGTTCTAGACTAGTTATAATTTTAGTCATCAAATTGTAAATCTTGAAAGCAAGAAAAAGAAAGTTATACATAAATAAACAGTAAGGAGTGATAGTTTTTAGTAATATCTTTATTTACATATTTTTATACATTATACAAAAATTATTTTGTATTCAATGAAATTGGATTTTAATAACAAAATGATAAAGCTAAGAAAACTATAGAACCTAGAAAGAAAGCTATTGATATTACTTTTCTAAATGTTCATACTGTCAAACTGTCTTCTAAACATTTATGTTTATATCTATAGACTTTTGCTGCCCCCAGTCAGAGAAGCTTGTTGTGTTGGGTAGTGATTAGTGAAAAGAGGCACTACTATTCAAAGTATTGAAAATAAGTATGATGACTTTCGAGCCATAGATGATGCACCTACATCAATCTTCTCCTGTTATGGCTCAGAAATATCTATGTAGAAGGAACAGAAGAATATGGGAGCCAAAGTCCATGTAGAGTGCTATGAAGTGGTGTCTTCTGCATGGACATGGCTGCAACACATATGGACTCACTGCCATTGTGGTTATCTTCATAAAATCTGTAAATCAAACCAGGTAAGCTTTCTGAATGGAGGCTGAAGGGGCTGCTAAGTCACCACCCCTAGTTCTATTGGTGGTTGATGGCTGCTGGGTAAAGATGAGTCACTTTTCTTTAAGAGTATGACCTCTGGTGGGTCTCCTATTCCCCAATAGATAAACCAAAGCCTATTCACATATAGGTAGCACAAACAGAACTTGGAGGGTTAATTTTGTAAATAACTGTGTAGTGAAAGAATATATGCAAGTAAATAAATATTAAAAACTAGGCATGAAGGTAGGAGAGAGATGTGATGGATGTCCTTGGGAAAACTGGAGGTAAGATGTGGGGTGAGGATATAAATAAAATGTATACCTATCTGAAAATTTGTAAGGATAATTAAAAACAATAACTTAATAAAGCAAGCAACATGAAACTAAACTAAAGGTTTATTTTAGATAAAAGCTGTCAAATTGTCTAAGAACTTACACCAAATATAAAACAAGAAAAAGACAAATTTAGCCACAGACAGAGCAGTGTGAATTTTACATGTCATAATCAGTGTATGTCAGCTCTCCACTTGTTCTTCAATATCTGCGCTGTTGTTTTCTTTACCTTGCCATAGTTCCTGATAGCAAGCCATGAAGGTGTGTGAGCTAAACTAAAAGTCATTAGCTTCCATTTGGTTTCACCAGTAGAAATCTAATCTGAAGTTGCGGGGTGGAGAGAAGATAACAGACACTACGAAGTACATTCCTATATCCCTGTAGGATCACTGCAACCTGGTTGTTCTCTTTAGCTGAAGTGAATAGAAAATGATAGGTAGACACCTCAACCAGGTTTTCTCTTATTCTTTTCATTCAGTTCTCATATGCTTTCCTACACTTGTCTTTAAGTGGGATACTACCAGCTCCCAAACTGTTATCCCCTGAAGTAGCATATTATCTATGGTATTTTCCATAAAGCCTCATAATGTTTTTCAAAAAAGATTTCCTCAAACATATGCATTATATTTCTTTCGTTGACAGTTTTCAATACCCATGTAACAGGTACCTAAATATGTACTGACTGCCAAGCCTATGTGTATTATCAGACATAGAAATAACATCATTAGTGTATACTAAGATTTTAATTTATATGAACTATATCTGACACTGCATAGTTAAAACCCTATATATTATTTTTAATAGAAAGAAATAAAGAATAATTCTTTCTGGGATTTGAATAACCCAAAATGTTCTCTCTTTTCTCACAGCCAGTTAATGTATTATTAGATTTTTTAATATGCTTATAAAACTGTCCCTTGGTAACGTAAATGTAGTAAGAGGGAGTCCCATAATGTAGACTTCTAAGTTTTCAGATGAACATTTGTTTTGACTCTTGGCCAGTTGAACTTGCAGATGCATAAAATATTTGTCCATGATCAGATTTCACTAAAATTCGAACTTTGCCAAAATATATATTTGGTCTAAACCTGTATTATTTCCTCTTTCAAAGTTGGAGTTAAATGTAATTTTCACATCTATTTTAACTTTATATTATTCATCTCTTTAATTGAAAAAATAAATGTTTTTTGGAATTTCCTTTTAGAAGTTGGTTTTCATGAATTGATGACACTGTATTCTTGTGACTTATAATGCCTTTACGATAAATCTTTGAAGTCAGCTGTGCTTGTCTCTCTTCCTTTAATTAACGGTGAAAATTCAACTGAAATAATTAGGTTGTTCTATAGTTACCATCGTGTCACTTACTTCTCATCATATAGGAGCTTCTGGAATGTTCTATAAGTTTTCATCCAGTGTGTGCTTTTAAACCAGCTCTCTTCTTTCCTGACCACATATTTTCCTTCCTTTTAATCCATTTTAGTTTTTCTACTTTTCCCTTTAGAACTTGATGTTTTGAGATTGTCAATGTAGAGCTGAACTTTGTATTTTTCTAAACATTAGAATCTGACCTTGTGTTTGTCTAAACAGTAGAATCTGACCTTAAATAAACTTTAAATGAATAACTACCATGGCATCAGACAGCCTAAGAATGGGTGCACTATTACTATTACAACTTACTCCTTTTTGTGCTAATTGTTTCTTTATGAGACCGCGGTGGCTCACAGCTCCTATTTATTTGCACTTATCTTAGTGCCTTTAAGCAGTGCACTTATAGCCATACATATGCATTGATTTATTTTGGCTCATATTTCCAGATATGCTCCTCATGGTAGAGAAATCAAGGTTCTAGAAGCTTGAAGAGCTTATCACATTGCACCTATAGTTAGGAAGAGGAGTGCAATGAATGCTTAGTTCTTCCAGCTTTCCTCTTTTTATATACTCCAGGATCTCAGCTTAGGGAATGATGCCAGTCACAGTGAAGATCTTCCTACTTCATCTTATGTAAGATAATTTTCCCCATAGGCATGCCCAGAGGCCCATCTTCAAGGTGACTCCAGATGCCATTAGGCTGACAATTGAGATTAAAATCTTAGTAGATAAGTTTTTTAAAAAATCTAGAATTTGTGATTATATAGCTGTTTTTAATAAAAGATAGCTTAGAAACAGATTTTTTATCATACAGATGGCTATAATTCTATTTGACTTGTTGAGTGACAATTTGGGAAGCCTTGTCGAGGATGGGACAAAAACTTAGAGCAACAGTGAAAACATGCAGCGTATTACTGACATTGCTTAAACTACTGCCTCTGAAATTAGAGAAAGTTGCTCTCAAAAAAATGTGTGCTGACACCTAAGAAAGTTGCACTGGATGCTACTAGAATCTAGCGGTTTTTTGTAAGACTGTGCATGCAAAAATTTATTACACAGCCTCTGTCTCTCCTTCTCCAAACAGACAAAAAATTCTCTTACCCAAAACATCAGTAGTACCTAAATTGAGAAAACAAACTTTAAACAGGGTGATAATGCAGGGATTCATATTGAGGGGGTTTTAATTATTTTTTAGTAACAACTCAGGATGTGCTTACCTAATATACAGTGTGGATTATCTCTTCAATTTTTCATTGTATCTTTTAATCTGCTTTGGTGATTGTGTGCTTAAATCATTTGTACAACTCAAAATCTGGCTTATTTTCTTAATCCATTTGATTGTGTTTTGTGCATTCGTAACATTTATACATCAGATATCTGCTTTGGGAATATTTTTCTTTTGGTCTCACCTATGATTTTAAATTATGTTTTGCTAATAAATCTTTTCTCTCAGCCTACTTGTTTAAGCTTTTTCTTAATCATCTATTTGAAGACCATTTATTTTCATTTATTGATTGCTGGTTCTTATAACTGTATCTGTTCTTAGCACATACTTAAGCAGTTCTTTTAGGTTATTTTATGGTTTTATCCTTTATATTTAGGTCACAGCTAAATTGCCACTTATATCCTATTTTTACATTATACGGGTATGGATTGTGGGTAGTTTTGCTTGTAGAAAGATGTCAGTCTGTTTTAGGAAAATGTGTTTAAAAGATTATGGGTTGTGAGATGAATAGATGAGTAACTTTGTAAATAAAAAATGAACTAATTGTATGTAGGTAGTCCTACTCCACACTGTTGTGTTTTCTTGATCTTTATATCCATCTTTACACAAAGACAGCTTTGTCCTGGTTATTTTATTCAGTTAAATATTTTTTATTTTTTTAAATTAAAACACATTTACATCATTTTCCTCTTTCCTTACCTTCCTCCAACCCTTCCACATAAAATCCCCTTACTCACATTTAAATTCACAGACTTAGTTTTAATTGTTATTGTAAACATTTGTATCTGTGCATAAATATATAACAACAACCTTCTCAGCCCATTTAGTGTTACTTGTAGAAAAATGATTTCAGGGCTGACCACTTAGCTGAACAATTAAGGACCTCATGCCTGGGCAGTACTATTTATACCACTCTCCACATTACTTAATTCCATATAGTTCTTTCTCTAGAGTTAGGGACCTATGAGATTTCCTCAAATCACATTAGAATGTCTCTTGCACTTGTTCAAGTCCTATTTAGGCAGTCAAATTATTGAGATATCATGTAATTTATAGGAGAAACGATCTCACTTCAGACTTCCTGATGCTATGGCTCTTACAATCTTTCCACCCCTTTCACAATGTTCCCTGAGCTTTATGTCCAGATGTTGTGTTGTAAATGTATTCATTGGCACTGAACACTCTACAATCAATTATTGTCTCCATTTTGATTAGTTGTGGTATTCTGTAATGGTCTCTGTTTATTGAAAGTAGAAGTTTCTTTGATGAATAGTGAGAGCTATATGTATCTGTGGCTATGAGCACAAGTATTTTTGAATGCAATTAGGAGTTCTGCTGGCTTAATAAAATGACTATGGAAGGTTCTCTTAGATCCATGATCAAACTAGCCATGGTCAATGAGAATGTTTCCAGTCACCTACTCTAAGAGGCATGAATCCCCTCCTGTAGAGGGACCTCAAGTACAAATTGACAGCTATTGGTTACTGCCAAGATATCAGTGCCACAAGTGCATCCTTAGGGATATCGTGTAGTGCTCGCTGGGGTGCATAGGCATCACAGTACTATCAGGGGAGTACTATCAGTTGCTTTCTTCCCTTGAAGACTTGCAGAGTAACCTCAAATACCATGCAAAAATTTGGGAATGAGGTTTCTTTTTTTAATTCCTTGAGAAGCCCATGCATTACAGACCTTTTCCTCGATGTCAACCTCTCAATTTCAACTTCATCTTCTGCTGCTGCTTCTCTTTCTCATCCTCTTCTTTTTTCTTCTTCTTTTTCTTCCTTTGTCCAATAAGTCCTGTTAATACTGTCATCATGCTCATGAATACAGGGTTTTCCACTGGAGCATGGGCCATTTACTAGTGGCCACATCCTCTCCAGTAGCTGGCAACTGCCAATAGTTCCTCAGCTGCAGTTGGTTTGTCAAACCCCACTGCCACACTCTATGCTAGAATTTGATTAGCCTAAACTTCTTCGGGTAACTGCCACTACTATAAGTTGATGAGTTAAACCCTTTAAATGCTTTCAAAGAGGTTGTGTAAATTTTAGTGAACCAATTTTGCTATAAATTTATCAAATTTTTGTTTAAAGAGTTCAGATTGTTGGTAACTTTTTAAATTATTCTTTCTCTCAATGTGTTTGTGCATGTGCTTATATGTGTGCTTGTGTGTCTGTGTGTGCTTGTGTGTGTTCTTGGTTAGGGGAGGATGTATGCTATTACACCTGGTAGAGATCAGAGGACAACTCTATGGAGTTGAATCTCGCAACCATCTTTATGTGGGTCCTGTGATTGAACTCAGTTCACCAAGCTTACACAACAAACATCTTTCACCTCTAAGCAATCTTCATTGCTCTTTCAGTATAATTTTTAAGACTTTTTTATTTTTAAGTATTCACGCATATACGTGTGTGTGTGTGTGTGTCTGTGTGTGTGTGTGTGTGTGTGTGTGTGTGTTTATCGATGTGTGAGTATGTGCACTGGAAGATCCCTTGGAATTGGAGTTATATGTGTGAGCTGCTACATGTTCCTATTGGAGCCAAACGCAGATCCTGTGCAAGAGCAGCATGCTCTCTTAAATGCTGAAATTTCATTAGAGATTGCAAGTGCTATCTTAATTGGTGTTGAAAAACAAAACAGTATAACAACAACAGCAAAAAAAACCCAAAACAACACAAAACAAAACAAGACAAAAAACTTACATTTCCAATTTCCAATCGATATTATGATAAACTTTATCTTCCTGAACACACACAAAAAAAATACATAAATTCTTTTCAGGGAATTCCTTATAGTTTTATAAGGCACTGTGCTATATGTGAGAGGAGAAACTCATAGCTCTTCCTCTCAACCCTACAAAGGTTCTTGCTCCACTGTGTTGGTTCAGATGCATAAACTATCATTCAGGAGCCACACTAATGTCCACTACACATTCTGTTACAATTCTCTAGCTTCCATTGTGGCTGAAAGATTTGATTCGTGAGGTAGTAATGCTTCCACATTTATTCACATGTGGTTTGTGACCCAGTGTACATCAGATTTTCTTATTATGAGGATATTGAAATATGTTTCATTTTTATTTCTTCATCTTTAATCAGTTTTGTCTCATACATAGTGAAAATGTTGTAAATATGGTGGTTTATTATATCTTCTTAAATTGATTTATATGAATTGTGCTACATACATGATATGTGACGTGACAATGAAACCCGCTATTTTGTGAATTTAAAAATTACTAAAAGTTTTGTGAAAGAATACCTAGCTATCATTATATAAACCACTTTATTACTGCTAAACAGTTTTATTGGGATCTTGATTTTTTGTTATTAACTTATCTGCTCCAGCTCTATTTTGACTAATGCTAGTATGATCTATTTTTCTTCACATATGCATATATGCATATATATTACTCTTATTAAAAGAAATAATAATGTATATGTAAATATAAAAATCACTACACTTGGAAGGTTGAAATGAACATGCAACACTTAAAAATATAATCTATACTCTGTCCCAATCCCCTCCCCTTTGCCTGTATGAGGGTGCTTCTTCATCCATTCACCTACTCCTGCCTCTCCACTCTAGCATCCCCCTATGCTGGGGCATCAAGCCTTTACAGGACCAAGGGCCTCCTCTCCCATTGCCACCAGACAATGCCATCCTCTACTACATATGTAGCTAGAGCCATGGATCCCTCCATGTATACTCTTTGGTTGGTGGTTTCATCCCTGGGAGCATTGGGTGGTCCAGTTAGTAGATATTGTTCTTCCTATGAGGTTGCAATACCCTTCAAATCCTTCAGTCCTTTCTCTAGCTCTTCCATTGAGGTCCCTGGACTCGGTCCAATTGTTGGCTCTAAGTAGCTGCATCTGTATTAGTCAGGTGCTGGCAGAACCACTTAGAGAGCAGTCATACCAGGCTCCTGTCAGCAAGCACTTCTTGGCATCAGCAATAGTGTGGCAGCTTGGTGTCTGCAGATGAGATTGATCCCTAGGTAGATAGATCTCTGGATGGCCTTTCCTTCAATTTCTGTTCCTTTTTTTTTTTTCCCTGTCTTTCCTATGGACAGGAAGATTTCTGGGTTAAAAATTTTGAGATGGTTACAAATCGAAAGATGGGTGGCCCAATCCTTCAACTGGAGGTCACTAGAGATAGTTTCTAAAGGTTCTTTATCCCCTTTGTTGTGTATTTTGGCTAAAGTCATCACCACTGGGTTCTGTGAGCCGTGCCTTTCCCTGGAGTTGGGACTTTCTAGTGACTTCCCCCAGTTCCCCTTCCCCCACTGCTACATACTTCTATTCAATTTTCTGACCCTCTGTACTTCTCTCCTGTCCCTTCTCATACCTGATCCTGCCCTTCCTTTTTCCCTTACCCTCCTCTTTCCCTCCCTCCCTCTACCTCCTGTGATTATTTTGTTCCCCCTTCTATGTAGGATTAAAGCATCCATACTTTGGTCTTCCTTTTTCTTAAGCTTCATATAGTTTGTGAATTGTTTCCTGGGTATTCTGAGCTTTTGGGCTTATATCCACTTCTCAGTGAGTACATACCATGTGTGTTCTTTTGTGTCTGAGTTATCTCACTCCAGATGATACTTTCTAGCTCCATCCATTTGCCTGAGAACTTCGTGAAGTTATTGTTTTTAATAGCTGAGTAGACTCCATTGTGTAAATGTACCATATTTTCTATATCCATTCCTTTGTTGGGGGACATCTGGGTTATTTCCAGTTTCTGACTATTATAAATATGACTGCAATAAACATAGTGCCGCTTGTGTCCTTGATATATGTTGCATCTTTTGGGTATGTGCCCAGGAGTGGTGTAGCTGGGTCTTCATGTAGATCTATTTTTAGTTTTCTATGATTGTGTTTCAAATTGGTTTTACCACTTTGCAATCTCACCAGCAATAAAGGAGGGTTCCTCTTTCTCCACATTCTGGCCAACATCGGCTGTCACCTGTGTTTTTGATCTTAGCCATTCTGACTGGTATGAGGTAGAATCTCAAAGTTGTTTTGATTTGTGTTTCCCTGATGATTAAGGATGTTGAACACTTTTTCAGGTGCTTTTCAGCCATTCAAGATTCCTCAGTTGAGAATTCTTTGTTTAGCTCTGTGCCCCATTTTTAACAGGATTATTTGGTTTTCCGGAGTCTAACTTCTTGAGTTCTTTGTATATTTTGGATATTAGCCCTTTACCAGATGTAGGGCTGGTAAAGATCTTTTTCCAATCTGTAGATTACCATTTTGTCCTATTGACAGTGTCCTTCACCTTACAGAAGCTTTTTAATTTTATGAGGTCCTGTTTGTTTTGTCAATTGTTGATCTTAAAACCTTAGCCATTGGTGTTCTGTTCAGGAACTTTTCCCCTGTGCTTATGTGTTCAAGGATCTTCCCCACCTTCTCTTCTATTAGTTTCAGTGTATCTGTTTTTATGTGGAGGTCCTTCATTCACTTGGACTTGAGCTTTGTACAAGGAAATAAGAATGGATCGATTTGCATTCTTCTACATGCCAGTTGAACCAGCACCATTTGTTGAAAATGTTATCTTTTTGCCACTAGATGATTTTGGCTTCTTTGTCAAAGATCAAGTGACTGTAAGTGTATGGATTTATTTCTGAGCCTTTAATTCTATTTAATTGATCTACTTGCCTGTCTCTGTACCAATAATATGTGGTTTCTATCACTATTATTCTGTAGTATAGCTTGAGGTCAGGGATGATGATTCCTCCAGAAGTTCTTTTATTGTTGAGAATAGTTTTTGTTTCACTAAGGGTTTTTGTTATTCCAGATGAATTTGAGAATTGCTTTTTTTATCTCTGTGAAGAATTGAGTTGGAATTTTGATGGTAGTTGTGTTGAATCTGTAGATTGCTTTTGGTAAGATGGCAATTTTTATTATGTTATTCCTGCTGATCTATGGGCATGGAGATCTTTCCATCTTCTGAGGTCTTTTTCAATTTCTTTCTTCAGAGACTTGAAGTTCTTGTCATATAAATATTTTACTTGCTTGGTTAGAGTAAAATATTCTACAGAGAACTCCTACGACTGATAAACAGCTTCAGCAAAGTGGCTGAACATACTGTTTTTGTTGAAAGATCTTTGCCAAATATTTCTGATGAAGTTGCATTAGGAAACCAACCTAGAATCTATGGATTTCTGAGGCATAAATCTCTGTACAAAATCCAGAAAACTAAACAACTTTCCAGCCAATTTATATATTTATAAAAAGACTGAAAGAAGATGTTAGAGAATTAGGACAAAACTTTTTAAAACTTCTTTTTTGAAAATACCTCTCCAGCCAGGGTTGTTGGCCCAGGCCTGTAATTGCAGTTATTTGGGAGTTTGGGGCAGATGAATTTCAGCTGAAGAGCTGCCTGAATTGCACAGTAGACTCTAGGGTGGTCCCAGCAATTTAGTGAGACCTTGTCTCACAACAGAGAATAAAGAGATCCTAGGATGTAGCTTCACAGGAAAGGGCTCACCCTGCGTACATGAGGCCCTGGTTTCAACCCTCAGTAATGCCAAAAACATAATTTAAAGTTTCTTACTAAACCAGCATCCTAAATCTAAGTACAAATGGTTGCATGGGTGGGCTTTGTGACTAGTGTGTCAGTTAAGAAAGTTTCATTAAATTAGAGGATACTGAGGTGGTTTTTTTATTATTATTGTTATTGCTTATTTTATGTATATACATTCCAATTGTTGTCCCCTTTCCCTGTTTCCCCTCTTCCTGCTTCTATGAAGGTACTCACCCATCCACTTCTGTCTCATTGCCATAGCATCCCCCTGTACTGGGGCATCAAATCTCCACAGGACCAAGGTCTCTCCTCCCAGTGATGCCAGATAAGGCAGTCCTCTGCTATGCATGCAACTGGAGCCATAGGTTGAACCATGTGTACTCTTTAGTAGTTTAGTGCCTGGGAGCTTTGGAGCTAGGGCAGGTGGGAAGGCGTCTGATTAGGTGATATTGTTGTTCTTCCTATGGGGTTGTAAACTCCTTCAGTTCCTTCAGTCCATCCTCTAACTCTTCCATTGGGGTACGCATGCTCAGTCCAATGGTTGGCTGTGAGGTTACCATCTCTTCTCCACAGGAGCATACTCTTCAATCCATTTAATCTTTTCTTAGATTTCAAAGTCAACTTACATATTCTGAATCTGGTGACCTCTACATGTGAGTAAATCAATTATAGTTGTTTCTTAATGCAAAGAAATCACACCACACTAGAAGAGACTATAATGGAGAGAGAGGACGAGTGTCAGTCTGACAGAGGGAGATTGCATGAAAAGAGGAGTTTGCAGGACTAAGAGGAGCTCCAAAATCCAGAAACAATGGCAGAGGGGAAGACTTTGAGGAGAGTACAGGTAATTATATCTTCTACATAATACACATTCTTCATAATAATACCAATGCTTCTACAGAGAAACAGAGAATGTAGCACACAGAGATCCAAGACACTATTGATGGTGATGAAGACATTTCTTCAGATCAGTCAAATTCATAACATGATGGATAAGCTGATTCACCTTACAAGTTGGCAGACAAGCACCACTTCAACAGATAACTATTACACTGGTCATACAACACATTGGATTTTTTTAAAATACCTATGGAGTACAAATAAACAAGTGAAACTATATATGCCCTACAGCAATGTATTAGTCAGCCCTGTATTGTAGCTGTGAAGTTTTGCAGGAACTGACTTACAAGCAGAAAAGTTTTCACTGGTTCACAGATAAGGAGGTTTTGTGCTCACATATGACAGCCTCATTTTCTTTGAGTTTCTGGTGTGGATGTCCCAGGTCAAGATTGACAGAAATGATTCTCAGTACAAGCCTGGAAGAGATAAATTCAAGAACTAGGGTCTGCGTTATTCTTCAGAGCCTCACCCCCATGACATAAAGAGCTAAACCTAAGCTCATGTGGGAGCTTTGAGCCATTCAGTGTTCAAACTATCATACACATTGACTTTAATCTGAGAGAATAGTTGACAAAATTAATAGGAATTTGACTAAGAATAATTTTATAATTGTGTGCATTCAGCTATACTTACATTTTTCCATGAACTAGCTTCATGAAAATCACTGGACAATTTTGTGACCTAAATTCAATAAATACAATCCTCAGAAGGAGAGAATTGATTCCATAAAATTATATGGCCTGTTGCACAGACATACCACATACATGTACAACACACACAAACAATAATAACAATAAACAAAAATTTTAAACAAGACAATAAATGTATTGATATTCAGAAATAAATGTTAACATTCAAAAATGTATAAGCATTTAAAATTTAATTTACTTATTAAAAAAGTAAAATCAACATTTTAGATCTTTAGTCCTATTCATTTACTTATTGATTCATGTTTATCGAAAATGACACATTTAAAAAATCCATTGTTGAAGCCACCTAAGGCCTGTCACCCAAGCATAGCACCAGAATTTAGGCCCCCAAAACCCACAGAAAGCTTAGATGTGTAAACTGATAAAGGAGGCAGGTAAGTTTGCCAGACTAATTTAAATCTGAGCTCAGGATTCAGCTAGAACCTCTGCATCAAAATAAAAGATGAAGAACGAACAGAAATGAACCCAACATTACCCACGGACATCTACAGCCATGAGCCCACATATAACTACACACACACACACACACACACACACACACGTGCATGCACATACCTACAAGCGTTCATACCACATCACATATTTATTCAAAAAGACCATGGTATTGAGAAATGTTTGTGAATATTGAAAACTATATGGAATTGTATTTGTAAAATATAAACTCATTTTAAACTAAGAGTAAACATCTAAATTTTAATTATAGTACTGAATCATAGGTGGAGATTCATTTTTTATTCATTGGTCTCAGTTATAGCTACCTTCCTATGCTTTAAAAAAAAAAAAAAAGTGTAAAAATGTAACAGATGCTATCTGCCCTCTAGTGGCCATATTGTATAACTTTACATCAGTGGTTTTTGTATAAAATACATTTTATGTGGCTGACAGTAATTTAGTTTTTAAAGTGCCCGATTATTACTCTAGTTTAAGTAAAATACCCAAAAATAAATTTGAAATTCTCCATATATACAAAGTATAAAATGTAGAATATTTAATTTTTAAGAACAAGAACTGTAAATTATTTCCATTAATTGTTAAGATTATAATAACATATAATCTTTCCTTTTCTCACCCCAAACACTCCCAGGATGTTTTCTGGTTCTTTCAAACTCATTGTCTCTTTTTCATTGATTTGTTGTTGTTGTTGTTGTTGTTGTTGTTGTT
>JANHMN010000004.1:130120809-130135336 GCA_030674055.1 Rhabdomys pumilio | reverse complement strand
AGGAGACTAGCTGGCTAGCAGATAAAATTAAAATCATTAAAAACTAAAGTATTGAGTTTCTTCACACAGCTGAAAAGGACCAACTTTGTAAAAGTAGCATGGAAACAGCTTTATCTGTATCCGAACCCTTCCCAACCACCACCCCACAGGCCAGCTTATTTCTACCTCCTCAGTACAGGAGTGAATGAGTTTATATAGAAGCAAGTTCAGCATGCAGGCAGGAACACACCTGGGGCCTGACAGCATGCTACATCAGCTCTCAGGATCAAGGTAGAAAAAGTAAGGGGGGAAAAAAGATTGATCATTAGTGGGAAAACATTTTTCCTTTGGAGGTGGTTAAGTATAGAACATGTAACCACATTGGGAACATTGCTGAAGATAACTAATCAAGCCTCTCTCCATCTCTTTATCTTTATCTTTTTGCCCTGCCACATAACAAAAAACAGCTGTGTGGTTTTTTGTTGGTCTTATTTTTTAATGCCAGACAATTCAATCATTTTATTGTTATTTTTATTTTTAATTAAAATGCATAAAAATATAAATATATTTAATCATTGTCGAACTCCTCTGAATGTCTAGCAGATTTGGTTGGTTAGTTAATCAGAAAAAATAAATATGAATATGGACATAAATATAATTAATTGTCATGGAACATCAAGAAACTTTTTAGGTAGACCTAGTTTCATAATCTGTTTTTCCAGACTAAGGAAGGCTACACAGCAAACTCAAAGACAGCTAGGAATACACCTGGAGAAACGCTACCTCAAAAAAATTAAACAAGGAAGTAAGTTAGTAAAGAGATAGATAGATAGAACAATACATAAATAAATAGAAGCCAATCATTGTGGCTCAGTTATGTAATTGCAGTAAATGCAGGGGAATTTCTGGGAGTTGAAGTCCAGCCTGTTCTAGGTACTGTTTCCCAGCATGATATATAGAAATCCTGACTCAAAAAATAAAGAATTATAAGCTTGAATTTAATTGACTTGGAATCAAACAAACAAACAAAGTGCTAAGAAACTGGCTTATGGCCTAGGATGCCTGAAATTGAGCCTGTCCTCAATCATCTCAGTATGCCTAAACTGGGGGTGGTGGCTCATGCTTGTTCTAGCAATACTCAGGAGCGGAAAAGAGGAGGAACACACACACACACACACACACACACACACACACACACACACATTAGGTATGTGATCTACTATAGCATTTCTAATGGTTCTAATACATCTTTTCTAGACACATACACACTTACTTGTTTTATATTGTTTTCTGGAAGAGTAAAGTGGCCTGGAGCCCTTACATACTCAGACACAAGAAATCTAATGGGCCTGATACAGTCCATGGGGAAACACACACACACACACACACACACACACACACACACACACACACAGCCACACATGCACACATGGATTTGTGAGAGATACATGAAGAAAACGAAAAAGACTAACATCCCGTGGGTTAACATTCCATTATTATGAACATCAGGGCTAGAGAGAGAGAAAGAGGGAAAGGAAGAGAGACCCTCAAGTTAATGAAAATGAAAACACAACACTACACAAACCCAGTCACAGAGTAAAATCAGTCTTGTGTAGAAATTTATAACTTCAGTTGTGCATCAAAAGAATGAAAGAAAGAAACAAAGACAGAAAGACAGATAGAGAGAAAACAAAAGAGAGAGAAAGAAAGAAGGAAGGAAAGAAAGAAAGAAAGAAAGAAAGAAAGAAAGAAAGAAAGAAAGAAAGGTCTTCAGTACACAGGTCAAGAATTAGAAAAAAATTAAACAAATCAGACACAAACCCACGAGACAGCAAGTAACAACAATCACAGCTGAAATATAAAACACAAAAGACCTCTGTACTAAAACCTCTGTAATAAAATACAACATGCCTTCATCATTAAAGTTCTACAGAAAAAAAGGACTAGAGGGAACATGTCTGTAAAATATATTCCAGAATCTTTTATTGCTTTGTTTTATTTTGTTCTCTTTTTGTAACACAGGCAGCCCTGGAACTGAGAGACCAGAACAACTCCATCTTGATTCCAAAATCTATCTTAAAGAACCTGACCTACATTTGAACTCAAGTTAACCAACAAGCCTGCACCTACCATCCCCTCCCAGGTTAATCCCAAACAAGCCTGCACCTGGCAATTCACTCCCTACCAAGCACCAATCAGCAGAAAAGTAAATGATGAACATGAACCAATTATTTTAAAGAGCAATACATTCCACAATAGACCCCAATCAGATCTGTGCCAGCCTAGAAACACTTTACTTGTTTTCTTTCCTATATAAATACTTACTCGAGTCTGGACTCTGGACCCCAGTGGACTGAGCAGACACACAGCTGATCTGCTCCTCTGAGGAAACTGCATCCAGCGGCATCCTAGCCAGGTCACTGACCACAGAGCTGCAGAATACACAGCCTTGGTGTATCTACTCATCAAGCAAAACGAGCAGACTTGCTCAAACCTCCGGTGTCCTGGAATTCCATCTGGATACAGTGAAGACACAGCGTCAGAGGCTTATCAATTTACTCTTCCCAGCTTGAAGAAGTTAAAGAAGAGTTAGCGCCCCTATTCCCTGGGCTTGGGGACTAAGGTGCTTAATATTGGGCTGTCTTTCTGGGTAAAAGTAGTGATTTTGTTGGAACAGGGAGGATTAGCTAGGATTTATGGCATAGCCATAACCTATTGGTAGAAATCTATATAATTAGTATCAAGATGAAGTTATAATTTCTTAAATGGTACAAAATTCACTTGGATTTCCAATTTAAAGTTTTCATCGGTATGAGCTTCTTATTGATATAAAAGTGAAATGAATATTGATACTCTCATGGGCATTGTGCCTGTATAACACATTTAGGAATACAAGGCTTAGACCCAGTCCTTCTTTAACTTTTTTAACTGATTTGGGATGGTCAGCCTGTGAGTTAAGGGACTATAGAAAATTCATGACTTTGAGTTTATTGTTAGGGTGTTTTCTATATTTTATTTAGGAATAGCTGAGAGGACTTAACAGACAACAGTCCAGGTTACTTTACATGGATAGTTGGATTTCAAAACGTCAGAAATCCATAGAATTGACATCACAAATATTTCTATATTAATGTTCATTTTGATGAGAGACCTGTATGCTCCTGACAGCTTCCTGTCTTGGATTCTAAGAAGAAATTGAGCATCCTTGGGGTTACCCCAGTTGTGGTGAGACAGCCACTAGGCAAGAATTGCCTCTCTCCATCTACAGACAAATTACTGTCCAGAAAAGGACACACTTGCAGAATAGTTGACTGATTATATCTGCCTAGACAGAGTAATCAGCCCTTAATAATTCTGCAGCACTAAGGTCTGTCAGATAAGTTTGGGCCAGAAGGCTGAAGATTTGATGCTCCAACATTCGGTAGTATAGGGGTTGTCCGGGTGTTCAGCAGTCTCTATAAATTGGCTAAGTTTTAGAAGTTATGCTTAGTGCTTCCCATAACTTCAGTTAACTCAGTCATTCTGGATTTCTGACGGGGTTGAAGATCTATAGTCTCAGAGCCAATCCTGGCTATTTACTTTGAGAGAAAAGGTTTGAGTGGATGGTTTTCAGCTGACATTCATTCTAAAGCCAAGAAAAAAGCCAGGTTCAAAACTAAGTGTTTTAGTCAAGAGAGATGACAGAGGTTCTAGTTAGTCAACAAAAGGATGGACTGGGTATTAAGACTATCTTGTACCTCACTGGTACAAATAGGAATAATTATGCTCTAATTGTATTTTGAGAGAAAAGTTTTATTTTAACAGAAAGCGTAATATGTAGGAGAAGCTAAGGAGGAAGGAGCACCGAGAGGAAAAGATGGAGTAAGGAGAGGAGAAGATGAAGTAGATGAGAAGCTAGGTGATGAGAGAGAGAAAGAGAGAGGGGGCATGGAGGCAGAAGTTTACGTGTCTCCACCAGTCAAAGATAGTTTACATAGCTAGGTTGGGTATTGGGTTGCACTTCTGATTGAACATTACCATACTTATAAAGCCTTTGATTAACATTTTAAAAAATTGTATAAAAGCAAAATGGAAAAGGGGGCACGGGATAGGGGTTTTCTAGGGAGGGGAAATGAGGAAAGGGGATGGCATCTGAAATGTAAATAAATAAATAAATAAAATCCAATTTAAAAAAGAAAAAAAGAAAAAAAAAAGAGTTTGGGCTCAGGACTTCATCCTCCCATCCTGTTGCATCAGGGTCTGTGGTGAGCACAAGCTCGAGCTTGAAGAAAAGTCTTTAGTGTGATTGTATTGGAATTGTCTTCTTGGGATTCTATTGAGGTTCATGAAGGGTCATAAGAGACCTTGCTCTTCAGACTAAGATAACTTCAAAGTCATAGAGATGTGCCTGAATCTGTCACCAGCACAGCTGGACAAAAGCTAGAATCTTCTTTTTATTTGTCAGTTATTATTTATTTATTTATTTTCCTTTCAATGTATGTGTGTGCTCTATCTGCATATATGACTGTCTGAAAAGGACACCAGAATCTAGTCAAACCCACCATGTGGTTCCTGGAAATTGAACTCAAGATCTCTGAAAGTTCAGCACACGGGGCTCTTGACTGCTGAGGCATCTCTCCAACTTCTAAAAGGTAGAAGCTTTACTGGTAAGTTAAAGTTGTAAACAGCAAAAATTAAACATATTACATAATCACTGGAGGTTATCTATAAAAAAGTAAATTCTAATAACATAGGGGTAAATAACTGTTCCACCCTTCTTGTGTCATTTAAGGCTTATTGTAAATAATAAAAGGTATTTGTCTCTTATTCAAAAAGTAAATAATCAAAGTAGGGTAAGAAACCCAGTTTGGGATTAAAATTTTCTAACACATAACTCTTGTTTTTGTTTCACAACATTAGGAGGCTCCTCAGACATAAATCTGAAATGGTACAATGGATAATTTTGAGGGGGGTGGAGCAGGGCTTATCTGAGAGAGTTTTTCTTTATGTGTAGAACTCACTGTCTTGAAACTCATTCTGTCTTTCTCGGGCTCCTGGTGACTGAGATTAAAGGCATGCCCTTTCAGGCCCAAGACCTCACCAAGATGGAAGCTGACTTGTTATTGGCAGCCATTTTGGCTGCTGACCTCCTCAAGATGAAGGCAACCAGCCATGTGCCCTACTTTTCCAGGTCATTTTTGTTTCTCCATTTACTAGCCTCTAAGGGACCAGAACTTATTTAAACCCAGTTTGCATGTGCAGAATTGTGAAGAGGCACCCAAAAGCAGTCAGAAGCCTCATTACATCTTTTAGCATTCTGTCAAAACTCCACACCCACAGTTACATGGAAACAGCTAGGTATGTTCCTCCTCACAGTTACCTGGCAACAGCCAGGTAGGCCTGGCCCACTATAAAAGGGGCCGCTTGCCTCCTCCTCTCTCTTGCTCTTTCTTGATCTCCTGATCTCTTGCCTTATGCTCCTCTTTTTCCCTCTCCCCTTCCCCATTCTCTTCCCCCTATATCTATATGGTCATGGCCAGCCTCTACTTCTCTACTCTCTCCCTCTCTCTGCCTCTCTCTGCCTCTACTACCCTCTTAACTCTCCTCCCTATGCCCTGAAAAAACTCTATTCTAGACTATACTGTCTTATGTGGCTGGTCGCTCAGGGAAAAGGGATGCCTTGGCAGGATCCCACTGAGACATCCCCTTCCTCACCATACCTCACCACACACCCATAGAACTTATTCTCTTTATCTCTTTATCTTTTTATAAACACATCAACATCCACAGCCATGTTTTTCTTCTGTTTCTATTTTTTTTACATGCCAAATGAATCGATCATTTTCAATTTTGTTGTTATTTTTAATTAAAATACATAATAAAAGATACATACAATTAATTATCCTGGAACTTTTTCAGTATGCCAGGCAGACTTGGGTAGTTTTAGTTTTTCATGATGCCATTACTCTGTGTAGATAGTCAAACAGACAGATAGAGAGACAGACAGGCAAACTAATTTGGTTAGTTAGTTCGTTGGTTTCTGCATATTTGTTTGTTTTGTTTTGTTTTTCAGGAAGAGTGGCCTAGTACCTATGTAGAGTGAAAAATTATAAAGACCATTCTATAAAATATATACAGGTAAAAGAAAATCTAATGGGACCCATGAGAAACTAATCAGAAATAGGGCTCTGTAGATTCCTTCTCCCTAACCTGAGTAGCTGAAGCCGCAGCCTACAGTTAATCAGTTAACAAAGAATTCGGAGTTACAGGACAAAGAGCTGCTGAGTCATCTGAGGAATAGGCCGGATACGAGAGACAAACATCCGCCTGCAGGAACTACACCCTCCCCCCTTCCCCCATGGACCGGTTCAACCTACTGATGTTCAAGAATCGGAAAACAACCAATCATGTGTAACCGTGCGAAAATTCCTTCCTTTCCCTACCCCCTACTATAAAAGGCTCCTTAGCTTACCACGCGGGGTCAAGCTGTACTCTTGCACGAGTGTGCAGTTTGAACGCTGGCTGCCAGCTCTCTTCCCTAATAAACCTCTGCTAATTACATCCAGGTACGGTCTTGGAGTTTGTGGGCGTTCGCGACTTCCTGAGACTTGAGTAAGGGTCTCCCGAATTTGGGAGTCTTCACCTACACAAGCCTAGGCACAAGAAATAAAAAGGTAAAGATCTCTGA
The DNA here is from genome assembly GCA_030674055.1 of Rhabdomys pumilio. NCBI lineage: Eukaryota > Metazoa > Chordata > Mammalia > Rodentia > Muridae > Rhabdomys > Rhabdomys pumilio. Next base: position 130,128,690 of record JANHMN010000004.1, on the reverse strand, counting down.
AACACAAATCTGGCGTAGGCTTTAGGTTGTCCATGAACACACATGTCGTATTAATTTACAAGTAACTACTTCCACGCATGTGGGGGAAGGGGTAAACGAAACCATTTCTACAACATTCTGTGCATGTCTCCTTTCTCTGTCATAATCATGAACTTTTTTTTAAAGGCAGAGTCTCTTGTAGTCCAGGCTGGCCATAAATTCACTATGTAGTCAAAGACAGTTTTGAACTTCTGATCCTTCTACCCCTACCTCTTCAGTGCTAGGATTCACAGCCCTATGCTGCTACAGCTGGTGAATACAGTACTGCAGACTGTGTGGCTTCCTGTGTGCTAGGTAAACACTCTACCGAGTCACGTCTGCAGCCTCATGAATTGTTTCTGTGAGCTATGAACCCTGCTTAGTTGTAAAAGAGCTTCACAAATGATCATGACAATGGAAATGAATGAATGAGTGAGTTAGTGAGTGAGTGTAAATTGAAGGAGATGAGAGAAGGCCAAGACAAAGAACAAAATAGCATACATAGATTAGGGAATCATCCACTGAATTTAAATGATAGAATCTGGCAAGACACTGGCTGTTGGCCTTGGATATCCCTGAGAGGTTAAAAGTAAGAGCAAGCAAACCCCAGCGCCTGTGGAAACTTGTATGCTCTAAACTGAAAGGTGCCAGATGAGTGATCAAAACAAGGCCACTTCATAAATTTCCCACAGGCCTTTTGTCAAGTAACAGTTTCACAGGGTTAGTGGATTGGGAGCTGTGAAGAGAAGAGCTAAAAATCCCTGAAAGTGAGAAAGCTTTTTCCAAAAAGTAGATTCAACCGTGTGGTGAGGGCTCCACCTGGTGGATTTACACAGAATGAACGAAGACTGCCAAAGAGTGTCAGCCCAGCCACCTTCCAACACTGGGTTCCAAGCCAGCCTGATACAAAAGAAAAAAAAACCCGAACCCCAGTGTATTTGGAGATTTTACTATCCACAGTTTCAAGTTTTCAAAGCTATAGTAATAAAAGTATCATGGTATGGACACAAAAACAGACATGCTGATCCATGAAATCAAATTGAAGACCCAGGCATAAATCCACACACCTGTGGACACACATTTTTCTATTTTAAAAAAGAGAAGTTGCAGAAACACCCATGTAATAAAAACACAGCACCTTCAACAATCAGTGTTCATCAAACTGGATGTCTACATGTAGAAGACGCAAATAGCCAGCGCTGGTGGCACACGCCTTTAATCCCAGCACTTGGGAGGCAGAGGCAGGTGGATTTCTGAGTTCAAGGCCAGCCTGGTCTACCGAGTGAGTTCCAGGACAGCCAAGACTACACAGAGAAACCCTGTCTCAAAAAAAAAAAAAAGAAGAAGAAGAAGACGCAAATAGATCCATACTTATCACCTTGCACAAAACTCAACCCCAAATGAATCAAAAACCTCAACATAAAACCACATACACTGAACCTGATAGAAGAGAAAGTGGGGAATAGCTCATTGGCACAAGAAAAAACTCCAGCACAGAAAGTAAGATCAACAATGAATACATGGGACCTCATGAAACTGAGAAGCTTCTGCACTGCAAAGCACATCATCATTCAAACAAAGTGTCAGCCCATAAAATGGGAAAAGATTCTGTTAGAGAATGCATCTGATAGAGGATTAATATCCAAAATATATAAAAAAAAAAAAAAAACTCAAAAAAAAGGCCCTAAGTATCAAGAAAACAAACCAATTTTAAAATGGGGCATAGATCTAAACAGAGAATTTTCAAGAGAAAATTCAAAATACCTGACAAACACTTAAAGAAATGTTCAACATTCCTTCGCCATCAGAAAATGCAAATCAAAACTACTCTGAGATTTCAACATACACCTCTCAGAATGCCTAAGTGATATTGTTAGAAAGGTTTGCCTCAAAAAATGTTTAATTGCCTTACATTATATAAAAAAAATTGTTGTTGCTTTGATACTAGAAATTAAGAGTTTGAATCTTTTAGTGTATATTATTAATTGTATGATGTTTTATTAGCTGATCTCTCTGAAAGAATTTTTCTACAAGCCTTTGCTCCAATACAAAGAGCTTTAAAATTTTGGAGTACTTGTTGCTCCAGAAAAGATTCAAAGACAACCTCTTTTCAATATTTGAGACCTCAGTTATATTCTAAACAAATTGTGATACAGAAAATTCCAAGAAAAATAGATAATGGGTAAAAGTGTTCTTGAGCTCCTATAAACCTAAGACAAAGATGTACATCAATATGCTATGTATGTTTTCCTCAAAGATGGGTAATATAAGAATAATATAGACACTGACCTAAGCCAGGCATGGTCACCCTGCCACTTGAGACCCTAGATGGGATGAAATTCTGTTCCCCATCCAGATACTGGCACTGCCATCTTAAAAAATTAAGGGGGAAACTGTGCCCTCCCCTCAGCCTTAAGCAGGCCTGAACAAGTCATTTACCAAAATAGACCAAAACAATAGGACCTAGGAGACGTTGCCAGAGGCCTTGGCCACCTATAGTCTACAACAGGAGCTAAGAAGAATTGACTGCTTGCTGAGCTTGCCTTGACACCTTGACACCCAGTGGCTGGGTAAGGGGGCTACTATCCCTTCACCCAGCCACTGCGCCAAAAACAAGAAGAGACTCTGGGTGTGGGGCTTCCCCTTTATATGTAAAAACAAAATATTAAATTTCGGGCCTTGATCAGAATACATTTTCTTGGCCCCATGTTTTCTCTCATCCTCCATTCCCCTTTCATTCTCAGCCTTCCTTTCAGGTGAACCCGGTTACCTGTAGCTACAGGCGGCTACATAAGATCAATAAAAAGAAGTGACGGCTCATGCTGGCAAAGATGTGGAGTAAAAGAAACACTTATCCATTGCTGGTGGGAGTGAAAAGTTGTACACTCACTGTGAAAATCTGTGTGATAGTTCCTCAGAAAGCTGGGAATTTCTCAAAATTCAGCTCTATCTCAAGCATATAAACAAGGGATGGTTCTTTCTACCATACATACACCATGAAGCGCAACCATTTTCAGGCATTATTGTTTTTCTATTGATACTAGCCAGAAATTGGCAGGGGGTAGCTAGATATCTCTCAACAAGAATGGATAAAGAAACTGTGGTATGTTTACATAACCGACTATTACTTAGCTGTTAAAAAAGACATTTGTAGGTAAATGGATGGAACTAGAATAAATCATCCCAAGTGAGGTAACCTAGGCCCAGAAAGATAAATATGGTATGTATTCCCTTATATGTGGTTATCAGCTATTAAGTCAGTGATCACCAAGCTATACTCTCAAAAGCAACTGGTAGGTATAGAGTAAAGAAAGGGAAATAGAATATATAGTTATGGGTGAATGAGTGAACTGGAATGAAAGAATAAAGAGAAGTGGAAAGAGGAAAAAGAGAAAGGTAATAGAGTGAGAGTCACCTAAATATAGGGGCATTTGGGTAGTAGTATGGAAAAATCAATACAATAGAAACTTCCTAAAATTTATGCATATAGGAAGGGGATCACCAGGTTATGGGGAGACAGAGTCTGAACTGACTATCTCTTATCACCAAATGAATGTTCTAATACTAGGATTGGGTTACATCTAATAAGTTGGCCAAGGAGTTTCATGGGAATCCCCCAAACAACCCAGGGTGTTGCTATTGGTTGCTCTCCACAAAACTGAAGGTAAGACCTACACAACTCATTGACTATGGAGAAGTTGAGGCAGTGCCTACAAAGAGCCTTCACTCCACAGAGAGATGCCATATATATGTATATATGGTGTCCTATGTGCATCTCCAGGTAAATCAAGAAGGAATAGGTTTTATTTGTGGCAACCTCAGGTCTGAGTGAAAATTCCAGTTGGTTACTTCTGGGAAGCTGCCTTTTCTCCTCCCTAAATGTAAACATCTTTACTGTTTGGATGATACTTTAAAAATGCAAAACATGATCGAGATGAATGTCAGTGACATTTGGCTGCTTAAGATTCTGCATCCCCTCTTGCCCTTAACACTATAAACGAGTATAGTTCTTAAGGGGAAAAGGTCATTAGACAGTTTTCAGTTCCTGTATTCTTTTTTTAACTTATACATGTGTTCCCTTGAATATAAAGTATATATTCAGTCCTCTTCTTCACCCTGTATTAATCATGCTTACCTACTCTTCAAGAAAGCTAATTTTCAGGAGCTGTATTAATTTTTTTATTGGGTATTATGTTTACATTTCAGATTTTATCCCCTCAACCCATTCCCCCCACCACCCAGGAACCCCCATCCCATCCCCCCCTCCTGCCTCCACAAGGGTGTGCCCGCACCTACCTCCCACTCTCCTCTCCCCTCCCCACCCTCGAATTCCTCCCCGCTTGGAGTTCAGCCTTCATGGAATCAAGGATCTCCTATCCCACCCATGCCTGACAAGGTCATCCTCCCCTTAGTATACATCTGAAGACATGGGTGCCTCCCTTTGTGCTCCCAGGCTGGTGGCTTAGACCCTGGGGAGCTCTGGTTGGTTGGTACTGTTGCTCTCCTCTTGGGGCCACCAAACCTTTCAGCTCCTTCAGTTCTCTAGCTTCTCCATTGGGAACCCTTGATCAGATCAATGGGTAGCTGAGAGCATCCACCTCTGGATATGTCAGGATCTGGTAGACCTCCAAGGAGAGAGCTACATCATGCTCCTGTCTGCATGCACTTCCTGACATCCATATCGGCATCTATCCTTGGTGATTGCACATGGGATGGGTACCAAGGTAGAGTGGTCTTGACGGCCCCTCCCTGACTTTCTGTCCCACACTTTGTCACCATATTTGCTGCTTTGAGCATTCTGTAACTCCTTTCAAGTAGGACTGAAGCATCCACACTTGGTCTTCCTTCTTCATGAGCATCATGTGGTCTGTTAGTTGAATCTTGGCTATTTCAAGCTTTTGGGCTAATATTCACATATCAGTGAGTAAATACTATGTGTATTCTTTTGTGATTGGGTTACCTCACTCAGGATGATATTTTCTAGTTCCATCCATTTACCTAAGAATTTCTCAAATTCATTATTTTTAATAGCTGAGTAGTACTCCATTATGTAAATGTACCACATTTTATGTATCCATTCCTCTGTTGAAGGGCATCTAGGTTCTTTCCAGCTTCTGGTTATTATAAATAAGGCTGCTATGAACATAGTGGAGCATATGTCCTTGTTATATGTTGGAGCATCTTCTGGGTATATGCCCAGGAGTGGTATAGCTGGGTCCTCAGGTAATGCTATGTCTAATTTTCTAAGGAACTGCCAGACTGATTTCCAGAGTGGTTGTACCAGCTTGCAACCCCACCAACAATGGAGGAGTGTTCCTCTTTCTCTATATCCTTGCCAGCATCTACCATCACTTGAATTTTTTATCTTAGCCATTCATTCTCACTGGTGTGAGGTGGTATCTCAGGGTTGTTTTGACTTGTATTTCCCTGATAACTAAGGATGTTGAGCATTTCTTAAGGTGCTTCTCAGCCTTTCGAATTTCCTCAGTTGAGAATTCTTTGTTTAGCTCTGTACCCCATTTTTAATAGGGTTAATTGGTTGTCTGGAGTCTAATTTCTTGAGTTCTTTGCATATATTGGATATTAGCCCTCTATCAGATATAGGATTAGTAATGATCTTTTTCCAATCTGTTGGTTGCTGTTTTGTCTTATTGACAGTGTCTTTTGCCTTACAGAAGCTTTGCAATTTTATGAGGTCCCATTTGTCAATTCTTGATCTTAGAGCATAAGCCATTGGTGTTCTGTTCAGGAACTTTTCCCCTGTGCCTAAGTATTCGAGGGTCTTCCCAACCTTCTCTTCTATTAGTTTCAGTATATCTGGTTTTACGTGGAGGTCCTTTATCCACTTGGACTTGAGCTTTGTAAAAGGGGATAAGAATGGATTGATTTGCATTCTTCTACATGCTGACCTCAGTTGATCCAGCACCATTTGTTGAAAATGCTGTCCTTTTTCCACTGGATGGTTTTAGCTCCTTTGTAAAAGGTCAAGAGGTCATAGGTGTGTGAGTTCATTTCTGGGTCATCAATTTTATTCCACTGATCTTCCTGCCTGTCTCTGTACCAGTGCCATGAAGTTTTTAATACTATTGCTCTGTAGTACAGCTTGAGGTCAAGGATGGTGATTCCCCCAGTTCTTTCATTGTTGAGAATAGTATTACCTATCCTGTGTTTTTTGTTCTTACAAAGGAATTTGCAAAGTGCTCTAACTCAATAAAGAATTGAGTAGGAATTTTGGTGGGGATTGCATTGAATCTGTAGATTGCTTTTGGCAAGATGGCCATTTTTACTAAGTTAATCCTGCCGATCCAGGAGCATGGGAGATCTTTCCATTTTCTGAGATCTTTGATTTCTTTCTTCAGAGACTTGAAGTTCTTGTCATACAGATCTTTCACTTGCTTGGTTAGATTCACTCCAAAATTTTTTTATATTATTTGTGACTATTGTGAAGGGTGTCATTTCCCTAATTTCTTTTTCAGCCTGTTTATCTTTTGAGTATAGGAAGGCTACTGATTTGTTTGAGTTGATTTTATATCCAGCCACTTTGTTGAAGTTGTTTATCAGGTTTAGGAGTTCTCTGGTGGGAGTTTTAGAGTCACTTAAGTATACTATCATATCATCTGCAAATAGTGAAATTTTGACTTCTTCCTTTCCTATTTGTATCCCTTTGACTTCCTTTTGTTGTCTAATTGCTCTGGCTAGGACTTCCAGTACTATATTGAATAGGCAGGGTGAGAGTGGGCAGCCTTGTCTAGTCCCTGATCTTAGTGGGATTTCTTCAAGTTTCTCTCCATTTAGTTTGATGTTGTCTACTGGCTTGCTGTATATTGCTTTTACTATGTTTAGGTATGTGCCTTGAATTCTTGATCTTTCCAAGACTTTTAACATGAAAGGATGTTGAATTTTGTCAAATGCTTTCTCGGCATCTAGTGAGATTATCATGTATTTTTCTTTCTTTGAGTTTATTTATGTAGTGGATTATATTGATGGATTTCCAAATATTGAACCATCCCTGCATACCTGAGATAAAGCCTATTTGATCATGATGGATGATTGCGTTGGTGTGTTCTTGGATTCAGTTTGTGAGAATTTTATTGAGTATTTTTGCATCAATATTCATAAATGAGATTTGTCTGTAGTTCTCTTTCTTTGTTGGGTCTTTGTGAGGTTTAGGTATGAGTGTAATTGTAGCTTCATAGAACAAATTGGGTAGTGTTCCTTCTGTTTCTATTCTGTGGAATCCTTTGAAGAGAATTAGTATTAGGTCTTCCTTGAAGGTCTGATAGAATTCTGCACTAAAACCATCTGGTCCCAAACTTTTTTTGGTGGGGAGACTTTTAATGACTGCTTCTATTTCTTTAGGAGTTATAGGACTGTTTAGATGGTTTATCTGCTCCTGATTTAACTTTGGTACCTGGTATCTGTCTAGAAAATTGTCCATTTCATCCAGATTATCCAATTTTGTTGAGTATAGGCCTTTGTAGTAGGATCTGATGATTTTTTTAATTTCTTCAGTTTCTGTTGTTATGTCTCCCTTTTCAGTTCTGATTTTCTTAATTTGGATACTGTCTCTGTGCCCTTTGATTAGTCTGGCTAAGGGTTTATCTATCTTGTTGATTTTCTCAAAGAACCAGCTCATGGTTTTGTTGATATTTTGTATAGTTCTTTCTGTTTCAACTTGGTTGATTTCAGCTCTGAGTTTGATTATTTCCTGCTGTCTACTCCTCTTGGGTATATTTGCTTCTTTTTGTTCTAACACTTTCAGCTGTGCTAGTGTATGCTCTCTCCAGGTTTGTTTGTTTTTTTTTTTTTTGTTTTGTTTTTTTTTTTTTTTTTTTTTTTTTTTTTTTTTTTTTTTTTTTTTTT
>JANHMN010000004.1:130109116-130120799 GCA_030674055.1 Rhabdomys pumilio | reverse complement strand
TTTTTTTTTTTTTTTTTTTTTTTTTTTTTTTTTTTTTTTTTTTTTTTGTAAGTACTTAGAGCTATGAGTTTTCCTCTTAGTACTGCTTTGATGGAGTCCCACAAGTTTTGGTATGATGTATCCTTCTTTTTATTAAATTCTAAAAAGTCTTTAATTTCTTTATTTCTTCCTTGACCAAGTCATCATTGAGTAGAGCATTGTTCAGTTTCTACGTGTATGTGGACTTTCCATTGTTTTTTCATTATTAAAGACTAGCCTTAGTCCATGGTGGTCTGACAGGGTACAAGGGATTATTTCAATATTTTTGTATCTGTTGAGGTCTGTTTTGTGACCAATTATATGGTCTATTTTGGAGAAGGTACCATGAGGTTCTGAGAAAAAGTTATATTCTTTTGTTTTAGGATGAAATTTTCTATAGATATCAGTTAAATCCAGTTTGTTCATAACTTCTATTAGTTTCATTGTGTCTTGGTTTAGTTTTTGGTTCCATGATCTGTCCATTGCTGATAGTGGGGTGTTAAAGTCCCCCACTATTATTGTGTGAGGTGCAATGTATGCTTTGAGCTTTAGTAAAGTTTCTTTTATGTATGTAGGTGCCCTTGCATTTGGGGCACAGATGTTCAGAATTGAAAGTTCCTCTTGATACATTTTTCCTTTGATTAATATGTAGTGACCTTCCTTATCTTTTTTGATTACTTTTGGTTGAAAATCAATTTTATTTGATATTAGAATTGATACTCCTGCTTGTTTCTTGAGACCATTTGCTTGGAAGATTGTTTTCCATCCTTTTAATCTTAGGTAGTGTCTGTCTTTGTCACAGAGGTGCGTTTCCTGTATGCAGCAAAATTCTGGGTCCTGTTTATGTATCCAGTCTGATAGTCTACGTCTTTTTATTGGAGAATTGAGTCCATTGATGTTAAGAGATATTAAGGAAAAATGATTGTTGCTCCCTGTTATTTTTGTTATTAGAGGTGGAATTATTTTTGTGTAAGTGTCTTTTTGGAGGGTTGTTGGAAAACTACCTTTCTTGCTTTTTCTAGGTTGTAGTTTCCCTCCTTGTGTTGTAGTTTCCCATTCATTATCCTTTGAAGTGCTGGATTTGTGGGAAGATATTGTGTAAATTTGGTTTTGTCATGAAATATCTTGGTTTTTCCATTGATAGTGATTGAGAGTTTTGCTGGGTATAGTAGTCTGGACTGGCATTTGTGATCTCTTAGGGTCTGTATAACATCAGTCCAGGATCTTCTGGCTTTTATAGTCTCTGGTGAGAAGTTTGGCGTAATTCTTATAGGTCTGCCTTTATATGTTACTTTGCTTTTTTCCCTTATGCTTTTAGTGTCTTTTCTTTATTTTGTATATTTGATGTTTTGATTATTATGTGAGAGGAGGTATTTCTTTTTTGGTCTAGTCTATTTGGGGTTCTGTAGACTTCTTGTATATTTAAGGACATCTCTTTCTTTAGGTTAGGGAAAATTTCCTCTATAATTTTGTTGAAGATAATTTCAGGCCCTTTAAGTTAGGAGTCTTCACCCTCATCTATACCTATTATCCTTAGGTTTGGTCTTCTCATTGTGTCCTGGATTTCCTGGATGTTTTGTGTTGGGAGCTTTTTGCATTTTGCATTTTCTTTGACTGTTGTGTCTATGTTTTCCATGGTATCTTCTGTGCATGAGATTCTCTCTTCTATCTCTTGTATTCTGTTGGTGATGCTTTCTTCTATGACTCCTGATCTTTTTCCTAGGTTTTCTATCTCCAGGGTATTTTCCCTTTGGGATTTTGTTATTGTTTCTACTTCTATTTTTAGATCCTGGATGGTTTTGTGTAATTCCTTCACCTGTTTGGTTGTTTTCTCTTTCATTTCTTTAAGGGCTTCTACCTGTTTACCTGCGTTCTCCTCAAATTCTTTCAGAGTGTTGTTTATGTCTTTTTTAAAGTCCTCTATCATCATTATGAGAAGTGATTTTAATTCTAAGTCCTGCTTTTCTGATGTGATGTGGTGTTCAGGGCTTGCTATGGTGGGAAGACTGGATTCTGGTGATGCCAAGTAACTTTGGTTTCTGTTGTTTGCATTCTTATGCTTGCCTTTAGCCATTTGGTTAGCTCTAGTGCTACCTGCACTCCCTGGTTCTGACTGGAATCTGCCTTTCCAGTTATCTTGGTTGTGTCAGAACTCCTCAGGGTCTGGATGTGTCTGTAATCCTAAGCACCAGCTGTTCTGGGTACAGTAGCTCCTCTAGGATATCTCAGGATATGGTGTCTTCAAGGCAGTAGGCCAGCTAGGTATTTGATGCTCTGAGTGTAGTCGCTCCTTTAGGATGTCTCAGGATATGTTGTGTGCTGCTCTGAGTTCAGTGGCTCCTCTAGGCTGCAACTCTGAGGGCAGTGGTCTGCCTAGGATGTCTCTGGACATGTTTTCCACAGGGGAACAGACCAGCTTGGTGTCTACTCCCGCCACCAGGATCCAGACAAGAGGCAGAAGGGGAGTGGTTTTCTGCAGGGGCAGGGTTTGGGTGCCAGGTGTGCCCTGGGGGTATTATGATATTTACCATGTGCATTTTACTTATGCTATTTTATCTATCTATCTGTCTGTCTGTCTGTCTGTCTGTCTGTCTGTCTGTCTGTCTGTCTATCTATCCATCCATCTATCCATGTTAGTAAACTGACTTCCTGTCACAATTGCTTCACCTCGCCCCCTTGGTGATACTGGGACCACATTTAAATGATAGGTAAGTGCTATTCACCCCAGCCATATCCCAACCTCATAATGTTAACTCTTTTGGGGAAAACTTATCTACTTTATCATTGTTTCTTTAAAAAAGAAAAAAAGACCTGAAATGTTGGAGGAAAATACAAAGTATAGAGTAAACAAATATAAACCATATTAGAAAGCAGTGTTTTCTCAAACAAAATGGTGCAACATCTCCATTTTTAAATTCTAATCTCTTTTTGTCCTTTTGGTATTTTGAAACAGGGTCTCTCTACATAGACCAGGCTGGCTTTGAACTCACAGAAATCTAACTATCTATACCTCCTAAGTGCTGGGATCTTAAGGCTTTGATCTACCATGCCCAACTAAATTCTAATTTCTTTAAACAAGAATTTCTTTTTATGTGGAGGTAAAGAGTAGTGTGCACTTCTGTTTCCCAGATCAAGGGCTCTGGCAAGGAGCAAGACTGTGACCTAGCCACAGTTTGAAGACAGGCCCAGAGATACTCACAGGGTGAAGGGAATGTTCTCACTCTCAGCCACTGTTCTGTACAGAGAAATCTTAAGGGCCTGGTTGTGTTGCCTGTCATTCTCAGTCCCAGAAAAATGAATCGTGACTTGGTAATGGAATATTGTAGGGGAGGACATTGGAACAGGGTATGTCAGTCTTTATGAAAGTTCCCAAATGATCAAGCAGTTCAGACTCATAGAACATGTCTTCTGAGCACCCAATCAAGAAGTGCACATATTGCACCATCTGAATGGCTTGAAAATAGTTTCTGTTGAAAGTAGTGCAGACCTTATGTGCTTTTCAGTGTGGCTATAGTGCACAGGTGAAACCCAACTTGTATCGAAATTGCCAACCTGGAAGAGACTACCGAACACACCCAGAAAGCTCTCTATGACCTCCACTTACTTTGGCCACCTTATATTTCTACATCTGTGCCAAACATATTTGGTATTTGCTACTGTGTTACTATTACTATGTATGACCTTGTTTCTTCCCATTTCCTGGGTACATTGCACCACCCCTATCCCTTCTAAGTCTGTTCCTCCACTATCCACACAGTGAGGTGTGTGACACATACAATACAGTGAATTATTGTGAACCACCAAAAAAGCCCTGAAGTCTGTCTTACAAAGCCAGGTCCCAAATTGTCCTGACTTAGGAAATCCATTAGGAAGCAGGAAACTCGCACGCCTTTAATCCCAGCACTTGGGAGGCAGAGGCAGGTGGATTTCTGAGTTCTAGGCCAGCTTGGTCTACAGAGAGAGTTCCAGGACAGCCAGGGCTACACAGAGAAACCCTGTCTTGAAAAACAAAAACAAAAACAAAAACAAAAACAAAAAAATAAAGGAAGCAGGAAACTAAACTTCTGTATCTCTTTCCTATTCTTCTCCATTTATCCTCTAAAACCCTGAGTCTGAACATAGTTGCTGTGACCAAGATGGGGATCATTCTGATACTTATCTTCTGTAACTCAAGAGTTCTATGCATATTTTTATTATACTGCTATTAAATTCAATTTCTCTTATGCTGAGATCCAGTATCCTTAACACTAATGGCAAAGAGTGTGTCAAAACTAGATTTGGATATCTATTTTCCTAAAAACCATTTCAGTATATTTTGTTGTATTTTCTTGTGATAATTGTTATTAAGTTTAGCTATTTGTTTTGTTTTAAGTGATTTTAAGTGATTCAAATTTTTGCAGTGAGACAGCCCTACCTAGATAGATGGGGTTGTCAGATTTTATATTAAGGCACTGTTTGGTAGAATTCTAAAGCTTCATAGAGTAATAGATGAAAAATTATCAACCAACATGTACTTATATCCTCATATTCTGAGTGTCTTCACTTAGTGGTATTCGTATTAAAGCAGTGGAAATATGTTCACAGAAACAGTACTTCTATCAAATTCACACAAAAACAATTCTAAGAATATCTTATAGGTCAACTCTCTTTCAGACAGATTTTAGAAAGATTCAATTAATTTCACAAAATTTATATATATATATATATAGATGCAACTGCATTCTATATAATGTGTAAATGAAGATCTTCAAAGAAAAAACGTACTTGCCTTTACATTTTTAGAAGTTTTTGAAATAAGGGAAGAACATTGCATTGTTAGACATTGACAAATTCCTAGTTGTTTTTTTTTTTTTTTAATGAAACTGTCAAACTTCAGATTGTATCTGGAAATACAAAGGAAAGTAACTAACTGAAGAAAATTTTCCTTGGTTTGATTTATTTACATGTTTCTAATATTTGACAAAAACACTGAAGGATATGAATGACAGATGTACAGAATAATTAAAAATGAATGGGAGCTTCAAATCCATGCACTGATAGTGCAATTTGATTTTTTCATCAAAAGAAAAATGATAAACAGTACAGTTTTATAGCCAACAAAAGCTGACATGCTTTACCAAGGGATGCTTCTATGCTCTCTATCAAGTAACAAATCATCACTTGCTTTATATTTCTAGTCGATGCTCTTTTTTTGACTGCACATTCCTTTCTTTCCTAAATCTGGTGGGGATATAGAAAGAGATACTGAAATATGATGGAAAAACTTGATCATATTCGGTTAGTAGTCTGGAGTCACTAGATTTAACCTTTCAGCCAATGGGAAAAGCTCTGGGTTCCTTCATAGCACTGAATAAACCAGTCACACATTTTTAATTTTATCACTTAGGTGGAGGCATGAGCATCTAGAATTCAAACCCATCTTCAGCTATATGGGGAGTTCAAAACTAGTCTGGGCAACATAAGACCTTGTTTTAAGAGAGGGAGAAAGGAAGGGAGAATTATACTTAAAATAGTGGTTATATAATGGTTATGTCATTTTATGGTAACATAGTTTTATATGTAGTGAGCTTAATCAGATCTTCTGGAAGGAATCAAATTGTCTGGATTTCACCTATCTGGAATCCTGCACATTAACAGAGAGGCCAGCAGCAGGGCTTGACCATGCCTTTGACCTACTGAGCAGCCTCAGGCAGTTACTAACAACTAGAGACCTTTTACCCTTAGGGCATCAGAGCGTGCTCCAGGACTTTGTCTACCCTGCAGTAGAAGAGTCGGTTCTATTTTAATACACTACCTGTTCCCAGAAGTGTAAAATAACAGTCAGGTCCAAGGTTAGAAAAAAAAGGTTAATTGTGACACATTCATATCTCATCTGCTGTCTTCACTAAGAGCCCATTTCTGATGTCCATACTTGACATGGTAAGCACCTGTGTTTCTCATCTGTGATCATAAACCTGGTTCTCATGGCAAGGAGTGAACTGTACAAGAGGAAGTTGCCAGCTGTCCTGTAGCAACATTCCTTCTTTGGAGGAGATCACAGAGTACCAAACCTACCTAATACACCTTCCTCCATATGAGTTAAAAAATAGGGCACTGGAGAGCTAGCTCTGTGGTTAAGTATACTTGCTGCTCTTGCAGAGGGCCTGGGTTTGGTTCCAAGCATCCTCATAATGGCTTGCAACCATCTGTAACTTTAGTTCAAGAGGATCTAGTTTCCTCCTCTGGCACCGTGTTTGCAGAAGGGAAAGTAGCTGTCCGAAGGATCAGTTTTGCTCCTAAGGGTCACAGTGTCTGAAGACATCATAGATTGTCACAACTGCAGAACATACCTAGGGTTCACCTTATTTAAAATCAATCACGGGAATGGAAGAAGGAGAGTGAAGAAAGCTCTTCAGAGGGTTCACATACATGAATGAGATCAGAGAGGAACAGAAAGGAAATTCTTTCAGGTAAACCCTTGTAGCCACAGAGGGAAGCAGCTCAGTAGCACTGGTATCTGTGGTAGAGCCTCAGGGAGTGGCAATGTGAGCAATAACACAGAGCAGATATGGAAAACCAGGCTGAGTCTCCTTCTCCCTTGCCATCCTACCTGAGTACTTTTCAGAGGTACTTAGCCTCTAAGTACCTCTTAGCCTCAGCCCAGCAGGCATGACAGAGAGGCAACACACTTCACTCCCTACAAATTCAAGGGGCAGGGATGTGGGCCAGATTCTGTCTTTAAAATATTACATTTCAGGCTGAAGAGACCCTGTGTTTTAGTTTGGATTTTACTGCTGTGAAGAGACACCATGACCAAGGCAACTCTTATAAAGACAAATATTTAATTGGGACTGGATTACCATTTCAGAGATTTAGTTCATTGTCATCATGGCAGGAAGCATGGTAGCATGCAGGCAGACAAGGTGCTGGAGAAGGAGCTGAGAGTTCTACATCTTAATCTGAAGACAGCCAGAAGGAGGCTCTCTTACTCAGTGAACAGAGCTTGGCCATAATACCTCAAAGCCTACCTCCACAATGACATACTTCCTTCAGCCTGCTAATAGTGCCACTTCCCATGGGCCAAGCATATTCAAACTACCATACCCTGTTTTGGTAAATAAAGTAGAAAGTGATCCAGCAATATACCTGCTATCAATCCTTGGACTCCACATGCACCCTAAATGTATTCACACTTGCAAATATAACCTCACACACATACACTAAATATTTCAAGAACAACAACAAAAAAGACAAATGTACTAAATTTTAGGAGTCCCCTTCCCCCAAAAAATGACTAGATCCCCAACAAGATTATGCTCCACCAGCTGTAGGCCTTATCCAAGCTGGAGTCTTGCAGCTTGTCTGGAGTCTTCCAAGTAATCAGTTTTAGATGATCGGAAATGATCAAGACTGGCAATCGTTGAGTTGATTCCTGAATGAGTTGTATTCTCAGAGCCCAGGCCTGATTTAGTGGCATCCCCGTCATAGTTGATCCTGTGCCTGTTCAGGTCAGAAACCTAGAGCCCAGGATTACGTCCATCACGGTGAGTCACTCTCCAAAGCACATACTGCTCTTCTTTCAAAAATGTCTGTCTCTGCCCGCATTTAATTCAGAAATTGTTTTTTTAGGGTAACATGTATCCTTCTCTGTTTGCCATAATTGAGATTTACCATAATCCTTTTGGGAGTTGGCATTCTTCATGAATGTCTGCAAACCATAATGAAAAATGAAATATTGGCAACTTGACACTAAGTCGTAAAAAGTATCAGTCCTCACTTTCCTCTTTCTAGCTGGCCTTTCTTCTACACCCATGCCTTCGTGTGTCTGACCTAATGAACTTACTGAGGGTTGCTTCCAGAAGCATGGGAGAAAAGTTATTTACTGGAGCACAGACACTTTAACAGTGACTACACTGAGCAATGTCTTCCTCCCCAGAAACTCCCATATGAGAAAAATACGTTTAACATCTAATTGTTCTAGATATATCACTAAAGAAGATGTTGCCACTGATTTCTTGAAGAAGGTGAAAAATGATGAGGGCCACATTCATCAAGGGGTTCATGACCCAGGACCCTTCTACAAAGTAAGTGCATCAAAGTACTCACACATGGTAAAGAATACTGCTTCAAATGTACATACCAATTTCTGTGATAATAGCCCCCATAGTGTAGCCACGTTAGAGGTCACAAATCAGAGTCAGGATTTAATAGTTTTTCAGCCCCTTTAACAATGTTCTTAAGCCCATGATCTCATCACCTTAGACATTAGAGATGGGAAATATCCCAAACCAGGAGCCTATGTGACCTGCCACAAGCCTGAATAAAGATGTCGAGATACCTGAGCTCCATCTGCTAGCCTGGCAATTTCAGTCATATCAAGTCTGTATGGTTGGAATCCTAATCCAGTGAACATGTGTCCTGTTGTGTTTTACTTCTAATTTTTATCTAATCAACTTGGAGTTTCCTGGAGAAGCCTGATATGTAGCAAGCATTCTGTTCTAATTCCTATTCTCTCACTCTGTGACAGTTCCTTCACCCTATAAGGTAGCAAAAAGCAGGAAGAACCCATAGTGCTCTGAGGCTGAGGAGGCACTTGACCCAGCTGGGTGAGCAGCAGAGCAGCCATTGGGGTTCTGCAGAGCTTTCACCATAGTTTGAATGTGCATTTCAAGTGTGTCGGTGTGCACATTTATGCAGAAGACCCAGTTTGAAAAGGCGCATGTCTCTTCTTGGAAGGTCCCTGTTGCCGAAGGTCTGATTGTAGCCCCTCTCAGGTGGAATGACTGGAGCCTACACACACCTACTTTAGTAATCAGTGCCCAGCATGAGGATGTCCTGAGTCCCAGGGAGGGAGAGTAGGTGCTCTCCAAGCCTTTTTTTTTTTTTTTTTTTTTTCTGTGTCACTGGACAGGAGGAGAGCTGCTATTTCTGTGACTAAATGCTATCATTGTGAGCACCGTTCCAAAGAAAACAGGTATCTTGCCAGAGGAAGTTAGCATATGCCAGGAAGCAGGGGAAAAGTACACAAAGGTAGGTAGACAGGTTTCTTCCTTGGGCCTGGGATTCTGAACAATCATTTCCCTGCTGGAAAAGCAACCAAGAGAGAGCGATAGATACGGCTGGGTGTGGTGGTGCATGCCTGTGAACCCAGCACATTTCAGAAAGCTGAGGCAGGAGGATCGCTCTGAGTTACAGACATGCTTGGATTACATAGAGAGTTTCAGGCCAGCCTGGATGCAGGGTGAGATCCTGTCTCAAAAATCAAACAAACAAAAAAGTTAAAAGGGAGGGGCCGGTGAGCTGCTTGGAACAGACAGTGCAGATATAGCTCTCTGGCAGTGTGACCTGTCTACTGCTGGCCCACTGGCTGCCTCCTTTGAATGCTGGAATTAGGGAACACTACCTTGTGACAGGCTCCATATATCTGCCACTGGGCATGGATGCATACATTCACAGTAAATTTCGTGTATGACAAGCGAGTGGAAACACACATGAGCAGGAATATGCGAGCGCACAAGTCGGAGCACAAACACATACAAGCATGGAACCATGCATGTATGTAGGCACTGTACGCAACAAAGTATGTGGTCTGTGCACGTGTTTATGTATGTAAGTAGTTACACTTTAATCCATGTAAACACACAAATGTCTATGAATGTAGGCCTGGTGTGCTTGTTGAATGGGTGCATGTACATAAGCGTGTGTGTGTGTGTGTGTGTGTGTGTGTGTGTGTGTGTGTGTGTGTGTAGGTCAATGCACACACAGAAGTGGGCAAAGAGCACGCACCACCCTGCCTTCCTGAGTTCTCTACAGGGCAAAGCAGGCATGAAGGAAACAGTTTTCCTGTTGTGTCCAGAAGATTTTGTTCTACCTTCCAGGGTCCTGGCAGGAGCTTCTTTAAACTCTTGACATTTCCTGAGAAGTGGGTGTGTCTTTGTTATGCTAATGAGGTGACTCTTTGTTAGCCCATATGGGTTTTGGAATTGGGGTTGGGCACAGGAAGACTAGCCAGCAGCTGGAGATTGAGGCAGTCTGGCTCCTAAGGCTGAGATTCCTTTCCACCCCAACAGGAAAGCTTACCAATCTTGCCTACATGGAGCCTCTGAGAACTCTGAACACTAAGGCCCAGTTGAAGCCCCCTGGAAAACAACCAGGGAAGTACAAGAAACCCATAAAGCCACCGTCCTCCTGTGCAAACCTAACCTTATATACACCAGTGACTGAAACAGAGTCTAGATAGAGTGGTCCCGAGTTCTCAGACAGATTCTACAAAATAACCATCACAGGAGGGTTGTGGGCACTCCAGAGTTTGCAACCTGCTGTTCAGAAGTGACGGTGGCACCAAAACTAGCTTGTGCTCTCAGAAATAGATGTGACTTCAGTGGCCTTGGTCACTTCACCTGTAGAGTGCCAGGGGCTGGAGAGAGTGGGAAGGATGCCATGGCTGACATGTCGAGTGATCTCCAGGCTGACTTGTGAGCTAAGATAAGGACAGACAGTGTTGCCCAGGCCTGGAAGGGTCCTCAGGCTTTTACTCTGTGGAAAGGATACACTGTGACTTGAGAAATGACTTACCTGGGTTTAGCCAAGTCATTTGACTAAGGGCATCTAGTTTTGTCCACTGCATTTTTTTTTTCAGTGATCATGACATCACATACAATCCAGGCAGTATCTTCTAGGTGTGTTCACATCTTCTGAAACCATCTTGGGTCAATTGTTAGAAGCTTTGGGAATTCTGTAAGTCATAAACTGAAATATACCATCAGCAGACTTCTGACAAGATTGAGAGCCATAAGGATTGGTTGTAACTGAATAGAATTTAACAGCAGTCGTAAAAATCTATTAAGACAGGCTAGGAAAACCTTAAATAATTTTGGCAGGTTGTGTAGGTAGAGAAAAGCACATTTTTGTACTAGCAAAGAAACATTTGGCTAGGACCAGAATAAGAAAGCTAGCAACAGGGGCTCTACTACCTTCTGAACTCCCCCTCTCCATGCATTGAATAAACTCTATTCTATACCATTGTGTGTGGCTGGTCCCTCAGGGGGAAGGGATGCCTTGGCATGAGCCCAGCAAGGCACTCCCTTCCCCCATACCTCATCACACCTCTATAAAACATATTCCATCCTCTCTTTATCTTTTTATAAACACATCACTTACTCTTCTGGGCAACTTACTGGGAGCCCTAAGTGCAGGGGAGCTGGTCAGCACCCTGGAGCTAAGGTGCACCTACTGTGGCAGGTGATCTGCAGCCCAGAGTGGGAGCCTCAGATGTGGAGGTTTTGTCCTCCCTGCATCCCCAGTGGGTCCAAAGCTCCTTCACCTCACTTCTGGCAGCTTCTCTAGAGTCACCCATGCTGCTCTGGAGAGCACCAGTGTTTTGCCAGTGGATGTGATGATAGGAATCACTCACTGTCTGCAGAGGTCACGTGTGCCTGGTGGGCCACAGTTACCAGAGAACTCAGTCACTGGTTCCCAGCTCTGTGGCCTCAGAAAGAAAATCCGTCCTCCCCACTGCCTATATTGAGTGTAGGCACAAGCAGAAATATCCCAACTAATGGTCTCAAAATTGTGGGAAGTAGGGTTCTCTTCTCTCTCTCTCTCCTCTCTCTCTCTCTCTCTCTCTCTCTCTCTCTCTCTCTCTCTCTGTCTTTTTTCAAGGCTTTCTCTGATCTTTTTCATGCTG
>JANHMN010000004.1:130083336-130099116 GCA_030674055.1 Rhabdomys pumilio | reverse complement strand
TCCAGGGTGCTGACCAGCTCTCCTGCACTTAGGGCTCCCAGTAAGTTGCCCAGAAGAGTAAGTGATGTGTTTATAAAAAGATAAAGAAAAGCCGGGCGGTGGTGGCGCAGCCTTTAATCCCAGCACTTGGGAGGCAGAGGCAGGCGGATTTCTGAGTTCGAGGCCAGCCTGGTCTACAGAGTGAGTTTCAGGACAGCCAGGGCTACGCAGAGAAATCCTGTCTCAAAAAACCAAAAAAAAGAAAAATCATTTACTATTATGTGTTGGAGTAGTTTGCCTACATGTATGTACTATGTGCATGCTTAGTGCTTGAGGAGGTCACAAGACAGTAAGGGTTCTCCTGTAGCTGGAGTTACAGATAGCTGTGAGCAGCCAGTGGAGCTGAGAACTGAACTCTAGTCCTCTGCAAGAATAGGGAGGACTTTTACCTGCTGAGTCATCTTTCCAGCTCCATATTCACAGATTTGTAAATATTCCCACAGAGAATGCAACAATGTAGTCGGTCAAGACTTCCAAGTCTGGGACTGTTGTTGATAGTCTTGTCAGCAGCCATCCTTTCTTAGGCATTTCTACTGCTTTCCATTCTCAAGAGCAGCCTGAGACTGTAGGAAACAGTTCTCAATCCCAGTGTCCTCCTAGTTCACTAACCGGTCTTGCCAGTTGTGAGTTGCCATGAAGTAGTTTGCTACTAAATATCTGTGAAGGAGCTAAACATTGTGTGTGACTTTCTTCACAGAAGATGGAAGTGGTGTTATCCCCATAGTAAGACTGCTTTTCATTTCCATGTCTTGTAAACTGTTAATATTGAGTAGACTAGACCCAGGGTTAGCTGCTGCTGAGGCTGCATGCCTCTTGAGTGCAGCTGAGGGAAAGTGTCATTGTGCAGACTTGCCTGTCATTAGTATTGGGGTTCATGTGTGTCTTTTGCTGGATTGAGTTCCACTGTTGATGAAGTAAGAGTACAAAGAACAGGATCTATGTTTGAATAGAATTGTGATAGTTATTTCTCCTGTCCAGGAAGCTACTGGGAGGAATGCCCAGTGTCAGCTCTACAGGTGTAATTCTGGCACAAGAAAATGCCAAGCTGTAGATAGCAGGGATGAGGGAGTCTTTGTTGAACAAACACACCTTTGGTGAAAGAATTGGATCATTTGAACTAACTGGCTGGGGCAGCCACACTTGCAAGTGAGACCCAAGGTCTCCAGAAGAGCAGTGTATCTCAGCTCTGACTGGTGTTTGGAGTCACCTGTACCTTTGTCAAAGTGCAGACACTAGCTCTACATCGGGAGGTCTTGAGTTTGCATTACAACATCTACATACCTGCTAAGCCAGTGGGATGTATGAGCCACATATGTTGGAGGTGGTCCCTTGGTGCACTGTGCTAGAAGAGTTAAGGTGCCTCGTGGACCGCTTTAAGAACAAGCCATGGGGTTGAGGGGATGGCTCAAGTGAGTAAAGTGTGAACTACAGAAGCATGAGGGCCAGAGTTTGGATCGCCAGAAACCTATGTAAATGCTGGGTGGGCATGACAGCCTGCCTGTAATTCTAGCCCCAGAAGTTGAAGACAGATCCCCAGAGAGGGCCAGCTAGCAAGACTATCCCTACGGGTGAGTTCTGGGGTTGACTGAGGGACCTGCCTCAATGGAGAAGGTGGAATAGCAATGGAAGATGATTTTGTCCTTCATCTGTACTTGCACATACATGTACACCTTCACTCCCATGTGTGACCACACATGCAAAAACATGGATACAGATACAAAGACAGCACACACACACTTACACACAGTTGACAGCTGGGGAAGAAAGAGCAAGTAGTCATTTACACATGTACATGTGTTCACAGGTGTGTACACACAACCTCAGGTGCCATTTATTTGAATATCAGTGTCCCCTTTGTGTACATGTAGCCCCTCCCAACAAGTGAAAGACATTAAGATGTCAACATGACATTCTAGTAAAGAGTTAAGTAGCTTATTCAGCTCTACAAACTACACGTGTCATAGTGTTTTCTCACATTCCTAATACTGAGCACTGAAGCTGCACGTGTCTAACAAGCATTCTGGAATCTTCTTAGTGTTTAGCTCCTACTGAGCTGACATCCGGTATGTCTCAGATCTTCTTTCTAACTTCACTTCTCCCTCTGCACTCTGTGGTATTCAAGTCACCAGGATGCTTGTTCCTTTAAGATCTGTTGGAAAACCAAATGGAGCTTGTGGGGGTGGAGGGGATAAAGGAGTGTATTTAAGTCTCAGAAGAAGTACTAGGTAGAAACTCACTTGGGTTCTGATCATGGTTCTGTTACTGACTTTCATGACTTTAGGCAATCCGTTGTACATCTCTCAGCTTCAATTTTCAGACACACACACACACACACACACACACACACACACACACTAATATATGAAACGTATGGGTAAATAAAGATGTAGATCAGTGGATAAGAGTGTTTGCTGCTTTGAGGACCAGTGTCCAGTTCCCAGCACCCAGGGATCTGACATCTTCTGTTGGCTTCCAGGGGCACCCTCACACAGAAACACATGCGTATGTTTTCTTCTTTTTTAAATGAACAGAACTTTGCTTTTTCCACTGCTTGGCCTTTTAAAATAATATCCAAGATATACTGGACATGGGAGATCTCTGTTAGTTCAAGAACAGCTTAACCTATGTCCAGCTAGATCCACATGTGCGCACACTCACTAAGACCCATCTGATTTTCTCACTCTCAGATCTGGCACTTCCAAAGTAGAAGAGTCTTTTGGATTTCACTACTTGCCCCTGCCCTCAGGGATTCGACAAGACCTTAGGGAAGGGAGCGAACGAATGAAAGGAAAAGAGACACAAAGAATGAGAGCAAGTCTGAAGTTCTGATCAAGCTCTGAAACTTTAATTTTGGGCGCAGGTTATAAAGACACAGCAAACCAGAAGTTTGGGCGAGGGTCATTGCTTAGGGCTATCCTACTATGGAATCCTTATTGTCTAAGACAGACCATTGCATTATCATGACCAACTCCCAAGGAAATGCCAGACGTTCTTTAAGTTCCTGGGACCTGAGGCTAGTGAACGTCCTTTCTTAACCTTGTACTGACTAGTCTTTCTAGAACAGCAGGTAATTTCCTGTGTTTGGCTCCCGGCAACTACTAGGGAAGGAATGGACTTGGGGTGGAAGGAAGTTCAAATATATGTAAAGTACACTCCTTGCTCAAATATTTCATGACAGCTAATCTTTTTTTTTTTTTAAGATTATTCGAAATACTACTTTATTCTGATTCTAAATGAAAAGAATGGGAATGACAGTAACAAACAAGATTTCACTGCTGGATATTGTGATGTGACTGCAGCAGTCTTATATTTGAAATTCAGAAAGAAACATCTGTGTTCCAAACAGGTAAATATGCAAGTCCAAAAAAATGAAGGTATGATTAACTGCCACATTCACTCAATGGAGGAATACTCCTCCATTGCTGGGGGGATTTCAAGATTCTGCAACCACTCTGGAAATCAGTCTGGCAGTTCCTCAGAAAATTGGACATAGCATTACCTGAGGACCCAGCTATACCACTCCTGGGCATATACCCAGAAGATCCTCCAACATATATCAAGGACAGATGCTCCTCTATGTTCATAGCAGCCTTATTTATAATAGCCGGAAGCTGGAAAGAACACAGATGTCCCTCAACAGAGGAATGGATACAGAAAATGCGGTACATTTACACAATGGAGTACTACTCAGCTATTAAAAACAATGAATTGGAGAAATTCTTAGGTGAATGGATGGAACTAGAAAATATCATCCTGAGTGAGGTAACCCAATCACAAAAGAACACACATGATATTCACTCACTGATAACTGATAGTAGCCCAGAAGCTTGCAATACCCAAAATTCAACTCACAGACTACATGAAGCTCATGGAAAAGGAAGACCAAGCTTGGGTGCTTCGGTCCTTCTTAGAAGGAGTAACAAAATACTCAAGGGAGTAAATAGGGAGACAAAGTGTGGAACAGAAACTGAAGGAGACCATTCCACCTGGGTATCCATCCCTTGTGCTGTCACCAAAGGTAGATGCTGATGTGGATGTCAGGAAGTGCATGCTGACAGGAACCTGATATAATTGTCTCCTTAGAGGTCTGCCAGAGTCTGACATATTCAGAGGCGGGTGCTCACAGTTAACCATTGAACTGATCATGGGGTTCTCAATGGAGGAGTTAGAGAGAAGACTGAAGGAACTGAAAGGGTTTGCAGCCCCATGAGGAGAGCAACAATACAAACCAACCAGAGCTCCCAGAGTCTAAACCACCAGCCTGGGAGCACATAGGGAGGGCCCATGGCTCCAGCTGTATATGTAGGGAAGGATGGCCTTGTGGGGCATAGAAGGGAGAGGAGATCCTTGGTCCCATGAAGGCTCGACGCTGAGTGTAGGGGAATTCAAGGGTGGGGAGGTGGGAGTGGGGGGGCATATCCTCATAAAAGCAGGAGAAGGGGGGATGGGATGGGGGTTCCTGGGTGGGAAGGAAATGGGGTAAGGGGATAACATCTGAAATATAAATAAAATATCCAATTTAAAAAAAGAACTTCATTTTTAATTTGTAATAACGTTTACAACTTGATTTTTTTCAAAAAAGTCAACAAACTGCAAGCACCTGTTAATAAAGTTCTTAAATAATAACAACAAAACAATAATAAATATCTAGCAGTTAAAATGGAAATTACATTTCTCTTTAAAGTGTGAATTCAGCCACTTAATGTGGTTGGCCTTCTATCTCAGCAAGTTCCATATTGGTGAATTTGATCAACATCAATGCAAAGATGTTTGCAATAAAAACTATATAAACTTTATTTCCTTGTGGTAATTCCCTAAACAATACAGTATAACAACTATTGACAAAGCATTTGTACTCTAATAGCTGGTGTGTGAGTAATCTGGGGTGATTTATAAGGGGAGGATTTATGGAGTTTTCATGACGGTAGTGTGCTAGTTTACAAAAGGGACATCTGCACACAGATTTTTATGTTCTTGGGTACTAGACCTAATTTCATTATCAGGAGCAATAATGGAACAAGCTAATAATTAGCAGGTGATCATCCTGAAATGGCTTGCCTTGGATTATTATATAATCTGCGACAAGTGAGCCCTTATCCAGCCAGGCTGAAAGGGACTTACTTTAGGAAAGATTCCTGCTATTAGTGTGCTTTTCCTATTATTATTAAACTTATTAGATCCTTTTCTGATAGTCAAAACTGCAAAGAGAACTCTGCCAGTCTCCCAAGTGTCATCAGTTAATTGCTCTTAGATAAGAACCAAACTTTTTCCTACTTAGAGCACATTCCAAGAGGTTGTAAAACAATTAACCAATGGTCGTTAGAAGGGAACGATTTATTATAGATACTAGGACAGAAGGTAGAATATTGCCTGGGTTTATCTATACAAAACTTCATTAATAACCTAGTTATAGTTTTAAACCTTCAGTGAACCTGTGGAGCTAGACAGGTGATGGATGTTTAGCCAGATGCTTACTTCTAATGGATATGCATGTAAATAAACATTCTTTTCTGTTGTAAACTTCTATTTCAATTTATGATTTGATTTTTTGTGTGAACTTGTGATGAACTTTGTAACATGTAATCATGTATTCTGAAAGATGTATAAGTACCGAGGCAGAGATACAATGGAGACGTAGAATAAATTTTTTTGCCTTTTCCCACTTAGAGAAGTATATAGAATAGAATTTTTCCCTTTTCCCAAATAAAGTAGAAATTTTTCCTTTCCCCCACTTAGGACCTTTCTGCTTTTCCCATTAGATAGTTTTCATAGGAACCTTTTTACACTTAGTAATAAACTCTATAATAACTTCTCTAAGTGTCTTTTCTTCCTGTGACCTCAGACCAGCAGGCATAAATTAGAACCCAGCAGTTCCTGCTGAGATAGAACAAAGGCTATTTACTTAATCCTTTACTGTTTTTAGAATGAGGTGCTAGGTGCCAGAGACTACGGTTTCTGGCCTCAGAGGATCACAGAAGGCAAGTCAGCTACAGTAGCATAGTAACTTAGATAAGTAAACTTTTATTATACAGTGACCCTAAATATCTCATAAGACCAAAGTCTTACCCCCGAATCTTGTAAGACCAAGTCTTAACCCCACCAATGCTCTTCCCCCTCCACTGCCTCAAGAAGAACTGACAAAAAGAAAGAAGAGGACTTCCCCTCCAAGCTGGGGCTGGCGCCCAGCATTTATTGTTATTTCTAAAATTATGGATGTTTAGAAATATTAGAAGAAGAAATTAATTTGAGTCCAGTAAGATATATGCTATGCTTCTCAACACTCTCTAAAAGGCTAAGAAAAAAATAAAAGCATATAATAATCTATGTAGAAATTATACTGCATTTCCAACTTCTATTAAAGAAATACCTGTTTTAGACACCAAACCCTAAAAGAGAAAAATAAGAATTTGGTTGTAATTCATTTTGGGTAACTTATTAAAAATAAACTTTAAACTGAAGTGTGTTTAAAAAAAAAATTGGAGTTGAAACATATTTGACACCTAGCCTGAGAGAGTATTTGGTTTAAAATTGGTTTGGCTGTAATGTTTGTGTTTGCTTTGTTCTCCGAAAACAAATTTAAAACTTTTACAGAAAGAAAGCTGGAAATTAAAATCATTTGTAATTATATTTTTAAAAACTTCATAATGATTCTTTGTTTCATATCCTGTATCCCAATCCCACTCATCTTCACATCCCTCTATATTCCCCCTCTATTCTTGCAACCTCTCCCCCAAAAGAAAAAAAAAGCATAAAAAAATCTTATCATGGAAGCTGTAGCGTGTCACAATGTGTCCCACAATATTTACCCTTTGTTCACTTATCTTTACTTGCAAGTGTTCCTTGCAGCCAGTCATTGGTCTGGTTCGAGGCCTCTGGCTTCTGCTACACCATCAACACCGGATCCTCACCAGGACTCCTCTTGGATATTCTGTTGTTGCCCTGTGTCACTGAGATCCTGCATCTTTGATCTGCAGAACTAGCCCCTTTGTGTGTTCCAGCAGTTTCTAGTTGTGGTAGACGTTGGGGTAGACTAACTCAAAGCCCTGGATCTCTGGCCTACATGGTATCTGAGCTGATCAGACTGCCAGCTCTCCTGTATCCACACCACCAGGGTAAGCTCTCCAGTACTGCCCCAATGCTACAGTTGACAAGGCAAAGTCAGCAGTATTGCTCTCATGCCCTCAGGCCCAGAGCCAGCTCTACTGTGCTGCTAAGCCAAGGTGTGGCTGCTTTCCCATGTGCTGTAGCTACTGGGTCACATCTCCTTCTCTTACACCGTCAGAGATGACTGACCTGTGATTTCACCATCAGTGTTAGCTCTACTGTGCTGCCCAGGTAAGGTGCAGGGCATGCTCTCCCAAGTACTGCAGCCTACAAGAGGGGCAGGGTCAGCTCTGCACAGCTCTTGGATGTCAACATGGTCCCAGGTGGCAGCCCAGACCGGGAACCTTCACAGGGTCTGTAGCGGTAACTTGAGTCACAGTCATAGACACATAGTCCTGCTGTTATATGGCCACAGACCCAGACATAGACCTCAGGAGCAGCATGAACAGTTGGGAGCAACCTTGCTTATACACTGAAGGCCTAAGCAGCCATACAAGCCTACTAACACAAAGTCTTGGTTTGTGTGGGAAAGCACTGGCCCTAAAACAGATAGATAACTGTGGATCTTGTGGATGGGTGGCCTTGGTGGAAAACTACCAGCCTGGATGAGAACAAATAATCATAAATCTTGTAGATAGGAAACCTTGGTGGAAAGCGCCAGCTTAGATAAAAACAAATGAATCATAGAGTCATAGTGACCTGTTCCGCCCTGCTGCTTCTGTGAACTTTTCACTCAGCCAATACCCTGTTACCTGTACTCCCCCTGAGAACACTCCTGCATCATCCCTCTCCCCACATTCTGCCTCTATGTGTATATAACCCCTGTGTGAAAAAATTAAAATTGCAGTTAGATCAGACTCTAGACAAGCCGTGGTTCTCTGCATACCCCTGTTCCCCCATTCTCTCTTTCAGGTGGTCCCCCAGTCCTAGTCCACTGCCCTGCTGGATGGGGCAATGGACTGAAATTTCACCATGGCCTCAGGTGGCAGTTCACAGTAGGCTGTTCCTTTTCACTCTCAGGTCTCCAGTTCTACCTCTCTTCTTAATGTTCAAACTGTTCTGCTTTACTTTTTCTCTCATCTGTCCACTACATAATTGCACATCTTAATGGCTCCCACTTCAGTTGAGCCACCAGCAGGCAGGCCTCTGGGTATCCTCCTCCACCTGTGCCCTGTGGTATGGCGTCTGGGTGCCCCAGGCCTCTGGGTCACTAAGCATCATTTCTGTAAGCATTTCACTGGACTACCACAAAGTTACTGAGCATGTGTTGAATTTCTGAATTTCAGAGAATAGTAATACAAACATGTATTTTCTGATGATTTGTTTACAAGAAAACTGTTTTGTCAATAAACTCATTTTATGGTAGATCAATAAAGTCTACAATGATTAGGTCATCTTTTTATTAACTATATTTTATTCTGTAGTAATGCTAAGCTTTAATGACTATATATAGAATTGTCAAAATTTACTTATTAATGTTTTCATTTTACTAGTGGCATGTTACAGTACACTTAATATAAACTCATCTACATACCAAGGATTAACTTAACTCTTTCAAGCACATTATCTTGAAATTAACAGAAAATACTTCAAGTATGACAAAATTGTATGAGAAACTTTCTGGGGTATAAGAGCCATCAGCCTAAAAAAACCTTTCTCTTAAAACTTGGTAAATGCTAATTGACATTTGGTAATAAAAAAGACCAAAATAATACAAAAGAAAGAATTCAAGACTTAATGATCTTTTAAAACATTCTAGGATAAAGTAGATTGTAGACTGTTTGGGTGATATAAGAAGCATTATTTGAATATATTTGTTTATTCCTTCCTGTATTATAAGTAGATCAATACAAGTGGTAAATTAAAAAGTGGAATTTGGAAAACTTGAATCCAGAAGTTACTGTAGCCAGACTAGTTGTGTGACTTTGAACAGCCACTAAACTCTTAATCTTTTACTCTGTAAAGTAAATCATTAGAGTTTGGCTTCTAAGATTAAATCTTACTTGATGTACTTTTGTTTTTATTGTGTATGTTGAAATATGCGGCCACAAGTCAACTGAGTTCACCTGAAAAGGGGGCTGGGAATGACAGGGGACGGAGGGCGAGAAGAGATGAAGCCAAGACAAAGTTCTCTGATCAAGGCTCAAAGCTTTAATGTTCAGCTCTCAATTTAAAGGGGAAGGCCCAACCCACGACCCCTCCTGGTTTCAGCCGAGATGGGTGGGATAATCCATAATCTGTTGTAGATGAAGGCCAGAGATGTGTCAAGGCAAGCCCAGGGGCAGTTCTACTTCTGTGTTCTATGCAGCCAAGGTGGGTAATTCCACCTAGATCATTATTACTTGGTCTGTTGTGGTAAACAAGGTCTCTCAGGCCTGCTTAAGGCTGGGAGAAGGTCACAATGTATAACATGAAATTTTCTGTTTTAGTCATTTTTAGTTGTATGCTATTCATCTTTCTCTACAGCCTTTCATTTTAAAATTTTGTACCCATTAAAATAAGTTCTTAGCAACTTCCCCTGGCAAACATTAGCCTTCTGTCTCTAATTTCATTATAACTATTACAAGTCATATAGTATTTGTTTTCTGTCTGTAACTTATTTCACTTAGCATAGTGCTTAAAATTTATCTATTTTATAGCATATGTTAGAATTCTCTTCTTCTGAAACAAGAGTAAAGGATACCCCACTGTATGTACTTTCCACATGTATCTATTCATCCATCATTGGACATATGGGTCACGTGCATGAACAGTGCTGCCATCAATGTGGGTTTATAGATAGAATTTTGTGGCCATGCTTTAGTTCTTTGGGGAGAATACTGAAGTACAGAGTTGTTAGACCATAGAGAATCTTAGCTTTTTACAGTGGTGGCTAAGCTCTAAGTTCTTTCTATGCAGAGTTTATGGTGTTTTCTGGGTGTTCCTATTCATCTATCAACAAATTTGGGATATTTGGAGCTATATATTTTCCCCATACAATCTCTGCCCCTTTCTCTTCCAAAACTTCTACAGTTCATATATTGATACACAATATGGTGGTCTTATACCATAACCCTTGTTCTCTGTTCATTTTGTCAACATTTATACTCTCTTGTTTCTGAAATTCATAATTAGTATTCAAGAAGTTTCTGTCTTCAAGATTTTTATCACCACCTAAAACTTATCTGTATGCAATATGCTAAATAAATGGACTTATTCCAATGTGAGAGCCTTTAGGAGGTCATTATTCTCAATGTTAGAACCCTCTTGAAATAAATTTGAGGCCTTTATTTTTAAAAACTGGATAGATGCTTTGCCATTGCACCATATAAGGGTCATTTAACATGGTCAGACTCTCAAAAGTAAAGCAGTAGTTGGCAAGGGCTAAATTATACAAGAATAAAAGTCTTTGTGTATTTACATGTAACAAATTCTGTGCTGTACATGTGACTAAGGAGGGTAAAATGCAGTGAGGACATTTTCATTTATGTGTACTATGAATAGTAACTGCTTTTTCAAAATACAACATATTATTAAACACTGAAGTAATGCATACAAGATAAATATAATCATGACTAATGTATTTGGAAAATACATTACTTAGCACAAGATTATCAGACATGTGAAAAGGCAGAAAAATATGATCATTAGCAAGGACAAAAGTCAACCCGTAAAAATAGAGAAGCAACATGTGATGGGATTATCAGGTATGGACATTAAGACAACTATTACAGATGTACTTCCTATGTTCAAGAGAACGAAGGAAAACATGAACATGCCAAGGAAAATGGAAGTTATTGATAGAAAGAGACCCAAATAGAACTTCTGTAAAGGAAGAGCAATGTCTGAAGTGGAAAGAGTAGTAGCATGTTATATATTTCAGGAGAAAAGGAAAAGTTAAAACCTGAAGACATGGCGGTATGTCTATCCAGCCAGACCACCAAGGGCACTGACTGCCCAGGCTTGGTCTCTGGAATCTATATGGAAGACAGGAAGAACCAAGTTGTCCTCTAACCTCTACATGGATATAGTGGCACATATGGGTCAACACATATCCTCTAAATGAATTAAAATGTGATAATTGTTTAAATGAAACACCAAGAGAAATAAAGAAAAAGAACACAACATCACTGACCTGTAAGATGTTATCAATCAAATTAATAAGCTATAGCAAGTTGTAGAGTCTTTACACACACACACAGACACATAGCTGCCTGTCCATCCTTGGACCAACGTTACCTTGTTATTGATGCTTATAACCAAATACTGCTGTGTTCTTATACAACATGACATCTTCATTTTGCCTTAAAAATATGATCTTATAGGTGTGGAGATGGCAAGATATGTGAGCATCAAGGTGAGTTCAGCTCCCACACACACCATGGAAACCTATCTGTGACTGCATGTACCTGTAACTGCAGCTCTGGGAACAAAGATAGAGAGGTGTTGGGAGCTCACTGGCCAGGTATCTAAACAGAACAGTTTAGTGAGAGGTACTGTTTCAACAAGGTGGGGAAGCAATGGAGGTAGACATTCTGACATCAGACTCTGGTCCTATTCGCATCAGCTCGAGTGGGTGTGACCAGGCACACTCAGTCTTGCCTGGACTCTGATTGTGCACTTCATTTATCACCATTAACAGCACTATTACAGTGCTGTTCTGGATTAATGTATTGTCTTTGGAGAAAGTCTGTTATTTAGGTTCATGATACCAAACACAGCAATCCCTTGTTTGTTGCATTTTTAATTAATGTTTAGCATTTCAAAGTGTTTTAGGGGAGTTCAGAAATGCTGACACAAAACAAATTTTAACAGAAGCCCACCAGGGTTTCTCTGTGTAGTTCTGGCTGTCCTGGAACTCACTCTGTAGACCAGGCTGGCCTCGAACTCAGAAATCCGCCTGCCTCTGCTTCCCAATTGGGATTAAAGGCGTGTGCCATCACTGCCTGGCCCAATTTGATTTTCAAAAAAGCCTCCCAGCTGGGTGATGATGGTACATGCCTTTGATCCTAGCACTCAGGAGGCAGAGGCAGGCAGGTCTCTATGAGTTTGAGGCCAGCCTGGTTTACAGAGAGAGTTCCAAGACAGCAAAGGCTAACAGAAAACCCTTTCTTGAAAAACCAAAACACCAAAAACAAAACAACCGGCCCCTCCACCAACAACAATATAAGACAAAAACTAAAACTAAAACAAACAAACAAAAAGTCTTTCAGTTAAGGCCCACTCGACTAGATTTAACTGATGCCTGACACTGCTGGGGTGGCCAAGAGCCTAAGAGTGGATAGGATATGGGCCTAAGGGAAAACCAAATACTATTCTCTATTACTCTGCTAAAGGAACATGGCAATAAAATGATTCCTTCATCATGACAGCCCTCATCAGAGAAGCTTCCTCTCGCCGGGCGGTGGTGGCGCACGCCTTTAATCCCAGCACTTGGGAGGCAGAGGCAGGCGGATTTCTGAGTTTGAGGCCAGCCTGGTCTACAGAGTGAGTTCCAGGACAGCCAGGGCTACACAGAGAAACCCTGTCTCGAAAAAAACAAAAAACATAAAACAAAAAACAAAAACAAAACCAAACCAAAACAAAACAAAAAAACCAACAACAACAAAAAAGAAGCTTCCTCTTGCAGTAGTTGGAAATTAATATGGAGATCCACCTGGATAATGTGCAGACAGCTAGAGATTTTATATTTAGTGTTCAGTAGGACTTCTTTATCAACTCCTCCCCTCCAGGCTCAGGGGGATGTGTAGATAAGGAAGCTTGAAAGAACCAGAGGATGTGACGACTCCAAGGAAACAGTCTTCCAGGCACAACAGGACTGGTACACATACAGACTCACAGGGACCGTAGCAGCATGTGCTGGGTTTGCAGGGGCACAAGCCATCTGGGTACCAGTGCTGAGGGAGGGAGGTACGCAGGGGCTCTCACCGCTAGCCAAGAGGCTATCTGCACTTGAGACCTGCTTGCAAAGGAAATGTTAGTTTCCCCAATGGAGTCTCACTGTACATACAAATCACACTTATGGGCAGGTCCCATGTCGCCAAGCAGTAGCCAGCCAACACAAAAAAAACACAATGGTATTTTTGTAGACTTTTTTTTTTTTTTATGTCATTTTGCTTTGTTTAGGCTTTGTTTGCTTTATTGAGCTTTTGTGTGTATATGATGGTCTCCAGTTTGTGTTTTTTGTGGATCTGTGTGCATGTGAGTTTCTCTTTCTTTCTTTCTTTTTTTTTTTTTCTGCCTGGGGTTTTTTTTTTTGTTTGTTTGTTTGTTTGTTTTTTTGTTTTTTGATGGAGATGGGCAGGTGGAGAGAGTTCATGGGGATCTGGGAGAGTTCTGGGAGAGGAAAACTGTAACCAGTATATATTGTATACGAATATTCTAAAAATGTGTTTTCATACTTGCTCTGGTCTACATCAATAATTCTAGAGAGAAGTGCAGATCTTTCAGGGTGATTGTACTTGTAAGGAAATGAATGAGCTAGAGAGCCAACTGTGGATGGATAGGAGCAAGAGAGAGAACCTAGCCTGAGTAAAAGCTACAGATGAAGCATGGGAGAGCGTCTCCAGTGTCCTTCAGTGAAAGCCTCCATCAGCCTTTCAAAGCTAGGGCCATGCCCATACTGGTAAGTGCTGAACATACAACAGTGTCATCTAGCGAGGCTGAGGGGGGATATGCTGGGAGAGGACTCAGTAAACAGGGGCTGTGCACTGGGGGGGTGATACTGAAATCAATGGTGCAGTGACAGGCAGCAGGGGCTCCAGGATCCAGAGAAGGTGAGGCATTCTCAGAGGAAAGGAAGACTGAGAGACAGAAGAGAGACTTGAGTGTGGGGCCAGATATGTTCCAAGCATGTGCATTGGGTTTGGGACAGGTGAAAGGTGACACAATGGAGAAGGAAGACTGGCCTCAGGTCCCTCTGAGGGTCTCAAGCAAAGGGTGATGACCCACTATAGGGTGTCACCTAGACCTGTGATTTAGAGGTGAGAGAGCTATCAAATGGTTTTTGGAAGGTGATGGTGGCAAAGCCTGTTAGCTTTCTATCTGCTTCTGGAAATTCATCTGACTTATCTATCTATCTATCCAAGGATGCATTCTCAGGTTTATTCACTGTAGCAGTCTGCAACAGTAAATATTGGAAAGACTAATGTCTGCCCCATCCTGCATGGCAGTGAACAGGGACTGAGGGACCACCTGAAAGAGAGAATAGGAAACAAGGTATGCAAAGAAACATGGCTTGTCTAGAGTCTGATCAAACTGCCATTTAATTTTTTCACACATGGGTTATATATACAGAGGCAGGATGTGGGGAGAGGGATGATGGAGGGCGGAACAGGTCACTATGACTCCATGATTCATTTGTTCTTATCTAAGTTGGTACTTTCCACCAAGGCTATCTATCTACAAGATCTATGATTACTTGTTCTCATCTAGGTTGGTAGTTTTCCACCAAGGCTACCCATCTACAAGATCTATAGCTATCTGTTCTAGGGTTAGTGTTTTCCTGCAGAGACTAAGATTTTGTTAGTAGGCATGTATGGCAGACTTAGGCCTTCAGTGTATAAGCAAGGTTGCTCCCAACAAATGTTCAGTAATATGGACATTAAACTCTGGATACTAAACTATCCTTATCAGTGCTGGCCCTAAAGGAAATTCTGAGTGGAGTTTGAGTCACAGAATGCAGGTGTGGACACATCCTTGAGGATCATCAGCATAGGTCAAGGATCAAGTGAGACAGAATCAATTTGTGGAAGACAAAGGGTAGATTCTGGTGGTTGTACAAGGGCAGTGAGTAGATTTATTCACCTCTGTATATCCAGGAAACATCAAATTCAAGAATTTTACGGTTAAGGATGTGTAGCTTAGGTTAACATTGGTTTGATCCCCGGCACACACACATACAGAGAGAGAGAGAGAGAGAGAGAGAGAGAGAGAGAGAGAGAGAGAGAGAGAGAGAGAGAGAGAGAGAGAGAGAGAGAGAGAGAGAGAGAGAGAGAGAGAACTGGAGAGCCCAGGGAAGGGAAATTACAAAAGTTTGACTGCCAAGTTGGTATAGTCTTCAAGATCATCCTGGAGGACATACTGTAAGTTTGAGGCCAGCCTGGGCTACAAGAGACCCTTGTCTCAAATTAAATATCAAAAGTAAGATAAAATGCAAATGTAGAACTAAGTGTAAAAGTACAAATAAAACATAAAATGAATAAGAAGCCAACCCGCCAGCCTGAGCGTAGAACATGCCTGACCATACTTGACTTTACCTCCTTAGAGCGTCTCTGGACAAAGACAGGGAGACCTCAGTTTCTGTGTCAGCACTGAAGGGCAGAAGGGTCAGGATTTCCCTGCTTTCCCCAGGTCTCCCGCAGGCTCCTCGGGTTGCCAAGGAAACGCACACCCTCTGGGGGTGGGAGCTCCCCGAGGCCCCGCCCCTCCGCCTGTTTGAACTGGGCCGGCGGGCGAGCGAACACTTGAGATTGCTTCGTCGCCTCCCGGCTCTCCTCAGATTGAGTCCCCCGGCGGGCACACACTTGGGCTTGCAGCGTCAGCGTCAGCGTCAGCGCCTGGCTCTCCTCAGATTGAGTCCGGGTCCCCGCGGCCTCCGTCTTCACCGCTTGGTCCCCGCCAGCCCAGCTCGCTCAGAGCCCAGCGTCCTCCGCCCAC
>JANHMN010000004.1:130058223-130068336 GCA_030674055.1 Rhabdomys pumilio | reverse complement strand
TCATCTAGGTTGTTGTCTCTAGCCACCACAGTTGTCCCCTTTTGATGGCCTGGACAGTATATGATTGCCACTCTTTTTGGTAGCCAGAGGGCTTTAAGTAATTGTAAGATCTCATCTTTATTTTTGATAGTCTTTTTTTCTGCAGTCAGGAGCTCTCTTTCTTGGTGTATGGCTCCCTGCACATGAGCAGTGACAAATGTGTACCAGCTGTCTGTGTAGATGTTGATAGCCAGCCGTTTTCTCATTGTAAGGGCCTGGGACAGCAATATCAGTTCAGCCCTTTGAGCTGAGGTGCCTGGGAGAAGAGACTGAACCCGAATTATCTCTGTTTCTGTGGTTACCGATGCTTCCGCTCTCCTCTGGCCCTCTTGAATAAAATTGCTTCTGTCCATGAACCAAGTCCACTCTGCTCCCAGCAAAGGGGGGTCCTTTAAACCAGGTCAAGTGTTGTGCACTTGGGCCAGGATTTTACTGCACCAGTGAAGTGGGTGATCTAGATCAGGCTCATGTAGGAGGGTTGCTGGATTTAAGGAAGTAGGTGGCTGGAAAGTGATTCAGCCAGGATTAATTAGTAAAGTCTGATAATGGGTCATATGGGCATTATTGAGCCATAGGTCAGGCGGCTGTTTGAGTATTGTCTCAATGGTATAAGGGTTAGTCACAGCTAAGTTTTGTCTTAAAGTCAGTTTGTCTGTATCTTTGACCAGTAGTGTTGTGGCTAAAATAATATCCAAGCAAGGTGGCTATCACGCTGTCACTGGGTCCAATCACGGTTCTTTGAGATCTTTTAGAGATCCCGAGACCTAGCCATAACAAAACCTTTAATTCTTAGGAGATAAAAGCATACATTTTTTTTCTTAAAATTGCAAAATAACTCAAAGATCTGTCTGCCTTTTTAAAACCCAGATGATAGGCTAGTTGGGCGAGACTCTGCACTGAAATTCTGTTTTCACCTGGACTGAGGATAACCTTGTTCTGTCCTAGACAGATCCCTGAACTCAGGAATCTATCTGCCTTTAGCAGCTTAAACAAACAAACAAACTGCTGAGTGGGATCTCCTTCAGTCACCACTCCCTACATATCTTTATCTCACTCCTTAGTAATTTTCTAACAAGTTGGCTTACAGGACAGCTACATTTGTTCCTTCATATTTGTGAAGATTCTCATATAATTTGTATGGAATCATTACTATTTAATTATTGAGAAATTATATATTTTCACACTCATGTATTTAGAGCTCTTTCCCTTAAATGCTCTCTTGAAAGTCCCTTTATTTCCCATTTTGCTGAGACATAGACAAACTTTTGATTCCTGGAATCCAGGTGTCTCTAATCATCATGAAGTCATTAACCTTAACAGGTAAGACATTCCTTGGAGGAATACCAAATATCTACATTATTATTTAAGCAAGTCTTATGCCCACAGTGACAGTCAACATTCTTGGAGGACCATGTCACTCTTTTCCACCAGGACCAAGACAGAATTGCCGCATAGGAAATTTGATGCTCCATTGCAGAATGTATTTTCAGAAGTTTGCCACCTCCCCACTTTCATCAGTTGCAGATCTCCATACATTCATGGACATTTGGCTATTTCCCTTCTCCCTCCCCACACTTGATCTTTAACCCTCCCATTGTCCTCCTTTTGTCTCCTTTCTCACCTAGTGTTTTCTCTCCATCTGCCAATTATGACTATTTCATTCTGCATTCTAAGTGAGATTTCAGCATCCTCACTTGTGCATTACATCTTCTTTAGCTCCTTTGTGTCTGTGGGGTGTAACGTGTATTCTGTATTTTATGGCTAATATCCTCTTATAAGTGAGTACACACCATCCATGTCCTTTTGGGACTGGATTACTACATTCAGAATGATAATCTCAAGAGCCATCCATTTGCCTTCAAAATTAATGATGTCTTTATTTTTAATAGCTGAATAGTACTCCGTTGCTTAGGTGTACCACATTTTATTCAAGCACATTTTATTTGAAGAAAATGTAGGTTATTCTAGTTGTAAGATTAAGCAATGTAGCCTTTGTTCTATCTCAGCAGAAACTGCTGGGTTCTCACTTTCGCCTGACAGTCTGCAGTCACAGGAAGGAAAAAAAAACTTTATAATCACCCTTAAAGAGGTGATTATAAAGTTTATTACTAAGTTGTAAAAAGTTTCCTATGAAAGCTATCTAAGAGGAAAAGCAGAAAGATCCTAAGCAGGTAAAAGGAGAAAATTCTACTCTATCTGAAGAAAGGAAAAAATATCTATTCTATTTTTTACTTCTCATTTCTTTGTTTTTGGTACTTATACATCTTTCAGAATACATGATAATATGTTACAAAATTCATCACAAGTACACATGAAAAATCAAATCATTAGTTGAAATAGAAGTTTGCAACAGAGAATGTTTCCATGCACAGCTAATAGGAGTATCTTCTTACTCTTAAACTCTGAACTTCCTTCCAATAATATGAATAGGATAAAGAGCATCAATCCATTGTTCCAAATGCCTATCTAAATCCTCTTCTATATTCAAGTTAGTAACATTTTTTGCTAAATGATTAACAAAAGTAGCTGTCTTAACTTCTTGTGTCAAAGCAATTGTAGAAGCAGTGGTGCAAGCAATTAACATAATTAAAGCTGCTATATCAGCAATAATCAAGCCCACTACCCTCTTGCTTCTGTTTAAAGCCTGACTCAAGGCATTCTTGGCAAAACGACCTACGACAGGCTCAGTCTTGTTAATGAAATAAAAATAGGGGAGAGGTAGAGAGTTATTGGGCTCCTTGGCTAGGATATGACATGGGCCAAGGACAAGGAAATAGGCTGCTTGGTAGGAGTATAACATTGGCCAAGGACAAGGAAGTAGGCTTCAGGCAGGAAGCTGACATTAGGCTAGAACAAAGAAGTTATTTCAGGTAGGAATCTAAATATTAGGCTAGAACAAAGAAGTAATTTCAGGCAGGAATCTAAATTTTAGGTTAGAACAGGAAGTAGGCTTCAGACATGAAAATGACTTTGGGCTAGGACAGGGAAGTTGGCTCAGATATTTTAGGCATCCTGATAAGCCCTGAGGAAACACTGGTAAAGGGAGTGTTGGGGAAAGTTGATGGCATCTGAAATGCAAATAAATAGAATATCAAATAAAATTATAGTAATTATCTGGCTAAACATCCATCAACCTATCTCGGCTCCATAGGTTCACTGACAGTTTAAAACCATAACTTAATTTATTAGTGAAATTTTGTATAGATAAGCTCAGTCAATATTTTATCTCCTGTTGTAGCACCTATAATAAATGGTTAGTTTTCTTTTTATGCCTTTTGGTTAATTGTTTTACAACGTCTTGGAATGTGCTCTGAGTAGGAGAAAGTCTGGTTTCTATCTTTTTTTTTTTTTTTTTGGTTTTTTTCAAGACAGGGTTTCTCTGTGTAGCCCTGGCTGTCCTGGAACTCACTCTGTAGACCAGGCTGGCCTCGAACTCAGAAATCCACCTGCCTCTGCCTCCCAAGTGCTGGGACTAAAGGCGTGCGCCACCACCGCCCAGCCTGGTTTCTATCTAAAAGCAATTAACTGATGGCAGTTAGGAGACTGGCAGAGTTCTCATTGCAGTTTTGACTATGAGAAAAGGACCTAATAGCAGACAAACTACAAAAGAGCTTAATAATCACTGATATTTTAGGAATTCTTATAGGATTATCATTACGACTTAAGAAGTCATCTATTTGTCTACATAGCATCACTGCTAGACAGTATATTTTTATGGATCTGCTCCAGAGGGGTGTGATATAACTTAGTGATTGTTATATATGTTTAATAATAACAGGAAAAGCATATTAATAGCAGGAATCTTATCTAAAATGAATCCCTTACAGCCTTGCTTTATAAGGACACACCTGTCACAGATTATATAATCAAAGCAGGCCATTTCAGGACGATCACCTGGTAGTTATTAGCTTGTCCAATTATGGCTCCTGACAATAAGTGAACTTAGTATGATATCAATCTGCATAGAGCAACTATAAACAACTTAACACGTAGGTAGGCTCTGTGCTCAGGCTCAGTATCTTCCTTGCAAAGAACATAAACTATTTTCTTTATGGTGAAATAATGGAAAATGATATAGAACCAAAGAAAATTACCAAGTCCCTTTTAGAAAAGAGATATTTATATACTGGTTAAATAGGAAAAATGAATAATTTTTCAGGCATCAATCAGTCCAATCAGGCAAATTCTAGATACATAATATAGTTTAAGTTTTGGCTACACAGAAACCACTTTGCAAAGTACATGTGACCATTATAATGGGTTCTATACATAAAAGACCCAGAATTTAATGTGGTCTATTACCAATAGCATAGAGGTTAGACTGACATGAAGAACATTAAACATTTAACCTAAGGATGGCTAACAGGCAAGGGAAGAAAGTGTCTGGGATAATGGATCTGCAGAAGTTAGATATAGTCTGCCTCTATAGCTAAAGGTAGATAAGGTCTGCAGACAGATAGCAAGGAGCTCCCCATGACATTAACAAAATCTACTCTGAGCCTTTTGGATTGATTGCAGGAACTTTTTCTCCTCTGTTGAGAAGAATACTCTGTATGATTAATATTCCTGCATTCCACAGTGACCTGTGGGTTCAAGGGACTTTGCTGTCAGTATCCTCTTGCAAGTTAACGAGTCGAAATCTCCAACAATTGTAAGAATTAGCCTCAGGGAAAGGTGATCTCTCTCTGACTATTCAGTGCAACATGGCCTGTTCTGAAACCATTATACATGCACACAACAGAATGCACTCAGAAAATTTTATTCGTATATATGTCCATTACTAAATTGCACATACTTAACAAGGAAAAAATCAGCTGCGAAAGTTTTTGGTAGAGGCTTAAGGGGAAAACTGCCCTAATAATTTTGTATTAAAATGTACAATTTTCCATACTATTAAAAACAAGACTGACATTTTGTCTGGGACATAAGAGCAATGGGTGTTGTTACAGAGGACACTGGTCAGATTTCTTTGCCATGTTCAACAAGTTCTACCTTTAGTAATTGGTTGTAAGATTCATTTTAAGTAAAAAATTTTGAAGGTTTTAAATGACATCGCAGGTGTGGGTAGCAATATAATATTAAGCTGTGATGTAAAAGACTAAAATTGATGAAGTAAAGGGTTTATCAGTTCTTAGTAGATTCTATGTCACACCAAGTATATTTAGATGGCTGAAGACTAACTCTATAACATTCACAAATACGTAGTATTCCAACCAGGCCTAGTAGCAATTAGAATCCTAAGATCAACAAGTTTGTTCTCCGGGATTTTTCAGAAATATGGCTCCCAACCACAAAAACGAGTCAACCTTGATTTCCAACCAGCCACTGTACCCATCCCTACATCAGAGAGTAGGCCTGCAAACAAGTGCTGAACAGGTCATTACAAGGTCACAATCACCATTAATACAGGTTGTGCAG
Source organism: Rhabdomys pumilio (assembly GCA_030674055.1). NCBI lineage: Eukaryota > Metazoa > Chordata > Mammalia > Rodentia > Muridae > Rhabdomys > Rhabdomys pumilio. The sequence continues at coordinate 130,062,879 of JANHMN010000004.1, read as the reverse complement.
CAAAACGTGAGCTTTCTTCTTGATAAAAGCCTAGTTGTACAACATGAAAGAGGTGACACCATTTGCAATGGAAAGACATTGTTGTGTTGTGCTCTGGGCTGATCAAGGAAGGCTTACACTGAGGCCCTCATGTATAGAAAATAACATAGTGAGAACCCAGAAACATGCTTGGCAGAGCAAAGAAGTCTGTGGACTAAGCCTATGGAGCTTTCCCTAAGGGCATGTTGTCAAACAAACAAACATACAAACAAGATAGTTCCTACTTTGAAACTAGGAATATGCATTAGAGAGCTGGTAACTATCTAGGGGCAATGTCTTTCTTCCAAGATTTGTAGTTTGTTTATTTTTTTTCTCAGTCAACTTTCATTTGCTTCTTTAGACTTCTCCTATGATAATTTATATTAATTGTGTCTATTGTGCAGGTTGTTGATTCCCTGAAGTTTTTCTAATCAAATTTTCCTTTTTACATAAGAAAAATACAGGAGGGATACTGATTTTGTTTCAAATTATTTAGGATACAGCTAGCATAGTAGTGCTACCAAGCACTAGTACAATTACCAAGAAAGTGCTTATGAGGTAGAGGAGTTTCCTTGTAATATTTTACAGATCACTTATATATACTAGCATAGCATCAGCCTATATGTATACTTTGAAATCTTCTGTTTTCTAAAATGGTAAAATACCCATACCAGCTTATCTTTTATATCCATTTGATTGGAGTGTTTTTTTTTTTTTTTTCATCTCATGGCCTTGAGGTATAACCCAGAGATGCTTAAAAAATCCTGAGCCCCTGCCCCTCTCTTGGAAACTATTGGTATTACAAATGTTTGCTCTTCTGGCCAGTGTGAGTCAGGCCATCCTGAGCCCTTCTTAAAGGGATATAGCCTCAGGCCATTAGACAACTGTCCTGGGAGGCTTGCCTGTTTTGAAGAGGCAGCTTTTATTTGCTCAGAAGGAATTTCTTGAAAGAACTACCCTGGTATTTCCTTTTGAATAGACCTCTAAAGGTCTATTCAAGGAATCATAAGCTTCTGCTTGTGAACTTACCCAAGGTACTTGTTTTTAAGTTTGTATACTGAGGGAGTTCTTGTCACTCATTAGTATTCCAAATGTCAGTCCCCTTGTAGTAACAAAGCTAGCTCCTAAATAAGAAAACTGCACTATTATATTTATTTATCAAGCTTTAAGAGAATAATTCCTGAACAGTTTTTCCTCTCTTTTTATCCTCTACAGTCATCTTAACAGTTCTCTGTCAAAAGTTCAGTGGTACTTGAAATTTTGCACTTATGTGTGTCTCTAGGCTAGAGATGATTCCTCATGATGTCTCCTGGCCTATCTTCAGAGTGAATCCCCACTCTCATTATTCTTCTCCAGGTTATGGTTGTAGAAGGTCCTGCATTATTCTATCACCTTCTCGGTCATTGGTATATTAACTTTTATTCAAAAAAATAAGAGAATAAATGGGTAGCAATGCTTATATAATATTGAGGCAGGAAATACTTAACCAGATATTGCAACCAGATATGGTGGCACAGATATCAGTGTTTGAATAATATAACAATAATCTTTGCACAGTATATAATAACTATATGACAAAAATTTTGCTATCTTAAAAATTTTTTACTTTTTTTTTAGTTGTGGATTTTGCATTTGTTTTAGAAGACAGTCTTTGTCTGTGTAACTTTGGCTGTCCTCAAAGTAGGGGCCTCAAGACTGAGATCAACACAAATCTGGCCCATGGGTGCTTGAATTAAATGTGGGACTACATGCCTATCATTTTTGTTGTTTTTTTCTCACATTATTGGCCAATGGACCTGGAATGTAGGTCTTGTACATGTCAAACAGGTGCTGTCACGCTGAGCTTCACCCACATCTTGAATTTTTAAATTTGGTGGTGTGTACCATTCTGTTTTCTAGGATGGCATGTATTGATGACATTTTTACTTCCTAAACCTCCTTAGACATTGAATTGTAGGTGTGTGACATTTTTCCTGCCTATTGTGTTGGCTTTGAATTCACATTGAAAAAAAATGGAAGTGTTTTGTTTTTATGCGTACATATACATCTCATGTGTGTCTGGTCCATTCAGTAGTCAGATGCTGGCCTCAGAGCTCTTGAACTTAGGAACTCATGGTTACTTATGAGGCCCTATGTAAGCAGTGGCCATTGCAGACCCTTGTTTGCAGGAGCAGCAATTTTTCTTCACGGCTTAGCCCAGCTTTATGTAATTTATTTATCAATATTTACATTGCTGATATTTTCATCTTTTCATTGCATAATTGTGTAATCATAATTCCTCTTTTAAAAATATATTATTAATAGTATATTACAACTGGGGCACCTCATGTTCTGCAAGATAAGTATACAACTGTCGTGAATATATAATTCATTTTAAGAACATAAATAATATTTTGATTTGTTCTTTCCTTATGGTTTCATAATTTGATTTTTTTTGCGAGGGATACTGAGTCATAGTGTATAATTCTGGCTTTCCTATAGACCAGCCTGGTATCAAAAACAATGATAAAGTTTTGCCTCTGTGTTTTCAGTGCTGAAATTAAATGGATTCAGCAAACCAACCATGTTTCTCATTGCTTTTGTAGTTAGTAATTATTCATATAATATCTGTGTGCTTACTGCTATTAATCTTTTTTTATATATTTTTTATTGGATATTTTATTTATATTTCAGATGTGATACCCTTTCCCCATTACCTCTTCCCCCTCATCCAGGAACACCCTATCCCATCCCCCTCCTCCTATTTCTATGAAGAAATTACAGATGAGAACCTCATTATTTAGTATCCTTCAAAAATGACTTGGTTATCATAACATCATAGCTTCTGTGTTAGTACACAAATAGGGGAAGTACCAAAACTGTTTGAAAATATTGTCAATGAAATATACATGTCTAATATTTCAGTATTGTGCTTTCTTTTCAACATATATATGGGGTATTTTAGAATGCAGTGACATATGATGATGTAGTGGTGAAGTTTACTCGGGAAGAGTGGGCGTTGCTGGATCCTTCCCAGAAGAGTCTCTACAAAGATGTGATGCTAGAGACCTATAGGAACCTCTCTGTAATAGGTAAGACTATGAATGTTTTTTCTCTTTTTAAAATAAGGGGCCACTGTACTTTTGTTGTTGTGCTTGTTCATCTGTGTGTGTTTCCTTTTGTTGTTATTGATGTACGTCTGTAGTTTCATTTGAGAAGGAAGAAGAATGACGTTAATACATCAGGCCTATTTGTAAAGATCTTGAAGACAGTTTCTTAAATTTTGCCTAAATTACAGTAATATACCATACATTTTTTGATATTATATTCTAGGTTATAAGTGGGAAGATAACAATATTGAAGGACATTGTGAAAATTATGAAAGACATAACAGGTAATTTTCTTGTGGATGCTGATATAAATATTCCTTTGACAAAATCTTAATGTGTTTTTGAAGTTTCTATTAAAATCACAAGTGTAAATAAGTATTTAAGGATACTGATTATTAAGTTCTCACAAATGCTATACTTTAGTGTCAGGTATTCTATTTGTATTTGCAAGGCATTCTGTTAAGACAGAAAATATGGAAACAATGCCTTAACAGTACCATTTCAAGCACAGCCTCATTCAAGCCACACTGTAGAACTGTCAATCTGTTTAGTCTCATATGATTCAGATAGGGCAAAAAGTATACACATTAAATATATAATCAGTTTATATCAAAAACTGTCTGATATGCAAGTGCATAGTATACTGATGTTACTTATGTACTTGTAGCAAGGTTGCTATGATTATTGAGAATGGAAATTCATGGAAATTCAAAAGATTTTTGTAGAGAAAACTTAATCCAAATACCATATGTCTATGAGGAACAACAAGTAAACCTGTGTGAATACAATGTGAATATGTTTTATTTGTTATTATTCCTTTCATAAATGTATTATATGGAACAGGTATATCTCTATCATTTACCTACCTATCCATCTTTATATCTGTCTCTTTGTCTGTCTGTCTATCTGTCTATCTACATATCTATTTAATATAATGAATACAATTTTCTATACCTAGGGCATATTGACATAAATCCTGTAGTTCTCTGAGGGGACCTTTGTAAGATTTGTAATTTTGTTCACTTAGAGAAAATTTGTTTAAAGCTGTGAAGATTTACAATTAATTGATTTTACAACTTCCTTGGAAATATATCAAAAAACTCAGACTGCAGAAAAATAAGGTAGAAATTTTCTGTTTGTCCTGTGTAACTTTACAAATGTTGTATGGCTCACATTATAGTAAAATTTATGAATGGAATCATTGTGGTAAAGCTGTGAATGTTTGCACATTTTGTCAGATATGTGAAAAACATCATATAGGAAAAGAATGTTATAATTTTGAGCCATATAATAAATGCACTTACCGTCACTGGTAGTGTTAAAGATGTAAATGATACCAATAATGAAGCAAACCACAATGGACATAAACAAACTGTTAGAACATTATTATATATGATTCCTCTTTCCAATTAGAAAAGATTGTTAAATTAATTCATATAAAAAGTGATTCATTAGTATAATGAATGGGGTAATCCTTTTACATTACATATACAGACTTGAAAGAAATCCTCCTGTAGAGAAACTCTGAATATATCCAATGTGTTAAAGC
>JANHMN010000004.1:130022079-130058213 GCA_030674055.1 Rhabdomys pumilio | reverse complement strand
AAAAAAACACATACTGGAGAGAAGCCCTATAGATGTAACCACTGTGGTAAAGCCTTCGCAGATGGACATGTTCTTCAAAGGCATAAAAGAACACATACTGGAGAGAAACCTTATGAATGTAACCAATGTGGTAAAGCCTTTGCATATCACAGCAATCTTCAAATACATAAAAGAACACATACTGGAGAGAAACCATACGAATGTAACCAATGTGCCAAAGCCTTTACACAACACAGTCATCTTCAAAGGCATAAAAGAACACATACTGGAGAGAAACCCTATGAATGTAATCAATGTGGCAAACACTTTGCAAGTCTCGCTCATCTTCAAAGACATAAAAGAACACATACGGGAGAAAAACCCTATGAATGTAACCAGTGTGGCAAAGCCTTTGCACAATACAGTCAGCTTCAAGTACATAGAAGAACACATACTGGAGAGAAACCCTATGAGTGTAACCAATGTGGCAAACCCTTTGCAAGATACAGTCAGCTTCAAATACACAAAAGAACACATACTGAAGAGAAACCAATGTGGCAAAGCCTTTGTGCTAGACAGTCATCTTCAAATACATAGAAGAATACATTCTGGAGAGAAACCCTATAAGTGTAACCAGTGTGACAAAGCCTTTGAAGAAGACACAGATCTTCAGATACATAAAAGAAAGCATGCTGGTGAAAAACCATCTTATTGTCACCAATGTGGTAAAGCTTTTGCAGGCCACAGACATCTTCAAAGGCATAAAATCCCAGCATTTGGGAGGCAGAGGCAGACAGATTTCTGAGTTTGAGGCCAGCCTGGTCTACAGAGTGAGTTCCAGGACAGCCAGGGCTACACAGAGAAACCCTGTTGGCAAAAACAAAACAAAAGAAATAACAAAATCTTATGATCATATTAGACAGAAGAATATCTTGTTTCACAGAAATACCCCCATATGTTTTGACTTAGGCTGGTGAAGAACAACCATTTGTTGGCATAAATATTTATGTCTCAAATTTAAATTGCTATAGAAACTTGTCCTTCAAATCTGTTCCCTTTTAATTAGGAGACATTTTGATTGTTCTACTTAACATATTACAATATTCATAGCTTATTTTCCAACAACTCTTTAGTAAATATTTCTGCTTAAAAATATTAAATTTATATCATGTATATCATTTCTTAGTGTGGCATTTCTAATATTTCACAAGAATATTGGATAAGGTTTTGGGTATTCTCCATAATTGGAGAGATAATTTTATTTTCTTAAATCTAAGAACAGTAAATAAACCTTTATGTTTATTAAAGAATATTTTTAAGTTGTTCAGTTACTTGAATCTTCTTCTGTTTTTGAATAAAGGCGATTGTAGAGAAGACTATCCTTTACATTCTGACCATATTTGAGGTATTGATAAAATACTTTTCTATATTCTTTACATCGGTAATGTTTTTCTCTCATATGGATTCTAGTATATACTGAGGACAAGCTGAGATATTCAGCCATGAGGACTGAACTGTATTCTTCAACCTCCCATTAATAGACACCTATTGTTGGACTAGTTAGCTGACAGCCTGTGATCCATTCTAATAAATTCAGTTTCAACATTCATAGACAGATCCAATATATCAGTTATGTTCATCTATAGTATTTTTCAGGTATATCTGTCTTTTTGTTGTTTGGTTTTGTTTTGTTTTTATTCCTTCATTTCTTTTTTCTTTACTTTCTTGTCCCCTTCCTACTGAGGAAGATGTACTGGCTAACAACAGAGCTCCACAGTGTTTGTCATTGCCTTTGTGCTTTTCTCCCAGTTTTGTCACATACCTGCCAGGTGAAAAGTATCTCCAGTTAACCCGAAACAAACATGAAGCCACAAAAAAAAAAAAAAAGAAAAAAAAAAGAAAAGAAGTCTTGTTCGCTAAATTCTGTCTTTATTGGCAATATTCTGGGCACCCTTCCACATGTTGGAGAGATTGTTCATTTCAGGTTTAGTAATATGTTGTGAAAGTTGTCCACTTTGATTCCAGTATGAATAAGGGGAAGCACCGAGTGAGTGCTGTCATGGGAGAACAGGCAAGAAGGGAACTCCTGATAGTGTAAGCTCAGGATCACTGTGCACCAAGGGGAGGAGCAGGCCCCTAAGCACAGATTAGAGTGTTAGGTTCTATAGAGTATGGGCTGGGAAGGGAGATGTGTGGGCTATAAGAAGACAGGTACAATTGCTATGAAAATACATATCTCTGCAGACCTGAAAAAAGTATGCCTCTGCACTGGCAGCTTGTACCAGGAACCACTATGCTGAGTTGCTTCAGCACACTCTAACTCTGTGGGAGATGCTCATGTCACTCAAGATTGACTGGCCAATCAGGACCTCCAAGGGGAACCTACTAAGTCAGAAGAGTAGGGTTATTCATGGAGTCTTGCTGTAGAATCCCTGAAATTGAACAGGGTTAGATGATTTGGTGTGTTGTGCTCTTGACTGTTGTTGGTGGCTACTGTGAGAGGAGTTCAGACAAGCTCTGAAGTTGCAGCATGGTGGGGATATGGACTGCCCTCAATGGTGAGGAGCAGGAGCTGTTGTGGTGAGTCCTACCCTAGACTAGGTGGGAATCAGAAGCTAGATGCAGACACCTGTGTGGTAACTTATGCTATTTGCCACTCCTGGGCCCAGTTGTTGCTTCTAAATAACTTCATTATTTGGGGTGAATCTGCAGAATGCAGTTGGAGGCAGGCCATGTGTATAAAAACATTCTTGGCACAGTGCCTATGGCAGTGAGTCTTAATTTCTCTAGTAGAGAAATTCAATTGATGTTATTGATGTTTTTGCTTTTTGCTTTTTTTTTTTTTTTTTTTTTTTTTTTTTTTTTTTTTTTTTTTTTTTTGGTTTTCTCAAGACAGGGTTTCTTTGTGTAGTCCTTGGCTGTTCTGGAACTCACTCTGTAGACCAGGCTGGCCTCGAACTCAGAAATCCACCTGCCTCTGCCTCCCAAGTGCTGGGATTAAAGGTGTGCGCCACCACTGCCCGGCCGATATTTCTGCTTTTGATTGACCTGGACTGAATTTTTTTTAGGTTGTAACAGGCATGTCACAACATGTGTTGCTCTCCAATATTAAGCTGTGATGTAAGAGTAAAACCGATGATATACAGGATTTATTAATGCTTAGGAGATTGAGTCACACCAAGTAGAATTTATATGATGGAGTACAGTCTCCAAAACACCACACAGAGATTTAGTATGCCAAGCAGGCCTCTTAGATAGTAGAATTCTAATATATGCATGTTTATAATGCAAATTGAAAGAATGCAGACAATAGGTAGCACACAGATTAAGTCTGAGAAAGTCATCTGCAGAGGTCACCATTTTGAAGAAGTACATGATGGTGCAAAGACAGCTATTTTATAATATTCCAGCATGCATGTGAATAACAATTTTCCAGATTTATGGGCTTAGACCTTGGAAAGATTGTGTTGGATCAAACTTTGTTGGCTGTAGCTTTGTGTCAAGTTACAGATTTCAGCAACTAATATTGAACACAATGACAAGATTATACATTATGGTTTGGTTTTTTGAGACAGGGTTTCTCTGTATAGCCCTGGCTGTTCTGGAACTCACTCTGTAGACCAGGGTGGCCTCGAACTCAGAAATCCACGTGCCTCCCTAGTGCTGGGACTAAAGGCATGTGCCACTACAGCCAGGCTATGTTATTTTTTTTTTTAATTAATTAAATTTTTTCCATTCTGGATTTTATTTTCCCCCCTTCCACCCTCTGACTGTTCCATATCCTATACCTCGCTCCCCCCCCCATCTCCATGACGAGGTCTCCACTCCCCACCCCACCTGACCTCTAGGCTTCCTGGGGTCTACAGTGTCTTGAGGGTTAGGTGCATCATTTCTGGTACTCCTCTGCTGTACATGTTTTGGGGGACTCATATCAGCTGGTGTATCGTGCCCTTTTGGTGGTCCACTGTTTGAGAGATCTTGAGGGTCCAGATTAAATGAGACTGCTGGTCTTTCTACAGGGTTGCCCTCCTCCTCACCTTCTTTCATCCTTCCCCTAATTCAACCACAGAGGTCAGCAGCTTCTGTTCATTGGTTGGGTGCAAATTTCTGAATCTGACTCTTTCAGCTGCTTGGTGGATTTTCCAGCGTGCAGTCATACTATGTCCCTTTTTATGAGTGCTCAATAGCCTCAGTAATAGTGTCAGGCCTTGCCATCTCCTCTTGAGCAGGATGAGAACTCTTTCTGTCAAAATCTAGCTAGTTTTTCTTTCTCTTCTTTAAATTTTCATTTAAGAAATATTGAGTTAATTTGTTAAGTGAAAATAGATTCTTTTCTTACATAATATACCAGGACCACAGTTTCACCTCCCTTCACTCATTCCAGTTACATAACCCTCACCTCTCCTATACTTCTTCCCTTTAGATGCCCTCCCCTTTCTCTGTTTTCTCGTTTTTTAAAAAGGGCGTTTTCAAGAAGAGTCGCAAACAAAACAAAATAGTATACAATAGAAAAGAGATGTTTAAAGTTGTCATTCTGAGACTGCATCTGGCAAGCCAGTAGGGAGAAAAGAGCATCAAGATCAAGCAGAAGAATCAGAACTACAACTCTTCCCAGTGTAAGGAGTTACTCAACTCATATAAATCATATAAGCAAAAACCTGAGACCCATGCAAGCCCCACATTTGCTATTTATCTCTCTTAGAGGTTCCTGAAAACCCAGACGTACAAGGATTGTGTTCCTTTTCATGTCTAGCACCTCAAATTAACCTAAATATTTCTTGGCCACTCAACAAGCTCTGTTACTACTTTGGCTCAGCACAAGGCAGGAAAGATTGTAGGTTGAGGATACTCAAAAGGATAGCAGGAGTAAATGATTGGATTGATATGTAACATTAAATACTGGACCTGTGTCATGCAGAGATGAAATTTCCAGGAAGTTTTTTAGAATTAAGAGAGAGAAATGCTTGGAGAGCTCTCACCCATACCCACAGACCCCCACCCACACACCCACACATACACTCAAGCAAGGTGAGAGTGGACAGAGAGGTCTCTTAGAATAGTAACCAAACAGAATATAGACAGAGAGGTCTCCAGGGCTAAGGCAGAACATGGAGTGATGAGTAATGCAAACTGGAAAAGCTGTATCATGCATAACACTGATGGTCAAGTTGAATCCACAATTTGAGTGAGAGGTGTTCTTTTTGCTGCTCCCAGACATTCCTCTCAGAACCCCAATTTGACCCTCGGCTGGTCCTTGATACCATCTGTTCTCTGTGTGTTCAGGTCGATTCCTTACGAAATGATATCCACATGTGGTTAGAATTATCTCTGAGTCTTCAACTCTATTCCATTGATCAAACTGTGTGTTTATATGTCCGTACCAGGTGGTTACGTTATTGTTCCAGATTGCTTTAGCAATCCCCCATTTTGTCCTAGGAGCTAGAAAATACGATTTCAAGGTATATAAACTCTTCTTTTGGAATTTTGGTGGTATTACCTTGATTTTTAGATTGCTTTTTGGGAACATGGGCATTTCTACTATACTAATTCTTTCAAACCTTCATAAGCACAAGAGATTGTTCCGTCTTCCCATATCTTTTTAACTTTCTCAAATAATTGAACTTTTTATCAGATAGGTATTTCACTTGCTTTTATAAGGTTAGTCTAAGCTGGGCAATGGTGGCACACTCGTTTAATTCCAGCACTTGGGAGGCAGAGGCAGGTAGACTTCTGAGTTTGAGGCCAACCTGGTCTACAGAGTGAGTTCCAGGACAGCCAGGGCTACACAGAGAAAACCTGTCTGGAAAAACCAATAAAACAAAATAAAATAATGTTAGTCTAACATATCTTATATTGTTTGAAGCTACATTGTTTCTCTAATTTCTATTTTTTTAGTCCATTTTTTATTTTTAGATAGAAACTATAAGGGAGGGCTACTGATTTATTTTTTAGTTACTCCTGCATCCTGCTACTTTCCTGAAAGTGTTTATAAGCTGTAATAAGTTGGTAGTAGAAATTTTAGGGTCACTGAAGCATTCTGTCATATCATGTACCAATTAGTGCTTCTTGAAGTCATCCTGTCCAAATTATATCCACTTGATCTCCTTCAATAGTAATAGTGCTCTAAGTAGGACTTCAAACCAAATATTGAATACATATATACAGACCAGCCAGCCTTGTCTCATTCCTCATTTTAAGGAATTCTTTGAATTTATCTCCATGTAGTTTGATTCTGGATATAGGATTATAGTTAGTTTATTTATTTATTTATTTATTTATTTATTTATTTATTTAAAATACATTCTATCCATGAGACCTTTCTCAAAATCACAGTGATCTTTGTCTGTGTTCTGATGGCTGGGATTGTAGAAATGCCCAACCACAACTAAGTGTTATGGTGCTAGTTCTTGTTCTCTGTCTGTCTCTCTGTCTCTGTCTCTCTGTATGTCTCTCTGTCTCTCTCTCTCTGTCTCTCTGTCTCTCTGTCTCTCTTTTCTACTAAATGAATTTTATTATTAGTTCATGTCTAGCAATGTTTGCATGTATGATTTTGTTCCCTGTTCATGCCAGTAGGGTAGGGAGGCTTGAAGATTATGTTAAAACTGGTGGAACTAGTGTTACAGATAGTAGTTTGCTACATTATGTACTGTCAATAAAACCTGGATGCTCTTGAAGGAACTGTCTTCTTAACTTCTGAGATATTTTCCACCCTACTTCTTTTCTAAACCTGGTACTGTTTTCTATTGAAGACATTCTAGGTCATTGGGGATCCAACTTCTGAGCAGGAGGACCTTTTAGGGAAGCGAACCGTGGTAATACATGAGAATGAAAACCTAGTGTAGATTGACTTTATCAACCTGGTATAGAAGAGGGGACTCTAATTACAGCCAAATCATTGCCAGTATATTTAAAATACAGTGCCATTTGTGGAAAATTTTACAGACAACAATCAGTCCAGTTTTAGGTGCACAATATAGGTTAAGTTTTGATTACATAGAAACCATTTTCCAAATTTACTTTTGACCACAAGAATGGGTTTTTACTCATTAAACTCATAGAATTTAATCTGGTCTCTGACCAAGAGCATACAGTTCATGAATACATCTGACAATTCCCCTAAGGATGGTTGAAAGTCTAGGGAAGAAGGAATCTCTGGCATAATTATTCAGCAGAAGTTGGAAAAGGTCTGCCTCTATAGGGGAAGTTGGTAAGGTCTGTCTTTAAATATCAAAGAGGTCACCAGTTCTTTATCAATACACCCTCTGAGCATTTTGAATTGAATAAAAGTAATTCTTCTCCTTCACTGAAAAGAATTCCCTGTGTGTTTAATATTCCTGGATTCTTTAGTATACTGTACTTGCAAGAAACTATGCTCAAGAATATCTTGTTCCTCATTACAGAGCAAAAACTATGCAGCAATTGTAAGAATTAGCCTCAGGCAAGATGGCCTACCCAATTAGAGTATTCATTGCAACATGGTCTGAAGCCATTACACTCGCACAAAATGGAATGGACTCAGAAAATTTTATTCTTATATGTCTGCATACTTAATAGCACATACGTAACAATGAACAAATGAACTGGGAATTTTTTGGAAGGGATTTAGAAAAGAATAGGGGGAAAGTGACCTAATATATTTTAATCAAAATATGTAATAGTCAATATTATTTAAAAAGTGACTAGATAAAAGCTATGGGACTGAAGAGCAAGGAAAGTTGTTACAAAGGACACAGGTCTCGTCCACATAAACCACATGTTATCTAAACATTTGCTGTAGCTGCAATCCCACACATCTTCTGCCTTCTTCTGGATTATTTGGTAATTCACACAGATACATGCAGGCAAACATCCCTATACATAACATAATGGTAAATCTTAAAAGAAATTGATGTATATACAGTGATGTCAGTGGCCTGATAGAAATAGCAGACAGGTCTAGTTATATGGAAATATTTCTGGTCCTTTATGCAAACAGCTGTGAGCCAGCCTGCTCAGAGGCAAAAGCCTCCTCATTCTGAGGTAAGAATAGTACATCAAAGCTGCTTTTCTAACAGCAGTGTTCAAAGCCCTGACAGGTGACAGTTTTTTGATTATTTCTAAATATGTTCTCTGCCCTTTATATGAGAACTGGCAATGATATGTGTGTTAGGTCATACACCATGAACAGGTAGCATTGCCTCATGAGCAAAGTACTTTCCATGTGTTATTACTTCGTTTTAGTTAATATCTTATGATACAGGATGAACATTCTAGAGTCAGTTCTGCCCATCATATTTTATAATTTACATATGTCTATGTATGACTCTGAGCTTAAACATCTCTACTTCTACTCAGTGACCTTGTTCACAGTAGGCTTTAACTAAACATGCTCCTGAGCAATCAAGCCTATATGTGTTCATTCCCAGAGTCTCTATGTAAAATCTCAGTTTTTCCTTTAAGAAAATTAATTATTACCTCAGAAATGATGCCAAAGCACTTCTGTACTGCCCAGAAAACAATCTTCCTCAGCTCCATAACCTTGGCCGTTGTGATGTCTAATCTTGATACTCAAGTTGACTACGTATCAAATTACCTAAACCCAGAGAGTTGAGTACTGTCTGGGATTTTGTTTAACTATAGCTTTTCAAATAGGAAAACCCTTCTTCATTCTAGTTCTTTTTATGTGATAACATCTGTCTTTAATCTAGTCCACAACTTCTGGTGGTGATAGCCTACACATATATAGGATATTAGAGATGGTAGCTGTTTGTCTGCTTTCCCTACTTCTAGCTATCAAGTTCATTTTCCCCTCTATCATGAGGGTCTATTTCTTTGTAATTCTGTTATTTACTGAAGACCAGCTTAGACAATCAGGAACATGAACTGAATCTATACTGTCTTCATCAACTTTCCATTGGTAGACCAAATTCTTGGACTAGTCAGGCCACATATTATAAGCCATTCTAATACTTCCATTTTATTCATTCATTCATTATTCATTCATTTTATCAGTTCTGTTTATTAGCAAAGCTTTGTGGGGATGAGTTGGTTTGTTTTATTTGTTTGTTTGTTTGTTTTTAACCTTCCCACTGAGGATTATTTGCTGGTTAACCATAGTGCTTCCTGCATAGTATTTATCATCTCTCTACTGCATTTCTCCAGGGTTATCTAATACCTACCAGGTGAAAAGCATCCACTGTTTACATTAACCCAGCATGAAGTTACCAAATCAAATCTTGTTTCCTAAAACTGCTCCTTCATTGGCAAAATTCTGGACAATCTTTCCTGAATGAGACAGATGTTTTCACTCTACTGCATGTTGGGTTTTTCAGTAAAACTTTTGGACCCTGATTACAGGAGGAGTAAGGGGAAATTGCATAATGAATGCTGTGATGGGAACACAGGCACTCTTGGAAGTTGTGACCTTCTAAGCACAGGGTCTCTGCTCACAAAGAAGAGGAGCCAGCAGCTAATCCTAGGTGAGCTTTTATGGTGGGTCCTCCTAAGGTCTAGCTGGGCAGATAGACAGGTAGGCTATTAAAAGACAGGCACAAGTGCTACTGAAATACAAATCTCTGCAGACCTGTGAAAAGTTCCTGCTCTTGACTCAAAGCCTAAGCCAGGAAACTATGCTGTGTCCCTTCTGCACACTCTAACCCTGAAGGAAGTGCTCATGTCATTCAAGACTCACTGGCTATTCATGGCTTCTAGGCAGACCTGCCAGTCAGAGGTAGAGGACAGTTCTTCCTGTTGGTTTGCTGCAGATTCCCCACAGCTGAGTGGGCTTGGCTGTTTGAGCATGTTTGGCTCTGTGTGCCACTGCTGGGTTGTGTGGAGGAAGCTCAGGTGAGCATAAATTCAATGCTCTCGATTGTAGGAGCTGTAGAGAGCTGGAATGGTGAGTGCTGCCAAGGGCTTTCTAGAACTTGCAGCTAGATGCAGTCAATGCTGAGGTCCCTTGTGGCATCAGCCAATCCCAGGATCGTGTTGACATCTGAATTTCGTAACTGTGGGTCTACATCTGGGCAAATCATTTGGAGCAGAAGCTTGTGTACAGAAATATCTTTGTGACTATAGTAAGTTGGAGAGGCCTACTTTTCGTAGTACCTTCTACAAGTTCTGTCTCTAACATTTTACATTTTTGATTAAAATACACTGGAAGGTAAATTTTTGGAGGTCTTAAATGGCAAATGGCATCTCATGTGTTGTGTAACACTACTATATTAAAGTGTGATGTAAAAGAATAAAATTAATTTTGGAAAGTATCAGTTCTGAGGAAATTATAAGTCTCACCAAGTATAATTTAGTTGACAGAAGACTGCCGGTGTAACATTCACAATTAAACAGTATTCCAGTCAGATGTACTAGCAATTAGAACCCTAGGATACACTAATATATTCTCCAAGATTGCACAGAAATATAATTCCATAAATAGGAGACACCCCTGATTTAGAACCAGGCACTGTGCACATCTAATATCAATGAACCGGCTGCTAAATGACTGCTGAATGGTGCATGACAAGACCATATCAACATTATGTCTGTTTTGCTATAAGAGTTTAGTTCTCTCCTTGATAAAAGCACTGGTCTACGACATGGGCAAGATGACATGGTGTGAAATGGAAAAACAGGGTTTTATTGTGGTCTGGACTGATCAAGCAAGGCTTTCACTGAGGCCCTTATGTATGCAGAATGATATACTTCCTTCTCAAATCCAAGAATATGCTTGGTAGAGCACAGAACAATCTAGGGTCTAGTCCTCGGAAACTTGTTCTAAGGCCATGAAGTAAATAGAAAGACAACCAGACTTTAAACCAGGAGTATGCTAGGGAAAGCTAGTAATGACCTTGAGACAGGGTAGTTAGGGAGGTATTGCTTCAGCTCCTGAAATTACAACTCTTCCCATCACAGGAAACTGTGGTTCCCAGTCCCAAGTCTACTGTAGGTTTTGTCAGTAATATTCCAGAGTTTCTTGTATTTCTCTTGGGCAGCATTGTTTTATTAGACTCCTCCTATGTTTCTTGTTTTATGATAGTTTCTGCTGCCTTCATAGGTCTCTTATATTTCTTTCCATGTCCTTTGGACTTATTTTAAATGACTCTATCTTCCCTTTACTTAGCGTAAGACATAGCTTGTGCAAGACTTCCTTACTCCAGCTTTTTTACTTTCTACTTTCTACTCTTTCTATCTTTTGCAGCCTCTGGGACCTTCCACATAGGATCCTGTCACTGATGAGTGACCTGCTGTTATATAACACTGTTGTATTCAAGAAATAATTTTGAGAATATCTTTGCTATTGAAACAATCCTGGGAATATCTTTGCTGTTTAAATATCTTATCATTTGATGTATCTAGATTTGCAGTCATATAATGTTCATTGCAGTTTCAGGAAAATGATTTGCATGTAGGGCTTGGTGTTATGTTCTCAGATCAGAATTGGAGGACCTTTTATTGTATAGAATGCAGTGTGATATAGGGAAGGCAGCAGTACATCACAACCTAAAGTTTATGGTAGACAGCTACAGGATCATTAGTATAAAGAGTGTCTGATTGTGGCCTGGTGAGTAATTCTGGAAATTTACAGAATGTATTAATTCATACATGTGATTGAAAACAGACCAAATTAGTGAGTGAAAAATTTGTATAAGTTAATTTGAGTTAGTGGACACTGAATATTCCAAGTAGAATACTGAATTCCAGTTTCCTGTCCTTTGCAGATGTCTGTATTCCTCTTTAAAATGCTCATATAAGCTCAGGAGTGTGAGACACAAGCCATTGGCTTTAGCTGTGTGTGTGTGTCACTTTACAATTTCCAGGTCTTTTTCAAACTCACTATATACCAATTTTCAATTTTATTTATCTTTTAAATGAATCAATTGTTGGTAATACTTTTTAAATTTCTCTTGAATGTGTCACTGCTCTAGTCTCTTACTTGTCTGTACCCTGTGAATGTAACCAGTGCTGTAAAGCCTTTTCATGACAAAGCTATCTTCAAGGACATTAAAGAACACATTCTGTTGAGAAGCCCTATTATAGGAACCAACGTGGTAAATGCCTTTAATTGTCAATGTCATTTTCAAAGTCAAGAAGAGGCCTATTTCTTTTGAAGGGAAATGGCAGAGTAAATCTTGGACAGATGATATGTTATGAGGGACTTAGAAAATTAGAGGGAAGGGAAGGG
This sequence comes from Rhabdomys pumilio, assembly GCA_030674055.1. Lineage (NCBI taxonomy): Eukaryota > Metazoa > Chordata > Mammalia > Rodentia > Muridae > Rhabdomys > Rhabdomys pumilio. Next base: position 130,046,074 of record JANHMN010000004.1, on the reverse strand, counting down.
AAACTGTGGTACACATATACTGAGATAAGAATAAAGTAAGTAATAAAAAACTACACATGTGCACACCTACATTCTAAATAAGAAATTAATCAGGTAAATATTAAGGTGTAGCAAATTAAGATAACCTCCGTATATAGACTTTTTTACTGTGACTCTCCCTACCCTCAGGGATTATGAACTGATACTGGTTGTTGGGGACAATGGGAGCAGAGAAAGTAAACTAGGTGTTCAGAAGCCCTGGGAGCATTTGGAGAATGGTTGAACCATGGACTCAGACCAACTTAATTGTGGTGATTCAAGGGTTATACAATTTGGGGGATTCAGAGTAGAAATATCTGGCTGGGCAAAGCTCAAGTCTTAGTTTAACAAAAGTCAACATTAGCATGAGAAGGCATTTCAGGAATCTCAGGAGATGAATGGGATTCTATTAGGAGAAAGGAAGTTAGTCCTATAATCTAACTAAGGCACTGTGACATTTCTTAGGTAGAGGCCTGTATGGGTGTTTTGAATTTCCCAAACAAGAGCAGAAAAGGAGAAGCCAAAATAATGGAGGTTATTTCCATTCTGTGTTGGTTCTTAAAAACCTGTCTGGTAAATAAATGGTGGACATTGACCAAAAATGAAGAGTTTTGCAACATTTAACTATAAAATATCATCTTACAGTTTTTAGGCTTAAATTTTGTTGCAGATTTTTCACCATACCTACTAAACTTACAAATATTGACATACTTTTTATAGTCTTAAAGGACTATTTTTGAGACCAGAGGAATTTTAGACATAATTTTTAAGACTGTTTCAAATAGCAAAACTTTAGAAATAAGTACTTTCAAAGTGGGGAACAAATACTTTTTAGATATGAAAGATTATATGTTGCTTACTCAGAAATCTGGGAATATATTTTGTAAAGACTCAGCTACACAAGTTTGTTCACACACTGAAAAGATGATCAATCCTACCACAAGGACACTTACTCGATGGTGATTTGATTTATAATAGTCAGAACCTGGAACCCTAGGTTCTCCAACTAAACTGGATAAAGAAAATGTGAGACATATGCACAATGGAATATTACACAGCAGTCAAAAGTGACATTATATTTGTAGGAAAATGGATGGAAAAAAAATTTCATCATTCTGAGTTCAGTAGTCTATACCCAGAAAGAAAAACATGATAAATACAAACTTATTCATGGATATTAGCTGGTAAATAAAGAAAAATCACTTTACATTTCATAAAGAGAAGCATTGTAACAAGGAAGTTTCAGGGGTATGTGTGTGCAGGGATGGGGGGCAATGCATCTTCTTAGAAGGGGAAATATAATGGATTTGGCAGGAGTACTTCGGGACTGGTGGGAACGGGTTATATCAGGCTGAAGAAGGGATTTAAGAAAGAGTACAGGGAGAAATGACTAAAATAATGAGTACTTGGGAAGAGAAACCTAAGACTAGTGCAGTGTATACTCCCTGTAATCTATGTGGTGGACTCTTGTAAGAACTTTTTATAATGGAGGATACAGAGTTGTAATCCTCTTTAACTAGGTAAGGCCTTTGGTGGTGAGAATAGGACACCAATCCAGGAACACAACCTTCATCCTATAATCTGTCCAACTTGCAAGATGTGCTGGGGCAGTGGTTGCACAGAACTTTTTGCAATTGCCAACTGTTGACTGGTTCAATGAGAGGCTCATGACAGATAAACTATCTTGTAACTGACACTACCTGGTTGATCAGAAAGTAGAAGCAAGATAAACCAGAGATATACTTTAGAGACATAACTGGCAAACAAAAGAAAACAAAAACAAAAATGAAAACAAGCAAACAAAACAAAACCCTTCCTATTGATGTTCTGCTGTCTTCATGGTTTTGTGCCGATTTCAACTTTAATTGGAAAGGCTGCCTCCAGCAAATGATAGAAGTGGTTGTAGAAACCCACAGGGCAGGGTTAGCTCTGAGCTCAAGAAATCTTTCCTGAGACCATGTGGATGGTTACTCTGACCAGTGGGGGATGAGGGAGCTTACCAGTTCTAGGATAGGCTAGTGAGCATGGATATCCTTTGGTAGCTGGTCTGATGCAAACCTGCAGATTTCTATGTCCGAGTCTGCACCAATGATGTGTTTAAAAAAATAAACAGATAAAGAGAATATGTTGTGTGGGTGTGTGGAGAGGTATGGGGGAAGGGGATGTCTCATTGGGCCCATGCAGAGGCATCTCTTCCCCCTGTCAGACCTGTCATGCACCACTATAGTACAGAATAGGGTTTATTCAGGGCATGGGGAGGAGGCCAGGAGGGTAGTAGAGGCAGAGCGAGAATTAGAGAAGTAGAGGAAGGGAAGGGGGAGGGGTGAGGGTGCAAAGAGGAGCTAGAGGCAAGAGATCAAGAGAGTAACAGGGAGTAAGAGAGAGAGGAGGGGGTAAGCAGCCCCTTTTATAGTTAGCCAGGCCTACCTGACTGTTGCTAGGTAACTGTGGAGGTGGAGTTTAGACAGAATACTAACACCTACTATAAAGGTAGGTTTGTAAAAGTATAAAGGCTTGGAGAAACATGATTCAGTTATGCAAAATACTACATGAAAATGTACACGAGGTCATTAATTCCATAAATGTTTGTGATTGTAACTCTTATTTTTTGTGACTCTTCCTACACAGTATATTGTCTTAATGGTTCTTTTCATAGGGTCTAATTTTAATTACTTACTTTTTTCTTTGTCGCTAAAATAATTTTATACAGCACTTCCTATACTGGCAATGAATACCTTTCATGCTTTGTCCTGATTTGCTGTGACCATCAGTGTGTTAAACTATTCCTGGTTTATTCACCTGACATATATTATAAAAAGATTAAATGTCATGTTTTGAAATTTTACTTAGTTTCCACTTTAGGATCCAAGGTAGATATATAAAAATTAAACTGGTACTGTCAGTGCTGTAAAAGACTATCAAGGCTCAGCTCAGGATGGACCCTGATGGGTAAAGAGAAAGAATAATATTTGATATGAAAAATAAAAGTCTAAAACCAATCTTGATAATCTAGGCAAATATATTTTGTTTGATAGGGAGAGACATTAGATCCCTTAACTGCTTCAGTAGCCAACTATGCTGTACAATGGAGCATCTATTTCCCTATGTGCCTAGCCAGATGAAGTCCTGCTGGGTACAGAGTGAAATGGTTCCTGGCCCTGGGACAGGGAACTGGTGTGAGCCTCCACAAGTTTTGATAGCTGCTGGAGCATAAGGCTTGCTTGGATAATGTGCATATTTCACATTCCTTCAAGGAGGAATGTCCTCCCTATTAAAGTTAATGACTGCATGATAATTAAAACAGCAAGAGTCCATAAATGGAGGTGGTGGCTATGTCTGAGCAAAATGGTAAACAGGAGACTTGCAGGATAGCACTTAAAGCTAGGGGAAACAGCTCTAAATAAATAAATAGAGGAACATAAGATTTCTCAACTATACTAAAGATAAGGATGCATTATGAATTCTATGAGGGACTTCATGAATGTAAAGAACAAAAGCAGCTTCTCTGTGAGCCAAATTCTTAAAAAATTACCTAGGAAGGAGATGAACAGATTTAGGAAGTGGTGATTGAAGAATATTCCACTCAGCTAAGTTGTTTTGTTAAAGATAACGTTTAAGCAAATAGAGGGCTGGAGAGATGGCTCAGTGGTTAAGAGCACACTGACTGCTCTTCTAGAAGTCCTGAATTCAATTCCCAGCAACCACAGGGTGTCTCACAACCATCTGTAATGGGATCTGATATCCTCTTCTGCTCTGTCTGAAGACAGTTACAGTGTACTCACATACATAAAATAAGTACATCTTTAGGAAAAAAAAAAAAAAAAAAGCAAAGGCAAATAGATTCCTGAGTTCAGTATGAGCATAGGAGAGAGCTAGGTTATGCTCAGGAATGGGAGAAATGGAAATTTTAGGACAGGGAGACTCCCAACTAGTCTATCATCTATGCCTAACAAAGGAAGTCAGATCTCTGAATTCTTTCACATGTCAACAACAACAAAAGTATGCTTTCTATCTCCTAAGAAACAAAGGGCTGGGATCATGGGCTGCTGATTCCTAAGATAATCAAAAGGAAAAGATGGAGTAAATGACTGGATTTATATGTAAAATAAAAGACTGGACCTGTGTTCTGCAGGAGAAGAGCTAACCAGAGAATCTTTTAGAATTAAAACAGAGAACTCCTTGGAGAATGAACATTCATACACACTCTCCCACACAAGCAAGCTGCCCATGGACAGAGAGGTCTCTTAGAATAGGTAGCAATCAGAATAGAGACAGAGAAATCTCCAGAGAGAAAACAGAAGATAGAAACAAACTAGGAAAGCTGTATCAATCATAACACAGGGCTTCAGCTTGCAACCACTAATTGACTTCCAGTTGTTCTTTTCACCACTCCCAGACATCCTTTTTCCTAGAACCCCTCTTTACGTGGAGGTTAGTACTTGGCACCTATGAGCACATACCTGTAACATATACCAGAATCTCCACATGATATTCGAGGCTTTTCAGGCCACAGGAGTTCCACACTATCTCCCAAATGATTCCCACTTACACACTCACTCCAACTGCAAATTTACCCCTTTTAAACCATGCAAGGTTTCCTCTAGTTTTGAGATTCTTTCTAAGAGAGACAGCCTGAGAAAGATGAATATATATGTATTTTTCCAATCATAGAACAGTGTATTTTGGTGGTTTTTCAGTGTCTTTGGTTATAGTCATGATACTTTATTCTCGATTTATTCATTTTACACATAACAATGTTAGTATTACTAACATTTTAGACAGTTTAACCTGTAGATGTGGACTTTTGACTATTATTTCGTATTTTTTGAAGACTGAAAATTTGTATCAAAGTAGATTTTATTTATCACAAACTTTCAGGAATGATACAACTATATATTCCTATTCATCATTACTCATGCAAATATAAGTTCAAATTCTTCTTAATGGAAGGTTTAAGTTTGATGTGTTTGTAAAAAGATAAAGAGAGGAGATGTGTTCTATGGAGGTGTGGTGAGATATGGGGGAAGGGAGTGCCTCAGTGGGCCCATGCTAAAGTATGTCTTCCCCTTGAGGGACCAGCCACATGATGGTATAGTATAGAATGGAGTTTAGTCAGCCCATGGAGAGGAGAGCTATGAGGGTAGTAGAGGCAGAGAAAGAGAGGAGAGAAGAAGAGCAGTAGAGGAGTAGAGAGGCTGGCCATGAGCACATGGAGAGAACGGGGGAAAGGAATAGGGAGAGAGAAAAGAAGGGAAGCAGGGAAAGAGCAAAAGAGGAAAAAGAGATCAAGAGAGCAAGGACAGGGCAAGCAGCCCCTTTTATAGTGAGTCAGGCCTACTAGAATGTTGTCAGGTAACTGTTGGGTGGAGTTTAGAAAGAATGCTAGCAACCTTCATGACATGCTACTCTAAATGTGGATACTTCTACCACATCTAATGCGTTCTACACACCCCTCTAGTTTACTCAATATGTACCTTGACTGTCAAGTGGTCTTGTCAATTATGGCTTAGGCTATTTCAGAATGCATTACATTCTCTCCAGAATGATCATAGCAGGTTATCTGGTAAAAATGACCATAGTCTTATTCAAGTCTTTGTGATCAATGTATTTGTTTTTAGTTTTGGTATTATTTCTGCTCTTCTTTATCTGTTCTTACATCTTAAGTCTTATGCTTCTCTCTCTCTCTCTCTCTACCTTTCTCTCTCTCTCTTTCTCTCTCTTGCCTTGTATTTATTTATTTTACTTATTCTTTATACAATCCACTCCCTGCCCCACTCCACATCAACATCTTTCATAATCCTGCCCCCCCCACCTGCCTTCTCTCCTGAGTGGGTAAGGGACCCCTTTGTCATACTCCCTCCATGGAATATCAAGTTTCTGCCAACCTAGATGCATCAGCTCTGACTGAGACCAGACAAGGCAGCCTAGCTGAAAGAACTTTACTACTTAGAGGCAAATCCTTTGGGTATCATTTGGGAATCATTCCACATAAAGACCGAGCTTCACATCTGCTACATATGTGCAGGCAGTCCTAGGTCCAGTTAATGTATGTTCATTCATTGGTGGTTCAGTCTCTGAGATTTCCAAGGGTCTTCCTTAGTTGACTCTGTAGGTCTTCCATGGAGTTTCTAACCCCTTTGGGGCCCTCAATTCTTCTATTCTTCCATAAGAATCTCTAAGGTTCAACCCTTGTTTGACTGTGGGTGTCAGCATCTGTGTGAGTCAGTTGCAGGATGGGGCCTCTCAGGCGAAAGTCATGCCAGTCTTCTGTCTGCAGGCATAACAGTGTATCATGACTCTATTGGTGCTTGCCCATGGAAGGCATCTCAAGTTGGACCAGTTATTATTTGGCAGTTCCCTCAGTCTCTGCTCCATCCTTTATCCCTGCGTATTTTGAGGACTGGATAATTATGGGGCAGAAAATATTTTGGGTGGGTTGGCGTGCCTCTCGGTCCATTGTGCAAGGCTAGAGGAGGGGGCCTATTCTGGTTTCAGATGCCCTAGTTTGTGGCAGCTAAGTGGGCACCCCATTGTTTCTTGGGCACCTCCCCTATCTCATATTTTCCTTGTGAAGATTCCTGCTGTCTCTTCACCCTGATCATTTGCAGATTTCCATTTATTTTTGTGGCCATCTAGCTATCCCTCCTGTCCTTCTCCACACCTGATCCTGAGTCCACTATTTCCATCCCCATCCCCTCTCCCTCCCAATTCACTCCCTCTATCTGCCTCTTATGACCATTTTATTCATCCTTCTAAGTGAAAGGTTTTTTTTTTTTTTTTTTTTTTTGTCAAAGCCTACTGCTATTAAATTTTCTTACATGATTTAACCTCCCTCCTAGCCCACCACCTACTATAGAAGTGGTATAAAAGAAGCATTAAAAGGACAAAGGAACATGTGGTTTAGAGATACTTCATTGGAGCAAATGAATTATGCTTTGTATACTCTCAACAGTTGACTTCACGCAAATCAGCAGCAACAGCTGAATCCACTAGAAAACATCATTCAGGAATCAGCAAGGGCAGTTAATCCAGAAGAAAGTTGGAAACTCTGCAATATGATCTGAGTCCTGGGAATTAGGTCAAAGCTGCTGGAACATGTCTGCAAGTTTTTGGTGGCTTTTCATTTATGAAGACAATGCATGCTGGGAAAGGCTCAGAAGCCAAAGGCCACTGTACATGTCACCACTTGTACAGGGAAAACAGTCTGCCTCAGTGTCCATCCCAGTGTCCATCTCGGCAGATTGGAAACTGAAGGCTCACCAACCTGCTCTTACTTATGAAGGGTGTGTGATCCTCACTCACTATCCTTACCCTGCCTGGATTTTCAGAAGCCTCACAGAGACTTAAATGGCAAAATTGGGGCTGCATGGGTCTCAGCCAGGCCCTCTAGTTTTAAGTTATGGCTATTAGCTTGGCAATTTGTGGTGGAGGTGTGACTCTCAATTCTTTGCTTGACCCCGATGCTCTTTTCTTCCTATTCGCTTACATGTCCAGCCTTAGGACTGCTTTCATCATTCGTTTTATGGCTTGTTTTGTTCTGTTTGCCTCTCCTCTCTTTGAAACCTGATTTCTTCTAAGGTGAAAACATAAAAGGAGGGAATTTGAGGACAGGAGAATAATTGGGTTGGAGGGGTAACTGGAAGGAGTTGAGGGAGGAGAAACAGTGGTCCTTATATATTATATGAGAGAAAAATCTAGCTTTAATGAATAAAATTAATTCAGTATTTTTAATGAAAAGGCAAAGACAAAGAAAAAATAATGAACAAAGAAAAGCAAAAGAGTGAAGACAAGGAACATACAGTTGGAATATACAGTTCTCATTGTGTTTGTGCAGAGGATGACCATGAGACACAAGTTCATGACAAGCCCATTCCTAAGTCCTGTCTAGATCTCTGAAATCAAGTTTACTCTCAGCAGTGTGAAATATAAATATATTTTCATGTGTTATCTTTTACTAGTTTGAATTGTGGAATTACAGAGGTAATTGAATGTTTAATTTAAAAAATACTCTTGCATCACATTAAATGAAACTAGTATTTAACTATTAAAATAAAAAATTGCGTGTTTTATGTTATAGGATATTGATACTGTAACTATGTAATATATTAAACATAAACTCTTATATAAAAATATGAAATGTTTAACTGAATTCTTCAAACAAAAATGAAAGTGTTACCATGTAATGTTTGTTATTTACTCAGAAGAAAAAAAAAAGAGATCAGTCACTTGTCTATAACTATTACAGTTTTGTTCAACTATAATTTATGGTCATTATTTAAACAAATCCTATTCAGTGGAGTTTTACACTAATTTTTACTTTTTCAAGGTTCTGAACACTGATGAAGGGTTCTTTGATTCCAGAGGGGTCGCAACACATTCGTTGGGAACCTCATCTCTTATGTATCGGCAGGACTTTCAGAAAGTCAGAGGTATCCTCAGTTCTACACAAAAACAAAACTACATGCAGTCCATCCTCCTCCTTCTTTCTTTCTCTCTCTCTTTCTCTCTCTTTCTGTCTTTCTTTCTTTCTTTCTTTCTTTCTTTCTTTCTTTCTTTCTTTCTTTCTTTCTTTCCCTCCCTCACTCCCTTCCTTCTTTCTTTCTTCCTTCCTTTCTCCATCTCTTTCTCCCTCTTTCCCTCCCTCCCTGTCTCTTTGCTACACCTTTATTCTTCCTTTCCTTCTGATAGAATATTTCTTGAAATGTTGATTCTCTACTTTCAGTGGAATAAGTATTGACATAATTATCACAAGTTTTTAACATTGTACATCTTTTTTTTTAAATTTCAGATTAACCACAATAAGTAAGTAGACACTTGATATCTTCCTCCTTTTAAATTTCATCAGCAATTACATTCAGGAACCAGACAAGTTTGATATGTTTAAATCACAGAACTTTTCTGTTTATTCTATTTATTTTACTTATTCACTTTACATCCTGTTCACTGTCCCCCTCCTGTCATGCCCATCACCACAATTCTTCCCCACATTAAAAATTCGTCTTTACTTCTGAGCTGGTGTGGCAATTCTCTATCTGACCAGCAGACAGGAACAAAGCAAGTCGGAGTTCTTCTCAACACAGTTTATTCAGGATCCTTTACAATCTCCTCTCTGGAGGCCCTTTTTCCCCAGCTCCTTAACGGCCGTCCTTTTATACCCTTGCCTGTCCCAGTCAGCACCTGCCTCGTGGGCATGCCTCATTGGTGCACCTCAAACAGCCCAATTCTCGTGGCAGTGAGTCTGCGCAGTAGTTCTGCCGTTGTGGCTCAGTTAGGGAAAGGTGTGTGGCAGGCAAACTGCCAAGAAGCAGCACCATTCATAAGATTTGGCCCAGGCACCATTTTAGCTGACTGTGCTGCCGCACCCGCTCCTCACACTGGTGGGGCCTCCCCTGGATTACCCTGACCCCAAACATGGCAGTTAATTTCTCTGGGAGGCTATATGCTTACTCGATTATTTTCCCACTGAGTCCAGCCACAGCATCCCAGCTAGTAGAACATATCCCCTGTACAGGCAACAACTTTGGGATAGCCTATTTTCCATTTATTTGGGACCCTCATGAAGGCCAAGCTGCACATCTCCTACATATATTCAGGTAGACCAAGATCCAGTTTCTTTCTTTCTTTCTTTCTTTCTTTCTTTCTTTCTTTCTTTCTTTCTTATTTATTTATTTATTTATTTATTTATTTATTTATTTTTGATCATGGTGCAGATTTTGAACCCTCTAAGTATCCAGGTTAGTTGACTCTGTGAGTTTTCCTGTTTCTAGCCCCTTGGGAGCCTGCAATCTTTCCTTTTGTTGTTAATAAGAGTCCCAAAGCACCATGCACTGGTTGGCTGTGGGTGTTTGCATCTGTCTGAGTCAGCTGCTGGGTGGAGACTCTCAGAGGACAACACACTCCTGTCTGGAAGCATAACAGAGTACCAGTCAAGTGAGAGTCAAGCTTCCTGGCTTGGGCCATCATGATTAGCTTTTTGGGGTCAGTAGAATATAACATGGTAGCTATTCTTTATGGATAATATTGACCTGTAAGTGAGTACATACCAGACATGTATTTTGGAACTGAGTTATGTTACACATGATGAAATTCTCAAGATATATCCATTTACCTGCAAAATTCAAGATGTCTGTTTTTAATAGCTAAATAGTATTCCATTGTGTAGATTTATCTCGTTTTCTGTAACCATTCTTCAGTCAAGAGACATCTAGGTTTTTTTCCAGTTGATAACTATCATTGTCTTAATAAGCTTGGCCAAGGAAACGGCACTATTTGGAGGTGTGGCCCTTTGGAGTAGATGTGTCACTGCTGTTTCGACTTTACTACATTCATCCTAGGTGCCTGGAAGCCAGTCTTTCATTAACAGCCTTCATATGAAGATGTATTATGCTCTCAGCTCTGCCTGTACATGCCTAGATGCTTCCATGCCCCCACCTTGATGAAAACAGACTGAACCTTTGAGGCTATACGCCAGCACCAATTAAATGTTATCCTTATAAGAGTTGCCTTGAAGCCAGGCGGTGGTGGCGCACGCCTTTAATCCCAGCACTTGGGAGGCAGAGGCAAGCGGATTTCTGAGTTCGAGGCCAGCCTAGTCTACCGAGTGAGTTCCAGGACAGCCAGGGCTACACAGAGAAACCCTGTCTCAAAAAACAAAAAACAAAAAACAAAAACAAAAAAAAAGAGTTGCCTTGTTTGTAGTGTCTGTTCATATAAGTAAAACCCTAACTAAGACACTAACTGTCAAGAGTACAGCTGGTATGAATATAGTTGAGCATGTATCTTTGTGGGATGTTGAAGCATATTTTTGGATATGTGCCAAGGAGGGGTATTCCTGGTTCTTGTGGTAGAATTATTCTCAGTATTCTGAGAAATTGCCAAAATGGTTTACAAACTGGTTCTACAATTTGCACTCCCACCAACAATGAAGCAGTATTCCCCTTGCTCCACATCTTCACTGGCATGTGCTAATTCTTTAGTTTTCTCTCTTCCCCATTGTGATTGGTGTAAGATGGAACTTCAGAGTTATTTTGATATTCATTTCTTTGATGACTAAGGACTTTGAAAATTTCTTTCTTTCTTTATTTATTTAAGACAAATTTTATGTCTACACCTCCATGTATATTTTAGTTTAGTCTTCTCAGTAGAGATTATAAACCCATATTTTATTGGATATTTTCTTCATTTACAATTCAAATGTTATCCTCTTTCATGGATTTCCCTTCCCCTGGAAACTCCATATACGATCCCCCAACCCCCTGCTTTTATGAGGGTGTTTCCCCACCCTCGAATTCCCCTACTCAAGGGTATCAAGCCTTCACTGGACCAAAGGCCTTTCTTCTCATTGATGCCTGACCAGGCCATCCTCTGCTATATATATGGCTAGAGCCATGGGTTCTTCCATGTGAACTCTTCGGTTGGTGGTTTAGTTTCTGGGAGCTCTGGGGGGTCTAGTTGGTTAATATTGTTGCTCTTCCTATGGGGTTCTTTAAGTCCATTTTATCTATTACAGATTTTCTGTAGAGAATTGTCTGTTTAGTACTGTACCTCATTTTTGTTTGTTTGTTTGTTTTATTCAAGACAGGGTTTCTCTGTATAGCCCTGGCTGTCCTGGAACTCACTCTGTAGACCAGGCTGGCCTCGAACTCAGAAATCCGCCTGACTCTGCCTCCCAAATGCTGGGATTAAAGGCATGCGCCACCACCCTGTACCTCATTTTTTTACATTCGGTTACTTGGGTTGTTGATTTGTAATTTCTTGGGTTACAGAAGCATTGCAGTTTCATGAGGTTATATTTATCAATTGTTGATCTTATAGCCTGAGCCATTGGTGTTCTGTTTAGGAAATGGTCTTCTGGATCAATGCATTTCAGAGTATTTCTCGCTCTTTTTCTATGAGTTTTAGTGTATCTGGGTTTATGTTCAGGTCCATAAGACATTCATTTGTAGTTGTGATTTGGGCAGTGTGGTAAGTTTGGATCTGTTTTCATTCTTTCACATGTGGACATCCAGCACTATTTGTTAAAGAAGCTTTCATTTTTCCATTGTATGATATAAGCTAATACCAAAAAAAGTCCAAAAGAGAACACTGTGAATAGGAATAACCAGCAGCCCACAATCCTTGTATTGCAGAGCACACCCATCACAGAAAAACAAAACAAAACAAAAAACCAAAACAACAACAACAAAAAAAAGAAATACTTCCTTGCCATTGACTTTCCTACGTGGCTTGTGCCATAGTGTAATGATGGATTACTAAGAGTGAATACCAACCCTTACCCTTTCGATTCCCTTTCAGTTTTGGAATCTATTTCAACACAGGAAATATGGGAGAACGTAAAAGTTTAGTTGGGATTTTGATGTTTGAGTTTCATGTTAAGTTTGATATCATTTTGATGTCTCAAAAAGAATCACTGACACTGCTGATTTGGGCTGCAATATACTTTCTTATTAGGAGATGATAAAAATGTATAGTGCAGAATTTGGACACTGAAAATTCACACATACCCATTAGAAATAAATCCATGTGAAATATAATATGTGGTACTACTAGAGTTATGTGTCTACCACACTTTCTATTTTCAATGACAGTTTTCATGAATTATATGAGCCTACATATTCTGTTCATAACTGATTGAACAAAAATGAGAGCACTGTGCTGACTGATAAACACTTTTAATCCTTTCCCAAAATGCATACAAATATAAGAGATACTAGGAATGAGAAAATTAAAACACAACAGCAAATGTAGAATGAACAGTTAAATTTTTTTTTTCAGTAGCAGCTCTCTACTAAATAGTTCACCAAAGGCACAGGAAAAGGAAGTTTTGCATTGTAAAGTGTCAGGGGGCAGCCTTGCTTATACACTGAAGGCTGAAAATCAGCAATAGGCCTAAGTCAGCATGCTAACACAAAGTCTTGGGTCTCTGTGGAAAAACACTGAAACAGATAGCTATAAGATTTTGTAAACAAGCAACTTTGGTAGAAATTTACCAACCTGGATAAGAACAAGTAGTCATAAGTCTTGTGGAATACCCTACTGGATGGGGCAGTAAAGGAAATAATGATTTATTGAGCATTTGAATAGTTGAGTATGTAGGCTAAGCTTCACTGAATCACACTAAATACTTCTTTATCTTACACATGCAGCAGATGCAGAGAAGCTCTTTAATATGGTATCTGGGCTTCTGGATTCAGCAGGTTGCTGACATACTGACACCTAGAGAAATAAGGGTACAAGTTCATTTTTTTTTTACTAGTCTTATTGCTTTTACTAGTTTCCTGACTGTAAACTGATTCACAAGCACAGGCACCTGTGAGTAGCAGTAGTAAAAAAGGGACTTCAAATAGTCAGGACATATCTTTCTGTACTCTCTAAAAGTCACTCACATTCAAGAAACATACAAGTTAATGCAACTGAGAAAATTAAACTGAGTAGCAAAGAAATATCTTAATTTTGTACTGTAACACAGGGCCCTGATTATGAGTATGAAAGCTCATCATAAACACCATTGGTAAAAATGCACATATATCATTTTTCAGTTACTGTAGACTATGATAGTCTTGAGACTTAAGATAGTCTCAAATAAATAAAGAAACTGAAATATTGATTTTATGGCTGAAATATGGTAGGAATTACTTTCTAGTCCCCTCCTATATGTTATACTTTATTTCTTATGCTTAGTTATGTGTTTTTGTCTCCAAAAAATGTTTGTAAGTCACCAGAGTTCAGATCTCATGTTATTTTTCTATTTCCAGAAATGTAAAGCATATTGCTTTCAAAATGGAGTTTTTTAATAAAGGCTTGGTGTTAGCAATAAAATAAGTTTTGCATGTTATTTTATTTTATATGTGAGACACACACACACACACACACACACATATATATGTATATATATACATATATATGTGTATATATATACACACATACACACATATGTGTGTATACACACACACACACACACACACACACACACACACATATATATATATATTCCTTGTGCCTGGAACTCCAGTCAGTCTAGAGATGAATACAATAGGACCAGCAGGGTATAATTGCTGTTTATGTGTTGTCTCACCCAATGTCAAATAATTCTGTGTGATAGGCACTAACCTTATATTATAATGATGAAAACTACCCGTGAAAACATTTCTCCAAAAATAGTTCAGTTAGAAAATGACATCAACAAGGTGCACAGTTAAATGTGGCTTCGTGAGATAATCTTTGAATTCTTTGCTTCTGGTAATGCTTTTCCTACTAACAGCATTTTTGAGAGTGTAAGAAAAATGAAAAATCATCATCTCTGAGGAACCTCTCAGTTCATGAAGATTTACAGTGTTATCTAACTGTTATTAACAAATAACTGTGAAAGGTCATCTGGGCAAAAATCAACTTTCTAATATAGGTGTAGTTATTCAAACTGAGAGAGATTGTAATTTTTCCAGGGCGACAGTGCTCATAATATTAGCATTATATTTGAAATATTATATTATATTTATTATATTATATTGGAAATATTTGCATTATATTAGAACTTCCATGATTATAGCTAAATGCAGACTCCTCACTTGTGATACGGAATTTTCAATACCTTCATTGCTGTATTGTATAAGTAATCAAAGTAATGTACCTTGCCAGAAAATATATATTGCATGAATCTTGTGTGGTGCTGTTTTATATTTCTCAGTGTCTAATATTAGTTACATCAATCCAACACCTCCCCCCCAAATTTTTTTCTCTCAAGATTCAGCTTGGTTTCATTTGGTCTTCCTTTCCTTCCTTCCTTGCTGCCTTTCTCACTCTCTTCCTTAGTCTCTCCTCCCCCTCTGCCCTTTCTGTCTTTTTTCTTTCTCTATCTCTCTCCCCCTTCCTTCCTTCCTTCCTTCCTTCCTTCCTTCCTTCCTTCCTTCCTTCCTTCCTGTCTCTTTGTTTTTAATCGTGACATACTTTTTTCTTTCAATAATTGAATAAGCTTTAGTACTGATGATTCCACTTCAGTGCAGTTTACATTGAGATCAAAAACAAGAATTGTTAAAATGAAGAAAAAACAACATAGGAATATCATTCACAGAAGTCTGAAATGAATTGTGCTGGTAAGTGGCTAAGAAGTGAAGTGAAACCTGACCATGCACTCATTGTAAAATTGGTTTATACAAGAGTTATATGGCTCTGCGAAGCTATCTTATAGCTTTTTTGTCCATGGATCTGCTTGAACTATCATTCTAAGTCTCTGTCTTTCAGCATGTTTGTGTTCTGTATTGTCTGGATCACTTCCTTCCTTTCTACAACAGCAGCAAGGGAAAGGCCATGTTTCTATGAAAGTCTTGTTCATAGTGGCTCCAATACAGAAATTCTGGGTCTCATCTTTACCCCTAAGGGCTACAGCATGTTGTTAAGTTCAGAAATGGACTCACTTCATCCTATCAGGGACCAAACTCATTGTATAAGGAAAATCATTCTTAAAGCTCAGCTCATGTATTTTTCTGAAACTAAATGAAAATACTGTAGCCTAATCTACAACTTTAAACAGACACACATGGATTATAATCTGACATTTATTGACATGGCTATTATTTTTATCTAATAATATGAGGTTCATTTTTTAACAGCCATCGGTTTTGTTTTCATTTGTAAATATGTTGTATTTGTTTCCTTCATAAAAGCAAATATATATATATATATTGCTTTATAGATTTGATTCAGATTTAAATGGTTGATTTTAATAATGATTTTTTCCTCTGTCAGTCATTGATCACAAATAGATTCCAGAGCTATAATTATTATCTATACAGTGTTCAGAAACACATTAAATTTTTGTCTCCAATACACTAAATTTGTGTCAGTATAACAATTTTCTTCTGAAACATTTAAAATTTCTCTTGCTTTTGTGCTTGCATTTATTTATTTTTTATTAATTAGTTATTTTATTTATTTAGAACCCAAAATGTTGTGCCCCCAGACATCCATGGTAGTGTTTGTTCTTTGCCCCAGCCAACTTCTTCAAAAAGATTCAACAAAGAAAGGAAATTCAGACTGATTTCTCTTATGACCATTGATGCAAATATACTAAAAAAAAAAAATACTCACAAACTGAATCCTGGAACACATGAAAAACATCACCCATTATGATCATCTCAGGGATTCGGGGATATTTCAATATATGAAAATTCATCAATGTAATCTAACATATAAACAAACTGAAAGATAAGAATCACAATATTATCTCAGTTGATGATGAAAAAGCCTTTGACAAAATCTGTGGAGAGCAGATGACACTGGCACCTGACACTCGTGGGTAAACAAGTAAAATTGCGCATGTGCATGGCAAAGGACCGCCTAATCACCGCCCAACCCGGGGCATCACATGGGAATTTGAGCAAGGAGCCAATCAGATATGTCCACCCCACCCTAGGGTGTATATAAAGCAGCACCATGTTAGATCTGGTCTCTCCTCCTCCACGCATGGGAATAAACACGTGCTGCAGAAGGATCCTGTGTGCCCTCGTGCGTGCTTGCCAGCGAGACGATTGTGCAGATCACAGCTGGTGCCGAAACCTGGGAACACACCATCGCCGGCACCGAGGAGGGCCTCAGCTCGAGGAGAGGATTCAGAACTGCAGCATAAAGATAAGCTCTGAGAGGCATGTTTGGTCTTGATTTATTCCATTTTCCTCCCCAATCGATAGAAGCTCCAGAAGCTTTCGCTATTGCACTAGCAGTGTTTGCTCTCTTCCTTTTGATTTTAAAGGATGAGAAAAGTTGCTCAAATATTGTGGCAGGTCAAGGAGTGTTAGAGGAGTTACAAGACCAGTCAGAAACAGGGCTGAATAAGAGGCTAGCCACTCATAAAGAGAATAGGAAATGTGTGCACAAGAATACAGGCCCTTCCAAAGACGTTCGGTCCGCGGAAGTGATAATGGGGGGAAAGAATGCCCTGGGAGAGTATTGTGAGAAGGGAGGGAGGGCTCCAAAAAAGAAAACTCTTTATCCGGTAAAGGAACTGGAGGACTTGGGGCTCGATGGCTCGGAAATAGGGGAACTGGGTCTCTATGGCAAGGAAAGGTACCATCCGGATAGGCAGCCGCCACAACAAGATGGAGGGGGGGGGGGAAAGGCAGGAGATGGGAATTGCATGGCTTCTCGGCCTGTCGCGCACTCCCAACTTGTTGTCCCCAACACTCCTCCGCCTTATGTGGACAATCGCTGCTCAGACTCCTTCCTTTCAGAGGAAGACAAAAGAAGGATGTTACAAGCTTTTCCGGTGTTTGAGGCTGCGGAGGGAGGTCGCGTCCATGAGCCGATAGAGTATACCCCTATGAAGGAGCTTGCTGAATCAGTTAACAAATATGGAGTTGATGCTAATTTTACAGTTATACAGCTTGAGAGACTTGCTGCTATGGTGATGACTCCGAATGATTGGTAAAATACAGTAAAAGCTGCTCTCCCTAATATGGGACAGTACATGGAATGGAAAGCCTTGTGGCACGATGCTTCTCAAGTGCAGGCAAAGGCCAATGCTAATTCGGAAGGCAATCAAAGACAGTGGACGTTTGAATTGTTAACAGGGCAGGGACAGTTTGTTAACGACCAAGTAAACTATGATTGGGAAGCATATGGTCAAATCTCTGCTGCTGCTATTAAGGCGTGGAAGGCTCTTTCAAGGAAAGGCGAAGCTGAGGGATATTTAACCAAAATCTTGCAAGGCTCCCAAGAGCCATTCTCAGACTTTGTTGCTAGGATGACAGAAGCGGCAGGCAGGATTTTTGGAGATCCGGAACGGGTTAAGCCATTGATAGAACAATTAGTATATGAAAATGCCTCACCAGAATGCAAGACAGTTATTACCCCTAGAAGAAGCAAAGGGCTGACAGACTGGATTAAAATCTGCCGAGGACTAGGAGGCCCACTAACTCATGCTGGCCTCGCTGCAGCCATTTTGCAAAGCCAAAATCACGCAAATCTTAGTGTACGTGAGGTCTGCTATAATTATGGTAAGCCAGGTCATTTGAAACGAGAATGTCGTACTCCCATACAAAAAAGACCTCCTGGGTTATGCACAAAATTCAGGAAGGGCTATCATTGGACCAATGAATGTCGCTCAGCTAGGGACATTCAAGGAAGGATTATTCAGCATGACCCCTCCCCAGCAGGAAGAGATGAAGGCACTCCAAAAAATGGGTATCAGGGCCCCAAAAAATATGGGACACAAGTTTAGAGCCAGAGGATGTTTGCAGCCGCAGAGCTATAAGAGGCTCCGCAGGATTGGACCTCCGCTCCACCTCCCAATTCTTACTAATGCCACATGTGGGCATACAGCCTGTCCCAGTTGATTTTAAAGGTCCCCTGCCTGAAGAAGGTGTCGGCCTTATTTTAGGTCGTTCTTCTCTTGCCTTAAAGGCGCTTGTGGTTCATCCTGGTGTGATAGACTAAGACTATACTGGGGAACTTCAAGTTCTCTGTTCTTGTCCACAAGGCATATTTTCCATCTCCCCTGGGGATAGGATTGCTCAATTAGTTATTCTTCCAAGTTTACATGATTGTTTCCCATCCACCGGGGTGCCCAGAGGTGCCAACGGGCTTGGTTCTTCAGGAACCGACTTTGCTCACCTGGTAGTTGATTTTAAAACTAGGCCCACTTTACAATTAATGATAGAGAGGAAGAGTTTTATAGGAATTTTAGACACAGGAGCTGATAAAAGCATTATTTCCTCCAAATGGTGGCCTAAGGCATGGCCTGTTACACAGTCATCCCATTCCCTACAAGGACTGGGATATGAGGCCAGCCCTGCAGTCAGTTCACGCTCCTTGACTTGGCAGACACCAGAGGATCAAACAGGAAGTTTCATACCTTATGTGCTTCCTCTCCCCGTTAATCTCTGGGGAAGAGACATCTTACAAGACTTAGGATTAGCATTAACTAATGAATATTCTCAGCAAGCTATTGGTATTATGAAAAGGATGGGATATAAGGAAGGAAAAGGCCTTGGCAGAAAAGAACAAGGAAGGTTAAACCCAATCTCACAAGAAAGTAATACAGGAAGACAAGGTTTGGGTTTTCTCTAGTTGCCATTGAGGGTTCTATGCCCATACCCTGGCTTACAGAGGAGGCCGTGTGGGTTCCTCAATGGTCTCTATCCTCTGAGAAATTGGAAGCTGCTACAAGGCTGATTAAAGAACAAGTACAGCTTGGTCATTTAGAGCCTTCCACTTCTCCTTGGAATACACCTATTTTTGTCATAAAAAAGAAATCAGGAAAATGGAGACTTCTCCATGATCTAAGGGCCATTAATGCGCAAATGTGGCTGTTTGGCTCAGTGCAACGAGGCCTACCTCTGCTTTCTGCTTTACCTAAGCAATGGAGGATAATAATTATAGACATTAAGGATTGCACTTTTTCTATTCCCCTACACCCACAAGATAGGCAAAGATTTGCATTTACCCTGCCTGCTGTTAATCACCTTGAACCAGACAGGAGATATCAGTGGAAAGTTTTACCTCAGAGTATGGCTAATAGTCCTACCATGTGCCAGCTATATGTACAAAGGGCCCTTGAGCCAGTTAGGAAAAAATTCCCCTCCTTGTTAGTGGTCCTTTTCATGGATGACATTCTTGTGTGCCATAGGGAATCAGTTATTTTGCAAACCTCATACCCTCTATTAATTAAAACATTGGGACAATGGGGCCTACATATTGCCACAGAAAAGGTTCAAATGTTGGAAGTAGGCTCCTTTCTAGGATCAGTTATTTACCCGGAGAAAATAGTTCCTCAGAAATTAGAGATTTGCAAGGACCATTTACATACCTTAAATGATTTTCAAAAATTATTAGGTGATATAAATTGGTTAAGACCATTTTTAAAAATCCCCTCTGCTGAATTAAAACCTTTGTTTGACATTCTGGAAGGGGACACTCACCCTTCCTCACCTAGGGCCTTAACACCGGCTGTGAGCCGTGCCCTACAAGTAGTGGAAAAAGCCTTACAAAATGCCCAATTAAAACGTATTAATATAACCAAACCTTTTGATTTATGTGTTTTTAAGACCAGACATTTACCAACTGCTGTGTTATGGCAAGATGGGCCCCTACTATGGATCCATCCTAATGCATCCCCCCCGCAAAGATTGTTGAATGGTATCCAGATGCAGTCGCTCAGCTTGCCCTTCGTGGGCTAAAAGTAGCTGTTACTCATTTTGGAAGGGATCCTAAAGTTTTAATAGTGCCATATACTGCACATCAGGTTCAAACATTAACTGCTACCTCTGATGTTTGGGTGGTGTTGGTCACTTCCTTTAATGGTCAAATAGATAATCACTATCCTAAACATCCTATTTTACAATTTGCCTTAACTCAAGCTATTGTGTTTCCACACATTATATCTCAGAAGCCGCTCCCAGATGGAGTGGTTGTTTACACAGATGGGTCAAAAACAGGTGTGGGTGCCTATGTAGTTAATAATAAAGCCACAGCTAGACAATACCATGAGACTTCACCTCAAGTTGTGGAATGCTTGGTAGTATTAGAGGTTCTTGAAAACTTACCAGATCCTTTAAATATTGTTTCAGATTCCTTTTATGTAGTAAATACAGTTAGGGTTCTGGAAGTTGCTGGATTAATTAAGCCCTCTAGCAGACTTACAAAAGTTTTTCAAAAGATTCAATTTACCCTAGTCAATAGGAGATCTCCTGTTTTTATTACACATATCAGAGCCCACTCAGGTCTACTGGGACCAATGTCCCGTGGAAATGACCTGGCAGACCGAGCCACAAAGTTAATAGCTGTCGTCCTATCTCCAAAGTGGACCTTGGCCAAAGATTTCCATAAAATATTTCATGTAACCTCTGAGACTTTATGTCGGAGATTTAACATAACCAGAAAAGAGGCTAGGGATATAGTGACTCAATGTCAAAATTGTTGTCAATTCTTACCAGCGCCTCTTGTAGGAATTAATCCACGAGGAATTCGGCCACTACAGATTTGGCAAATGGATGTTACTCACATCCCATCCTTTGGCAAATTGCAATATTTACATGTTTCCATTGATACTTGTTCTGGAATTATATTTGCTTCCCCATTGACCGGGAAATGGCAGCCCTTGTTATTCAGCATTGCCTCGAGGCATGGAATGCCTGGGAAAAGCCTAAAATTCTTAAAACTGACAATGGATCAGCTTACACTTCTCAGAAGTTTAGACAATTCTGCCGCCAAATGGAGGTGACCCATTTAACAGGTCTACCGTCCAATCCTCAAGGACAAGGTATTATAGAGCGGGCTCATTACACCCTTAAGTCCTATTTAATAAAGCAAAAAGGGGGAGTCGAGGAAGCTCTACCCTCAGTGCCACGAGTCACCGTTTCTATAGCACTTTTCACCCTTAATTTTTAAAATCTGGACAGTCAAGGCCACACGGCAGCTGACCGTCATTGCTTAGAGCCTGATAGGCCAAAAGAGATGGTCAAATGGAAGGATGTTTTGACTGGACAATGGAAAGGCCCGGATCCCATTTTAATAAGATCCAGGGGAGCTGTTTGTGTTTTTCCATAGGAAGAAGATAATCCATTCTGGCTACCGGAACGCCTAACACGTAGCATCTTGGAATCTCAGCTTGATCCTGCCCAGAGACATGAAGACCCTCCTACTGACGGCGATGTTCTAGCTGACACTGCCGACGGTGGGACATTCGGAGCTGAGATGGGGGATCATCCCTTTCTAGGTTTTGCTGCAGAACTGGACCCTAGAGTTCGAGGAAACGTTGAGAGATCTTCGGCCTTTTCCTTCTTTTAAGAATGGGTGGGAGTAGGCCTGTTTGGTATAGCCCTATGCTGTGGATTAGTGTTCATATTATGGTTGGTCTGCAAACTCAAAACTCCAACAGAAATGTGACAAGGCGGTGATTGCCCAAGCACTTGCTGCTTTAGAACAAGGTTCCTCCCCTAGAGTCTGGCTGTCTGTGCTACAAAAGTAGCTAGCGCTTGAGCCCTCAGCTGATGCACCCCACGGGTTCTATCCCATTGTACTGGGTTGGTGAGGCAAAAGCCCCGCTCTCTGCACGTCTCTGGGTAGAGTGTATACTGTGATATACAGGGGATGTTCCTCAGGGATAGATTCCTTGAAGGCATGTCTGGTTGCATAGAGGTCGAGTTGCCAAATCCTCTCCCTGTCAAAGGCAACGGGATGGGTAGATAAAAGTACACTCGTGGACTCAACAACCAGGGTGGAAATTCTTTACAATGTCCCAACATTCTGCACAAGGGACTAGACCTCTACCTTCCTCTACAAGAGAGATGACTTAGAGCCTTGCCAGACGACCTTACGGTCTCATTTAATAAAGCTAAAAGGGAGAGGTGTGGAGAGCCGATGACGCTGGCACCTGACACTCGTGGGTAAACAAGTAAAATTGCGCATGTGCATGGCAAAGGGCCGCCTAATCACCGCCCAACCCACGGCGTCACATGGGAATTTGAGCAAGCAGCCAATCAGATATGTCCACCCCACCCTAGGGTGTATATAAAGCAGCGCCATGTTAGATCTCTCCCTCTCTCTCCTCCACGCATGGGAATAAACACGTGCTACAGACGGATCCTGTGTGCCCGCGTGCATTCTTGCCAGCGAGACGATTGAGCGGGTCACAAAAATCCAACACTCCTTAATTTAAAAAGTATTGGAGAGATGAGGAATACAAGGCATATACCTAAATAAAACCAAAGCTTTATATAGCAAACTAATAGATATCACCAAGCTAAATGGAGAAAAACAATTTGTTCTGAAACACTTAAGGTTTCTCTGAATTCTGGTGCTTGCATTTAATTAATTCTATCATTGATTGTGAAGAAATTCTAATCTCTTATATTATATTGGAGATTGTATTACACCAATACATTACACAATGAGCTGCAAAGTATTATTAACAGAAGATCTTTTATCCCTTTGCAAAACATATTCAGTAAGTAATTTATCAACTGGGTATGTTCACATAAGGGTTTGCTTGCTCCCAAGTATGCTTAGCTAAAATCTAATCCGCCCATGGTCACAGTGTAAAAGTAGGAATATTTAAGAGTATTTTCAGGTCAATGTCATCCAGAAACAAATGTAAATTATAAAAATGATGGGCAGAAATGATTCTAAATGTGCATCTTGTATCACAGGATGTTAGATAAAAATAAAGTAAATGACACCAAGAATTTA
Source organism: Rhabdomys pumilio (assembly GCA_030674055.1). NCBI lineage: Eukaryota > Metazoa > Chordata > Mammalia > Rodentia > Muridae > Rhabdomys > Rhabdomys pumilio. Next base: position 130,022,878 of record JANHMN010000004.1, on the reverse strand, counting down.
GATTGCTCAGGAACCAGTGATACCAAAATTATGATATATGATCGAATACATAGATGTATCATTGCCACAGTTCTTATATAAAGGACAGAGAAAAAATTTCAGAAAACACTGAGCAAAAGTAACCAATCAGCACCGTGAACACTTTTCTTAGAGAAAGAGCTTTGCTATGCTATTGCAACCTCAGAATAAGGAGGGGTTTGACTCTGAGCAAACTGCCTCAAAGGAAGACCACAGCTGCTTTCATGCAGGACCAGAAATATCTTAGTTAAACTAGAACTGACGCTCTATGTCTCTGGCCCTGACATGTCTGAATACAAATCAATTTCTTTTAAAGTTTACCTTTATTTTATATACATGGGTGTTCACCTGCATGTGTCTCTGTGAAATACCAACAGAATCCAGAAGGCAGTAAATGCTTGGGAATGTATCTAGAACAAATGCTTAAATAATGTGTGGTTTCTGGAGATGAAACTAGTGTCCTCTGTAACAACATTGATTGCTCTTATGTTCTAGACAAAATGTTAGTTTTGTTTTTTATAATATTAACAATTGTACATTTTAATAAAAATTTATTAGATCAGTTTCCCCCTTCATCTTCTCTAAATCCCATCCAAAACTTTTTTCAGCTGATTTGTTTCTTGTTAAATATGTGCAATTTAGTGTGGACAAATATATGAATAAAATTTTCTGAGTACATTTTGTTGTGTGCATGTATAATGGTTTCAGAACAGGCCATGTTGCACTGAATAGTCAGAGAGAGAGAGAGAGAGAGAGAGAGAGAGAGAGAGAGAGAGAGAGA
>JANHMN010000004.1:129999337-130022069 GCA_030674055.1 Rhabdomys pumilio | reverse complement strand
AGAGAGAGAGAGAGAGAGAGAGAGAGAGAGAGAGAGAGAGAGAGAGAAAGAGAGAGAGATCTCCTTTCTCTGAGGCTAATTCTTACAGTTGCTGGATATTTTGACTCTTTAATTCACAAGAGAATATTGGGGGCAAAGTCCCTTGCACCCACAGGTCACTATGGAATATAAGAATATTAATCATACAGGGTACTCTTCTCAATGGAGGAGAACAAGTCCCTGCAATCAATCCAAAAGGCTCAGAGTGGATTTTGTTAATGTCATAGGGAGCTCCTTGCCATCTGGATGCAGACCTTTAGCTATAGAGGCAGACTATATCTAACTTCTGCAGATCCATTAACCCAGACCCTTTCTTCCCTTGCCTATTAGCCATCCTTGGGTGAAGTGTTCAGTGTTGTTCATGGCAGGCTGACATCTATGCTATTGGTAATAGACCACATTAAATTCTAGATTTTTTATGTATAGAGCCCATTCTCACAGTCATGTGTACTTTGTAAAGTGGTTTCTGTGTAGTGAAATTTAAACTATACTATGCACTTAAAATTGTCCTGATTGGACTGATTGATGCCTGGAAAATTTTCACTTTTTCTATTTAACCAGTATATAAATATCTCTTTTCTTAATGAGACTTGATTATTATCTTTGATTCTGTATCAATTTCCATTATTTTACCATAAACACAATAGATTTATGTTTTTTGCCAGGAAGGTACTGAGCCTGAACACAGAGCCTACCTACATGTTAAGTTGCTTATAGTTGCTCTATGCAGATTGATATCATACTAAGTTCACTTATTGTCAGGAGCCATAATGGGACAAGCTAATAACTACCAGGTGATCATCCTGAAATAGCATGCTTCAGATTATTATTTAAGCTGTAACTGCTGTGTCTTCATTAAGCAATGCTGTAAGGGATTCATTTTAGGAAAAATGTCTGCTATTAATATGCTTTTCCTGTTATTATTAAACATATATAGCAATCACTAAGTTATAGCACACCCCTTTGAAGCAGATCTCTGTTAATCCATGAAGAGACACTGTCTAGTAGTGATGCTATGTAGATAGATAGATGACTTCTTAAGTCTTGATGATCCTATGAGAATTCCTAAAATTATATCAGTGATTATTAAGCTCTTTTATATTTGGGCTGATATTAGTTACTTTTTTGATAGTCAAAACTGCAATAAGAACTTGGCCAGTCTCCTAAGTGTCACCAGTTAATTGCTCTTAGATAATAACCAGGCTTTCTCTTACTCAGAGCACATTCCAAGAGGTTGTGAAAAAATTAACCAAAGGTCATAAAAAGGGAACTAAATATTTATTAGAGGTGCTAAGACAAAAGATAAAATACTGACTATGTTTATCTATATAAAACATCACTAATAACTTTGTTATAGTTTTAAAGCTTCAGTGAACCTGTGAAGCTGAGACAGGTGGTGATGGATGTTTAGTCAGATAATTACTCCTAATGCATATGCATGTAAACATTCTCAGTTGCAAACTTCTGTTTCAATTAATGATTTGATTTTTGGTGTGAACTTGGGTTGAAGTTTGTAACATGTGAATATGTATTCTGAAAGATGTATACGTCCTGAGGACAGAGAGATGACAAGTAGAAGACAGAATAGAACTTTTTCCTGTTCACCAGATAGAGTTTTTCCCTTTCACCGCTTAGGATATTTCTGCTTTTCCCCTTAGATAGCTTTCATAGGAAACTTTTTACAACTTAGTAATAAACTCTATAATCACCTCTCTAAGTGTCCTTTTTCCTTCCTGTGACTTCAGACTACCAGCTCAGTTCCTGCTGAGCTAGATCAAAGGCCATATTCCTTAATCCTCCACTGTCAGGATACAGGTGTTAATCACTTAAGCCAGAAATCTTTTACCCTCAAAAATAGCAAGAAAGTTTTTAGGACTTTTTAGAAGTCATCATCAGCATTTCACTACAGGTCAGAGAGCTAGAAATCTCTGAGACCCTCAGACTTTAAAACCATCACCACAATTCTACTCTGTGCCCCACCCACTACCCTCTCAGAACCAGGAGGCTCCCTGCAACTCATGTGTTTGAAGTGGATTTAAAAGGTCATATCATAGATAACCTCAAAATTTTCATGGGTACAGACTAACATTTAGAATCTATGAGAATGTGTGCATGAGGGATGGAGGGAATATAGAATCTATTTACTTACCCTAAAATCTCAATATTTAAATATTTATAAAGAAAATATGTGTGTATGTGTATATGTATGTATGTTGAATACTCAAAACTCAAAGAAATTACTGATCAAATATTGTAGGATATAGTAAATCTATATTTTAAGACAGTTCTTAAATCATATACAAAATACATTTTGAATCTTACAAGTAAATTACTATTAATGAAGGAGTCAACAATCGTTATAGGATATACACTTTAGAAGCTACAATAACACAGTAACATACATAAACTACTATGAATGGAGCAGAATGAGGCAACATGATACTGTGACATGATCATTAAGGTCATATTGAGAATATGTTATCTGTTGTGACAGGAAAGTGTAAAAAAGTATAAGCAAGATATGCAAAATGCTAACACAAAGTCTTGGGTCTCTGTGGAAAAACACTGAAACAGATGGCTATAAGCTATTGTAAACAGGCAGCTTTGGTGGAAATTTACCAGCCTGAGTAGGCATAGACCTTGTGGATAGGCAGCCTTAGTGGATAGTACCAACTTAGATAAGGACAAGTGAATCATAGACAAGAGTCATAGTGATCTGTTCCCTGAACCTTCACCCAGCTGATACTCTGTTCTGGAAGATATCTGTACTCCCCATGAACACCTACACTCCAGTGTCATCCCCTTCCCTAAATCCTGCCTGTTTGTGTTTATAACCCCTGTGTGAAAAGGCAAAAATTACTATTTGATAAAAAAAAAAGAAAAATCGGCCAAAAAAATCACTTTATCTTTTCTGAACAGACGGGGAAAAAAAAGCTTTGTCAATTTCCCTGGCATGGTTTAATCAGATGTCTTTGAGTGTGTTGGGGAGAATAAAGTCTGCTTAGTAAATGTGTCTTGCTTTAAAAAAAAAAACGATATGCAAAATAAAGCTAACATTAAGAAGAAGCAAATGTATAACCTTTCAATGTGTTTTGCAGAAAAATTAAAATAATTTGTTGAAAAGAAACCTTTACAAAAGCCGGGAAGTGGTGGGTGCACGCCTTTAATCCCAGCACTTGGGAAGCAGAGGCAGGCAGATTTCTGAGTTTGAGGCCAGCCTGGTCTACAGAGTGAGTTCCAGGACAGCCAAGGCTATACAGAGAGACCCTGTCTCGAAAAACAAACAAACAAAAAAGACAAAAAAAAAAAAACCTTTACAAAGATATTGAAAGTAATATTCTTCATGAAATGTGACCTAAGACAACATCAAGAGCATACATTTTTCCTGTGTCTGAATTCAATGCACAAGGATTTAGTCTTTAAGATCTGTTTCAGGAAGAACAGAGGATATCAAAATCAAATTATTGAATAGATATTTTCCTGAAAAATATTTTATTTTTGAAAATTTCCAAAATCCTAAAACTTTTAAAGTTAATAGATTCATATTCATCACCCTGCACAAAATTCAAATCCAAGTGGATCAAGGACCTCAACATATAAACTGATACCCTAAATTTCATAGAAGAGAAAGTGGGAAAAAGACTTGAAATATTAGAACAGGAGACATTTTTCTCAACAGAAATGGCTCAGGCTCTAAGATCAACAATTAAGAAATGGAACCTCATGAAATTGCAAAGATTCAGAAAGGCAAAGGACACTGTCAACAGGACAAAAAGGCAGCTACAGGTTGGCAAAGACCTTAGCCAACTCTACATCTGACAGAGGGTTAGTATACAAAACTTATAATGAACATGAGAATTTCAACACCAACAACCTAAAGAACCTAATTTGAAAGTGGGGTACAGGGGTAAACACAGAATAAGCAACAGAGGAATCTCAAATAGCTGAGATGAAACTAAAAAAATTGTTCAAAGTCCTGAGTCATCAGGAAAATGCAAATTAAAACAACTCTGAGGTTGAATTTTACACCCATCACAACGACTAAGATTAAAAACCTCGAGCTATAGCACATGCTGGCAAAGATGTGGAGGACTGGAAAGAGTCCTCTATTGTTGGTGCAAGTGCAAACTTTTACAATCACTTTATAAATCCACTGGGTACTTTCTCAGAAAACTGAGAAGAGTTTTACCTCAGGAATCAGCTATAGCCCCAACCTCTGATCATATACCCAAAAGATGCTCCAACATTCCACAAAGACATTTCTGAAGTATGTTCACAACAGCTTTATTAGAAGTAGCCAGAAACTGGAACAACCTAGATTTTCCTCAAATAAAATGTGCATGAATAAAATGTGGTACACCTAAGCAACAGAATACTATTCAGCTATTAAAAATAAAGACATCAATAATTTTGGAGGCAAATGGATGGATCTTGAGATTATCATTCTGAATGTAGTAACCAGGTCCCAAAAGGACATGTATGGTACGTATTCACTTATAAGTGAATATTAGACATAAAATACAGAATACACATGATACACTTCACAGATACATTGGGAGCTAAGGAAGATGTAATGCACAAGTGAGGATGCTGAAATCTCACTTAGAATGCAGAATGAAATAGTCATAATTGGCAGATGGAGAGGAAACACTAGGTGAGAGAGGAGACAAAAGGAGGACAATGGGAGGGTTCAGGATCAACTGTGGGGAGGGAGAAGGGAAATAGCCGAATGTTCATGAATGTATGTAAATCTGCAACTGATGAAAGTGGGGAGGTGGCAAACTTCTGGAAATATGATGTGCAATGGAGCATCACATTTCCTATGTGCCAAGCCTGGCTTGTGCCAAGCCATGGTGGGACAGAGTGCTATCGCCCTCCAAGAATGTTGAATGCTGTTTGGCCATAAGGCTTGCTTGAATAATAATGTACATATTTCCCATTCCTCCAAGGAATGTCCTCCTTGTTAAGGTTAATGGCTCCATGATGATTAAAAAAACACCCGGAGTCCAGGAGGCAAGAGTGTGGCTATGTCTCAGCAAAATGGAAAACACTGGGACTTTCAAGAGAGTATTTAAAGGAAAGAGCTCTAAATACATGAGTGTAAAAATATATAATTTCTCAACAATGCAATTGTAATGATTCCATATAAATTATATGGGGATCTTCATGTATCTGAAGGAACAAATGTAGCTGTCCTATAAGCCAACTTGTTAGAAAATTACTAAGGAGTGAGATAAAGATATGTAGGGAGTGGTGACTGAAGGAGATCCCACTCAGCAGTTTGTTTGTTTGTTTAAGCTGCCAAAGGCAGATAGATTCCTGAGTTCAGGAATCTGCCTAGGACAGAACAAGGTTACCCTCAGGCCAGGTGAAAATAGTAAGGTCAGGGCAGGGGTGAGTGGGCAGGTGGGTGAGCACCCTCATAGAAGCAGGAGGAGGGAGGATAGGATAGGGGTTTCTGGAGTGGAAATCTGGGAAAGGTGATAACATTTGACATGTAAATAAATAAAATATTCAATAAAAAAATTGAAAAATAAATCTTGTTTCTTTTGTTTGTTTGTTTGTTTTTGTTTTTTGAGACAGGGTTTATCTGTGTAAGCCTGGCTGTCCTGGAACTCACTCTGTAGACCAGACTGGCCTCGAACTCAGAAATCTGCCTGCCTCTGCCTCCCAAGTACTGAGATTAAAGGCATGCGACACCACTGCCTGGCACAAATCTTGTTTCTTAAACTCTCTCTTTAATTGGCAATATTCGGGGCACCTTTCCACAGGTGAGACAGATTGTTCACTCCACTGCAAAGTTGGTAATATGTTTGATTCCAGCAGCAGTAAGGGGAAGTGCCTACTCAGTGCAGTGGAAACACAGGCAAGAATTTAAGTTCTGATCTGGTGAGCACAAGGTTACAACCCACAAAGGGGAGGAGCAGAAAGCTAATCAGAGTGAGCTGGAGTGGTGGGTCCTCCCAAGGGCTGACATGGAGGCTAATGGAAAATGGGAACAGTTGCTACCAAAATACATATATCTGCCGATCTGAAAAAGACATGCATCTGGACTAGAAGCCTGTGCCTGGAAACACTATTCCGAGTTACTTCTGCACCCTCCGACCTTGAGGGAGTTGCTCATGTCACTCAAGATTCACTTGCCAATAGGAAGCTCCAGGCAAACCTGCCAATCATGAGAGAAGGAGGGTTCTTCCGGGACCCGTCCATTTTGCCGGTTCTCATAATTAAGCAGGTTTAAGGTGATTTGGCCTGTGTGCTCTTACTGTTGCTGCTGGGTACTGTGAGGGAATTTCAGGCAAGTTCTGAAGTTGCGCCATGGGGAAGATACGGTCACTTCCCAAAGAGGTGAGGAGCAGGAGCTGGTGTGGCGGGTGCTACCGAAGGCTAGGTTGGAACCAGCAGCTAGATGCAGGCACCTGTAAGAATACCTCGTGGTTTTAGCCACTTCTGGCCCCAGTGGTGGCATCTGAATAACTTCACTCTCTGGCTTGAATATTTACAGGCAATTTGGAGCAGGGGCATGTGTATAAAAACTCCCTTGGCAGTATGCCAGTGGCAGACAGGCTTTGTTTTTCTAGTATATTCTCCCAGGTCTTCTCTTGGAAGTTAGCGTTTTGGTTGTGATTCATTTGGTGTTAGTTTTGTCAATGTTGTAATATGTATCTCATGTGGTGGGTGAATCAAAGCACATTCTTTCATTATTTCTATGTTTTTAAAAAAGAAACAAAAAGGTGGATTAATTTTAGAGCGGCTGCATCTTTAGGCTTTTAGAAAAATGTTTCTGCTGAGCAGTGGTGGCGCGCGCCTTTAATCCCAGCACTTGGGAGGCAGAGGCAGGTGGATTTCTGAGTTTGAGGCCAGCCTGGTCTACAGAGTGAGTTCCAGGACAGCCAGGGCTACACAGAGAAACCTTGTCTCGAAAAACCGAAAAAAAAAAAATAATGTTTTTGAGACAAGGTATGTTGTTAACAGGATCCCAGTCCCATGCTCGACCTTGCTAAACTTCGTAAATTCATAAGTTAAATGGCTGTATCACTACAGAGAAATTACTCATTTTAGTCATGTAATCAATTATCCTTTACAATAAAAGGAAAAATACTTGCATGTGGAGCATGGCTTCAGCCTTTAGACCAGAACAGGAGGAACAGTTTACTGTGTACACTGCAGGGTGAAGCAATGTAGACGATTGGTAGCTCACACACTGTAGTTTAAGGGAATCCTCTGCAGTGGTCACCATTATGAAGAAGGCCCTGATGGGGCAAAGTGAGTGATTTTGTAATTCCCAAATGTGATAGGAACTTCATAGAAAGACCAACAGAATCAACTAATCAGGACCCTTGGGGCTCTCAGAGACTGAGCTACCAACCAAAGAATATACACGGGATCCCTCCATGCACAAATGTGGTAGATGTGAAGTGTGGACTTCAAGTGGGTTCTATATCAAATCTGTGGCCTGTCAGTGGTTTGGGTTTTTCTAGCTAGGCTGCCTTATCTGGCCTCAGTTGGAGGGGATGCTCCTAGTTTTGCAGAGACTTGATGTTCCCTGGAGGGAGAATACCAAGTAGGGCCCCTACCAACTCAGAAAAAGGCAGGGTGGGGGCAGGGAGGGAAGGGATTGTTGGAGGTCTTGACAGGGAGGAGGGGCAGTGAGCAGGTTGTAAAGCGAATGAGTAAAATGAATAAATAAATACATGGTTGAAACAAGCAAACATATAAATGGTTTAAAAAAAGAGAGAAATGGAAGACTTGAAATGTAGAAATAAATGAAGATGAACAGAAAGAAAAACACACACACACACACACATACAAACAGACACACACACACACAAAACCCAAGAATAAAAATGAATATGTTGATCTGAAGAATTGAATAAGACCCAAGACTCTGACTATCTGGACTGAATCCCCTGCTGCCATCACTCAGCAGGAATGTGATGGCCTCTGGAATAGCTTCAGGAATAACTGGAAGGCCAGTTGACAGACAAGGTGCATAATGAGTAAACTAGGGGTGTGTGTTATTCATTAGATGGGGTACGAGTATGCACATGTAGAGTAGCAGGTCTTAAAAAAGGAAAGTGTCCATTATTGTGAGTTTAAACTTACATTTGCCTATCTAGTAATAAATATGAATATATAGTTGTATTATTTCTTGAAATATTGTGACAAAAATAATCTACAATCTACAAGATAATCCTCAAAGTCCATATCTTCAGGTCAATTCTATAGAAACATTAGTAATATTAACATTTATATATATATACATATACATATATATATATATATATATATATATGTATATATATATGTGTGTGTATATATATATATATATATATATATATAATGAATAAATTGGTAATAATGTCTCATGAGTATAAGGAAGACTGCACAAACACTGCACTGCACTGCTCTACAGTATATATATGTATACTCATATTCCTCAAGCTGTCTCTCTTGGATACAAAAATGGCAAAGCTTGAGGAAAGCCTTGCAAGATTTAAAGTGGTAAATTTGCAGTGGAAGTGAGTGTGTAACTGGGAATACTGTGGGTCAAAAAGCCTGGGATCTTGTGAGGATTATGGTATGTTACCTAGTATGTGGTCATAGGTGCCAAAGACCAGGCTTGGCTTAGAGAGATGTAAGACTCCTTAGTTTACCAGAGACCCCCCTGAGCAAACCACATGGAGACAAGAGATTGCTGCAAAATGCAAGAGGGATTTTTATTGTTGCAGCATGCTGGGGCCACCCTGTACTCCAAAAGGAGAGGCGACCCCATGCATCTCGTTTATTGAACTTTTATACAATCCTTAGACAGCAGCCATTAGGTACAATGTGATTGGCAGAACAGTGTGACTTTATAAACTTGTCTCTAGGGAATGAGGTGGCAAGAACATCCCTTGTCTGTAGGTGGCAGGGGTTGGTCCATTCTTCAGAATGTGTCCACTTGTCCTCTGGGCGTTCACCACTGCAGGTGGGTTCCCTTCCTTGTGGTCCGAGAATGTTAATCAGCCTTTCCCTTCCTCCTCTGACTGCTAATCCAGCAAGTGTCCTCTCCAAGGAATGTTAATTAGCCTCTCCTGTGGGGGGACAAGTGTTCCAAAGTTCCTTGTCAATGTTCTGAGAGCAGGGTTGTCTGGGAGTGGTGAAAAGGAAAACCATGGACCCAAGTTGATGCCATGTGTTCTGCTTGATACAGACTTTCCCTTTGCTTTTCTTTCTGGAGCTTTGTCTGTATTCTGCTTGCTTGCTAGTCTAAGAGACCTCTCTTTCCATGGCCTGCATTTTTGCTTCATTCCCTGAATGTGTGTGTGTGTGTGTTCATTCTACAAGCAGTTCTCTTTTTCTTCTAAACATTTCTCTGGTAAGCTCATCTCCAGCGAAGTGTAAGCTAAAGAAGAATACAGGTACAGTGTTTTAGTTTACCTGTCAATATCATCATTTACTCCAGGTTTTCCTTTTGATTATCCTGTGAATCAGCATCCCATGACCCCAGCCCTTTGATTCTTAGGAGGCAAGAGGCATACTGTTTTTCTTAACATTGCAAAATAACTCAAATTTCTGTCTGCCTTTGTTAAGCACAGATGATAGGCTAGTTGGGTGGGACCCCGCCCTGAAATTACCATTTCTATCAGGCCTGAAGGTAACTTTTCTCTCTCCTAGGTTGATCCTGAATTCTGAAATCTATCTGCATTCCTAAGTTTAAACAGACAAAAACAAATAGCTGGGTGGGATCCCCTTGGATCACCACTTCATAAAGCCCTTTATCTCCTTCCTTTCTAACCTTTTGGCTCATGGTGCAACTGCTTTTGTTCCTACAGATTTGTAAAGACTCTCATTCAATTCATATTGACTCATTATTTTTCCATAGTTGAGAAATTATATATTTCAAACTCATGTATTCAGAGCTATTTCTCTTAAGTGCTATCCAAAAGGTCCCAGTGTTTACCTTGGTGCTGAGAGAAAGTCACACTCTTGACGTCTGGACTCCAGCTGTTTCTAATTATCTTGGAGTCATTAACCACATCTGGGAGGACCTTCCTTACAGGAATGTGAAATATGTAAATTAGTATGCAAGGAAGCCTTTGCCCATAGCAGCCCTCAACATTCTATACAATTCCCCAAGTGCAGAAACTATGTCACTCCATCCCACCAGGACCAAGGCAGGTTTGATGCTCCATTACAGAAGTTACTTCCAGATGTTGCCACCTCTGAACCTTCTTCAGTTGCAGATTTTCATACATTCTTATGGACAAATGGCTTTCTGTCCTCTTTCTCCACATGTCTGATCCTGAACCCTCCCATTGTCCTCCTGTTGTCTCCTTTCTCATCTAGTTCCTTCCATCATTCTACCAATTATGAGGTGTTTTTTTTTTTTTTAATTCTGCATTCTAAGTGAGATTTAAGCATTCTCACTTGTGCATTACGTCTTCTTTAGCTTCTTTGTGTCTCTGGAGTGTACCATGTGTATCCTTTATGATATGGTTAATATTCACTTATAAGTGAGTACATACCATGCGTGTCCTCTTGGGACCAGGTTACCACACTCAGGATTATAATTTCATGATCCATCAATTTGCCTGCAAAATTAATGATGTCTTTGTTTTTGATAGCTGATTAGTATTGTATTGCTTAGGTATATCACATTTTATTCATGCACACTTTATTAGAGGAACATATAGGTTGTTCCAGTTTCTGACTTTTATGATTAAAGCTGCTATGAACATACTTCAGCAACTGTCTTTGTGAAATGTTGGAGCATCCTTTGGGTGTATGATCAGGGTTGGGGCTATAGGTGCATCCTGAGGCACAATTATTCCCAGTTTTCTGAAAAAGTGCCCACTTGATTTCCATATCAGTTCGACAGTTTGCACTCCCACCAACAATGGAGGACTGTTTCCGTCTTCCACATCTTTGCCAACATTTGCTATACCTTGAGTTTTTGATCTTGGTCACTGTGATGTGTGTAAGATACAGCTTTAGAGTTGTTTTGATTTGGCTTTTCCTGGTGACTAAGGACTTTGAACACTTACTTAGTTTCATCTCAGCAATTCAAGATTCTTCTGTTGCTTATTCTGTGTTTAGCTCTGTATCCCACTGTTTAGTCGGTTTCTTCAGATTGTTGGTGTCTAATGTCTTGTGTTCATTATAAGTTTTGCATAGTAACCCTCTATCAGATGTAGGGTTGTGTAGGAATTTGGTTAAACTTAATATTTTGTTAAAGTTAATTAACTGCTAAAGTTAATTTTTTAATTTCCTTAGTTAATTTTAACTAAGGAAGAAGCACATTCCTTGTCCATGGACACCTACTGGATTACCCTGCTGGATTAACATTCAGAGGAAGAAGGGATTAACATTCCTCACACTACATCGAAGAGAACCCACCTGCAGGCAAGGAAGGCCTAGAGCACATAGACACATTCCACAGGACAGACCAACCCTTGACACTTACAGACAAGGGAGGTCCTTGCTACCTCATTCCCCAAAGACCAATCAGTTTAAAACTCACACTGTTCTGCCAGTCATATTGTGCCTAGTCACTGTTTCTGTAGTACACCCCTTCAACTGGATAAAAACTGCTCTTAACCTCAACTCAGGGTTCTCTTGCCTACAATGCAAGGGAGCCCTGGTGCACCAGTATCATTAAACCTCATGTTGTTACAACGAATCCCTTCTGTGTGAGTTTCTGGGGGAGTGCGTCCCCTGGTTTTGGATTTTACAGTCCAACAATTGGCGAAGATCTTTCCCAATTTGTAGCTTGCCTTTTTGTCCTGTTGACAGTGTCCTTTGCCTTTCTGAATCTTTGCAATTTCATGAGTTTTCATTTATTAGTTGTTGATCTTAGAGCCTGAGCCATTGGTATTCTGCTCAAGAAATTGTCTCCTATTCAAATATTTCAAGTCTTTTTCCCACTGTCTCTTCTGTGACTCTTAGTGTATCGAGTTTTATGTTGAGGTCCTTGTTCTACTTGGACTTGAATTCTGTACAGGATGCTAAACATGAATCCATTTTCATTTTTCTATATGTAGATATCCAGTTAAAGTAGTACCATTTTTGAAGATGTTCTCGTTTTTTCCATTGTTTGATTTCCTTTCTTAAAAAATCAAGTGGATGTAGATATGTGGGTTTATTTCTGGGTCTTTGAGTTGATTCCATTGGTCCACACATCTGTTTTTGTACCAATATTATGCAGCTTCATCACTATTGCTTCGCAATTTAGCTTGAGTTGAGGGATGGTGTTTCCTAGAAAGTTTTTATTGTTTAGGATTGCTTTGAGTATCCTGGGTTTTTTTTTTCCTTATGAAGTTGAGAATTGCTCTTTCACGGTTTATAAAAAATTGTGTTTGAATTTTGATGGGTTTACAATGAACCTGTAGGTTGCTTTTGGTAATGTAAGACCTCAACCCTGGGTCAGAGTTACTTACTTCAAGATGCTCTTGAGTGATACACAGAGAGGCAAATCAATGCAAAAGCAAGAAGTTTATTTTCCAGAGCATCAAGATGGACCTTCAGTTATTCTCTCGAGGTGACTCCAATGGCTGTTACAAGCAGTTTTTATACTTTGTAGAGGCACAAGTTACATCACCAAAGTTACAGTTGAAGCATATTGACCTTTAAATCTATTGGCTAGCAAGCATGACCAGCACTCTACCAAACCAGAATTCTACCTGGGACTTTCTGGGGGTCAGGTGCTATCACTCAGTACATTCTGAGAATTTTTTACTCCAGAAAGTTCCTGTGGATGGAGAATCTTCCTTGGCCTAACTTTGACCCCACGTGGAAGGGTGAATCTTTAAGGAGGGTGTGGGAGTTCAAAGCCCTTATGGTCCCTCAGTAACAAGGTCACTTTCACTATGCTAATCCTTCCTATCCAATGCTTGGCTGTGAGTATCTGCATGTGTTTCACTCAGCTACTGGTAGAGCCTCTCAGAGAAGACCATGCTAAGGTAAGCTCCTGTCTTCAGGCATAACATAGCATCAGTAATAGTGTCAGAGTTTGTAGCCCACCCAGGGGGTGGTTCCCAAGTTGGGCCAGTCACTGGTCAGCCATTTGTTCATGCTCTGCTCCATTTTTGTCACCGCATTATTTTTACAAGGGAACAATTTTGAGTTGAAAATTTTGAATGTGAGGGCCTCCACTGGGGCCCGTTCAGTGTGGTCTCCTTAGGCTCCATATTTCCTCTATTGCACATTTGGCTAAGGTTACCCACATTAGGTCCTGAGAGTCTCCCCTATGCCAGGTCTCTAGGATTTTCTATATGTCCCCCTGTCCTCCACCCAGTAGCTGCATATTTCCATTCATACTGTTTGTACTCTGGGTTTCTGTCCTGTCTCTCCCATACCTGATCCTGCTCCCTTTTTCTTTTCTTCTATCCTATCCCACAGAACCCACAGAACTCACTCCTTCTGCATTCCATGTCTATTTTGTTCCCCATTCTAAGTGGGATTGAAGGATCCATTCTTAGAAATTCCTTCTTGTTTAACTTCTTGGGGTCTGTGGGGTGTATCATGGGTGTTTTGTACTTTTTGGCTAAAAATCCATTTATCAGTGAATATATACCATATATGTCTTTTGGGTGTGGGTTACCTCACTCAGAATAATATATTCTACTTTCATCCATTTGCTTGCAAAATTTATGGTGTCTTTGTTTCTAATAGCTGAATAGTATTCTGTTGTGTAAACCTGTTCTTTGGTTAAGGGACAATTCATTTGCTTCCAGTTACTGGCTATTACTAATAAGACTACTGTGACCTTAGTGGAGCATCTTTTGTGTATATGCCCAGGAACAGTATAGTTGGTTCTTCAGCTAGAACTAATTCCAGTTTTCTGGATTATCTTCCAGATTGACTTCCAGAAGTTTGTAACAGTTTGCAAAAGTACCAGCTGTGGAAGAGTTCCACATCCTTGCGAGCATGTGTTGTTGCTTGAGTTATTGATTTTAGCCATTCTGATTGGAGTAAGATGGACTCTCAGGTGTTGTGGCCCGTGCTACCCGATGTTTGGGGGCCAAAATGTCACAGACCCCTATGTCAGTGTTTGACCTGAACTGCCAAAGGCTTGGGGGCTAAACTATTAGAGCCTGAACTGCCCCAAGCTGCTCTGGTCTTCGGGTCGGGGTTCAGCAAGAGAGAGAGTGAGGACAGACTCCAAGAATGGAGACCATGTGATTCAATCCTGTTTATTCTTTAGTCTCTCTTCCTAGTCCAAGTCCCAAGTCTTGAGTTCTAGTCCCTAGTGCCTCCAATTTCCAAGTGCTAAATGCCTAATGTCTAATAGTCTTCCAAGTGCCTAATAACTAACTCCAAGTTGTACTCTTCCTAATGCCTAATAACTAACCCTCTGTTCCAAGTTGTACTGTCTTAAGTGTCTAATACTCTCAAGTGTCTTCTACCTAATGACTAATAACTACTACTGTTCTCTTCTGTCTGCCTCTCGCCTTTTATATGTCTCACTTCTAAGCCATGCCTTTTAGTCATGCCCTTATATCATGCCCTTGAGTCTTGTCTCTAAATCAGATCTCTAAGTCATGCCCTTAAGTCACACACCTTTGAGTCTCACACACTCAAGGGAAAATCCTGGGTATCTAAAGAAAGATGTTATCAGAGTGTGCTCAGCTGTTGTAGGCTTTTGTAATCAAATCTCTCCTCAGTGTATATGGCTCAAGATGGCTGCAAGGATGATAGCTGCCTTCTGTTGAATCCTCACACTCAGGGATGTTTTGATTTGCATTTCCCTGATTATTGATGATAGTGTACATTTCTTTAACTGCTTCTCGGGCATTCCACATTCTGCTTTGAGAATTCTCTATTGTCTCTGGACCCCAGTATTTAAGTCAGTTTTTTGTGGTCTAAGTTTTTTATTTTCTCCATATATTTTGGAGAGTAGCCCTCTATCTATCCCTTGTAGAGTTAGTGAAGATCTTTTTCTCAATCTAAATGTTGTGGTTTTGTCCTGTTGACAGTTTAATGAGGTCTCATCACTTACTCATCTTGGAGACTAAGCTAAGAAGTTCTCTCTTTAGCTTAGGCTAAAGAATGTTTGAGGTAGCTTACTTACAGTATCATATATCCACAAATAGATATACTTTGACTTCTTTTCCAGCCCCTTGATCTTCTTTAGCTGTCTTATTGCTCT
Source organism: Rhabdomys pumilio (assembly GCA_030674055.1). NCBI lineage: Eukaryota > Metazoa > Chordata > Mammalia > Rodentia > Muridae > Rhabdomys > Rhabdomys pumilio. The sequence goes on along the minus strand of JANHMN010000004.1, from coordinate 130,006,897 downwards.
TGCTAGAACTTCATTTACTGTATCGATTAGATAATGGGGGGGGGAGGCTACAGAGTGGGCAGTCTTGTCTTGTTCCTGATACCAGTGTAATTGCTTTCTGTATCTCTCCATTTTGTTAAATATTGCCTATTGGATTGGTGTATATTTTGTTTAATGTATTTAGGTATGTACTTTGTGTTCCTGATTTCTCAAATACATTTAATATGAGGAGGTTTCATATTTTGTCAAAGGCCTTTTCACCTTCTAATTACATGATCATGGGATTTTTTAAAAAAAATTGTTTATATGATGTATTACATTGATAGATTTTCATATATTGATCCATCCCTGTAATCTGGGGATGAAGCCTACTTAATCATGATGTATGGTGATTGAAATGTGTTCCTGCATTCAGTTTTTAAGTGTTTTATTATTTTGCATCCATGTACATAAGAGAAATAGATCTGATGTACTTTTGTTGAGTCTTACTGTGGTTTAGGTGTCAGGGTACTTCTGGCCTCATAGAATGAGTTGTGTTGGTATTAACTCTACATTGAAAGTTGAAAGTGAGTGTAATTCTGCTCTAACACTGTCTGGTCTTGGGCTTAGGATGAGTTTGTTTTGTTTTGTTTTGTTTTTGTGGGTAGAAACATAAGAAAATAGATATGTCCCTGGGATGGCAGACTGCTCAGCTCGACTTGGCCCAGAGAACAGGATAGATGGGTAATACATCCACTTCCTGTGTAATCCCACTCATTTTATCAGGTCCATTGATCTTTACAAGCACAGTTGAGGGGTTTTGTTTTGTTTGTTTTTTTAATCCTCCCACTGAGGAATATGTGCCAGCTAACAATAGTGCTCCGAAATGTTTGTCATCTGTCTCCTGCTTTTCTCCCAGGGTTGTCCTATTTTTTCCAGGTGAAAGGCAGCTACAGTATATCTTAAAGTCACAAAAACATGTTGTTTTTAAAAATCTCTTTAACTGTCAATATTCTGGGAACCGTTCTATGTGTGGGACAGATTTCTCAATGCACTGCAGGTTGAGTTGTTCTTTGAAAGTTTTCAACATTGACTCAAGGAGGAATAAGAGAAAACACCTACTGATTGCTGTAATGAAAGCACAGGAAAACTTGGTAGTTGTGATCTGGTGAGCACAGATTAAGTCTATTCAAAGGAGCCAGCTGCTAATCAGAGGTGAGCTGCAGTGGTGGAACCTCCTAAGGGCCTGTCAAGAAGACAGACAAATAGGCTATTGGAAGACAGGCAAAAGTGCTACTGAAATACAAATCTCTGCAGATGGGGAAAAGGTCTGGCCCTAGACTGGAAACCTTGGCCAGGAACCAGTCTGCTGTGTTTCTTTAACACCCTCTAGCTCTGAAGGATTTACTCAAGTCATTCAAGACTCATTGGCCATTTGGAGCCTCCTCTGGGCAAGCTTGCTAGTCAGAAGAGGAGGAGTGTTCTTCCTTTGGCCATGCTTCAGGTTCCCTGTAGCTGAGCAGGCTTGAATGCTTCATTGTGTTGTGTGCTGTGCCCTACTGATGGTTTGTCTCAGAGGATCTCAGGCAAGCTTGGAAGGTACAAAATGGTGAGCATATGTTTAGTGTCCTCAAAGAGGAGGAGTGGGAAGGAGCCGAAATGGTGGGTCATTTTTAGTGCTGGGTGCAGACCAACATCTAGGTACAGCCAACTGTGAAGTCTCTTGTGGTATTAGCCATTCCCAAAATCTAGTGTTGGCATCTGAATATTTTAACTGTGGGTATGCATCTGCACAAAGCATTTATATTTTTTATATTTTATATTATTATAGCATAAGCTTGTGTACAGAAACATGCAGGGAACTTTGACAAATCGGTGAAGTCAGATTTCTTTGAATCTTCAACAAGTTCTGCCTTTAGCATTTATTTGTGAGATCCATCTTAAGTAAAAATTTTTGGAGGTTTTAAATGGCATCTCATGTGTGGATAGCAATACAATATTTCTCTGTGATGTAAAAGACTAAAATTGATGAAGTAAATTGTTTACCAGTTTGTAGGAGATGCTAAGTCACACCATGTAAATTTATATGACTGAAGACTGAGTATATAACACTCACAAATAAGCAGTATTCCAACTAGGCCTAGTGCAATTAGAATCCTAAGATAAACATGCTTGTTCTCCAGGATTTTTTTAGAAATATGACTCCTGTCCACAAAAATGAGTCAACTCTGATTTCCAACCAGCCACTCTACCCATCCCTACATCAGAGAGTAGGCCTGCAAACAAGTGCTGAACAGGTCATTACAAGGTCACAATCACCATTAATATAGGTTGTGCAGCAAAACTTGAGTTTTCCTCTTGATAAAAGCCTACTTGTATAACATGAAAGAGGTAACACCATTTGCAATGGAAAAACATTGTTGTGTTGTGCTCTGGGGTGATCAATCAAGGCTTGCACTGAGGCTCCCAGGTATGGAAAGTAACATAGTTCCCTCAAACCCAGAAACATGCTTGGCAGAGCAACTAATAATCTGATGCCAAACCCTTTGGATCTTTCCCTTAAGGATATGTTGCCAACAAAACAACCAAACAAGAGAGTTCCTACTTTAAAACCAGGAATGTGCATTGGAGAGCTGGTAACTGTCTAGGGGCAATGTATTTCTTCAAACACTTGCAGTTTTTGTTTGTTTGTTTTTGTCAGATAACTATTTTTTTTCTTCTTCTTTAGAGTTCTCCTATCACAATGTGTCTATTGTGAAAGTTGTTGATTCCCTGAAGTCTTTCTAATCAGTTTTTTCTTTTTGCATAGAATATAGGAGGGATACTGATTTTGTTTCAAATAATTTAAGATACAGCTACTATGCTGAAAGTGCTTATGAGGTAGAAGAGTTTTCTTGTAGTATTTTATAGTTGACTTATATATACTATCATAGCATCAGCCTATTTGAACACTTTGAAATCTTCTGTTTTCTAAAATGGTAAAATACCTACACCAGCGTATCTTTTACATCCATTTGATTGGAGTATTTTTTCCTATCTCAAGACCTTGAGGTATAACCCAGAGATGCTTTAAAAATCCTGAGCCCCTGCCCCTCTCTGGGAAGCTATTGGTATCAAAAATGTTTGCTCTTCTGGCCAGTGTGAGTCAGGCTATCCTGAGTCCCTTCTCAAAGGGATATAGCCTCAAGCCCAGTTAGACAACTGTGTCCTGTTCTGGGAGGCTTGCCTGTTTTGAAGAGCCAGCTTTTATTTACTCAGAAGGAATTTTTTGAAAGAACAACCCTGGTGTTTCCTTTCTCATTCTCTCTACTTTTCTGCCACAGTTTATGGACCTTCTGCACCTCTGAAGGTCTATTCAAGGGATCTTGAGCTCCTTCCTGTGAACTTACCTAAAGTACTTGTTTCTAAGTTTGTATACTAATAATGGAAACTGGACTATTATATATTTTTATCAAGCTTTAAGAGAATAATACTGAGCAGTTTTTTCCTCCTCTACAATAATCTGACCACTTCCCAGTCAAAAGTCCAGTGATACTTGCAATTTTGCACTTATCTGTGTCTCTAGGCTAGAGGTGTTTTCGCATGATGTCTCTTGGACTGTCTCCAGAGTGAATCCCCACTCCCATTATTCGTCTCCAGGTTATGGTTGTAGAAGGTCCTGCATTATTGTATCACCTTAGTCACTGTTATATTAACTTTTTTTCCAAAAAAATAACACAATAAATGGGTAGCAATACTTATATAATATTGAGGCAGGAAATACTTAACCAGATATTGCAACCAGATATGGTGGCACAGATATCAGTGTTTGAATAATGCAAAGACAATCTTTGCACAGTGTACAATAACTTTATGACAAAAATTTTGCTATCTTAAAGGTTTTTTACTTATTTTTTAGTTGTAGATTTTGTATTTGTTTTAGAAGACAATCTTTGTCTGTGTAACTTTGGCTGTCCTTAAATAGGGGCCTCGGGACTTAAGAGACCAACACAAATCTGGCCCATGGGTGCTTGTATTATATGTGGGACTACATGCCTATCAGTTTTGTTGTTTTTTTCTCACATTATTGGCCAGTGGGCCTGGAATGTAGGTTTATTTCCTAAACCTATTTAGACATTGAGTTGTAGGTGTGTGACATTCTTCCTGCCTATTGTGTTGGCTTTGAATTCACATTGAAAAAATGTGTTTTGTTTTTATGCGTACATATGCATCTCTTGTGTGTCTGGTTCATTCAGTAGTCAGATGCTGGCCTCAGAGCTCTTGAACTTAGGAACTCATGGTTACTTATGAGGCCCTATGTAAGCAGTGGCCATTGGGGACCCTGCTTTGCAGGAACAGCAACTGTTCTTCATTGCTTAGTCCAGCTTCATGTAATTTATTTATCAATATTTACATTGCTAATATTTTCATCTGTCCATGTGTAATTGTGTAGTCATGATTCGCCTTTTAAACAGATATTATTAATGGTACAATTACAACTGGGGCACCTCATGTTCTGGAAGATAAGTGTACAACTGTGGTGGATATATAATTCATTTTAAGAACACAAATACTATTCTGATTTGTTCCTTATGGTTTCATAATTTGATTTTTTGCAAGGGATACTGAGTCATAGTGTATAATTCTGGCTTTCCTATAACTTATTTTATAGACCAGCCTAGTATCAAAAACAATGATAAAGTTTGTCTTTGTGTTCTCAGTGCTGAGATTAAATTCTTTCAGCAATCCAACCATCTTGCTAATTGTAGTAATTATTCATACAATATCTCTGTGTGCTTACTGCTATTGATATACATATCAATATATATTTTGGATGTTTTATTTATATTTCAGATGTGATCCCCTTTCTCCATTTACCCCCACATCCAGGGACACCCTATCCCATTCCCCTCCTCCTACTTCTATGAAGGAATTACAGATGAGAACCTCATTATTTAATATCCTTCAAAAATGACTTGGTTATCATAACGTCATAGCTTCTGTGTTAGTACACAAGTAGGGGAAGTACCAAAATTGTTTGAAAATATTGTCAATGAAATATACATGTCTAATATTTCAGTATTGTGCTTTCTTTTAAACATATATATGGGGTATTTTAGAATGCAGTGACATATGATGATGTAGTGGTGAAGTTTACTCGGGAAGAGTGGGCGTTGCTGGATCCTTCCCAGAAGAGTCTCTACAAAGAAGTGATGCTAGAGACCTATAGGAACCTCTCTGTAATAGGTAAGACTATGAATGTTTTTTCTCTTTTTAAAATAAGGGGCCACTGTACTTTTGTTGTTGTGCTTGTTCATCTGTGTGTGTTTCCTTTTGTTGTTATTGATGTACGTCTGTAGTTTCATTTGAGAAGGAAGAAGAATGACGTTAATAAATCAGGCCTATTTGTAAGGATCTTGAAGACAGTTTCTTAAATTTTGCCTAAATTACAGTAATATACCATACATTTTTTGATATTATATTCTAGGTTATAAGTGGGAAGATAACAATATTGAAGGACATTGTGAAAATTATGAAAGACATAACAGGTAATTTTCTTGTGGATGCTGATATAAATATTCCTTTGACAAAATCTTAATGTGTTTTTGAAGTTTCTATTAAAATCACAAGTGTAAATAAGTATTTAAGGATACTGATTATTAAGTTCTCACAAATGCTATACTTTAGTGTCAGGTATTCTATTTGTATTTGCAAGGCATTCTGTCAAGACAGAAAATATGGAAACAATGCCTTAACAGTACCATTTCAAGCACAGCCTCATTCAAGCTACACTGTAGAACTGTCAATCTGTTTAGTCACATATGATTCAGATAGGGCAAAAAGTATACACATTAAATATATAATCAGTTTATATCCAAAACTGTCTGATATACAAATACATAGTATACTGATGTTACTTATGTACTTGTAGCATGGTTGCTATGATTATTGAGAATGGAAGTTCATGAAAATTAAAAGTTTTTGTAGAGAAAACTTAATCCAAATACCATATGTCTATGAGGAACAACAAGTAAACCTATGTCAATACAATGTGAATATGTTTTATTTGTTATTATTCCTTTCATAGATGTATTATATGGAATCATATATCTCTATCATCTACCTACCTATCCATCTTTCTATCTTTCTATCTATCTATCTTATCTATCTATCTATCTATCTATCTATCTATCTATCTATCATTTCTATCTATCTATTGACTATGACAAATACAATTTTCTGTGCGTAGGGCATATTGACAAATCCTGTAGCTCTCTGAGGGGACCTTTATAAAATTTGTAATTTTTCCCACTGAGAGTAAATTTGTTTAAAGTTATGAAAGTTTACAATTAACTGATTTCACAACTTCCTTTGAAATATATCAAAAAACTCAGATTGCAAAAAAATAAGGTAGAAATTTTCTGTTTGTCTGGTGTAACTTCACAAATGTTGTATGGCTCACATTATACTTAAATTTATGAATGGAATCATAGTGGTAAAGTTGTTAAAGTTTGCACATTTTGTCAAATATGTGAAAAACATCATATAGGAAAAGGATGTTATAATTTTGAGCCATATAATAAATGCACTTACCGTCACTGGTAGTGTTAAAGATGTAAATGATACCAATAATGAAGCAAACCACAATGGACATAAACAAACTGTTAGAACATTATTATATATGATTCCTCTTTCCAATTAGAAAAGATTGTTAAATTAATTCATATAAAAAGTGATTCATTAGTATAATGAATGGGGTAATCCTTTTACATTACATATACAGACTTGAAAGAAATCCTCCTGTAGAGAAACTCTGAATATATCCAATGTGTTAAAGCCTATTTATATCACAGGCATCTTCAAAGTGATGAGCTGATTAATACTGGAGAGAAACCTTATGAATGTATGCAATATGATGGAGCCATTGCAAGAAACAATCACCTTCATATACATAAAAGCACGGGTACTGGATGCTTTGTGTATTATACTGGTCTTCAAATTCATAGAAGAACACACTCTGGAGAAAAGCTCTATGATTGTGACCAATGTGGTAAAGTCTTTTATTGTCAAAGATATCTTCAAAGACATAAAAAAACACATACTGGAGAGAAGCCCTATAGATGTAACCACTGTGGTAAAGCCTTCACAGATGGACATGTTCTTCAAAGGCATAAAAGAACACATACTGGAGAGAAACCTTATGAATGTAACCAATGTGGTAAAGCCTTTGCATATCACAGCAATCTTCAAGTACATAAAAGAACACATACTGGAGAGAAACCTTATAAATGTAACCAATGTGCCAAAGCCTTTACACAACACAGTCATCTTCAAAGTCATAAAAGAACACATACTGGAGAGAAACCCTATGAATGTAATCAATGTGGCAAACACTTTGCAAGACCCACTCATCTTGAAAGACATAAAAGAACACATACGGGAGAAAAACCCTATGAATGTAACCAATGTGGCAAAGCCTTTGCACAATACAGTCAGCTTCAAGTACATAGAAGAACACATACTGGAGAGAAACCCTATAATTGTAACCAGTGTGGCAAAGCCTTTGCACAATATAGTAGTCTTCAAATGCATAGAAGAATACATACTGGAGAGAAACCCTAT
>JANHMN010000004.1:129984759-129999327 GCA_030674055.1 Rhabdomys pumilio | reverse complement strand
CCCTATAAATGTAACCAATGTGACAAAGCCTTTACAAGCTATTATTATCTTCAAGTACATAGAAGAACACATACTTGAGAGAAACCTATGAATGTGACCAATGTGGTAAAAGCTTTGCATATATCAGCAATCTTCAAAGACAAAACATACTAGAGAGAAACCCTATGAATGTAACCAGTGTGGCAAAGCCTTTGCACAATACAGTCAGTTTCAAATACATAGAAGAACACATACTGGAGAGAAACCATCTTAATGTCACCAATGTGGTAAAGCTTTTTCAGGTCACAGACATCTTCAAAGGCATAAAAGAACACATATTGGAGAGAAACCCTGGTAATGTAATAAATGTGGTAGAACCATTGCATGTTATGGTGGTTTGGTTTTGTTTTGTTTTGTTTTTGTTTTTTTTCGAGACAGGGTTTCTCTGTGTAGCCCTGGATGTCCTGGACCTCACTCTGTAGACCAGGCTGGCCTAGAACTCAGAAATCCACCTGCCTCTGCCTCTGCCTCCGCCTCCGCCATCGCCACTGCCACCGCCACCGCCACCGCCACCACCACCACCTGGCATGTTCTGTTGGTTTAAAAGGGAATATAGAAACACATTCTTGATAGAACCCTATAAATGTAATCAACTTAATATTGCCATCTCAAATAGTCATCTTCTATGGCATGAAAGAATCATAATGGTAATATATAGTGGGTGGGTGTGTTTGAGTGTTTTGCCTGCTCTTAAGATGCTTTTCCTCCTAATTAATTTGCCTTGCTAGCTTTGATATGATCAGTTGTGCCTGTTTTTATTGATATACCTTGTTCATTTGATATCCCCAAGAGGCATGCTGTTTTTTGAAGGGAAATGACAGAGTATCTGGTTGTGATGGTAGGTTGGAAGGAGTGTAGAGAAGTGGAGGGACGAGATTGTGGTCCAGATATAAAGTGCAAGATGAGAATAAAGAAATAAAAAACTAACTGCACATTTATACACGCACATTGTAAACAAGATTTGAATCAAATATATATCAAGTTGTAACATATTAAGGTAACCTATGTATAGGTTTTTCATTGTGTTTCTCCCTGCCCTCAAAGATCATCAGCTGATATGGGTCCATTAAGCAGTGGGGGCAGAGACAGGGAAGTCAGGGTTCACAAGCCCTCTAAGTATGTACAATGAATGGTCAAACCCTTATCAGGTGCAGGGAATCAGATCAACTTTACCTAAGGTGATTCAAGGCTTATATAATTTGGAGGACTGAGGTTGGCAACATCCAGAAAGTATGGGAAAAATGCCTTAACAGATAGTACCATTTCAAGCACAGCCCCATTCAAGCTACACTGTAGAACTGCCAGTCTGTTTAGTCTCATACCATTCAGATAGGGCAAAAAGTATACATATGGAATATGTAATCAGTTTATATCCAAAACTGTCTGATATGCAAGTGCAAAGTATACTGATGTTACTCATATACTTGTGGCATGGTTGCTAAGAGTATTGAGAGTGTAAGTTTGCTGGGCAGTGGTGGTGCATGCCTTTAATCACAGCATTTCAGAGGAAGCAGCAGGCAGATTTCTGAGTTAAAGGCCAGCCTGGTCTACAGAGTGAGTTCCAGGACAGCCAGGGCTACACAGAGAGACCCTGTTTCAAAAAACCAAAAATAAATAAATAAATAAATAAATAAATAAATAAATAAAAGAAAAAAACAAAAAGTGTAAGTTCATGGAAGTTAAAAAGATTGTTGTAGTTATAAATCCACATATATATGAGGAACAAAATAAAATTTTGTGAATACATGGTGAATATATTTTATTTTTATTCCATTCATTAGTGTTTTATATGTGACAGGTATATCTCTATTTATCTATATGACTATGTATTGAATGTAAAGGATACAATGTCTATTTATCTTCTATCTATCTATCTATCTATCTATCTATCTATCTATCTATCTATCTATCTATCGGTCCTCTTTCACTGCACGCACTGTGTGTCCCCCCCCTCCATCCTGCAAGCTTCCTGAGACCCCAGATGGAGGCCAATCTTCCCATCCCCCCAGCTCCACAGAGGGGGCTCCTTCACAGCTAACAGCTGTCCTTCAAGCCACAGCGCCTGCTGTAACCCTCTTTCTAAGACTGTTTCCCTTGGTTGAGAGACTTCTTCTCGTGGCTGAGACTGTCCTCTCTCAGGATCTCCAGCTCCAAACTCTAGTCCCTAGCACCCTGCCAGGTAGCGTCTTCCCCTGATCCCCCTGTCATATGCGACAGGCTACAGCTATTTGGCTTAGCCTGCTTGCCAACAGGGCGGGACCCTGCTTGCTATCCAGTCCTGTGTTCCTTAGCCAGCGTATGCTTCCCCTCACCCTCCGTCATTCAGAGCTGACTAAAGCTACTTAGCTCAGCCAACTTGCCTGAATCAGTGGATCTAAAATCCTGCCTGCACCCTTTGCCCCCGTGCTGCCTGTCAATTTTTCTCAAAAGCTGCCTGACTCCGATCCAATTTCCACGTGTCTTTCCCATAGACACAGACTCTCACTCTTTCTGACTCTTAGCTCTCCTATCAAGTCCCAATGCTTCTTGCTTTAAACTTCAAAGTTGGCCTTTCCTCTTCTCTACATTTAAAATTTACTGGCAAAGAAAAAACAAAGGGGGAATACAGACCCTCTCTGCCAGAGCACTCAGACGTGACATGGCAGAGCAAGGCCCTTCCCCCCACTGCTTCTAAGCCTGCCATTACTGCTCCTTCTCCCCAACAGGAAGACCTGCAACAACAAACGTTCCTGTTTTTCAACCAAAAATTTTAAACGTTTCCTTTTCTTCCTAACAGGAACACCTAGAGTAACAATGCTTGTGCTTTCCAACCAAAAATTTGGGGTTTTTTGTTTGTTTGTTTGTTTGTTTGTTTGTTTGTTTTAATGCTTTCTTTTCTCTCTAACACTCGTGATATATGTCCAACATTTTTTTTCTCAACCTTTAATTTCTTCAAGGTTCAAAAGCCATCTAATTTACTTCCACAGGTTAAGTCAACATGCTGATCACCATTTCTTGAGTCTTAATTAACTAATTTCTTTTACAGACAAACTGTTGCTGCCAATCCCAGATACATAATTAACATGATGTTTTTCTCCCTCAGCCATCCAAAACCAGACTCAAAGATACCTTCCAGGACTAAAATTTCCTCAAACACCTTTGCCTTTCCAGGATCTTAACGACAGACCATAATGTGCTTGTTCCCAAGCAATTTAATGCTCAGTATACAGCCTTTACAGACATCTCCCTGCCAGAGATGCTGCTTCCCTGCTGTGATTATCCTACAGGTATACCCACAGATCCAACAGAGCCCAAGCCATCCTCTGGAACCTGCCTGAGATGCCAAGCTGCTTTCTCTCAGTCACCTCATCTGACTGCAGACTCCAGAGACACTCCAAGACCCAGAGACAGTGCTACCTCCTGGAACTGCCAAGCTGCCTTCTTGCAGCCACCTCATCTGACTGAAGACTGCAGAGACACGCTGAGATCCAGAGATGCACACCAAAACCCAGAGACACTCACCACAGAAGACAGATCCAGACATTCCAGCTACAAATGAACTCTTTTGCCAAAGTCACATAGCTAAAGTTACATGTTAGTGAGGAAAACATAATGTCTATTTAGATTAGTCAGATGTCATTACCCTCAAGCTGTACAACCTGTGTTTAATTGTCTTAATGATCCCCTGCCTTCCAAACCCTACCCTCAATTCCCATTACCCTTGGCTTGGTTATACTGCACCCTCTGGCCTACATAGTATTTTATTTTATTTTATTTTTTTTTTGACTACCTCATCCAAAATGTTCACTAAGAGTGAGATTTAGGCCATAAAGAGATGGTTTGGTCTCCCTAGTAGAGCGCTGGGTTTGAGATAGCTGGGGACCCAACAGGACATTGCCTGTCAGGGACAGCATATATCTCCCCAGGCTCCTGAATTCCAGACTAGTCCACGGGGTCCACATCTCTCATTAACCTGCATCTTGCAGACTAGAGATGATGCAGAGTCACCCCTCTTTATGAAAGAAAAGAGAGTGGGATGTCGGGCCTTGGACGACGTAACTTCATTTTACTTGCACCATCAATCACGTAGGACACAGGTAGAGGTCTCCACCTCCAGAGAAGAGATTTAAATATTAATGAGTTATCTAAAGGTGTGTGTGGGGGGGTGCATAGCTAATTAAGTTATTCCTGCCCCTTTTCCCTTTCTTTATAAAAAGCCAGGCCCCCTGACTTTTGTGGGGGGGGGGGATGTATGGACTATAGGAAGACAGGTACAATTGCTATGAAAATACATATCTCTGCAGACCTGAAAAAGGTATGCCTCTGTACTGGCAGCCTGTACCAGGAACCACTATGCTGAGTTGCTTCAGCACACTCTAACTCTGTGGGAGATGCTCATGTCACTCAAGATTGACTGGCTAATCAGGACCTCTGGGGAAATCTACTAGTCAGAAGAGTAGGGTTATTCATGGAGTCTTTCTGTAGAATGCCTGAAATTGAACAGGGTTAGATGATTTGGTGTGTTGTGCTTTGACTGTTGTTGGTGGCTACTGTGAGAGGAGTTCAGGCAAGCTCTGAAGTTGCAGCATGGTGGGGATATGGATTGCCCTCAATGGTGAGGAGCAGGAGCTGTTGTGATGAGTCCTACCCTAGACTAGGTGGGAATCAGAAGCTAGATGCAGACACCTGTGTGGTCCCTTATGCTATTTGCCACTCCTGGGGCCAGTTGTTACTTCTAAATAACTTCATTATTAGAGGTGAATCTGCAGAATGCAGTTGGAGGCAGGCTGTGTGTATAGAAACATTCTTTGAACAGTGCCAATGATGGAGAGTCTTAATTTCTCTAGTGAATTGTATAAGTTCCCTTGGCAATTGACATTCCTGCTTTTGATTGATTTGGACTGAATTTTTTTCAGGTTGTAACAGGCATGTCATATATTGTGTTGCTCTCCAATATTTAGCTGTGATGTATGAGTAAAACCTATGATATACAGGATTTACTAATGCTTAGGAGACTGAGTCACATCAAGTAGAATTTACATGATGGAGTACAGTCTCTAAAACACCACACAGAGATTTAGTATGCCAATAAGGCCTCTTAGATATTAGAATTCTAATATATATGCAATTGTATAATGTGGCTCCCAAACAAAACAAAGGAGAAAAACCTGATTTTAAAACTAGTCACTAGGATAAACAGTATCAAAGAAAATGCCTCTGGAATGCTGCTGAATGGTGCATTATAAGCCCCGAATCAACATTAATACCTGTCTTTTTTTTTTTTTTGGATAAAAGTTCAGTTTTTCACTTTAACAAAGCAGATTTTGTCTACATGGCATCCATTTAAAATACAAAAACAAAAAAACATATTGCTTTATTAAGGGCTATCCTGAAGAAAGAACGCTTTACTTGTGATCCTCATATATGAAGAATGATAGGTCCTTCTCAACTGGAGGAAAATGCTTAAATAATGCAGTAATTGTTTGGAGCTTAAATGTTAGGAGGATTCCCAAGGCCACTGTAGCAACCTACAGTATTCTTAATATAAGCTCTTCTCCCCTGGTCCATCATTGATGATTCAGACATCTTCTGATTTTGTTCTAGTGTATGATATTGTATAATATTATATTTGTATTTTTTATTTTTGTAATACTAGAACTTAATATATACTTAACACTAATAATTTCACATTGCAGAATGCAAAACTGCTGATTTCAAAGACCTAGACAAGGCCTAGGATTGAGCAAGTCATTAACTCCTTTGTGATGATCATCCTCTTCACAAACAATGAGAACTCTGTCAAAGTCATGCTTTCTTTGTCCTCACTATTTGGATTTTCTCTGTTCATTTTCTTTCCCTTCTTCCTTAAATTTTCATTTAAGAAATACTGAATTAATTTCTTAAGTGAAAATAGATTCTTCTCTCATACAATATACCAGAACCACAGTTTTTCCTCCCTTCACTCATTCCAGTTACATAATCTCCACTGTCCTACCCTTCCCTTTAGATGCCCTCTCATTTTTCTGTTTTCTCTTTTTTAAAAAGTTGTTTTCACAGAGAGGAGATGCAAACACAACAAAACAAGATAGGAAAGACATGTTGAAAGCTCTCCTTTTGAGGCTGTATGTGGCAAGCCAAAAGGAAGAAAAGAGCATCTAGATCAAGCTAACAGAGCTACACCTGTAGTCAATTGTTAGGAGATATTCAAATTAGAAGGCTAATACCCTTAACATATAAGCAAAGGATGTTATTCAGACCCATACAAGCCCTATTTTTGCGATTTACATCTCTGTGAGGTTCCTGAAAACCCAGCAAGTGTAAGGATTTTGTTCTTTCTCATGTCTAGCACCTCACATTAACCCAAATATTTGTTGGCCACTCAAGTTTTTTTTTCCCTTTTTTTATTGGATATTTTATTTACATTTCAGATGCCATCCCCTTTCCCCACCCCCACCACCAGAAAACCCCTATCCCATGCCCACTTTTTCTTTTTGCTTTTATACACTTTTTAAAAATGTTAATCAAAGACTATAAGTTTGGTAATGCTCAATCAAAAGTGTAACCTAATACCCAGTCTAGATATATCAACTATCTTTGACTGGTGGAGACACATGAACATCTGCCTCCATATCCCCCATCTCTTTCTCTCTCTCTCTCTCTCTCTCTCTCTCTCTCTCTCTCTCATCACCTAGCTTCTCCTCTCCTTCTCCACTCCTTACCCCTTTTCTTCCTCTTGGTACCCCTCTCACCTTAGCTCCTCCTACATATCACCCTTCCTGTTAAAATAAAACTTTTCCCTTAAAATACATTTAGAGCATAATTGTGCCAATTTGTATCAGGGAGGTACAAGATGGTCCTAATACCCAGTCTATCATTTTGTTGACTACCCAGAACTTCTGTCGTCTCTCAAACTAAAACACTTAGTTCTGGACCTGAAGACTCCCAAATTCGGGAGACCCTTACTCAAGTCTCGGGAAGTCGCGAACACCCACAAACTCCAAGACACCGTACCTGGATGCAATTAGTAGAGGTTTATTAGGGAAGAGAGCTGGCAGCCAGCGTTCAAACTGCACACTCGTGCAAGAGTACAGTTTGACCCCGCGTGGTAGGCTAAGGAACCTTTTATAGTGGGGGTAGGGAAAAGAAGGAATTTTCGCGCGGTTACACATGATTGGTTATTTCAAATATCAGCAACTTGCAGAGGCAGCAGGATGGCTAGTTAGGACTTGTCTGGGCATGCCTTTTTACTTTTCTTTGTGGCCAGGAAATGTGTCTTCCTGCTTTGGGCCTACCCCACCCACAGGTGGATTTTCTTCCCTGAGGCTTGAGGAATGTATCCAGGGCAGTGAAGGCCCGAAATCCTATATTCAGTTCCGCCTTCCTGGAACTAGTGAGCCTGTATATATTTTATAAAATGGTCTTTATAATTTTTCACTCTACAGACCTGGCTTTTTTCTGGGCTTTAGAATGAATGTCAGCTGAAAACCATCCACTCAAATCTTTTCTCTCAAGGTAAATAGCCAGGATTGGCTATGAGACTATAAGTTTTCAACCCTGTCAAAAATCCAGAATGACCGAGTTAACTAAAATTATGGGAAGCTCAAAGCATAGCTTCTAAAACTTAGCCAATTTATAGAGACCGCTGAACATCTGGACACCCCCTATACTACCAAAAGTTGGAGCATCTGATCTTCAGCCTTCTGGTCCAGGATCATCTGATAGACCTACTGATGCAGAATTATTAAGGGCTAATTACTCTGTCTAGGCAGATATAATCAGTCAACTATTCTGCAAGTGTGTCCTTTTCTGGACAGTAATTTGTCTGTAGATGGAGAGAGGCAATTCTTGCCTAGTGGGTGTCTCACCACAACTGGAGTAACTCCAAAGATGCTCAATTTCTTCTTAGAATTCAATACAGGAGGCTGTCAGGAGCAGACAGGTCTCTAATCAAAATGAACATTAATACAGAAATGTTTGTAACGTCAATTCTGTGGACTTCTGACGTTTTGAAAACCAACTATCCATGTAAGTTAATCTAGACTGTTGTCTGTTAACTCCACTCAGCTATTTCTGAATAAAATATAGAAAACACCCTAGCAACAAACTCAAAGCCATGAATTTGCTATAGTCCCTTAACTCACAGGCTACCATCTCAAACCAGTTGAAAAAGTTAAAGAAGGACTGGGTCTAGGCCTTGTATTCCTCAATGTGTTATACAGGCACAATGCCTATGAGAGTATCAATATTCATCTCACTTTTATGTCAATAAGAAGCTCGTACCAAAGAAAACCTTAAGTTTGAAATCAAAGTAAATTTTGTACCATTTAAGAAATTATAACTTCATCTTGATACTAATTATACATATTTCTACCAGTAGGTTATGGCTATGCAATAAATCCTAGCTAATCCTCCCTGTTCTCATAAAAGCTGCTACTTTTCCCTAGAAAGACAGCCCAATATTAACCACCTTAGTCCACAAGCCCAGGGAATGTGGCGCTGACTCTTCATTAACTTTTTTAAGCTGATTACGGGCATTGAGATATTAGAAGAGGGGTAGGAGGAGAGTAAATTGATAAGCCTCTGACGCTGTGTCTTCACTGCATCCAGTTGGAATTCCAGGACCTCAGAGGTTTGAGCAGGTCTGCATAGCTTGCTTGATGAGTTGATACATCAAGGCTGTGTATTCTGCAAAATACAATTCTCATAACAAATTTTAGTATCAAGATAAATATTTTTTTAAAGAGGGATGACATGTTATTAAAGATGCTGGTTCTAACAGCTTTTCTTTTTTTTCT
Organism: Rhabdomys pumilio; assembly: GCA_030674055.1. Lineage (NCBI taxonomy): Eukaryota > Metazoa > Chordata > Mammalia > Rodentia > Muridae > Rhabdomys > Rhabdomys pumilio. Next base: position 129,990,514 of record JANHMN010000004.1, on the reverse strand, counting down.
CTCCTGTTTTTTTGGATATAATATTTACATTTAGAATTTTATCACCTACCCCATTCCCTCCACCACCCAGGAACCCCCTATCCCATCCCCCCTCCTGCTTCTATGAGCGTGTGCCCCCATCTACCCCCACTCCTACCTCCCCACCCTCAGATTCCCTCCTAATCAGTGTTCAGCCTTCATGGGACCAAGGATCTCCTCTCCCACCTATGCCCAACAAGGCCATCCTCCCCTACATATCCAGCTGGAGTCATGGGTCCCTCCCTATGTGCTCCTAGGCTGGTGGTTTAGACCCTGGTCGGGCTCTGGTTGGTTAGTATTGTTGCTCTCCTCTTGGGGCAACCAACCATTTCGGCTCCTTCTGTCTTCTCTCTAACTTCTCCATTGGAAACCCTTGATCTGATTAATGGTTAGCTGTGAGTATCTGCCTCTGGGTATGTCAGACTCTGGGGGACCTCTAAGGAGACAGCCTTATCAGGCTGCTGTCAGCATGCACTTTCTGTCATCCATATCAGTGTCTATTTTTGGTGACTGCACATGGGATGAATACCCACGTGTAATGGTCTCCATACATTCTCCTTCAGTTTCTGTTGCACACTTTGTCTCCATATTTGCTCCCTTGGGTATTTTGTTACTCCTTCTGAGTATGACCTAGGCATCCACACTTGTTCTTTCTTTTTCATTAGCTTCATGTGGTCTGTTAGTTGAATCTTTGTTGTTTCAAACTGTTGGGCTAATATCTGCTTATCAATGAGTAAATACCATGTGTGTTCTTTTGTGATTGGGTTACCTCACTCAGGATCCATTTACCCAAGAATTTCTTGAATTCATTATTTTTAATAGCTGAGTAATATTCCATTGTGTAAATGTACCACATTTTTTGGTATCCATTCCTCTGTTGAAGGACATCTGGGTTCTTTCCAGCTTCTGGTTATTATAAATAAGGCTGCTATGAACAGAGTGGAGCATATGTCCTTGTTATATGCTGCAGCATTTTCTGGTCATATGCCCAGGAGTGGCATAGCTGGGTCCTCAGGTAGTGCTATGTCCATTTTTTCTGAGGAACTGCCAGACTGACTTCCAGAGTGGTTGTACCAGTCTGCAAACCCACCAACAATGGATGAGTGTTCCTCTTTCTCCATATCCTTGTCAGCATCTACCATCACTTGAATTTTTGATCTTAGCCATTCATTCTCACTGGTGTGAGGTGGTATCTCAGGGTTGTTTTGACTTGTATTTCCCTGATAACTAAGGATGTGGAGCATTTCTTAAGGTGCTTCTCGGCCTTTCAAATTTCCTCAGTTGAGAATTCTTTGTTTAGCTCTGTACCCCATTTTTTAATAGGGTTAATTGTTTGTCTGGAGTCTTAATTTCTTGAGTTCTTTGTATATATTGGATATTAGCCCTCTATCAGATCTAGGATTGGTAATGATTTTTTCCCAATCTGTTGGTTGTCGTTTTATCTTATTGACAGTGTCCTTTGACTTACAGAAACTTTGCAATTTGATGAGGTCCAATTTGTCGATTCTTGATCTTAGAGCATAAGCCATTGTTATTCTGTTCAGGAACTTTTCCCCTGTGCCTAGGTATTCCAGGGTCTTCCACACCTTCTCTTCTATTAGTTTCAATGTATCTGGTTTCATGTGAAGGTCCATTGTCCACTTGGACTTGAGTTTTGTACAAGGGGATAAGAATGGATTAATTTGCATTCTTGTACATGCTGACCTCCAGTTGAGCCAGCACCATTTGTTGAAAATGCTGACCTTTTTCTATTGGATGGTTTTAGCTCCTTTGTCAAAGATCAAGTGACCATATTTGTGTGATCTCATTTCTGGATCTTCAATTCTATTCCACTGATCTTCCTGCCTGTCTCTGTACCTATACCATGCAGTTTTTATCACTACTGCTCTGTAGTACAGTTTGAGATCAGGGATGGTGATTCCCCTCAAAGTTCTTTTGTTGTTGAGAATAGTTCTCGACTTCCTGGGTTTTTTGTTATTCCAAATAAATTTACAAATTGCTCTTTCTATCTCTATGAAGAATTGATTTGGAATTTTGATGGGGATTGCATTGAATCTGTAGATAGCTTTTGGCAAGATGGCCATTTTTACTAAGTTAATCCTGCCAATCCAGGAGCATGGGAGATCTTTCCATCTCCTGAGATCTTCTTAATTTCTTTCTTCAGAGACTTGAAGTTCTTGTCATACAGATCTTTCACTTGCTTGGTTAGATTCACTCCAAGATATTTTATATTATTTGTGGCTATTGTGAAGGGTGTTATTTCTCCAGTTTCTTTCTCAGCTTGTTTATCCTTTGAATAGAGGAAGGCTACTGATTTGATTGAGTTGATTTTATATCCAGCCACTCTGCCAAGTCATTTATCAGGTTTAGGAGTTCTCTGGTGGAAATTTTAGAGTCACTTAAGTATACTATCATATCATCTGCAAATAGTGAAATTTTGACTTCTTCCTTTCCTATTTGTATCCTTTTGATTTCCTTTTGTTGTCTAATTGCTCTAGCTAGGACTTCCAGCACTATATTAAATAGGTAAGGTAAGAGTGGGCAGCCTTGTCTAGTCCCTGATCTTAGTGGGATTGCTTCAAGTTTATCTCCATTTTTTTTTTTTTGATATTGGCTGCTGGCTTGCTGTAAATTGCTTTTACTATGTCTAGGTATGGATCTTGAATTCCTGATCTTTCCAAGACTTTTAACATGAAGAGATGTTGAATTTTGTCAAGTGCTTTCTCAGCATCTAGTGAGATGATCATGTGGTTTTTTTCTTTGAGTTTATTTATGTAGTGGATTACATTGATGGATTTCCGAATATTGAACCATCCCTGCATTCCTGGGATAAAGCCTACTTGATCATGATGTATAATTGTTTTGATATGTTGTTGGATTCGGTTTGCCAGAATTTTATTGAGTATTTTTGCATCAATCTTCATAAGAGAGATTGGTCTGTAGTTCTCTTTGTCGGGTCTTTCTGTGGTTTGGGTATGAGAATAATGGTAGCTTTATAGAACGAATTAGGTAGTTTTCATTCTGTTTTTATTTGATTGAATAGCTTGAAGAGAATTGGTATTAGGTCTTCCTTGAAGGTCTGATAGAATTCTACACTAAAACCTTCTGGTTCTGGACTTTTTTGGTAGAGAGACTTTTAGTGACTTCTTCTATTTCTTTAGGGTTTATAGGACTGTTTAGATGGTTTATCTGCTCCTGATTTAATTTTTGTATCTGGTACCTGTCTAAATTGTCCATTTCACCCAGATTTTCTAGTTTTGTTGAGTATAAGCCTTTGTAGTAGGATCTAATGCTTTTTTTTAATTTCTTCAATTTCTGTTGTTATGTCTCCCTTTCAGTTCTGATTTTATTAACTTGGATACTGTCTCTGTGCCCTTTGTTTAGTTTGGCTAAGGGTTTATCTATTTTGTTGATTTTCTCAAAGAACCAGCTCCTGGTCTTGTTGACATTTTGTATAGTTCTTTTTGTTTCTACTTGGTTTATTTCAGCTCTGAGTTTGATTATTTCCTGCAGTCTACTCCTCTTAGGTATGTTTGTTTCTTTTTGTTCTAAATCTTTCAGGTGTGCTGTCATGTTGTTAATATATGCTCTCTCCATTTTCTTTTTGTAGGTACTTAGAGCTATGAGTTTTCCTCTTAGTACTGCTTTCATGGAGTCCCACAGTATTGGTATGATGTGTCCTCATTTTCATTAAATTCTAAAAAGTCTTTAATTTCTTTCTTTATTTTTTCCTCGATCAAGTCATACTTGAGTAGAACGTTGTTCAGTTTCCATGTGTATGTGGGCTTTCCATTGTTTTTGTCATTATTAAAGACCAGCCTTAGTCCATGGTGGTCTGATATGGTGCAAGGAATTATTTGAATCTTTTTGTATCTGTTGAGGCCTGTTTTGTGACCAATTTTATGGTCTATTTTGGAGAAGGTACCATGTGGTGCTGAGAAAACGGTATATTCTTTTGTTTTAGGGTGAAATGTTCTATATATGTATCAGTTAAATCCATTTGGTTCATAACTTCTCTTACTTTCATTGTGTCTCTATTTAGTTTCTGTTTCCATGATTTGTCCATTGCTCAGAGTAGGGTGTTGAAGTCCTCCACTATTATTGTATGAGGTGTGATGTATGCTTTGAGTTTTAGCAAAGTTTCTTTTATGTGTGTGGGTGCCCTTGTATTTGGGGCATAGATGTTCAATTGAGAGTTCATCTTGGTACATTTTTCCTTTGATGAGTATAAAGTGTCCTTCCATATCTTTTTTGATTAGGTTTGGTTGAAAATCAATTTTATTTGATATTAGAATTGCTACTCCACTAAGGTGGTTCAGGAGGAATTCGGTGTCCCCAGGAGCAGACCGGGTGGGGTTCTGTGTCAGGTCTCAGATCCGGGAGAGAGGCGGAAGGGGTGTGCTATTCCACAGGGACGGAGTTTGGGGTTCTGCTGGAATCTGAGCATTCCATGCACTCAGCTCTGGGCCTAGGGCAGTGAGCAGGTCTTCTTACCTACTGCTCTGGGTTCTGTGCTCCCTCTAGGGTGGGTCAGGAGGGATCCGGTGTTGCCAGAAGCCGACTGGGCGGGTGTCTGCGTCAGGCCTTCGATCTGGGAGAGAGGCGGAAGGGGTGTGCTATTCCACAGGGGCAGAGTTTGGGGTACTGCTGGAATCTGAGAAGAAATTCCAAAGGAAAACTACCCTGGAGATAGAAAACCTAAAAAAAAGACCAGGGGTCATAGATGCAAGCATCACCAACAGAATATGAGAGATAGAAGAGAGAATCTCATGTGCAGAAGATACCATGGGAAACATTGACACAACGGTCAAAGAAAATGTGAAGTGCAAAAAGCTCCTAACCCAAAACATCCAGGAAATCTAGGACACAATGAGAAGGACGAACCTAAGGATAATAGGTATAGATGAGGGTAAAGACTTACTCTCAAGTTAAAGGGCCAGTAAATATCTTCAACAAAATTATAGAGGAAAACTTCCCTAACCTAAAGAAAGAGATGTTCTTAAATATACAAGAAGCCTACAGAACCCCAAATAGACTAGACCAGAAAAGAAATACCTCCCATCACATTATAATCAAAACATCAAATGTACAAAACAAAGAAAAAATACTAAAAGCAGTAAGGGAAAAAGGCAAAGTAACATATAAAGGCAGACCTATAAGAATTACACCAGACTTCTCACCAGAGATTATAAAAGTCAGAAGATTCTGGACTGATATCATACAGACCCTAAGAGAACACAAATGCCAGCCCAGACTACTATACCCAGCATAAGTCTCAATCAATATTGATGGAGAAACTAAGATATTCCATGACAATAGCAAATTTACACAATATCTTCCCACAAATCCAGCCCTTCAAAGGATAATGGAACAAAAACTCCAACACAAGGAGGGAAACTGCAACCTAGGAAAAAAAAGAAAGTAATCCTCCAACAACCCAAAAGAAGGTAGCGATACAAACATAACTCCACTGCCAATAACAAAAATAACAGGAAACAACACTCATTTTTCCTTAATATCTCTTAATATCAATATACTCAATTCTCCAATAAAAAGACATAGACTATCAGACTGGATACATAAACAGGACCCAATATTCTGCTGCATACAAGAAATGCACCTTTGTGAAAAAGACAGAGTAAAAGAGTTGAAAAACAGTCTTCCAAGCAAATGGCCCCAAGAAACAAGCTGAAGTAGCCATTCTAATATCCAAAAAAAAAAAAAAAAAAAAAAAAAA
>JANHMN010000004.1:129941951-129984659 GCA_030674055.1 Rhabdomys pumilio | reverse complement strand
AAAAAAAAAAAAAAAAAAAAAAAAAAAAAAAAAAAAAAAAAAGGAACAATTGCTAACAAAATACATATATCTGCAGATCTGGAAAGGTTACATCTAGATTAGAAGCCTGTTCCAGGAACCACTATTCTGAGTTACTTCTGCACTCTCTGGTCCTGAGGAAGTTGATCATGACACTCAAGATTCACTGGCCAATCTGAGCTTCCAGAAGGACCTGCCAATCATAAGAGGAGGAAGGTTCTTTCAGAATCCATTTTGCTGGTTCTCATAGTTAAGCAGTTTTAAGGTTATTTGGCTTGTTTGCTCCTACTGATGCTGCAGGGTACTGGGAGGGAATTTCAGGACAGCTCTGAACTGGCAACATGGTGAGGATGTGGTCACTTCCCAAAGAGGACTGAGCAAGTCAGAAAATACATCCTGGCTAACTGGCTGCTGAGCCCAAATCTCCCACTACTGCAGAAGGGGCTAGGAACAGGAAATGTTTTTAACATTTTGCAGTATATTTCTGAATCCAAAATTATGTTTCTGTGTTTTTCTTTTTTTTCTTTTGGTTTTTCAAGACAGGGTTTCTCTGTGTAGCCCTGGCTGTCCTGGAACTCACTCTGTAGACCAGGCTGGCCTCAAACTCAGAAATCTGTCTGCCTCTGCTTCCCAAGTGCTGGAATTTAAGGCATGCACCACCACTGCCCTGCAGTCTATCTGGTTTTATGTGAAGGTCCTTTATTCACTTGGACTTGAGCTTTGTACAAGGGCATAAGAATGGATTGATTTGCATTCTCCTACATGCTGACCTCGATTTGAGCCAGCACAATTTGTTGAAAATGCTGTCCTTTTTCCACTGGATGGTTTTAACACCTTTTTCAAAGATCAAGTGATCATAAGTGTGTCGGTTCATTTCTGGATCTTCAATTTTATTCCATTGATCTTCTATGAAAACTATCTACGGGGAAAAGCAGAAAGGACCTAAGAGGGGGAAAAAGGAAAACTTCTATTCTATTTGGGAAAAGGGAAAAACTCTATTCTATCTCTATTCTATCTTCTATTCTAACTCTCCATTTTAACTCTATTCTATATCTAACTATTCTAACTCACCCACTATTCTAACTCTTCTAACTTACTCTTCTAACTCTCATCTCTTTGTCCTCATAACTTATACATCTTTCAGAGTACATGGTCACATGTTACAAAGTTCATCACAAGTTCACACCATAATTCAAATCATACATTGAAATAGAAGTTTACAACACAGAATGTTTACATGCGTATCCATTAGGAGTAATTACCTAGCTAGACATTCATCACCTGTCTAGCTCCACAGGTTCTCCAAAAGTTTAGAACTTTAACTTAGAAATTAGTGAAATTTTGCATAGATAAACCCAGGCAATATTTTCTCTTCTGTCCTGGTACCTATAATAAATCTTGAGCTTCCCTTTTAATGACCTTTAGCCAATTGTTTTACAACCTCTTGGAATGTGCTCTGAGCAGGAGAAGGTCTGGTTAGGGGCAATTAACTGATAACACTCGGGAGACTGGCAGAGATCTCATTGCAGTTTTGACTATTCGTGAGAGATCTAATAGCAGTCCCATTATAAAAGAGCTTAATAATCATTGATATAATTTTAGAAATTCTTATAGGATCATCATTAAGAGTTAAGAAGTCATCTATTTGTCTATATAGTGTCACAAGACAGTACATCTTCATGGATCTGCTGAAATCTGCTCCAAAGAGGTGTGCTATTGGCTATTGCTTAGTGATTGTTACATATGTTAATAATAATAATAATAATAATAATAATAATAATAATAATAATAATAATAGGAAAAGCATATTAATAGCAGGAATCTTTCCTAAAATGGATCTGCCACAGCCTTGCTAATGGGGCACACTCATCGCAGATTATATAATAATCTGAGGCGAGCATTTCAGGATGATCATCTGCTAATTATTAGCTTGTCCCATTATGGCTCCTGACAGGCTGAGTCTGAAGCAGTTGCTAGATGCAGGCACCCATGATAATACCTTGTGGCTTTAGCCACTTTTGACCCCCACAGTGGCATCTGAATAACTTCACTCTCTGGTTTGAATATTTACAAATAATATGGAGCAGGGGCTTGTGTATAAACACATGCCAATGGCAGACAGGCTTTGTTTCTCTAGTATATTCTACAAGTTCTTCTTTTGGTATTTAGCATTTTGGTTGTGATTCATTAGGAGTTTTTTCTTTGTTGTAATATGCATCTCATATGTTGGGCTAATGAAAGCATATTATTTTAATATCTCTCATTTTTTAAAGGAACAAACAGGTGGATTAATTTTAGAATAGCTGCATCTTTAGTCTTTTAGAAAAATATTTCTGAGACAAGGTATGTTGTCACCTAGATCCCACTCTCATGCTCGACCTTGCTAAACTTCATGAATTCATAAGTTAAATGGCTGTATCACTAGAGAGAAATTACTCATTTTAGTCATGTATGTACTGTCCTTTGCAGTAAAAAAAAAAAGTGCTTGCATGTAGAGAGATCATGACTTCTGCCTTCAGACCTGAAAAGGAGGAACAATGTTTACAATACATTTACTGTGTATATTGTGGAATGAAACAATGTATACAATAGCTGGCTCATACCCTGACATTTAAGGGAATCATCTTCGGGGGGGTCACCATTATGATTACCAACCTGGTTGGGCAAAATGAGTGATTTTGTAATTTTCCAACATTTATTAACTCATGCATATGAATAAAATTTGCCCATATTTGTGGTTTTACCAACATAACCTTGGGGAGGTTATGTTGAACCAAACTTTGTTTATCTAGTTGAGTCCACTCAGAAATATGAACCAGAAGGTATTAGTTATAGCTGTGTGTGTCAAGTTACATGTTTCAGCAACTAATATTGCATATAATGACATATAATAAGATAATCATACATTATCTTATTGATGCCATTTTTTCCCACAGAGAATGGCCTACTCTTTTGAAAGTCACTATAGCTATGCACAGTTTCAGTTATATCTATCTTTTTAGAAGTCGATTATTGATAACACTTTTTAGATTTAATTTTCTTAAGCATCACTTCTCTTATCATCTGTATTTTTATATTCTACAATGTCTCTGGAAAATTTAGAATTTTATTCCTTTTTCTCAAGTGCTGTGTTCATTTGTTTCTCTTTAGAGGAATTTCTTCTGTAGCTCAGGCTTGCCTTTTGCAATGTAATTTCTTTGAACACTGAATCCTGCCTCTGCTGTTCAGTGCCTGAAGAAGAGCATGTAAATTCTTACAGGCTGAGCCCTGTCTGGTCAATGAGGGAAAAGAGAGAGAGGGAGAGGGAGAGAGAAAGAGAGAGAGGGAGAGAGAGAGAGAGAGAGAGAGAGAGAGAGAGATATGAATTAATACTCTTCACCTCTAGGACTTTTGGGGGGAAATTATAAGGGGTGACTTTAGTAGGAATTGAGTTCACTGACCAATTTTGAAAATGGTGTAATCACAGCAAACAAAGGGAGGGGGAAGAAGAAAGGAGAGAACATTCTTTCTTTGACAGTAGTTTCCATCGTCAGTGAATTGTAATATCATCAGTGTTAGGTGATCCATAAAAGTCCATAGTTGAAAACACAGGGGGTTCTCAGAAGAATGCAATCAAGAATCTAGAGAAGGCAATGAAGTAATTTTTAGAAACTAAACATCTCTGGTTATATGCATTCACACATGCTCTTAACAAATTGCTGTGTCTGTGACTAGTAGGAATGTTAGTTACTATTCTAATTTTACAGTGCATATCCAGAGAGAAAAGGTATGAATAATACCTGGTCTGTTTTAGTACATATGTTTATATCTTGTAAAATTTTGACCATTTTCCTATTTCAAACTCATATTTCAACTTTTAAAAATAATTTTTACATGATAATTAAATCATTTAGGTGTATATGTTCTCATTATTGTTATGTCTTTTCCCCTGGAACAAATGGTTTAGGTTCCTATTTAACAAATCGCAGCAGACCATGATGTCAGTTTCTCTGAAAATGGCCCAGTCCCTACATGTTACAGTGTATGGTTGGCTAAAACACCCCGGATCCCATGGGTTGGGCTGCACTTCTCCCTGCTGCATTTTCTTATGAAATTCACCCAAATTAGTTACATTGTCTTTTTGGTCTATCATTTAACCACCTCATCTCTTAGTCTGTCTTTCCTCTCCTCACCATCCTGTGTTCACATGGCTCAGGTTGCAGTTGACTCTGGACTCTCTAAGGTAACCCTGTGTCTAACTCAACTCTCCCATTTATCTGCAATAAACTTTCTTCTCCACCATGTCTAGGAACAGCCATGTTCCTTCCTTTTTATTATTATTTTCCATTCACCTCCCATTAATCACTTTCTGTTTTCACATTCATGGCCACCTCTAGCTTTAACTGTTGCCAGTTTTGAATTTAAGTGAAGTTTGGCTGCTGGACTTGCCCAGATATTAGTGATAGATGCTGCACTGGACACTGAATATATAATGAAATGTACATGCAAAGGACCCGGCATTTTGGATAATAATCAGTTGCCCCTGGAAAGTAGAAGATTCTATGACAGAAAAAATTTCCAAGACCAGGGCTGAGTCTGCTCCTAGTGTGGAAGGGCAATTCCAGAAAGGCCTGTTGTGTCTGACACATTTGAGTTCTAATTTTACAGTAGTGGGGCTGATATTTTGCTGTGTCCAAGCTGGGTGGTCACAGCTAATTAGGGACCTTGTCAGATCTAGAAATTATGAGCACCATTGGCAGTTATTTTGTACTCCAGGATTTTCCTCTGATGCATATTTAAGGAGCCGTTTTTAGGAATGTCATAAACTTTGCCATGATGGGGAGAGGGGTAACAGGAAAACCAGGATGTCTAGGTTGTCAGTGTCCAATCTGCTGGGGCTGCTATGGACTGTGAATGAGACTGTGGTTCTGTTGGTAATGTGATAACCTGGTCAGAGCCCCCTGGCCTTTAAGTCTTACTCAATGTTGATTCCCATCAGAGGGGTAGACTTGACAATTCTGGTCATAGGAAGCTGCCCAGTATGCATAATGGTTATTACTTTTGGTGTGCTTTGGGGAGACAGATTTAAAACATGAATATCTGGTTTCTAGAAGTTCCTAAGATTGTGTTCCAAGTTATGTTTTGTGTGGTAAATTTTATTAAGAGTTTGACAACTGGAAGAAAATAGGCAATGGGTATCATCCCTCAATAATACTTGATATGAATCCTTTTACATTTTCATTATCATCAGCCACAATGGCAGTGTTTCATGGAAATTAAATTCCAGGGCACATAAGGAGTTTTGAGTTTCAGAGGTTTTTCTGGTGTGCATGGTGCTTGGAACAAAGCAGGCATTGCATTATTCTTCAGTATTGTTTTTTGTGTGTGCTTCAGTGGATCTATGCTTTTCTGAAATCTGAAAGAAGCATGAGGGGCTGCAGAGACCTAGAAACTATTTTGATAACCTCAATACATGAAAAGATCTGAAGAACATTGAGCCACTCTATTTGGAGGAGAAATCAGTTGTATCTTGGTGGTCAGAAATATAATAATTTAAAGGTCACTTTCATTTATTTTTGTGGGCTTGTAAAATTTGTTTTTATTCAATTTCTGTTTACATGCATCTCCTCCCTCTTCTTCTTTCACTTAACCCACTCCTCTTCTCTCCTCCTCTTCCCTAGATGCCTTCCCCTTCGTCTGTTCTCTCTTTTAAAGGAAGGGACATCAAAGAGAAGCAAACAGAACAAAACAAGGAGCCATGTTGAGATTCCTCATTTTGAGCCTAAATATGGCAAGTGAATAAGAAGAAAAGAGCATGGAGATCAAACAAAAGAGTCAGAGATACACCTGTTCCCACTGTGAGGAATTATCCAAATGACCAAGCTAATAGCCATAACATATAAGCAGGGGACCTAGCTGATACCCATGCCAGCCTCATTTTTGAATCATAATTCTGTGTGATGATTTCTAGAAATCAAGGCAGTATAAGATATGGGTTTCCCTTGATTTCCAGTTCCTCAAGTTAATCCAAATATTGGTTGGCCACTCCAAAACATTTGTGACAACCTTGGCTCAGCACATTTTGCAGGTGGGAGAGATTGCAGCTGAAAGGTTTTGTAGCTTTTATTGTATTCAGGTGTTTTCTTTCTGTGGCCTGTGGCATACCCTCTTTCCACAAAGACAGTAGAAGGCAGAGGCGGAGGCTCCAAGACCGCACACACTTGATTTTCACTTTTATTTGGCTGCGTCAAAGTTGACCTCAACAATGAGTCCCTGAGGTCAGTTTTCAGTGAGTAATTTCTTCCCCTAAAATCAGCATGGGTTCTTTAGAGACCTCCTTGGTGAACAACTCAAGGAAATGAAAAACTTTTGTCACAGTGCAGCCTTGATGGCTATAAAAAAGGCCAGTTCAGACTCTCTGTTAGTAGAAGTGGTCAGTAGAGTCACCATCATAGTTTCCTGAAGGTCTTCAGTGCACCAAGTTCCTTTACTAACCTGGAAATTCCCCCTAATTCCTCCTCTTTCTCCCTACATTTCTGTTCAAATGATCCATTCCACTTCTTTTCACGTTCATCACAGTCTACAGATGGAATCTATTCTATTTCCCCTTTGCAGAAAGATACTTGCCTCCCTCTGTATCTTTCCTCTTCATCTAACCTCTCAGGGTCCGTAGATGGTAGCTTGATTGTGGTTTACCTAAGAACTAATATCTACTTATAGGCGACTCTATACAATTTTTGTCATATAGGTCTTGACTTCTTTATTTAGGACGTCTTCTATTTTTGTTTTTGTTTTTGTTGTTGTTGTTTTTTTCTTCTTGTTGTTGTTGCATTCATTAGCTTGGAAATTTCATGTTGTCTTTTTTTTTTTTTTGGCAGCTGAGTGACACTCCATTGTGTAAATGTACCATGGTGGTTTGGTTTTTTATTATTATTATTATTCATTCTTCATCTCTGGGACATGTAATTTTGTTTTAAGTATCTGGCTACTAAAAATGAAGCTGCTATGAACATAGTTGATCAAGTTTCCTTGTGATATAATTGATGGAGGAACTTTTGCATGTATGCCTGTCTTAGGTTTTTATTACTGTGAAGAGAAAGAATGACCAAGGCAACTTTTATAAGGACAACATTTAATTGAGTCTGGCTTACAGATTCAGAGATTCTATCCATTATCATTAATGCAGGAGCAGCAGCATCTTCTCAAGCATGGTGCAGTAGGAGCTGAGAGTTTTACATCTTCATCTGAAGGCTGCTAGAAGACTAGCTCCTAGGCAACTAGCCTGAGTGTTTTAAAGCCCAAGCCCACAATGGCACACCTGCTTCAACAAAGCCACACTTCCTAATAAGGTCACTGTCTGACCCAAGCATATGCAAACCACCACAGTGCCAAAGAGTGGGATACCTGGGTTTTGAGGTAGATGGATCGATTCCCCTTTTTCTGACAACCATGGTATTGATTTACCCAGTAGCTGTATTAGTTTGCACTCTCACAAACAGTAGAAGTGTGGTCTCATTGGTCTATATTCTCCCTCATATGCACAATCAATTCTGTTATTAATCTTGACTATCCTGACATGTTTAATAAGTAATCACAAAGTAGGTTTCCTTTGTATTTCCATGATGGCTAGGGATGCTGACCATTAGTTTCTAAGCCATTGGAGATTCCTCTGTTGAGAATTCTATCTTTACATCTGAACACTGCTTTTTAAAACTGTTTTGCTTTTTTGTTTTTGTTTTTAGAACATGTAGATTCTTGAGGTCTATGTATATTTTTGTATATTATGACTCATATTTGTGTATTTTACAACACTATCAGATATGGATATGACACAAATATTTTTTCATTTTATATGGTCTCTTGTCCAATTGACTGTATTTTGCCTTACAGAAATATCACCATTACATGATGTCCAATTTATGAATTATTGGTCTTATAGCCTGCACGATTAGGTTTCTTTACAAAGTTTGTCTCCTATGGCCTTGCATTCACGGAACTTCTCCATTTTGTCTTCTCTCAGGTTCTGTGTGTCTGATTTTAAGCATTTTGTCCACTTGGACTTGAGTTTTGTTCAGGGTAATGAATATAGACCTATTTGTATTCTTCTGCATGTAGAGCTATAGTTTAACAAACACCATTTGTTGTAGGTGCTGTGTTTTTTGTTTGTTTGTTTGGTTTGGTTGTGTTATTGTTAATGTTGATGTTGTATCTTTTGGATTCCTTAGCAATCAACAGGTATACATATGTGATAGGAATTATATTTGGGTCCACAACTCTATTACATTGATCAACTTGTCTATTTGTATATCAATAGCATGCAGTTATTTTATTATAACAGATTGCTTTGGCTCTCATGGGTTTTTGTCCTGGGAGCTGGAAATTGTACTTTCAAAGTCTGTAATCTCTTCTTTTAGAATTTTTATGGGGATTTTTTTGGAATTTGTAGATTACTTTTGATATGACGGCTATTTTTACTGTATTAATCATACTAATTTATGAGCAACAGAGATCTCCCTATCTTCTTATATCTACTTCAGTTTCTTCACATAGTTGAACTTTTTATCATACATGTCCTTCAAATGCCCTTTTATAGTTACTCTAACCTGTTTATACTATCTGAAGCCACTTTGTTTCTCTGATATTCCTGAGTCCATTTGTCATTTGTACATAGGAGGCATACAAGAGGGTTACAGATTTATTTATTTACTTAGTTAACCTTTTACCAAGTCATTTTCTTGAAATTATTTCTCACCTGTATAAAGTTGGTATTTAAATTCTAGGGTAACTAATATATACTATCATTTGATCTTGTAATTAGGATATTTGGCTTCTTATTATTACTTCAGATTTGTTTTCCTTCACTTCTTTAAGGTATTTATGTGTTGTTTCTTTAGGGACTCCTACCTATCTCCCTGTATTCTCCTGCATTTCTTCAAGGGAGTTATTTATTTCCTCCTTAACGTGCTCTATCATCTTCATGAGGTAAAATTTTAGATCATAATTTTGCTTTTTGGGTGGGTTAGGGTATCCAGATCTTACTGTGGTGGGAGAACTGGGTTCTGATGTTGCCAAGTGCCATTGGTTTTTATTACTTATGTTATTGTGCTTGCCTCTTCCCATCTGGTTATCTTTGGTGTTAACTGACCTTGGTGTCTCTGACTGGAGCTTGTTTCCCCTATGAGCCTGGTTATGTTGGGCCCCATTAGGTCAGGTTATCTCTGGGTATGGAAGAGGTGTCTGGAGTACCTAATCTGTGATCCTGGTTGTGGCAGACATCCAGGGAGTCAAGCTCATTCTGGGTCTGGGTGGAGTGATGTTGCTGGTGCTGTTCCAGGACACAGTATCAGACTGGATAGATGTGTCTCTCTCTGGCAGGGTGAAAAGTACTGTGTCTTCTAGGCCTCAGGGGTGTAGGGGACTGAGCCTTCAGTCTGGTGGTGTCACAACTCCTCTATTTATTGGTGGGCCAAGGTGGGGGCTGGAGCATACAATCTTATGTCACTATTCCTATGAAAGTGTTCTGTACTCATAAGACGTTGGGTTTTGTTTTGTTTTGTTTTTTGGTGTCTGTGTGAGTACAAATGTGTGCACATGCATGCAAGTTCATTCCCTCTCAAAAATTCCATATATATTAAGCTGTAAACATGCCAGAGCATTTGAGAATGTTCCCTGATTTACTGATGACCCACATTTGATACCTAGCATTCATATCACTTGGCATCTCTCTTTAGAATTTGACATCCAACTGTTTCTTCTGGCTTTGTGTGACACTGGGACTTGCTAGTTACCTGTGAAAACTAACCATCAAATAAGAGGTGGATTCTATGTAGGTGAAGCAAGTATTACTGTTTTGGATAGTCCATAAGAGTTAAACACTCAGCATAGTTATATCCAGTATAAAATCTTCAGTTCAGCAGGCTAAGCCAAAACCCAAGTATTTGGAGAACTAGGTGTACTTCTGAGTATCAAGAAAGCATTTAAAGGCAGAAGCCTTGTCCTGGCATGTGGCTTAACAACTTCTTGAAGATGAAGCATACAATTTAATAATAAATATCTAATCAATTATGAAAACTGACTTTAGAATCTTTTAATTGAGTTTGGTGTTTATCTATTGAATTCACCATCAAGTATATCAAATTCTAGTTTAATCTGAAATTAACTCAGCAACTGGAGAAAGCACTGAATGCCTTTGCCACTTCACAAGACCTTTATGAATTAGTCCACATGCTCACATAAACATTCAATTGTGTGTAGTGATATGTAAAGTAAAGCTATTATGTCTCATTTTAAATGAAGTCCTTTTTGTTTGTATTTGAGTGAAATGTTTCCTTAAAGCATTTGCTTAATCATTAAGTTTAGCTAAATAAATGTAGTCTGAGAAATTGTTTTGAGACAAAATTTTGAAGAAATGTTGTCTCGCCCGAAATGCACACTTGGTGATAGGTGAAAGCTGTACAGAATTTGTTTCTAAGACACTCGTGGGCAATCATAAAGTTTTTACTTTTGATTTTGGCTTGAGATTTGTGTGGCTTGTGTGGTCTCACAGGCAGCAAGGACAATATAAATTTAGTAGTTGGAATTATCCAGCACTGATTAACCTTATATAATGTTTGAAGAAAAAGGACATGAGTGAGCTAGCTGGTTGTCAGTCTTACTGAGAGGAATGAACCACTCTGCACCTTTAGCAAAATGAGGGCTTAGTAATTTGTTCAGCTTTTCTCTCCTCTGCCGCACCTAAAACCAGTAATTTTGAATCAAGGCAGACCTATAGCTATGGAGGTAACATGATTTTGTCCGTGATGCCAGTTATGTGGGCCAGAATAACCCTTTCTTTCTTGTAGTTGATGTTTTCAATGTCTTAGAAACTTATGTGATTTGCTTCTATATTATATTATAGGATGCTATAAAAATACCATTCACACAAACCCTTAATTGTCTGAAGTCATTTGTTTCAATCATCTTGCTTTGCTGTTTTGTTTTGAAGGTTAAATAGCCCTTGTCATTAGCAGGAAGTCTTCTTTCTAGGAAAATACTGCACATATTATTGAAAAATATTAATTAGACTTTATACTAAAAGATAACAAAGTAAATCTACCTTCTCCCCCCCAAAAGACCACATGTACTCTTGTAAACTTTATTAGTTTTTCACCATTTTTACAGAACAAATGGGACATTTATTATAAACTCATCTCAAAGTCTGTTATTTGAGCTGGTGTTTTATTTTCAGTTCAAGTAATAAATTAGTATCTGAGCTAGACAGTGGTGGTGCACACCTTTAATCCCAGCACTTGAAAGGCAGAGGCAGGAGGATTTCTGAGTTTGAGCCTCTCCTTGTCTACAGAGTGAGTTCCAAGACAGCTAGGGTTATACAGAGAAACTCTGTCTCAAAAAAACAACAAAACTAAACAAAAAACCAAAGCACATCTGTTCTATTGTGAGAAGTGCTCTGAGTACCTTCCATTTGCTGACTTATTTGTGAAAGCATCAAGATTTATTCTACTATATAAGATAGGAAATGATATTATTGAAACTATCATTGAAATTTTATTTTATTAGGCACAAACTATGCATTAAATTAATACTCTACATCATTTTATTAGCTATAATACAGTGACTAGAATATGTGATGCAGCCATTGAGAATGATAGTGTATACATAATTTCAGGTTACATTCTATGTGTAATAAATTCCTAGAGAAAGCAGCTAATTTCTCTCAATTATACTGGATCTGACAGAGAAGTACATAATTACATTGATTACATAACAACAGGTTGGGAGAAATTTATGCTATCATCTTGCATTCATGTATACATATTTTGCTTTCTATCATTAGGATTGATTGATTTTTATTCATTACAACAACTTGAATTTCCTATACCAGTAAACACAATAAATTCACATTTACTTGTATAAAACATATTGCAAGATAGGCAAAAAACAAAAAAACCAACAAAATGAAACAAAACAAAATAAAACCACTTTCCATGTTGCCTAGTGTGAGACTTTGACACGTCTTACAACTCTCTCAATCAAATCTATTAACCTGATATATATGTTGAACTTCAGTGTTCTAACTGTCTAAAAGTAGGACAAATCTTGCTGGTGGGTTTTCATGTTGATTTCTCCCTTAAAAAAATATATTGTGGAGGATGTACTGTGAAACTCCTCAATACACAAAACCTTTATTCATACTCAAATGCAGTTTTTGCATTTGATGAGAACACAGAACATAATTTAATATACAAAGTACACTCCTCTTGTTTGAGTTATAGCTACTTTTTGTTAACATCTATAGAACTTTTCTAAAACACCCCAGTTTATTTATCTCATTATGTGTTTCATTAGCACTGTCATTGGTGGAATATATAAAGTTCTTCATGCCATCATATACACAGCTTTACCATTGGAAGGCAATGAGAAGGGAACAAAGGCATCAAAATACTTTTACTGTGGATTGAGACAAAGAATGAATAAATTTGAAATTGAAAACAATCTTTAGTTTTCTCTCACAAAGATAATGTTATGTCAATACAATAATGGTTTCAAACTTTATGATCAATTCATAGAGAAGAAAGTACCTTGTTCCTCAAAAATACTATCAATAATTCTTTCTTCTGAAAAGAGAGACTGTAGTGAAGGTTGCACCACATTCTTTACATGCTTAAGATTTCTTTCCAGTATGGATTTTGAGGTAAATCTTAAGACTTGAGGTATTGATAAAAATACTTTCTACATTCTTTACATTTGTAATGTTTTCTAATAAATTCTGGCGTATACTGAAGACCTGCTGAGATATTCAGGCACAAGTACTGAACCACTACTAGGGTCTTCAAATTCTCATGGATTTACAGCTGTTTTGAGACTAGTTGGCCCACAGCCTGAGAGCCATTCTAATAAATCAACTTTCAGTATACATAGTGAGATACAGTTTATCAGTTCTGTTCATCTATCAAATGTTACTAGTACACCTATGGTTTTGTTTTGTGTCTTGCACTTTCCTTCTGAGGTAGATGTGCTGGCTAACAGTAGAGCTCCACAATGTTTGTCATCAGTTTCCTGTCTTTCTCCCAACATGAACCCATTCATAATACTTTCCTCCCAAATTTCTCCTGTCCTCAAGAAATACAGGGACAGAGGAAGGAGCAGGGACTCAAGGAATGGTCACCTAACAATTGTCCCAACTTGAGACCCATCAGATGGGCAAGCACCAATATTTTAATGATACTCTATTACACTTACAAATGGGAATTTAGCATGACTTTTGACTGAAAGGCTCCATCAGACAGATGCAGATACCCACAGCCAAATAATGGATGAAGCTTGGGGACTCATGTCATAATAGATGAAAGATTTGCAGGCCCAAAGGTAATAGGAACTCCATAGGAAGACCCACAGAATCAACTAACCAGGACCCTTGGGGCTCTCAGAGACTGATTCATCAACCAAAGAATATACACGGGATCCCTCCATGCATAAATGTGGTAGATGTGAAGTGTGGACTTCAAGTGGATTCTATCCCAAAAGCTGTGGCCTGTCAGTGGTATAGGTATTTTATTTCATTTTATTTTTTTTTTAACCTATGCTGCCTTATCTGGCCTTGGTTCAAGAGGATGCTCCTAGGTTTGCAGAGACTTGATATTCCCTGGAGGGGGAATACCAAGTAGGAACCCTACCAACTCAGAGAAAAAGAAGGGATGGGGGCATGGAGGGAAGGGATTCTTGTAGGTGTTGACAGGGAGGAGGGCAGTAGGCAGGTTGTAGAGTTAATGAGTAAAATGAATGAATAAATACATGGTTGCAAAAAAGAAAAATGGAAAACTTGAAATGTAGTAATAGATGAAGATGAACAAAAAGGAAAACACACACACACACACACACACACACACACACACACAACCCAAAAATAAAAATGAATATGTTGATCTGAAGAATTCAATTAAGACCCAAGACTCTGATTATCTGGACTGAATCCCCTGCTGCCATCACTCAGCAGGAATGTGATGGCCTCTGGAATAGCTTCAGGAATAATTGGAAGGCCAGTTGACAGACAAGGTGCATACTGAGTAAACTAGGGGTGTGTGTTATTCATTAGATGGGGTACGAGTATGCACATGTAGAGTAGCAGGTCTTAAAAAAGGAAAGTTTCCATTATTGTGAGTTTAAACTTACATTTGCCTATCTAGTAATAAATATGAATATATAGTTGTATTATTTCTTGAAATATTGTGACAAAAATAATCTAAAATTTACAAGATAATCCTCAAAGTCCATATCTCCAGATCAATTCTATAGAAACATTAGTAATATTAACATTAATACACATACACAGACACAGCGTGTGTGCGTGCATGCGTGCGTGTGTGTGTGCGTGTGTGTGTGTGTGTGTGTGTGTGTAATGAATAAATTGGTAATAATGTATCAGGAGTATAAGGAAGAACACTGCTAAAACACTGAACTACACTGCTCTGTGAATGGAAAAATATATGTATTTTCATATTCCTCAGGGTGTCTCTCTTGGACACAATGGCAAAACTTGAGCAAAGCCTTGCAAGATTTAAAGTAGTAAATTTGCAGTGGGAGTGAGTATATAACTGGGAATAGTGTGGGAGATAGGGTGGTATTTCTGTGGCTCAAAAAGCCTGGGCTCTCATGTGGGAATTATGGTATATGTTACCCAGTATGAGGTCATAGGTGCCAAAGACCTGGATTGGCTTACAAAGAGGTTCCGAGAGCAGGGATGTCTGGGAGTGCTGAAAAGGAAAACCATGGATCCAAGTTGATGCCATGTGTGTTCTGCTTGATAGACTTTCCATGTGCTTCTCCTTCTGTTCTGCTTTCTTTCTGGAGCTTTGTCTGTATTCTGCTTGCTTGCTAGTCTAAGAGACCTGTCTGTCCATGTTCTGCTTTTTTGCTTCATTCTCTCCATGGGTGCCTGTGTGCCTGTGTGCCTGTGTGCCTGTGTGCCTGTGTGCCTGTGTGCCTGTGTGCCTGTGTGCCTGTGTGCCTGTGTGCGTGTGCGTGTGCGTGTGTGTGTGTGTGTGTAAGACTCTAGTGAGCAGAGCCTTAGTTAACCGGAGACTCCCTGTGTGAGGCAGGAACAAAATTATCAGGGGTTTTCACAGAGCCTTAGTTAACCGGAGACTCCCTGAGTGAGGCAGGAACAAAATTATAAGGGGTTCTCACAATGTAAAATTCAAAGTAGTAAACCAAGGGAAGTTATTTGTTAAACCAAGACTCAAGCTATCTTTGGTCTTTCTCCCTTTCACTCTCTTGCCTAGTCCCTCCTGTACCTTTGCCATTGAATCCTTAACTATCTTCCTCCCATTCCCTAATGGTCTAGTCACTTTGGTAGTGTTGTGGGGGATTGCTGAAGCTCAGCTCAAAAAGGAAGATACATCATAGTCATCTAACAATTTCTTTGGCCTTGCAATAACCCTAAGGTGATATTGAGCTTGAGGGGGTTGTTCAGGTGTCTGGCTGCTCTCCAGTTGGCCTCAGGTGCAGGTGCTGGTTTGAGCTATGTAAATTCAGGCAGTTATTCCATCCATTTCGCTGGAGATCGGGATAGTCAACAGCACCAGAAACAGCCCTTTGCACTTCACTTACTCGTGTGTAACCTCTGGGGTACCTGCATTATACAGGGCACTAAGTGTAGGCCACAGTTCCTGATGGCTGGTTTGGAAAGCTTACAATTGAGTCATAAGTTCTTTATCAGCCTGAAAGGTCACTTCTGGGTGATGGGTCAAGAGCTGGGATCAAGGAAGTGAGGGTCTCACAAAGGAGAGGTGTTCCAGGCTCAGAACAGGGCCAGGACAAGGGGTACCACCCAGCCAGCTCCAGTTTCTGAGGGAAATTTAGTTAAGTTCTGTTTTTAGGGTTCTGTTCATTTTTTCTACCTGCCCTGAGCTCTGGGGACAGTATGAGCAATGGAGCTTCCAATTAGTCCCCAATATCCCTGCCAATCCCTGATTTACCTTAGAAACAAAAGTAAAAGTGTTCCATTTTCTGAGGCTTGCCTGTAAGAACTGCCCCTGCAATTCTTTTCCCTCTCTCTCTACATTTATGCAACTGTTTGTTGACCTGCTGAACCTCTGAAGGTCTATTCAAGCAGCCATGAGCTCCTGCCTGAGAACTTACCCAGAGTACTTGTTTCTAAGTTTATATTCTAAGGGAGTACTTGTCACTCATTGGTGTGCCAAATGTCAGTGGCCTTGAAGTAACAAATCCAGCTCCTAAAGAATGGAAACTGGACATTTATATTTATTTACCAAGTTTTAAGGAAATAATAACTAAGCAGTTTTCCTCTCTTTTTATCCTCTCCTGGACTATCTCCAAAGTAAAGCCTCTCTTCCATTATTCTTCCCCATGCTGTGGTTGGGAGGAGGTCCTGCATTATTCTATCACCTTCTCAGTCATTGGCTTATCAGCTTTTATTGAAAACATAAAATGGGAGAATACATGGGTAGCAATGCTCATATACTATTGAGGCAGGAAATACTTAACCTGATATTGCATGCAGGTATGGTGGCATTTGAATAATGCCATGATACTCTTTGCACTGTGTACAATAACATTATGATGAAAAATTTTCTACGTAAGTTTTCATGTATTTTTTTGTTGTTGTTGTGAATTTTGTGTTTGTTTTAGAAGGCAATGTCCATCTGTATAGTTTTGACTGACCTCAAAGCAGGGGTGGATAAAAAGTTGGCCTCAGACATAGAGATCAACCTGAATCTGGCCCTTGGGCGTTTGTACTAAATGTGGAACAACATGCCTGTCATGTTTGTTTGTTTGTTCTTACATTATTGGCTGATGGACCTGAATGTAGATTTTTGTACATGTCAAGCATGGGCTGTTATGCTGAGCTTTACCCACATGTTGAATTTTTAAATTTGGTGGAGAGAATCATTCTGTTTCCAAGATGTCATGTATTGATAACATTGCATTCTTCCTGCCTGCTTGTTGATTTTTGAATTTACATTGGAAAAAATGTGAGTATTTTGCCTGTAGGCATAAATATGCATCTCTTGTGTGTCTGATCCTTTCAGTAGGCAGATGACTGTTTCAGAACTTTTGACCTTATAATCGTGATTACTTATGGGTCACTATGTAAGTACTGGCCACTAGGGACACTTCTTTTCAGGAACAGCAACTGCTCTTCACTGCTGAGCCAGTTCTCCAGATTTTGCCATTTATTTATCATCAATATGTACATTGCTAATATTTTCATATGTCCATTTTTAATTGTGTAAAGATGCTATCCTTTTTAATAAGAGATTATTAATGTTACAGTTAAAACTGGGGCACCTCAGTTTCTGGAAGAAATATATATAACTGGGGTAAATGTATGATTCATTTTAAGAACTTAAGTAATATCCTGATTTGTTTCCTTCTTTGTGGTTTGATTCTTTGATTTTTTTTTTTTTTAGGTATACTGGGTCATAGTCTATAACTCTGGCTGTCCTAGCACTCATTGCACAGAATGGGGTGGCATCAAAAAAAAAATAAATTTTTGCCTCCTGTGTCTTAAATGCTGAGATTAAATGCATTTGCCAATCCAACCATCTTGCTCATTGCTTTTTTTTGTTACTAATTATTCATAGCAATACCTCTGTGTGTGCTTACTGTTGATCTGTTTGTTTGTCTCTTTATGTCTACTAATTGGATTTTCTCTTCCAAGATTTTATCTAACTCAAAGGGTGAAGAAATGTCAGATGAGAACCTCATTCATTTTCCTTCTAAAATGACTTGGTGATCATGTTTACATTATAACTTCAGTGTCATTATTGTATGGCTCACATTATAGGAAAGTTTATGAATGTAATTATTGTGGTAAAGCTATGAATGTTTGCACATTTTGTCAAATATGTGAAAATCCTCATATAGGAATAGGATGTTACCATTTTGAGACATGTAATAAAATAAATGCTCTTACCATAACAGGTAACTTTAAAGATGTCAATAATACCCACTGTGAAGAAAATTACCATGGATATAAACAAAGTGATAGAACATTATTGCTTCTAATTCTTCTTTATAATTAGAAAAGATTGTTAAATTGATTCATACAGATAAATGATTCCTTAGTATCATGATTGGTGTAAACCTTACACATGTGCCAATCACATCCATAGGCTTAAATGAAGTCCTACCTGAGAGGAACTCTCTGAATATATTCAATCTGTTAAAACCTATTTATATCATAGATATCTTTAAAGAGATGAACCAAATAATACTGGAGAGATTCCTTATGAATGCATACAAATATGATGAAGCCTTTGCAAGAAACAATCACTTTCAGATACATAAAAGCACACATTCTAGATCCTTTGTGTATTATACTGGTCTTTGAATACATAGAAAAACACACACTGGAGAAACACTCTGTGATTGTAATCAATGTGGCAAATCCTTTGCAGAACAAGATTATCTTCAAACATATAAAATAACACATACTGGAGAGAAACTCTATGAATGTAACCAATGTGGTAAAGTCTTTGCACATCACAGCAGTCTTCAAGTGCATAAAAGTACACACATTGGAGAGAAACCCTATGAATGTAGCCAATGTTCTAAAGCCTTTGCCAAGTACTGCAATCTTCAAAGGCATAAAAGAACACATACTGCAGAGAAACTCTGTGAATATAACCAATGTAGTAAAAACCTTTGCATTTCACAGCAATCTTCAAATGCACAAAAGAACACACACTGGAAAGAAACCCTATGAATGTATCCAATGTGGGAAAGTATTTTTACAGCACCTTAGTCTTCAAATGCATAAAAGAACACACACTGAAGAGAAAAATCTAAGAATATAACCAATGTTCTAAAGCCTTTGCAAAACACAGCAATCTACTACTTCTCCTCCTCCTCCTCCTCCTCCTCCTCCTCCTCCTCCTCCTCCTCCTCCTCCTCCTCCTCCTCCTCCTCCTCCTTCTTCTTCTTCTTCTTCTTCTTCTTCTTCTTCTTCTTCTTCTTCTTTTTAGGTTTTATGAGACAGGGGTTTCTCTGTGTAGCCCTGGCTGTCCTGGAACTCACTCTGTAGACCAGGCTGGCTTCGAACTCAGAAATCCACCTGCCTCTGCCTCCCAAGTGCTGGGATCAAAGGCGTGCACCACCACTGCCTGGCTCACAGCAATCTTCAAATGCACAAAAGAACATATACTGGAGAGAAATCCTATGAATGTAACCAATGTGGTAAAGCCTTTGCACTATGCAGTAATTTTTAAATGCACAAAAGAACACATTCTGGAGAAAAACCCTATAGCTAATTAAAGAAGCAAAGCCTTTGCACAACTTAGTCATCTTCAAAGACATAAAAGGACACATACTGTAGAGAAGCCCCATAGATGTAACCACTGTGGTCAAACCTTTATAGCTCCCCATGTTCTTCAAATGCATATAAGAGCACATACTATAGAAAACCCTATGGATGTAACCAATGTGGAAAAGCCTTTACACATCACAGCAACCTTCAAAGACACAAAAGATTCCATACTGGAGAGAAACCCTATGAATCTAACGAACGTGGTAAAGCCTTTGCAGAACAATGCAATCTTCAAAAACATGAAAGAACACATACTGGAGAGAAACCCTATAATTGTAACCAATGTGGGAAACTTTTACACAAAGCAATCATCTTAAAAGACATAAAAAAGTACATAGTGGAGAGAAGCCCTGTGATTAACCAACATGGTAATGCCTTTACAGATCATAACCATCTGCAAAGGTATAAAAGAACACACACTGAAAAGAAATCCTATGAATATAGCCAATGTGGTAAAGCCTTTGCATGTTAATGAAATCTTCAAATAGATAAAAAAAATATTAGAACTATGAATGTGGTAAAGCATTTCTATAGGAGAGTAGTCTTCAAAGTCATAAAAAGAACACAAACTAGAGAGAACCCCTTATAATTGAATGAATGTGGTAAAGGCTTTGCATGTTATGGTGGTCTTGAAAGCAATTTTAAAACACATTCTTGAAAGAACCCTATATATGTAATCAATTCAATAAAACCATTTCATAACAGTCACCTTCTAAAGCATGAAAGGAATCATAGTGGTGAAATATTGTGGTTGGTATTTATGACTATATTGCCTGCTCTTGAGATTCTTTTCCTCCTACTTAACTGCCTTGCTAGTTTTGATAAGGGGGGTTGTCCCTATTTTTATTGAAATACAGTTTGCTGTGTTCAGTTGATATCCTTAGGAGGGCTGCTCTGTTTTAAATGGAAATGGTAGAGTTTGTGATGGTTGTAAGACATGTAGAGAAGTGGAGGGAGGGGGAACTCTAGTCCAGATAAAAAGTGCAAGATGAGAATCAAGTAAGCAATAAAAAAACACTGCACACATTTATATACACACATTCAAAACATATATATATATGTTTTGAAAAAACACTGCACACATTTATATACACACATTTATATACACACATTCAAAACATATATATATATATATATATATATATATATATATATATATATATGAAGTTGTAACACATTAAGATAAACTATGTATAGACTCTTCATTGTGAGTCTCCTTGCCCTCAAGGATCATCAGCTGATCTTAATCCATGGTGGCAGTGTAATATGAAAAAGCAGATTTAGGGTTCAGAAACCTTGCCCTTATGGACAATGAATGATCATGCCAGTATCAGCTGCAGGGAGTCAGATCAAACTTGCTTGTGGTGACTCAAGGCTTATATAATTTGGATGACTAGTGATAGGAACATCGAGAATGGGTAAAGCTGAAGGCTTAGAGTATCAAAATGCTTCATTAGGATGGGCAAGCATTTCAAGAATCTGAGAAGCTAGATGTATGGATTCTCCTCAGGATGAAGTTAGTTAATCCTATTTTACAATTCAGTCAAAATGACATTCCTAAGGTAGAGGTATGTTTTGGGGATATAAATTCTTCAGACAAGGTCAAAAAAGGAGAAGCCCCACAAATGAAGGGCATTGTCTACTATTAGTTAAGCCTTAAAAGTCTATTTATTCATCAATGGACTTGTCCCTTAATAAGCAGACTTTTCCCACATAAGTTTTATGCTACTTTTTTTTTTTTTTTTACAGATTTTTAATAGATTTAATAATTTAATAACTGTTGCAGCCTGAGCTGACCCACACTTGGGGGGGGGGGCAAAATGTCAGACTGTCAGTGTTGGAACCCGCACTGCCAAAAGCTTTGGGGGCTAAATTGTTAGAGCCGACACTGCCCCAAGCTGCTCTGGTCCACGGGTTGGGGTTCAGCAAGAGAGTGAGGACAGATGCGAAGAATGGAGACCAGACAGTGTGATTCAATCCCATTTATTCTTCAGTCTCTCTTCCTAGTCCAAGTCCCTAGTCTTGAGTTCCTAGTCCCTAGTGCCTTCAAGTTTGAATTTCTTTTTCCAAGTGCTAAGTAGCTAATGTTTAACTCCAAGTTCTTCCTCCAAGTGCCAAATGCCTAACACCTAATGTCTGATAACTAACTCCAAGTTGTACTGAACTTTTCTGTCTGCCTCTCACCTTTTATATGTCTCACTTCTAAGTCATCCCCTTAAGTCACTCCCTTAAGTCTTATCTATAAATCTGATCTCTAAGTCACACCCTTAAGTCTCGGCTCTAAATCAAACCTTTAAGTCTCACACACCCAAGGAAAGATCTGGGTATCTAAAGCAAGATGTTATCAGAGTGTGCTTAGCTGTTGTAGGCTATTGTAATCAAGTCTCTTGCCAGGGTATATGGCTCAAGATGGCTGCAAGGATGATAGCCGCCTTCTGTCGGCTCTCCACAAATAACCTTACACACACACACACACACACACACACACACACACACATGTCTTTTTATCTTTTTTTACTGTCCAGACTTTGTCTCCCTCCGATGCCACCCTCTGACTATTCAATATCCCAGATCTTTGTCTCTCTCCTTAAGAATGTCCCCACACCCCTCACTCTTCCAAATATCCCCAGTCTCTGAAGGGTTAGGTGCATCTTCTCTGACTGAGTCCAGACCTGATAGTCTTCTGCTGTACATATGTCTGAAGTCACATATCACCTGGTATATGCTCCCTGGCTTATGGCTAAGTATCTGAGAGTTCCAGGGAGATCCACGTTATTTGATACTGCTGGTCTTCCTATAGGGTCACCTTCCTCAGCTTCCAGCTTTTCCCTACCTCAAACATGGGGGTCCATTGTCTCTCCCTTCTCAGATTCCCTCGTAAATTTTAGAAGTTCCACTGGCATCCTACTGTAAAGTCATCATGAAAGGAAAAAAGTCCCTCCACTCAAACCTCGGGAATTCACGACCACACAATAACTCACAAGACACCAAAGTCAATGCAATCAGCAAGAGGTATATTTCTATCAGCATGCTGAGGTCAAGACCCATAACCCATGCAGTGGCAGTGGGGTCTGACCCCCTAGCTTTGGGGTGGAGGGAATTTAAAGGCAAAAACCACAAGGAAAAAAACCACAAACCAGGGGAGAAGTCACAAACCAGGGGGAGTGAAGAGGGGTTGTTGGAGAGTACCTGTGGAAAGTCCCAGCCAATCATTTAGCTTGTGACAGGGTCCAAGGAACAGTCATGAGGAACATTTTGTGTAGGCTATTCTTAAGAACCTATTTGTACTCAACCATCTATCTTGTGGTTAGCCAAGTTCCTGAAACACAGAGGTCACAACCAAGCTGACCTGCACTCTTGATTCTGCTCAGCCTGCTAGGAGTTTTTGAAATTTTTAACCCTTTCACTACCTACTGAGGTTGCCTGTTTTGATTCTTTCTGCTGGCCTTCAGGGCTTCATCCTGTCCACTATTCCCAATCCTTGATCATGTTCTTCTCTTTCACTCCCTATTGCATTTCCCAACTCCTATCGAAGGTCCCTCCCTTCCTCACCACCTCTTCTGTGGTGAGTTCTGTTTTCTGTCTCACAAGTGCAATTGTGGCATCCTCACTAGGGCCCTGCTGCTTGTTAGACTTATTTTTCCCTGGAAGTATTTTACAAAATGCTATTCTTCTTAAGAGGAGTACTTAGCATAGGACATAGCTTTTGCTAGACTACTCCACTCCAGTTTTATACTTTGTATTTCTCTTATCTTTTTCATCCTTTGTAACCTTCCATTTAGGGCCCTTACACTGCAGAAAGAACTTTTGATTCAGGGCACTGGTATACTTATGAAATACTTCTGTGAATATCTTTGCTGTGTAAACTCTCATCTGCCTAAATAACTCAACTTGCTGTCTTCTGTCCTTATCTGAATTCCTCAAAATGTAGGCTGTAGTGGGAATCTAAAACATATTTAAGAATGACAGAATATGTGGAATGCCGAATCTGCACTAGGCCGGCTCCTTTTTTTTTTTTTTTTAAATATAACAAGGGAAGCTAGCCATTGCTCCTTTGTATTTTGTTTGTTTGGTTGATTGGTTGGTTGTTTTTTTTTTCTTCTTTGTTTTTTCCTACCCTTTATCCCCATCTCCCACCTCTGGATTCATTACATAAAACTAGATAGGAGAGAAACAAATATAGAGAAGAAAGACATCTTGAAATCCAATTTCTTGCCTGTTTTTTCTTCTTTGATCACAGCTACTAACAAACCACAAAGTCCTTACAGGACCACCAAACCCGACCCTACCTCCCAGAGTCATTGCATATATGAACCATCTGAAAAGGTCTTGGAATTCCAAACATCACAGCATTGGAGGACTTATCAGTAGCCTGCAAAACCTTGCTTCCAGAGTACAAGACAAATCATAGTCAGCTGCTGAGGACACTCCTGTAGCAGACCGTCATCCCTACACCTGGTAAAAAAATGAGATCACATTCTTACCATATTTCTCTAACTTTTAAAGAAGCCACAAAAAAGTGTGTTAATTTTAGAAAAGCTGCGTCATCAGCCTTTTAGAAAAATGTTTTTGAGACATGGAATGTTGTCATCTTGATCCCAGTTTCTTGCATCCTAGGGCAATAACCTTGCTTCCCATTGCCATTTAACTTCCTAAGTCTAGAGTTGAAGGGCTGTATAACAAGTACATTACTCATTTCTGCCAGGTAATGATATGCTTGTTGTTGTAAATGGGAAAAAATTTGCATGTGAAGCATGGGCTTCTGTCTTCACCCAATAACAGGAGGAACTGTTTATGGTGTACACTCCAAGGTGAAAGAATGCAGACAATAGATAGCTCACAGACTCAGTTTAAGGGAGTCATCTGCAGAGGTATCCATCCTGAAGAAGGACATGCTGTGGCAAAGAGAGTGATTTTATAATTCCCCAACATTTATTTACTCATGCATTTGAGTAACAATTGTCCAAACTGATGGGTATATACTTTGAGGAGCATATGCTGACCCAAACTTTGGTAATCTAGGTGAGTCAGGTACGAAATTTGAATCAGGGGCTACTGGCTATAACTGTGTTACAGGTTACAGATTTCATCAGCTAATGTTGCACATAATGATAAAATCATTGTTTGCATTCTGGATAACTTCCACCTCACAGTTACCTGGCAACAGCCAGGTATGCTTTGCCCCAAGGTTACCTGGGAAGAACCAGGTAGGTCTGACCCACTACAAAAGGGCCTGTTTGCCTCCTCCTTGCTCTCTTACTCTTTCTCTGCTTCCCCTTTACCCCTCTCTCCCCATTCCCATTCCCACCTCTTTTCCCAGTTCATAGCAAGCCTCTACTCCTCTATTTCTCTTCTCTGTCTGTGTGTCTTTGTCTTTCTCTCCCTCTACTACCCTCTTAATTCTCCTCCTGATGCCCTATTTTTTTCTATTCTCCAATGTCTCCTGATAACTAAGTATTTTATTTTCTCAAGTGTTTGATTATTTCTCTTTAGAAGATTTTCTTCTGTAACTTGCCATTTATTGTGTAATTTCCTTATACACATAATCTCCTGTCTCTGGTGCCCCATGTCTGAAGAGAGTCATGTAAAACCTTCCAGCTGAATCCTGACTCTACAGTGAAAAAAACAAAATGAGACAAGTGAATGTATGTCCACCTACCTACTAGACTTTCTTAGAGAAAATATAAATAAAGTAAAACTTCAGCAAGAATTGAATTCACTGCCTAATTTCGAAGCTGTTGTAATCAAAGCAAAGAAAGGGAAGGGGCAGGAAGAAGACAGCTTCTTGCTTTGATAGAAGTTTCTATTATCAGAGGGTTCTCATTCCATCAATGTTAGATGATCAATCCAAATCCAAAATGCAAATCTTGGGAGGGAGAGGTCCATAGAACAATGCAGTATCTAGACAAGGAAATTATTTAATTTTTAAAAACTTAGTATCTGTACTTACATAATGTACTGGCTGGTTTTGTATATTATCTTGGGCACAAGCTGGAGTTATCACAGAGAAAGGACCCTCTTTTGAGGAAGTGGCTCTCTGAGATCTAGCTATAAGGCATTTTCTCAATTAGTGATCAAGGGTGGGAAGGCCCATTTTGGGTGGTGCCATCCTTGGGCTGGTAGTCCTGGATTCTATAAGAAAGCAAGCTTAGCAAGCGAAGGGAAGCAATCAAGTAAGCAGCAGTCTTCCATAGCTTCTGCATCAGTTCCTGCATCCAGGTTCCTACTATGAATGAGTTCCAGTCCTAACTTGGCTTTGGTGATGAACAGCAATGTGGAAGTGTAAGCTGAATAAATCCTTTCCTCCCCACCTTACGTTTTGGTCATGATGTTTTATGCAAGAATAGAAACCCTGACTAAGACACATGAGTTCAACCAACATAGGTCTTGATAAATCATTGTGGCTATGCCTAATAAGAATATTATTATTCCAGTTTTAAGGTCCACATCCGGAGATAAAAGGTGTGAGTAATACCTGGTCATTTCAATAAATATGTCAGAAAAGTGGATAATTTTCGACCATAAAGCCTGTTTCATCATTTCATAATAATTTTAAGATAATAATTAAATCATTTAAGCTTATACTTTTCCCTATTGTTAAGTCTCAAACATTGGCACAAATGATTGATTTCTGTACTTAACAAATCAAAGCTGGCCAGGCTGTCAAGTTCTCCCAGCATCCCTCAGTCCTTACCTGTTATAATTTATGATTGTCAAATCCACCATGGAGCCCAGGGGTTGGGCTGCACTTATCCAGGCTGCCCTTCCTTATTCAACCCACCCAAATTATTTACATTGTCTTTTCCATCTATAATTTACCCAGCTCATCTCTTGGTCTGGCTTTCCTCTCCTCTCCATCCTCTCTTCACATGCATGGCTCAGGTTCATGCCCACCCCGGAGTCTCTCAGATGCCCCTGCCTCTAAGTTTATTCTCCCTTTTATCTACAATAAACTCTTTACTCCATTTTATCTAAGAGTAGACATGTCCCTTCCTTTTTATTTCTTTTTCCATTCACCTCTCATTAACCACTCTTTGCTTTAATGTTCATGGCCACTTCTTGCTTCAATTATTGTTACTTTTTGAATTTGACTGAAGTTTGGCTGATGAATTTCCAAGGTAAGATATTGAGATGCTGTACAGGACATTGAGTATGTAATGAAATCAACATGCAAAGGGCCCAGCAGCTTGGATGATGAACAGTGGCCACTGGAAAGTGGAAAGTTTTATGAAACTAAAAATTTACTAGACTAGAGCTATGTCTGCCCATAGTGTGGAAGGTAAGGTTTGGGAAGAACTGTCTGTCTCCTTTGAGTTACTGTCCTCCAGTCAGGGAGCTGATAATGTCCTGTGTCCAAGCTGTTGTCCTAGGTAATAATGGATGTGTGCAGATTTAGAAATTAGAAGCACCAGTGGGAGGTAGCTTGCAGGTTCTTTCCAGAATTCTTTGATGCAATTCTACCGAGATGTGAGGGAAACCATAAGCTGTGTTATGTTTGTGGAAAGTACAGCAGAAATACAGGATGGCTAAGCTTTCAGAGGCCAGTCTGCTGGGACTGGGGTCTACCTTTGACAAGACTATGGTTCCATTGGTACATGTGATTCCCTTGCAGAAGCCTCACACAATGGGGATTTCCTATGGAGGGGGAGACCATATACCTGTGAACATAAGAAGTTGTTTTGCTTACAATATCACTGTCCAATGTGTATAACAATCATTAATTCTGCTGTGCAGGGGGAGATAGATTTAGAAACAATATCTGGTTTCTTTTTTTGGTGTTGTTGTTAAAATATACTTCCACGTTTGCTTTGTTTGGATTCTTTTCAAAGATTTATTTATTTTATATATATATATATATGAATACACCATTGTTTTCTTCAGACACACCAGAAGAGGGCATCAGATCCCATTACAGATGGCTGTGAGCCACTATGTGGTTGCTGAGAATTGAACTCAGGACCTCTGGAAGAGGAGTCGGTGCTCTTAACCACTGAGCCATTTTTCCAGCAAACAATATCTGATTCCTAGAAGTTCAAAACATTGCACTCCATGATGTTTTATGTGATCAAAACATTGCACTCCATGATGTTTTATGTGATCAAAACATTGCACTCCATGATGTTTTGTGTAATAAATTTTAGTAAATGTGATGGAAATCATTCAGCAATATTTGATAAGAATCTACTACCATCAACCACAATGGTAGTTTTGATAGAAATATAGCCCTGGAGTTTAAAGGAGCTTTGAGTTTCAATGGGTTTTCAGGTGTGCATGGTGCTTGGCAGGAAACAGAAATTAAATAAACTATTCTTCAATATCGTTTTGTGTGTGGACTTCAGTGGGCTTGGGTTTTCCTGAAAACATAATGAGGTTTGAGATGATGGAGAGCCATAGCTACCATTCTGTTCACCTCCATTCAGAGAGAAATGTATAGCCCAGGGCTTCTCTATTTGGAAGAGAGATCAATAATAGCTGGAAAGTCAGAGATATGACAGTTTAAAAGTCACTTTGAGTTATTTTTGTGGGAATTGTGAAGTTTGTGTTTATTTAATTTTTATACATGTGTGCTCATAGGTAACTTTGCTTAGGTTCTGATTAAAAGAATTACATACTTAAAAAGGAGTCCTACATGCAGTGCACTATTGGTCATAAAACAGCATTCAATTACATCTTAAACAGAGTCAAGCAAACTCTCTCATCTGATTTAAATCTCTAATAATACTGTCATTTCTCGGATGTCAGAACATCAACCATCTTGTCTTTATTACAGGTTGAAATTGAAAATGAAAGGTAGAAAGTACAGAGACTAGGTAAAGCATTCACCTTCAAATGGTTCTTATAATGTTCTTTTAGTTGGTATGTGGAGAAGAGGAAGTAAAAATGAAGCTTTTTATAGCCAGAGTTGTCAAATAGATAAGAAGCAAATGACTATTATAGTATAGTGTAAAATCCAGAAAGTTCTTTTATTTGGATGGAAGGAGAACTTTCTTTCAATAAGTCAGAGTGTGTGAAAATGTAAAAATGAAGTTAAGAAACACACTGTTTTCATTTTATTTGAATTTAAATAGTGACAAAGAATCGTTGAACAAAAATGTAATAGCTTTAGACAAGTGACTCATCTCCTTCCTTTCTTCTGAGTAAATCAAGTCTTTTATGGTGACACCTTCAGTTTTGCTTTGGAGAGTGTGTTTAAACACTTAATATGTTTACACAGAAGTTTTATTATGTTTAATATATTATACAATTAATGTATCAATGCACTACAATATTACATATTGATTTTTAGTTATTTCAATAGTTATTTCAACATTACTTTTTCTTAAAGGGAAGCAAGAATATGTTTTAGAATTAAATGTGTTGTTACTTCTGTAATTGTGCCATACAAACTATTGAAAAATAATACAAGAAAATTATCTGAGTTTGTTGTCATATATATAAACATATATATGTGTTAATACATATATATTAACATATAACATATGTTTTATATATATAACTTATAACATATGTACACGTGTATGTATATGAATATGAATATGTATATGTATATGTATATGTAAATGTATATGTATATGTATATGTATGTATATGTATATGTATATGTATATGTATATGATGTATATGTATATGTATATGATGTATATGTATATGATGTATATGTATATGTATATGTATATGTATATGTATATGTATATGTATATGTATATGTATATGTATATGTATATATGTATGTATTTGTTTTCCACATAGCAGAGTACAAAACTTCTGATTTGTAACATATAAACAGGGCCTAGGAATGGGGTTGTCATGAAGTCTTTGTGATAAAAATCCTCTTTACAAAAAGAATGAGAATTGTGGCTGTCAATATTATGCTTCCATGTCTTTACTACTTTGCTTTTCTTTGTTCATTGTTCTTTCCCATCCTCTTTGCCTTTTCATTTAAAAAATATTAAATTAATTCTTAATTGAAACTAGATTCTTCTCTCATCTACTATACCACAACCACTGTGTCTCCTCCTTCTACTCCTTCCAGTTAATGCTCCCCATCTCTCTTACCAGCCTCTCCCTAGATCCCTTCTGCTACTTCTATTTTCTCTAAAAAAGCAACAAAAATTAACAAACATCAAAAAACGGGTTCCAAAGAGAAGAGAGCGAAACAGAACAAAATAAGATATAAAAGACATGATGAAAGCCCTAATTTTGAGGCTAAACATGGCAAACCAAGAGGGAGAAAGGAGCATCAACATGAAGTAATACAGTAGCTTGTTTCTTCATTTACTTATTTAAGTAATCTTGTATCCAGCTTCTTTCCTGAAACTATTTATCAGCTGTATAAAAATGCTATTAGAATTTTTGGGATCACTAATACATACTGTCATATCATCTTCCAATTAGAATATTCTGAATTCTTTCTGTCCAAATTATATCCACTTGATCTCCTTAAACGGCCTTATTGCTAGAGCACGAACTTCAAGCCATATATTGAATACATGTATTGACTCTGGGCAGCCTTATTCCTGATTTTAGTGAATTAATTTTTTCTTTTTTTTCTTTTTTTTGTATTTCTTTCCATTTAACTGGACATTGTCTCTAGGCTTGCGGTAGACTTTGTTTATTGATGTTTATGCCCCTTGTGTCCTTAAGTAGTGTATCAAAATCACAATGCTCTTCCTCCCATAGTATTCTGAGGGCCAGAACTGAAGAAGTGCACTAATATGGTGAACTTGAATTCTAAATCTTATGGTATTCATTCTTTCTATCTCTATCTCTTGCTCTCTCTTTTACACATACCCTACCTGTCTCCCTCCTATCACAAGAATTTTAATCATTATGTTATTTGTATGAATCTTATGCTTACACCCATGGTTTTATACCTTGATCATGCCTGTGGGCCAGGGAGGCAAGGGGATTGTGTTAAAATCCTGGACATGAATGACAGTTAGTAGTGAACTGCATTTGTTGAGGGGGTCCCTTCAGATATCAGATAGGATAGAAAACCATGCTAAGAGATACACATGAAAAGTTGATTCAGAGTGACTGTGTTAACCTTGTACAGACATTGAGGGGTCTAATTCCAGACAAATCATTGGTAGCATATTTGAAATGCAGTACAATTTGTGGAAAGATTTCCAGGCAACACTCAGTCCAATTCTAGGTGCGTAATATAGCTTAAGATTTGACTACCTAGGAACAGGTCTACATAGTACATTTGATCAGGAAAGTGGGTTTTATCTCTAAAAGACCTATATTTTCATGTGGTCTCTGCCTAATAGCACAGAGTTCAGCCTGCCATTGAACATTTTCCCCTAAGGATACTTAACAGCCTAGGGAAGAGTCTCAGATAATTGTTCTGCAGAAGTTGGATAAGGTCTACCTCTACAGTAAAGGGTAGGTAAGGTCTGTCTCCAGATAGAAAAAAGATACCAGGTCATTAGCAAAATCCACGATGAGCCTTTTGCATTAATTGCAGGTATTTTTCTCCTTCATTGAGAAGAGTTCCCTGTGTGCTTAATATTCTTGGATTCCCTAGTGACCTGTGAACGCAAGGAATGTTTTGCTCCCCAACAACCTGTTGCTCATTAAATAGTAAATGTCATAAGCAACTGGAAGATTACTCTTAGGAAAATATGACCTTCCTAATGGGCTATTTAGTGCACTATGGCCAGTCCTGAATCCACTATGCACTCAGTCAATAGAAATGAATTAAATTCAGAAAGTTTCAATCATATATGTTAATACATATCACACATACATAACAAGGAAGAAATCACCTTGGAAAATTTTTGTAATGAACGTAGAGAAGACTGGAAGTGGAAACTGATGTGACTGGAGACATAGTTTGGCATTGAAGAGCAACAGGCAAAATCTCTCCTTATTCTGAGGTAAGAATAACACACCAAAGCTGGTTCTCTAAGAACAGTGTTCATTGATAGGGGACTTTTCCTTGATGTTTTCTGAATTTGATTCTCTGCCCTATATATGAGAATTGTGGAAATGATACATTTGAGAGTTCACACATCATGATTAACAGGTAGCATCGGCAATCTATTCTCATGGTAACCTTTACTTTATTTTCAGCTAAAATCTTGTGGTAAAAGATGAATATTCCACAGTCATTTCTGCCCATCATTTTTATAATTTACATATGTTTCCATGTCAACTTTAGATAAAAATGCCCTTAAGTATATCTGCTTTGACACTCTGACCATGTCAGACTAGGATTTAACTAAGCATGCTTCTGAGCAAGCAAACCTATATGTGAACATACTCAGAATGTTTATATAGAATATCAAGCCTCCCATTGTTTAAGAAAATTATTGCTTTGGAAATGATTCCTAAGCAGTCCTGGTCTGCCAGAAAAAAAAATCTTCCTCAGCTCTTTTGGCTGTTGTGATGGCTAATCTTACTAGTCCAGGTAACTTCATATGTAATTCAATAAAACACAGAGAGTTGAGTACTTTGGAGGATTTTGTTTAACTACAATTTTAAAGTAAGGAAACTTTCTTATTCTGTTCTCTCTCTCTCTCTTTTTAATTTTTGTGATACCATCTAACTATAATCTAGCCTCAGCATCTGGTGATAGCCTACATATATAAAGGATATTAGAGATAGTACCCTAACTCTGGCTATCAAGTTCATTTTTTTTTCTATTCATAGAGCCTGATTCCTATTTCTTGGAATTTTGGTATTAACTGAAGACCAGTTGAGACATTCAGCTACACGAACTGAAACTCTACTGTCTATTTCAAAATTCTATTGGTAGACTGAAATCTTGTATTAGTTGAACACATACTTGGAGGCATTCTAATACTTCCACCTGAGAGAAAAATGGGTAATACTTGGTCTACTCCAGTACATGTCTAATGCCAACAAAATATTGACAAAATGGTACATTTCAAATTTTTATAATATTTGAGATAATTTCTAAATCATTTCAATCTTCTTATTTCTCCATACTATTAGTGACAAACCCTGGGACAAGTGACTGTGGTGCCTATTTCCCAAATCAAACCAGACCTGTCTACCAGATTCTCCCAGAATTCCACAGTCCCTACATGTTACAGTATATGGCTGCCATACCCCACTCTTCAGTTCATTGGTCAGGGTGCCTTTCCTCTTTTAAACCAATCATTTTTGGAGTCCTGGTCTTTTACATCTATCATTTAGCTTTTTGTCCACTTGGCCTGGCTTTGCCTTCCCCTCTTCTCCCTCTCCACAGACAGCTCAGGGTTATATAGACTCTGGCTTCTCCCACATATGCCTATCTCTGTACTCTCCTTTAATCAATAATAAAATATTCCATCCTTCCCAGGAGCAGCCATGCATATATTTTTCTATATACTTTTTCATTCACTTCACACTACTGCTCTTTGTTTGTGCTACCTGAGTCATTTGAGATCTAATCCTCCAGTAGGGAAGGTTCAATTGTCCTGGGGCACATCTGGGTGACACAAGCTAATGGGGGACACTGGGCATGTCTAACAGTCAAGAGCACAACTGGGAGAAAACTTGAAGGTTTTTTTTTTCTTTTCTAGAATTCTTACCTGATGGAGTAAAAGCAAGAAGCTGTAAAAAAGACATAGTGAGTGGGGCTCACAGACAGTGGATTGATCAGTAAGAACAAGTTGCCTGAGCCTTTAGTTCAAAATCTGCTGGATTGGGATGTACACTGAGCCAGACTAGTTGGTACATGTGGTGACCTGGGCAGAGGCCCTTTGCTTCTGACCCTCCCCCAGCTTGCATTGACTTCATAAATGGAAAGCCACCCAAAAATTGTGATCTTCTTCCAGCAGCTTTGACCCACTTCCAGAGACTCAGGCTATTTTGGAGAGTTTCAAACTTTCTTCTGGATCAAACAGCCCTTGCTGATTCTTGCATGGTGTTTGCCAGTGGATGCAGCTGCCGCTGCTGAGCTGTGTGAACTCAACTGCTGATATTCTTACAGAGCAGATTTAATTTGCTCTAATGACCTATTTATAAACAGGTACACATGTTCCTTTGTTGTATTAATGTTTCCTTTCTCCCACCTCTGGTGGGTGGTGGGCTAGGAGGGAGGTTAAATCATGTAAGAACATTTAATAATAGGCTTTGACAAAAAGAAAGACACTTCACTTAGAAGGGGGAATAAAATGGCCATAAGAGGCAGATGGAGGAAGAGAATTGGGAGGGAGAGGGGCTGGGGTTGAGGAGGGGAAGAGTAGACTTGGGATCAGGTGTGGGAAAGGACAGGAGGGATAGCTAGATGGGCATGAGAATAAATGGAAATCTGCAGAAGGGTGCAGGCATTTTCAAAGAGAAATAATGAGATAAGGGAAGTGCTCAAAAACCAACGTGGGTGCCCTTAGCTGTTATAGAATTGGGTATATTGTACCAGAATAGGCCTCCTCCTGTAGCCTTGGAGTAACCCTAATGGAGTGAGAGGGACACCCACCCACCCACAAAATTTTCCACACAAACTTATTTAGTCCTCAAGAAATGCTGGAACTGGGGGTGGAGCAGAGACTGAGAGAATGGCCAAATAATAACCAGCCCAACTTGATATCCATTTCATGCACAAGTACCAATGTGTTAATGATACCCTGTTATGCTTGCAGACAGGAGACTAGCATGACTTTCCTCTGAGAGGCCCCTTCCTACAGCTGACTCAGACAGATGCTGACATCCACAGCCAAATGGTGGTTAAAGTTTCAGGACTCATATGAAATAATAGACGGATTCACTGCAGGACCCAAAGGGGATAGGAACTCCACAGTGTCAACTAACCAGGACCCTTGAAACTCTCAGTGACTGAACTGCCAATGAATGAACATACATGGGCAGGATCTAGAAGTCCTTGCACATATGTAGCAGATGTGCAGCATGGTCTTCCTGGGGAGGCTAAACTAAAAGCTGCTTCTTCTAAGTGGTATAGGTTCTTCTACCTAAGCTGCCTTGATTGGCTTCAGTTGGAGATGATACACGTAGGTTGGCATTGATTTGATATTCCACGGAGGGGGTATAAGAAGGAGGTTTCTTACCTACTCAGAAGAGAAGCCAGGTGCATGGGGGAGGGGAGTGGATTGTGGAAGAGGTTGATGGGGAGTAAAGCAGGGAGTGGGATGTATATTGAATAAGTTAATAAAAGTAAAAAAATAAAATAAAAAGTAAATAAAATAAAAGTTTAAAAAAGAGAAGCATAAGACTTAAGGTTTAGGAACAAATGAAGAGGAACAGAAAAAAATATAAAAATAAAAACAAATACATTGACCAGAAAGACTTGAATAAAACTCCAATCATTTGTACCAGATACCCTGCTGTTATCATTCAGGAGGAATGTGATACATTCTGTAATAACCTAAGACATAATTGAGAAGACCAGTTGACACTCAGGGAGCTCACTGAGTGAACTAGAGGGGTGTGTAGAATGTGTTAATGTGGTAGGAGTATTTAGAGAGTAGCATGTCATGAACTTAAAGCTCCCATTAAGAATTTAAACTTATATTTGCAAACCAAATGATAAATACGAATATATAATTGTACCATTCTTGAAAGTTTGTGAGAAATATAATCTACTTTGATAGAAAATTTCAGTCTCCAAAGAATACGAAATAATCCTCAAAGTCCATATCTACAGGTTAAATTATATAAAATTTTAGTAACATTGTTATGTATAAAATGAATAAATCAAGAATAAAGTATCGGGCTGGTGAGATGGCTCAGTGGTTAAGAGCACTGACTGCTCTTCCAAAGGTCCTGAGTTCGATTCCCAGCAACCACATGGTGGCTCACAACCATCTATAATGAGATCTGATGCCCTCTTCTGGTGTGTCTGAAGACAGCTATAGTGTACTCATATACATAAGAATAAATAAATCTTAAAAAAAAAAAAGAATAAAGTGTCATGACTACAAGCAAAGACACTGCAAAACCACTGAACTAGACTGCTCTATGTGTGGGAAAATACTTATATATTCATCTTTCTCAGGCTGCCACTCTTAGAATCACAAAACTACAGGAAGGCCTTGAAGGGTTTAAAGGGGTAAATTTGCAGTGGGAGTAAATGCATAACTGGGAATAGTGTGGGAGACAGGGTGGAATTCCTGTGGTCTGAAAAGCCTCGGATCTCAAGTGGGAACTATGTTATATGTTACAGGTATGTGCTCATAGGTGCCAAGTACCAACCTCCACGTAAAGAGGGGTCCTGGGAAAAAGGATGTCTGGGAGTGGTGAAAAGAACAACTGGAAGTCAATTAGTGGTTGCAAGCTGAAGCCCTGTGTTATGATTGATACAGCTTTCCTAGTCTGCTTCTATCTTCTGCTTTCTCTCTGGAGATTTCTCTGTCTCTATTCTGCTTGCTCGCTATTCTAAGAGACCTCTCTGTCTATGGGCTTCTTGCTTGTGTGTGTGTGTGTGTGTATGAATGTTCCTTCTCCAAGCAGTTCTCTGTTCAATCCTAAGAAATTCTCTGGTTAGCTCTTCTCCTGCAGAACACAGGTCCAGTCTTTTATTTTACATATCAATCCAGTCATTTACTCTGGCTTTTCCTTTTGATTACCTTAGGAATCAGCAGCCAATGACCCGAGCCCTTTGTTTCTTAGGACATACAAAGCATATTCTTTTTGTTGTTGACATGTCAAAGAATTCAGATCTGTCTTCCTTTGTTAGGCATAGATGATACACTGGTTGGAAGGCTCCCTGCCCTGAAATTTCCATTTCTACCCTTCCTGAGCATAACCTAGCTCTCTCCTATGCTCATCCTGAACTCAGGAATCTATCTGCCTTTGGTTTTTTTTTTTTTCTAAAGATTTATTTTATGTATATGAGTACACTGTAACTGTCTTCAGACGAGGATATCAGATCCCACTACAGATGGTTGTGAGCCACCCTATGGTTGCTGGGAATTGAATTCAGGAATTCTAGAAGAGCAGTTAGTGCTCTTAACCCCTGAGACATCTCTCCAGCCCTCTATTTGTCTTTGTAAACTTAAAAGAATTTAGCTGACTGGGATCTTAAATCACCATTCCCTAATCTGTTCATCTCCTTCCTAGGTAATTTTCTAAGAATTTGGCTCACAGAGAAGCTGCTTTTGTTCTTTACATTCATGAAGCCCCTCATATAATTCACAGTGCATCCTTACCTTTAGTATAGTTGAGAAATTTTATATTTCTCTACTTATTTGTTTAGAGGTGTGTCTCAGTGTTTACTATTTTCCTCAGACTTAGCCACCAACTCCACTTATGGACTCCTGTTGTTTCTAATTATCATGCAGTCATTAACAGGGAGGACATTCCTCCTTGAAGGAATGTGAAATATGCACATTATACAAGCAAGCCTTATGTCACCAGCAGCTATCAAAACTTGTGGAGGCTCACACCAGTTCCCTATCCCAAGTTAAAAAAAAAAAAAAGCTGGAGTAAGGAAATCTAGCACAAGCTATGTCTTATGCTAAGGGAAAATAGAGTCATTTAAACTAAGTCCAAAGGACATGGAAAGAAATATGAGACCTATGAAATAGCAGAAACTATCATAAAACAAGAAATGTAGGAAAAGTCTAATAAAACAATGCTGCCGAAGAGGAATACAAGAAACTCTGGAATATTACTGATAAAACCTACAGTAGACTTGGGACTTGGAACCACAGTTTCCTGTGATGGGAAGAGTTGTAATTTCAGGAGCTGAAGCAATACCTCCCTGAATACCCTGTCTCAAGGTCATTACTAGTTTTCCCCAGCATACTTCTAGTTTAAAGTCTGGTTGTTTTTCATTTACTTCATGGCCTTAGAACAAGTTTCTGAGGACTAGACCCTAGATTGTTCTGTGCTCTACCAAGCATATTCTTGGATTCGAGAAGGAAGTATATCATTCTGCATACATAAGGGCCTCAGTGAAAGCCTTGCTTGATCAGTCCAGACCACAATAAAACCCTGTTTTTCCATTTCAAACCATGTCATCTTCTGTCATCTTGCCCATGTTGTAGACCAGTGCTTTTATCAAGAAGAGAACTGAACTTTTATGGCAAAGCATACATAATGTTGATTATGGTCTTGTCATGCACCATTCAGCAGTTGTTTAGCAGCTGGTTCATTGAGATTAGATGTGCACAGTGCCTGGTTCTAAATCAGGGGTGTCTCCTACTTATGGTTTGGAGTTACATTTCTGTGAAATCTTCGAGAATATATTAGTGTATTCTAGGGTTTTAATTGCTAGTAAGCCTAGTTGGAATACTGTTTATTTGCGAATGTTATACAGGCAGTTTTCAGTCAACTAAATTATACTTGGTGAGACTTCCAACCTCCTGAGAACTGATACTTTCCAAAATTAATTTTATTCTTTTATATCACACCTTAATATTGTAGTGCTACACAACATGAGATGCCATTTGCCACTTAAGACCTCCAAAAATTTGCCTTCCAATGTATTTTAAATGGAAATGTGAAATGCTAAAGGCAGAACTTGTAGAAGGTACTACGAAAAATAGGCCTCTCCAACTTACTATTAGCACCAAGATATTTCTGTACACAAGCTTCTGCTCCAAATGATTTGGCCAGATGTAGACCCACAGTTAAGTAATTCAGATATGAACACGATCCTGGAATTGGCTGATGCCACAAGGGCCCCCAGCATTGGCTGCATTTAGCGCTAATTCTAGAAAGCTCTTGGAAGCACTCACCATTCCAGCTCTCTACAGCTCCTACTGATCCAGAGCATTGAATCTGTGCTCACCTGAGCTTCCTCCACACAACACTGCAGTGGCACACAGAGCCAAACATGCTCAAACAGCCAAGCCCACTCAGCTGTGGGGAATCTGCAGCAAACCAACAGGAAGAACTGTCCTCTACCTCTGACTGGCAGGTCTGCCTGGGAGCCAAGAATAGCCAGTGAGTCTTGAATGACATGAGCAC
The DNA here is from genome assembly GCA_030674055.1 of Rhabdomys pumilio. Lineage (NCBI taxonomy): Eukaryota > Metazoa > Chordata > Mammalia > Rodentia > Muridae > Rhabdomys > Rhabdomys pumilio. The sequence continues at coordinate 129,946,453 of JANHMN010000004.1, read as the reverse complement.
TTCCTTCAGGGTTAGAGTGTGCAGAAGGGACACAGCATAGTTTCCTGGCCTAGGCTTTGAGTCAAGAGCAGAAACTTTCCCAGGTTTGCAGAGATTTGTATTTCAGTAGCACTTGTGCCTGTCTTTCAATAGCCTACCTGTCTATTTGCCTAGCTAGATCTTAGGAGCACCTACCACAAAAGCTCACCTAGGATTAGCTGCTGGTTCCTCCCCTTTGTGAGCAGAGACCCTGTGCTCAGAAGGTCACAACTTCCAAGAGTGCCTGTGTTCCCATCACAGCACTCATTAGGCAATTTCCCCTTACTCCTCCTGGAATCAGAGTCCAAAAGTTTCACAGCACAACCCAACATACAGTAGAGTGAAAAATCTGTCCCATTCAGGAAAGATTGTCCAGAATTTTGCCAATTAAAAAGCAGTTTTAGGAAACAAGTGTAACTTCATGCATGCTGGGTTAATGTAAATGGTAGATCCTTTTCACCTGGTAGGTATTAGATAACCCTGGAGAAATGCAGTAGAGAGATGATAAACACTATGTAGGAAGCACTATGCTTAATTAGCAAATCATCCTCAGTGGGAAGTTTAAAAACAAACAAATAAAACAAAACAACTCACCCCCACAAAACTTTGCTAAAGATAAACAGAACAGATAAAATGAAGGAATGAATGAAGAAAATGGAAGTATTAGGATGGCTCATAGTATGTGATCTAACTATTCCCAGAATTCAGTCTAACAATGGAAAGTTGATGAAAACAGTACTGACTCAGTTTACGTTGCTGACTATCTCAGCTGGTCTTCAGTAAATAACAGAATTACAAAGAAATAGGCTCTAATGATAGAGGGGAAAATGAACTTGATAGCTAGAGGTAGGGAAAGAAGACAAACAGCTACCATCTGTAATATCCTTTATATGTGTAGGCTATCACCACCAGAAGTTGTGCCCTAGATTAAAGACAGATGTTATCACATAAAAAGAACCAGAATGAAGAAGGGTTTTCCTAATTAAAAACCTATAAATAAATGAAATCCCGGACAGTATTCAACTTTCTGGGTTTAATTTGATATGGAGTCAACTTGAGTATCAAGATTAGACATCACAACAGCCCAGGTTATGGAGCTGAGGAAGATTTTTTTTTCCTGGGCAGTACAGAAGTGCTTTGGCATCATTTCTGAAGTAATAATTAATTTTCTTAAACAAAGGAAAATATAGAGATTCTGGGAATGAACACATATAGGCTTGATTGCTCAGGAGCATGTTTAGTTAAAGCCTAGTGTGAACAAGGTCACTGAGTAGAAGTAGAGATGTTTAAGCTCAGAGTCATACATAGACATATGTAAATTATAAAATATGATGGGCAGAACTGACACTGGAATGTTCATCCTGTGTCATAAGATATTAACTAAAACGAAGTAATAACACATTGAAAGTACGTTGCTCATGAGGCAATGCTACCTGTTCATGGTGTATGACCTAACAGACACATGTATTATTGCCACAGTTCTCATATAAAGGGAAGAGAACAGATTTAGAAATAATCAAAAAAACTGTTACCTATCAGGGCTTTGAACACTGCTGTTAGAAAAGCAGCTTTGATGTACTATTCTTACCTCAGAATGAGGAGGCTTTTGCCTCTGAGGAGGCTGGCTCACAGCTGTTTCTATAAAGGACCAAAAATGTTTCCATTTAACTAGACCTGTCTGCTATTTCTATCAGGCCATTGACATCACTGTATATATATCAATTTTTTTTAAGGTTTACCATTATATAATGTATAGGGATGTTTGCCGCATGTATCTGTGTGAATTACCAAATAATCCAGAAGAAGGCAGAAGATGTGTGGGAATGCAGCTACAGCAAATGTTTAGATAACATGTGGTTTATGTGGACGAGACCTGTGTCCTTTGTAAAAACTTTCACTTTCCTTGCTCTTCAGTCCCAAAGTATATTTGTAGTCCCTTTTAAAATAATATTGACTACTACATATTTTGATTAAAATATATTAGGTCACATTCCCCTTATTCATCTCTAAATCTCTTCCAAATATTCCCAGCTCATCTGTTCATTTTTAAGTATGTGCTATTAAGTATGCACACATTTAAGAATAAAATTTTTTGAGTCCATTCCAGTTTGTGCATGTGTAATGGCTTCAAGACTGGCCATGCTGCAAAGAATACTCTAATTGGGTAGGCCATCTTGTCTGAGGCTAATTCTTACAATTGCTGCATAGTTTTGCTCTGTAATAAGGAATAAAATATTGCGAGCATAGTTCCTTGCATGCACAGTACACACTAGGGAATCCAGGAATATTAAACATGAACAAGGAACAAAATCATACATGCAAACATTCCTAGACATCAAGTAATAATACAAATTTATTTAGTAGGAAAGAGAGAGACAGAGACAGAGAGTGAGACAGAGACAGAGAGGGAGAGAGAGAGAGAGACAGAGACAGAGAGAGACAGAGAGAGACAGACAGAGACAGAGACAGAGAACAAGAACTAACACCATAACACTTACCTTTGGTTGGGCATTTCTACAATCCCAGCAATCAGAACACAAACAGAGAAAGATCACAGTGATTTTGAGAAAGGTCTCATGGATAGAATGTATTAAAAAAAAAAAAAAGAAAGAAATTTAACTATAATCCTATATCCACAATCAAACTACATGGAGATAAATTCAAAGAATTCCTTAAAATGAGGAATGAGACAAGGCTGGCTGGTCTGTATATATATATATATTCAATATTTGGTTTGAAGTCCTACTTAGAGCACTATTACGATTGAAGGAGATCAAGTGAATATAATTTGGACAGGATGAATTCAAGAAGCACTAATTGGTAGATGATATGACAGTATGCTTCAGTGACCCTAAAATTTCTACTACCAACTTATTATAGCTTATAAAGACTTTCAGGAAAGTAGCAGGATGCAGGAGTAACTAAAAAATAAATCAGTAGCCTTCCCCTATAGTTCTAATATAAAAATGAAAAATGGACTAAGAAAAAGAAATTAAGAGAAACAATGTAGCTTCAAACAATAAAAGATATGTTAGACTAACTTTATCTTAATTTTTTGGTTTTTCGAGACAGGGTTTCTTTGTGTAGCTCTGGCTATCCTGGAACTCACTTTGTAGACCAGGGTGGCCTGGAACTCAGAAATCTGCCTGCCTCTGACTTCCAAGTGCTGAGATTAAAGGCATGCACCACCACTGCCCGGCAAACTTACACTCTTAATAATCTTAGCAACCATGCCACAAGTATATGAGTAATATTAGTATACTATGGATTTGCATATCAGACCGATTTGAATATAAAGTGACTGTTCAATGTGCATACTTTTAGACCTGAGTGATTTGAGACTAAACAGACTGGCAGTTCCACAGTGTAGCTTGAATGGAGCTGTGTTTGATATGGTACTATCTGTTGAGGCACTGTTTCCACATTTTCTGGATGTTCCCAACCTCAGTCCTCCAAATTAAATAAGCCTTGAATCACTTTAGGTAATGTTGGTCTGACTCCCTGCACCTGATAAGGGTTTGATCATTAATTGTCCATACCTACAGGGTTTGTGAACCCCAAGTTCTCTGTCTCTACTTCCATTGCTCAATCGACCAACATCAACTGATAATCTTTGCGAACAGGGAGACACACAATGAAAAACATATATATAGGTTACTTTAATTTGTTACAAATTAATATATCTTTGATTTAAATCTTGTTTAGAATGTGCGTGTGTAAATGTGCAGTTAGTTTTTTATTTCTTTATTCTCATCTTGCACTTTATATCTGGACCACAGTACCCTCCCTCCACTTTTCTATACTCCTTCCAACCTACCATCACACCCAGATACTCTGCCATTTCCCTTCAAAAAAGAGCATGCCTCTTGGGGATATCAAATGAACAAGGTATATAATGTATCAATAAGAAAAGGCACAATGGCTTATATAAAAGCTGGCAAGGCAATTAATTAGGAAGTAAAGTATCTCAAGAGCAGGCAAAAAACTCAAACACACACACCATGTCATAGAAGGTAACTATTTGAAAAGGCTATATTAAATTGATTACATTTATAGGGTTCTCCCAAGAATGTGTTTCTAAAATTCCCTTTTAAACCACCATAACATGCAAAGGTTCTACCACATTTATTACAGTATCAGGGTTTCTCTCCAATATTTGTTCTTTTATGCCTTTGAAGATGTCTGTGACCTGCAAAAGCTTTACCACATTGGTGACATTAAGATGGTTTCTCTCCAGTATGTGTTCTTTTATGTACTTGAAGATGACTGTCTTGTGCAAAGGCTTTGCCACACTGGTTACATTCATAGGGTTTCTCTCTAGTATGTTTTGTCTTTGAAGATTGCTGATATATGCAAAGCTTCTACCACATTGGTCACATTCATAGGTTTCTCTCAAGTATGTGTTCTTCTATGTACTTGAAGATAATAATAGCTTGTAAAGGCTTTGTCACATTGGTTACATTCATAGGGTTTCTCTCCATTAT
>JANHMN010000004.1:129928824-129941941 GCA_030674055.1 Rhabdomys pumilio | reverse complement strand
GGGTTTCTCTCCAGTATGTGTTCTTCTATGTACTCGAAGGCAACCAGCGCTTACAAAGGCTTTGCTACATTGGTTACACTCATAGGGTTTCTCTCCAGTATGTGTTCTTCTATGTACTTGAAGATAACCATAGCTTGCAAAGGCTTTGCTACATTGGTTACACTGATAGGGTTTCTCTCCGGTATGTGTTCTTCTATGTTTTTGAAGAGTATTGTATTGTGTAAAGGCTTTACCACACTGGTTACATTCATAGGGTTTCTCTCCAGTATGTGTTCTTTTATGTATTTGAAGATGAATGGCTTGTGTAAAGGCTTTGCCACACTGGTTACATTCATAGGGTTTCTCTCCAGTATGTGTTACCTTATGTATCTGGAGCTGACAGTATTGTGCAAAGGCTTTGCTACATTGGTTACACTCATAGGGTTTCTCTCCAGTATGTATTCTTTTATGTCTTTGAAGAAGAGTAGTTGTTGCAAAGTGTTTGCCACATTGCTTACATTCATAGGGTTTCTCTCCAGTATGTGTTCTTTCATGCCTTTGAAGATGACTGAGTCGTGAAAAGGCTTTTGAACATTGGTTACATTCATATGGTTTCTCTCCAGTATGTGTCCTTTTATGTATTTGAAGATTGCTCTGATATGCAAAGGCTTTACCACATTGGTTACATTCATAAGGTTTCTCTCCAGTATGTTTTCTTTTATGCCTCTGAAGAGCATGGTGAGCTGCAAAGGTTTTACCACAGTAGATACACCCATAGGGCTTCTCTCTAGTATGTGTTTTTTTATGTCTTTGAAGATAGTTTTGGCAATAAAAGACCTTACCACATTGGTCACAATCATAGAGCTTTTCTTCAGAGTGTGTTCTTCTATGTATTCGAGGACCAGTATAATGCACAAAGCATCCAGTACCGGTGCTTTTATGTATCTGAAGGTGATTGTTTCTTGCAATGGCTCCATCATATTGCATACATTCATAAGGTTTTTCTCCATTATTAATCTGTTCATCAATTTGAAGATGCCTGTGATATAAATAGGCTTTAACACATTGGAAATATTCAGAGTTTCTCTACAGGAGGATTACTTTCAAGCCTGTGTATGTAAATGGCACATGTAAAAGGATTACCCCATTCATTATACTAGTGAATCATTTTTATACGAATTAATTTAACAATATTTCCTAACTGTAAAGAGGAATCATATATAATAATGTTCTAACAGTTGGTTTATGTCCATTGTGTTCATTATTGGTATCATTTAAATCTTTAACACTACCAGTGATGGTAAGTGCAATTATTATATGGCTCAAAATTATAACATCCTTTTCCTATATGATGTTTCTCACATATTTGACAAAATATGCAAATATTCACAGCTTTACCAAAATAATTCCATTCATAAATTTAAATTTAAATTTAAATATAATGTGAGCCATATAACATTTGTGAAGTTACACAGGACAAACAGAAAATTTCTACCTTATTTTCCTGCAGTCTGAGTTGTCTGATATATTTCCAAGAAAGTTGTGAAATCAGTTAATTGTAAACCTTCATAATTTTAAACAAATTTACTCTAAGTAATAAAAATTATAAATCTTATAATGGTGCTCTGAGAGAACCAAAAGATTTATGTCAATATGCCATAGGCACAGAAAATTGTATTCATTATAGTCAATATATATATATACATATATATATATATACACACAGACAGACAGACAAACAGATAAATGAATAGGTTGGTAGATGATAGAGATTTACCTGTTCCATATAATACATGTATGAAAGGAATAATAACAAATAAAACATATTCACATTGTATTCATACAGGTTTATTTTTTGTTTCTCAAAGACATTTGGATTAAATTTTCTCTACAAAAAAGCCTTTTTAATTTCCATGAACTTCCACTCTCAATAATCACATCAACCTTGCTACAAGTACATAAGTAACATCAGTATACTATGCACTTGCATATCAGACAGGTTTGGATATTAACTCATTACATATTCAATGTGTACACTTTTTGCCCTATCTGAGTTGTATGAGACTAAACAGATTGGCAGTTGTACAGTGTAGCTTGAATGGGGTTGTGCTTGAAGTGGCACTATCTGTTAAGGCATTGTTTGCACATTTTCTGTCTTAACAGAATGCCTTGCAAACACAAATAGAACACCTGACACTGAAGTATAGCATTTGTGAGAACTTAATAATCAGTATCCTTAAATACTTATTTACACTCGTGATTTTAATGGAAACTTCAAAAACACATTAAAATTTCTTCAAAAAAACCATTTGTATCAGCATCTACAAGAACATTACCTGTTATGTCTTCCATAATTTCCAGAATGTTCTTCAATATTGCGATCTTCCCATTTATAGCCTAGAATATAATACCAGAAAACAAGTGTATGGTATATTACTGTAATTTAGGCAAAATTTAAGAAACTGTCTTCAAGATCCTTACAAACAGGCCTGACTTATTCACATCATTCTTCCTCCTTCTCAAATGAAAGTATAGAAGTACATCAATAACAACAAACACACAAACTAACAACCACTGCAAAAATACACTAACCCCCCCTCCCCTTATTTTAAAAAGAGAAAAAACATTCAGTCTTCCTATTACAGAGAGGTTCCTATAGGTCTCTAGCATCACATCTTTGTAGAGAGTCTTCTGGGAAGGATCAAGCAACTCCCATTCTTCCCGAGTAAAATTCACCACTACATCATCATATGTCACTGCATTCTAAAATACCCCATATATATGTAAAAAAGAAAGATCAATACTGAAATATTAGACACGTATATTTCATTGACAATATTTTCAAACAACTTTGGTACTTCCCCTATTTGTGTACTGACACAGAAGCTATAATGTTATGATAACCAAGTCATTTTTGAAGGATACTAAATAATGAGGTTCTCATCTGTAATTTCTTCATAGAAGGAGGAGGATGAAATAGGGGGTTCCTAGATTGGGGGTGTGTGGAAATGAGAAAAGGGGATCACATCTGAAATGTAAATAAAATATCCAATAAAAATATATAAATAAAAAGACCAATAGCAGTAAGCTCACAGAGATATTGTATGAATAATTACTAACTACAAAAGCAATGAGCAAGATGGTTTGATTGCTGAATGCATTTTATCTCAGCACTGAGAACACAAAGGCAAAACTTTATCATTGTTTTTGATACCAGGCTGGTCTATTAGGTAAGTTATAGGAAAGCCAGAATTATACACTATAAGTCAGTATCCCTTGCAAAAAATCAAATTATGAAACCATAAGGAAGGAACAAATCAGAATATTATGTTTTTTAAATGAATTATATATTCACCACAGTTGTATACTTATCTTCCAGAACATGAGGTGCCCCAGTTGTAATTGTACCATTAATAATATCTTTTTAAAAGGCGAATCATGATTACACAATTATGCAATGGACAGATGAAATATTAGCAATGTAAATATTGATAAATAAATTACATAAAGCTGGGTTAAGCCGTGAAGAACAATTGCTGCTCCTGCAAAGAAGGGTGCCCAATGGCCAGTACTTACATAGGGTCTCATAAGTAACCATGAGTTCCTAAGTTCAAAAGAGTTCTGAGGTCATCATCTGACTACTGAATGGACCAGACACACATGAGATGCATATGTATACATAAAAGCAAAACACTCAGATTTTTTTCAATATGAATTCAAAGCCAACACAATAGGCAGGAAGAATGTCACACACCTACAATTCAATGTCTAAGGAGGTTTAGGAAGTAAAAATGCCATTGATACATGCCCTCCTAGAAAACAGAATGGCACACACCACCAAATTTAAAAATTCAAGACGTGGGTGAAGCTCAGCATGACAGCACCTGTTTGACATGTACAAAAACGTACATTTCAGGTCCATTGGCCAATAATGTGAGAAAAAACAACAAAAATGATAGGCATGTAGTCCCACATTTAATACAAGCACCCATGGGCCAGATTTGTGTTGATCTCTAAGTCTGGAGGCTCCTACTTTGAGGACAGCCAAAGTTACACAGACAAAGATTGTCTTCTAAAACAAATACAAAATCCACAAATAAAAAAAAAAAAAGTACAAAACCTTTAAGATAGCAAAATTTTTGTCATAAAGTTATTGTGCACTGTGCAAAAATTATCATTGTATTATTCAAACACTGATATCTGTGACATCATATATGGTTGCAATATCTGGTTAAGTATTTCCTGCCTCAATATTATATAAGCATTGCTACCCATTTATTCTCCTTTTTTTTTTTGAATGAAGGTTAATATTCCAATGACTGAGAAGATGATAGAATAATACAGGACCTTCTACAACCATAACCTGGAGAAGAATAATAGGAGTGGGGATTCACTCTGGAGACTGTCCAGAAGACATCATGAGAAAACATCTCTAGGCTAGAGACACAGATAAGTGCAAAATTACAAGTATAACTGGACTTATGACTGGGAAGTGGACAGATTACTATAGAGGATGAAAAGAGAGAGAAAACTCCTCAGCAATTATTCTCTTAAAGCTTGATAAATACATATAATGGTCGAGTATTCATTATTAGTATACAAACTTAGAAACAAGTACCTTGGGTAAGTTCACAGGCAGAAGCTCATGATTTCTTGAATAGACCTTCAGAGGGGCAGAAGGTCCATAAACAGTGGCAGAAAAGTAGAGAGAAAGCAAAAGGAAACACCAGGGTTGTTCTTTCAAGAAATCCTTCTGAGTAAATAAAAGCTGGCTCTTCAAAACAGGCAAGCCTCCCAGAACAGGACACAGTTGTCTAACTGGGCTTGAGGCTATATCCCTTTGAGAAGGGGCTCAGGATGGCCTGACTCACCCTGGCCTGAAGAGCAAACATTTCTGATACTAATAGCTTCCCAGAGTGGCAGAGGTTCAGGATTTTTAAAGCATCTCTGGGTTATACATCAAGGTCATGAGATGGAAAAAAAATATTCAAATCAAATGGACATAAAAGATAAGCTGGTGTAGGTATTTTACCATTTCAGAAAACAGAAGATTTCAAAGTGTTCAAATAGGCTGATGCTATGATAGTATATATAAGTGATCTGTAAATTACTACAAGGAAACTCCTCTACCTCATAAGCACTTTCAGTATAGTAGCTGTATCCTAAATTATTTGAAACAAAATCAGTATCCCTCCTATATTCTTATGTATAAAGGAAAAAATGATTAGAAAGACTTCAGGGAATCAACAACCTGCACAATAGACACAATTAATATGAATTACCATAAAAAAAAACTCTAAAGAAGCAAATTAAAGAGTCCTCTGAGAAAAAAGAGAAATAAACAAACTACAAGTCTTTGAAGAAAGACATTGCCCCTAGACAGTTACCAGCTCTCCAATGCATAGTCTTGGTTTCAAAGTAGGAACTCTCTTGTTTGTTTGTTTGACAACATGCCCTTTGGGAAAGCTCCATAGGTGTAGACCACAGCCTGTTATTTGCTCTGCCAAGCCTGTTTCTGGGTTCTCACTATGTTAATTTTGATACATGGGGTTCCTACTGCAAGCCTTGCTTGATCAGCCCAGAGCACAACACAACAATGTCTTTCCATTGCAAATGGTGTCACCTCTTTCATGCTGTACAACTAGGCTTTTATCAAGAAGAAAGCTCAAGTTTTGTTGCACATCCTGTATTAATGGTGATTGTGACCTTGTAATGACCTGTTCAGCACTTGTTTGGAGACCTACTCTCTGATGTAGGGACAGGCACAGTGGCTGGTTGGAAATCAGAGTTGACTCATTTTTGTGGTTGGGAGCCATATTTCTGAAAAATCCTGGAGAACAAACTTGTTGATCTTAGGATTCTAATTGCTACTAGGCCTAGCTGGAATACTGCTTATTTGTGAATGTTACAGAATAAGTCTTCAGTCATCTAAATTTACATGGTGTGACTTAGCATCTCCTAAGAACTATTAACCCTTTACTCTATTAATTTTAGTCTTTTACATCACAGCTTAATATTGTATTGCTACCCACACATGAGATGCCATTTAAAACCTCCAAAAATTTTTACTTAAAATGGATCTCACAGCTAAATACTAAAGGTAGAACTTGTTGAGATGACAAAGAAATCTGACCTCACCAATTTTTTTGAAGTGCCCTGCATGTATGTTTCCGTCTAAGAACTTCTGCTATAAATGCTTTGTGCAGATGCATACCCACAGTTAAAATATTCAGATGCTAACACTAGATCCTGGGAATGGCTAATAGCACAAGAGACTTCACAGTTGGCTGCACCTAGATGTTGGTCTGCACCCAGAACTAAAACTGACCCACCATTTCGGCTCCTTCCCACTCCTCCTCTTTGAGGACACTAAACATATGCTCACCATTTTGTACCTTCCAAGCTTGCCTGAGATCCTCTGAGACAAACCATCAGTAGGGCACAGCACACAACACAATGAAGCATTCAAGCCTGCTCAGCTACAGGGAACCTGAAGCATGGCAAAAGGAAGGACACTCCTCCTCTTCTGATTAGCGAGTTTGCCCAGAGGAGGCTCCAACTGGCCACTGAGTCTTGAATGACTTGAGTAAATCCATCAGGGTTAGAGGGTCTTAAATAAACCCAGCAGACTGGTTCCTGGCCAAGGTTTCCAGTCTAGGGCCAGACCTTTTCCACATCTGAAGACATTTGTATTTCAGTAGCACTTTTGCCTGCCTTTCAATAGCCTACTTGTTTGTCTTCCTGACAGACCCTGCAGAGGTCCTACCATTCCAGCTCACTTCTGATTAGCAGCTGCCTCCTCCCCTTTGAATAGACTTAATCTGTGCTCACCAGATCACTACTACCAAGCTTTCCTGTGCTTTCAGTACAGCAATCAGTAGGTGTTTTCCCTTATTCCTCCTTGAATCAAAGTGGAAAACATTCACAGAACGCAACTTGCAGTGCAGTAAGAAATCTGTCCCACACATAAAAGGGTTTCCAGGATATTGACAGTTAAAGACAGACTTTAAGAAACAGATGTTTTTGTAGCTCTAAGTTATACTGTAGCTGCTTTTCAGATGGAAAAAAATAGGACAACCTTGGGAGAAAAGCAGGAGACAGACAGATGACAAACAATGTGGAGCAGTATTGTTAGCTGGCACATCTTCCTCAGTGGGAGAGTTAAAAAACAAACAAACAAACCAAAAACCCTCAACTGTGCTTGTAAAGATAAACGGACCTGATAAAATGAATGTATATATTTAGAAAGTGGATGTATTACAATGATTCAGAGGCTGTGTTCCAACAAGCACAAGAATTGTTGTTTACCAATGGAAAGGTGAAGAAGACAGCAGTATTTGAGGTCTCGTGGCTGGATACTTCACTTCATCTTCAGAAAATACAAGGACTTTAAAAAAAAACTTCTAATGGCCAAAAAACAAAACCAACCAACCAACCAACCAACCAACCAACCAACCAAACAAACAAACAAACAAAAAAACTGGACATGATAACCAGAGAGTGGGAAAGCAGTCAAAGACCAGATGAAAAACATCTCTAATTTTCATTAGGTAGGATGCAACCAGGATCTGTTGCCTATAATAAAGGTGGATCTTAACACCTCAAAAGATTCAGAATAAAGAAGGGTTTTCCCCACTTCAAAAGCTGTAATTAAAATAAAACCATCACAGCAGTCAATTCTCTGATTTTCTATTTAATCCATATGTAGTCAAGTTGACTATCAAGAATAACCATCAAAACATCCAAGACAGAAAAGCTATATATATTTTTTAAATTCATTTATTTACTTAGTTGTTTTTTTTTATTATATATTTACATATTTATTTAATTTCTGCAGGCAAGGAAAGCCTGGGAGATATTTCCAAAGCAATAATTTCATTTAAAAAAAGAAAAAGGGAGCATTGAGATTTTACCTAAGGATTTTGGGTATGCTCACACAAGGGTTTGCTTGCTCCTAAGTATGATTAGCTAAAATCTAGTCTGACCATGGTCACAGTGTAAAAGTAGGAATATTTAAGAAGATTTTCAGCTCAAAGTGAAAGAAAATTTTGAAATAGGCCCAAACTAATAAAGTAGCAGGGCCTGTGATTCCTTTTCTCTAACCTAAATAGTTTAAAATGCCTGTCACCAGGTTTGGGCCCACTTAATTAGTTACAGAAGATGTGGAGTTACAAGACAAAGGCCTATTAAATCATCCAAAGAAACTGACTGACCATGAAAGATAAAAAGGTATACAAGGACATCCTTAGAAGAACAGAGATATGTCCAAATGAGTAATGGGCCATCTGGTGTTCCTCCAAACCCTCCCCCGCCCCCCACCCTTTTGAAGTCTTTTCAAGGTCCAAGAAACTGCAATTTAAGTTTAACTAGATACTATGCTAACTTAGACCGGTACAGTCTGCTGATGTAAAACCACCAATCATGTGTACCCATGTAAAAATCTCCCACTTCCCCCACCCCTTGGCTATAAAAGTCCTAATCCTTAGATCCTCCTGGTCAGTCCCTCTATCCCCTATGTGAGATATGGGGATATGGACTGGCCCAGAGCTCTGATATTACACTGCCTCATGTGTTTACAGCAAGCTGGTCTCTAGTGAGTTTTTTTTTTTTTTGGGTGGGCATCGTCCTGAGACTTGAGTGAGAATCCCCCTTTGAGTTTTTTCAGAACCATCAGTAGACCACAGACATACACATGTGGGGCAGCGGGAGCATGAAACAATTTCAGCAGTCTTCAATGCGTGTCTCTTTGGTCTCTCTCAGACATATTGAGGAAACCTGCAGCAATAGATAGCTACTACACCAGACAGTGATGTGTGGAACCTGGTCAGGGTGCTCAGGATCTCATACCCAATACTTTTAACCAAATGAGATAGTAGGAAGGTGAACAGTGCCTCTTTGTGGCCATTCCACATGGAAAGCTGGCCATTCATTCCTGCATAAAACAGTCAGTCTCCCCAACTGTCCACATAAGACCATGTTCCCCACAAGATGTTTGAAGTCCTTGAGGTGTGATTGGACTTTTTCCACTGCTCAGCTGCATACCAAGCAAGAAAATGAATTATTTTAAAATTAGAGATAAATGAACTACACATAGCTTACCTTTTATTGCACATGGAATTTCAGTTATAGCTGACTAGCTTCTGTGTACAACCTTGTATTTTAAAAACCAATCCTTGGCATTGGAATTCAATGTTTTTAATGAACTATTGGGACTCAATCTGTCCTCCATATGTGCGTGTACTCTCTCTTAAGTACAGCAGCCATGGGCATCTGACAAATGATAAATTTGTGTGTGCATGCACACACACATGTATGAACACACACACAGGCACGAATGCGCACACACAAGTGCATGAACACACGCACATGCACACAGACACATGTGAGCACACACATGCACATGCACACGCACAGACATGTGCACACTAATGCATAAGCACACACACAAATATTCATGCACAGACTCACGTGCACACACACACACACACACACGAGCAAATGTGCACATGCACAAACAGACACACACACGGGGATGCAGGCTGACCTCAATCCTGGCACACACAGAAGTCACGCACATAGTGGCTGAATCTGTAGGCACAACTGTCCTGTCTATCTCCCACTGCTGTTGCTTCTTATCCTCCAAAGTCTGTGGAATCTGTTACACACTCCATCACAGATAGAAGAACCAAGAAACTTCCCAACCCCAAACTAGCAGGATCAGAGAGGAGCTGGGAGCTACTACACAAGGCTGCATATCTAATGGCTACTTTGTGTAAAAAAAAAAAAAAAAAAAAAAAAAAAAAAAAAACTTTTCTATTACACATATGCTTTTCATGATCTCTTATCCATGGAACACTGAAAGTGAACATCACTGCTACACTGATATGTTAATAAAGATATAGGCAAAAAAAAAAAAGGAAAAGAAAAAGAAAACGTGAATTTCAGAAAGTGGCTGAATGACAGTCTCCATTGCCCACAGTGCAAAGATCATTAAGAAAGAAAGAAAGAAAGAAAGAAAGAAAGAAAGAAAGAAAGAAAGAAAGAAAGAAAGAAAGAGAGAGAGAAAGGGAGGAGAGGGGAGGGAAGAGGAGGGGAGGGGAGCGAAAAGGAGGGGAGGGGAGGAGAGGGGAGGAGAGGAGAAAAAAGAAAAAAATCCAAGCCAAGTGAGGTCTCCTGCAGGAAACAGGTCTCAGGTCCTGACCTGGCTGACCAGACACTTCCCATACAAGGTTTCCTGTGCCAAGACAGCTGGCAACCAGGGCTACTTCTGGGTAACACCTGTAAGGCAGGAATCTACTCCAGTGTCTGTCCAACCCCAGGCAATGGAATAAATAGATATTTTTTAAACTATCCTCTTTCCATTCAACGTCAAACTAAATTCTATCTCAACTCTTAATTTGTTTCCTTTGGAAGCATTTGTTGAACCAAGAGTACTGGCTCAGACAATGGTTGCTCTATTGCACCATGCTACTAAAACTGCCTCTTTCAGGAGAAAAAACATCTTCACAATACTAGGAATCATAGTAGCCTGAGTTGGAAACACCATGAACAGCCCTGGCACATCCTCAGCACAAACCTGTTTCCCCTGCAGCCCCATGCAAGTACCAGCCTTTTATTTCTGAGTCCAGTCCTGTCTAATACTCCTAAGAGAATAGGGCTATCAAAAGCATCCTTGAGAGGGACCACTTGCAAATGCCTTAGCTCCCAGCTCAAGTCTGTTTCAGAAAGAGATGAGTTTAAGTTGAGTCTGATGGATCTGGCCATCCTGCCTGTGGACCTCAGGTTGTAGTGAATTATTACGGAGCACTAATGGAAATCTACCATCCTCAGCAGTGTTACCAGAACAAGACATTATCCCAACAAGAAACAATTTGGGAAACGATCTAATAGAATGCACATCCAAACATCTTCTGCTGCCCAGTCTGATAACTGGGTTCTCTGGTGCTCCAAGTGCCCCCCCACACACACACACACATGCTTTATGTTACTTAAGGCTGCCAGTTCTGCAGAATCTGTACTGGGTGTAAGTTCCCAAATGATGCTGTCTCTCCCAGCTCTGGAACCCCTTTGAGGTATGTACTGAACAGAATCCCTCAGCCACCCACTAAACAAGGCTCTGGCTTCTTACTGGACTAAGTGGCAAGGCAAAGTTCAGGTTCTCAAAGCTATTCCCTCCCCACCCCCTCCAGAACTCTGATGTTCCAACACTGAAATCAAGGCATGCTACTTTCCCATTCTCAAGCTGCCCACATTGTCTTCACAGTCAATTTAAACGTCTAACACCAAGTACTATTGCTTCCACTATAAAGTCATCCTTTGAGGTCAGGGGTGAGGTGGGGTGGCTCACAACTTCTGCTCACAAGGCTGCTGCCTGGAACCCAGCCTCCTGAGGGAATCTCCCTTGACTCCTGCAGCTGAATGGTCTAATCTTTTAACAGCATGCTTTTGGGACCATCAATCAAATGAAGGCCTTGATTCTTACATAGTGCAGACAAACAAATGAACATACACGAAGCCATTTTTAACCCAGTCAGTGCACAGTACATTGCTAAACAATGTGTCAAAACTGTTGACATTTAGTCTAGGCTCTGCTCCATAGCCACCTGGCAACTGCCAGGTATGCTTGACTCACTATAAAAAGGGCTGCTTGCCCCCTCCTCATTCTCTTGCTTTCTTGCCCTTGCCCCCTCTCTCTTAACCTCTTCCCTCCTCTTTCCATTCCCCTCCCCTCTCTCTCTCCACATGCTTATGGCAGGCTTCTACTCCTCCATTTTCCACCACTCCCTCTCTCTGACTTTCTCTCAACTCCCCTCCCTCTGCTATGAATAAACTCTGTTCTACACTATTATACCATCCTGTGGCTGGTACCTCAGAGGGGGAAGGAATTCCTCAGCATGGGATCACAGAGGCACCTCTTCCCACACACCAAAAAGGATCTCCACCAAACATATCTCTGGTCTCTCTTAACTTTTTATAAAATACAACAAAAATGGTTGACATACATAAGCTGGCATTTAATCACAGAAAAGGCCTCATGACTTGCTAAAAAATACAAAACAGAATTTGGATTAGCAAGCCTACCTGTCCTCCTTTATGGCTGACTAAATAGTCTGTCTGCATATCGAGTAACCCTGTACAAACTTACAAAATGTGCAGAATGCCATTCTTCACATCCAACAGCTGCTTTCTGTAGAGAAACCAAACTGTATAGGACAAATACACTCAAATTACCAAGCTTTCTTCATAGTCTCACGTTGGGAGTGACCTTGCTTGTACATTAATGGCCTAAGTCAGCCATACGCCTAAGTCAGCCATACATACCTACTAACACAAAGTCTTGGTCTCTGTGGGAAAGCACTAACCCTAGAACAGATAGCTATAGATCTTGTAGACAGGTAGCCCTGGTGGGAAAGTACCAGCCTAGATAAGAACAAAAAACCAATAGATCTTATGGACAGGTAGCCTTGGTGGGAAAGTACTAGCCTAGATCAGAACAAATGAATAATAGATCTTATGGACAGGTACATAGTGACCTGTTCTGCCCGGTTTCTTCTGTGAACTTTTCACCCAGCCAATATCCTGTTCTAGAAGACATCTGTACTCCCCCTAAGAACACCTGCGCTCCTCAAAAACAGAGAACACCCTACGTCATCCCCCTCCCCACATCCTGCTTCTATGAGTATATAACCGCCATGTGAAAAACTTAAAATTACAGCCTGATCAGACTTCCAGACAGGTTGTCCTTCTTTTCGTACCCCTGTCCCCCAGTTCTCAATTCCAGGTCTTCTGATCCCAGTTCAATGCCCTGTGGTACTGGGGCAGTCTCAGCCTTTGAGTCCACACTATCATCTGAACCATCCCCTCCCCATCTAAGTAGTTCTTGAATAGATGGGTTAGTTTTGAATCTCGATATAGAACCATCTATAAAAACATCCAAAAGCTAAGCATATTAGACAGTAAACTGAGACAGATTCTCAGTCCCAACTGGGCTGGAGCTCTCAGCAATCTGCCTGCTACTCTCCAGGATGCTGGGACTGCAGGCATGCACCTCTGTGAACGTTCATCACTCACCTGACTTTCCATTTAAGTTCTGTTTATTCATCTGCAAACACCTGATCTTCAACACAAACATAAATTC
>JANHMN010000004.1:129811110-129928724 GCA_030674055.1 Rhabdomys pumilio | reverse complement strand
TGTTCCCCAGGAAATGGCTAACAGTTCTACCATTTGTCAGGAGGCTGTATCTGCTGTGTTAAAACCATATTTAGGCAAAGTACTCAATGTCTATCATTATATGGATGACATTCTTCTATTGGGGGATGCTTCTACCTCCTCCTCCCAGCTTAAAGACCAGCTAATACCTTCCCTATCTTCCCTAGGATTCAAAATAGCCCCTCTCAAAATCCGACTTATTCTTCCCATTGCATTTTTAGGAACAGAGATATCCCTTCAACATGCCCCCTTAAACCCACTGTTTCCTTCCCTCAAAACTTAACTCTTGCCTCCATCCAGAGCTTTTTGGGAAACCTCAATAGACTTCGACCCCAGCTCCACCTTCCCACAAGCACCCTTCAACCCCTCTTCAACCTCCTGAAAGGAGATAAAAGTCCCTCCTCCCCAAGAACACTGTCCCCAGAAACAGTCAAAGCCCTAAATTCTGTCAATTCAGCCCTAAAAGATATGGCTCTTGCTAGGTATGACCCAACCATACCTGTACATCTCCTTATCTTTAACTCTTCCCCTACACTCGAAGGAGCCCTTTACCAACCTCAGGGGGTGCTAGAATGGCTCCATACCCCAATAGGTGGTGCACTCTGAATTTCAAAGGAAGTGGACGCCCTTGCCAACATGTTTTAAAATGGCAGGGATAGAGCCCTACAAATCCTAGGCAAAGAATCTGACATTGTTGTCACCCCCTTCTCCCTCTCTGATGTTCAGTGGCTAACCAAAAATCATTTCTACTTTGCTATCAGCTTAATAGGATTCCCAGGACAAACTGATAACCATTACCCTGACAAACCATGGGCCTCTACCTTCCCTCTGTTCCGATGGCTACCACACCAAACTATTCTTCAAACAGCCCATAGCAGGAGCTCCCTCAATATTTACCGATGGGGGAAAAGGGGACCTGCAGCAGTAATATACTACCTCCCTGAAAATGAACCCCCTGTCCTCTGACTCAAAAGCTTCGCCAACACTCCCCCCCAATACAAAGAACTATATGCCATTTGCCTAGCTCTAAAAGAAGTGATGGGCCCCCTTCACCCCTTCAGACAGTGTATATGCTGTCAATTTGCTCCCCTGGTTGTCAAGATCATATTGATGTCACCCATATTCTCCAATTCAGTAGACAAAAATGTTTTTGTCACCGTAGATACTTACATTTTGTATGGGCTACAGCACAGACAGGTGAAACCTCAAAAAAGTTAATTCACCATATGCTCTCTACATTTGCCATCATGGGCATTCCTCAACAGATAAAAACTGATAATGGCCCCACCTTCACATGCTCTCAATTTAAAACCTGCACATACTGGAAAATTTCCCTTCATATGGGAATTCCCCCCCCCCCAAACCTCAGGGCCAAGGAATAATAGAACACATCAGACCCTGAAGGCTCAACTCCTCAAACCAAAACCAACTACTTATCCTCCTAATGTACAATTAATGATGGCCCTGACTATCCTAAACATATTTAACATCTACAAAATCTCCAAACATCCTTTTATTTCCCTCCATTGGCACACTCCAAAATTAGCTCCCCCTATCCTAGTATGATGGCAAGATCCTTTGGATGGAATTTGGAAGGGACCAGACCCCTTCCTTACCACTGGGAGGGGTTTCATTTGTGTTTTTACACAGAACCAGCCTAAGACTATCTGGGTCCCTGCCAGAAATGTCTGACACCACTCCACCAACCAAGAAGATGGCCTGCCTCTCACTGACAGATCAAGAACCAAGGAGGGAGAAGAGAAGTCGAAGGGGACACCTTGCCCAGAAGAACATCAGGATCTCTTGGAAGGGCATCATGACCTGATGACAGCTGCCCAGGCCATGTACCGTTCACAAGCCCTCCTCTCCTCTATACTCTTGGCTGTTTTTGTCATCCTCCATGCTAACTCTGCTACTGCCCAGCCTCTCCTTAGCCTCCCCAACACCTACCATTGGAGATTCTATGCTTGGGAAACCTACAAAGGACACAATAAAGTTATAGGAACCCAAGACTTCCCACTTGAAGGATGTTGAACCAGGATTGAGATTCCCCTACACCCAGAATCCATCTCTACTATCTCCAAACCTTTTCTCTGCTTTCCTTACTGAAACTCAGGTGAATGTCTCCAGGAGGTCTCCATATATGGAGGTTGCAGATATTCAGGCTGCAGGATGGAATCCACCAGTCATGGTGGAACCATGCTCACCAACCTTCAAACTCATTTTCAGCTTTCCATCAGTGATCCATGGAATGAACGTTAGTGAACTGGAATCATGGGTAAACATTACCCCAATGGCTATGCCAGCTACCCCATAGCTAACACACATGTCTTCTGTGAACTTGTCTCTGACCCCAAATCAGCCTTTACCCAGGCTAATATTGTCCAACACAAAAACCAGTCTCAGGAGGAACTACAAGCTACTCTCTCCTGGCTACAGTACATCCAATATGCAGCAGACCTCCTTCCCTTAACAACCCACCCCAATTCCTCCCAATGCTTTTTCTGTGCCCCCCTCTCCCAACCATTATTAACAGCCGTTCCTATTATTTTTTCCCTTTATGATCTCTATGGACCCCTGCCTATGAGGAAAGCACAGGACATTCCTCTCTTTGACCTATCCCCACATCTTTGCCATGTAGGGCCCTCCTCAAACTCCCATCTCACATGTGTCCATGATATCACCATTACCAAATCAGTATGTGTTAACCCTTCTGCCCTCTTCTGGAGCAAAGGCACTACAGGTGCCTGTATCAACCCTCATTTTCAGGGCTCCTGCGTCCCTGTGATTGTTGTCTCCCAGGTTTATCTCTATGAACCTGAAGAACTCGCCTTGCAGATGGGAGGAAGCCGAAAGAAGAAAGAGATCTTCATCCCTCTGCTCATTGGACTAGGCCTTGCTGTTTCACTTGGTGCTACTGGAACTGCTGCAACAACCCTTGTCCAAACACAACATCTGGCTGTCAACTTCCACGACTAGCTTGACCAGGCAATGGCCTCTACTACAGACAGCCTTGAATCTCTTCAATGCCAGATAACCTATCTAGCAGGAGTTGCTCTCCAAAACTGGAGGGCCCTGTACTTGTTGACTGTTGAACATGATGGGGAATCTTGTGTTTTGCTGGGAGAGAAATGTTGCTTCTATGTCAATGAATCTGGGCTGGTAGAACAAGATGTACAAATGCTTAAAGAGCTCTGGGGAAACCTCCGGGCATGCTATACTCCCAACACCCCTACCCCTTGGTACTATAACCCCTTGATGGCTTGGATTCTTCCCCTCCTTGGCCCCATGCCGGGGGGCCACTCCACGCTGCCCCGGCTTGGGGTGGTGAGGGGGAGAGAGAGATGCAGCCTCTTCTTCTTTCTTCTCCTCCTCCCACCTTCCGGTTCTTCTCGAGGTAGCCCCTAGGCTGCTGCTGTGTGTTGATCTGCAGTCAGGGATCCTGTGGCCTGAGACTGGCACTAGTATCCCAGCCTGAAGACCAGCAAGGGGTTAAGTAAATAGCTTTGTGCTATCCTAAAAACTTCTTCTGAGGGTAAGAGACTGCAGGCTAGGGTGATTAACACCTGCAGCCTAACTGCAGAGGATTAGGCAACTGGCCTTTGTTCTATCTCAGCAGGAACTGCTGGGCTCTAACTTAAGGCTGGGTCTCAGGAAGAAAAGACACTTAGAAAAGTTGCTATAGAGTTTATTAAGTGTAAAAAGTATCCTATGAAAGCTATCTGAGGGGAAACGTGGAAAGGTCCTGAGTGGGGAAGAAGAAAAGATTCTAACAAAGTAAAAATTCTAAGGAAGAAGAATTCTAGGCAGGAGGAAAGGAAAGGGCAACGGGGTCTTAACTAACTAATTGATTCCTAACTCGCTAGCTACTCACTCCATTCTAACTCCCTAACTTCCTAACTGTCTTTGTCTTCAGTATTTATACACCATTCAGAGTACATGATCACATGTTACAAAGTTCATCACAAGTTCACACCAAAAATCAGATCATAAATTGAAATAGAAGTTTACAACACAGAATGTTTACATGAATATCCATTAGGAGTAATTATCTAACTAGACATTCATCACCTGTCTAGCTCCACAGGTTTGCAGAAAGTTTGAAACTATAACTTAAGAAATTAGTGAAGTTTTGTATAGATAAACCCAGGCAATATTTCCTCTTCTGTCCTGGTACCTATAATAAATTGTGAATAACCTCCATTGACCTAGGCTAATGGTTTTATGACTTCTTGGAATGTGCTCTAAGCAGGAGAAGGTCTAGAGGCAATTAACTGATAACATTCAGGAGACTGGCAGAGTTCTCTTTGCAGTTTTGACTATGCCTGAGGGACTTAATAGCAGTCCTGATATAAAAGAGCTTAATAATCATTGATATAATTTTAGGAATTCTTATAGGATCATCATTAAGACCTAAGAAGTCATCTATTTGTCTGTATAGTATCATTACAAGACAGTACATCTTCGTGGATCTGCAGAGATCTGCTACAAAGGGGTGTGCTATTGCTTAGTGATAGTAGCAAATGTCTAATAATAATAATAATGGGAAAAGCATATTAATAGCAGGAATCTTTCCTAAAATCACATCCACCACAGCCTTGCTAATGGGGCACACTCGTCGCAGATTATATAATAATCCGAGGCAAGCATTTCAGGATGATCATCTGCCAATTATTAGCTTGTCCCATTATGGCTCCTGACAGCCCCATACTAGCTATTGGACCCTTGCTTCTCTTGGCAGGCTGCCTCATTCAATTTCTAAGTCAAATTGCAAAGGTAACTACCACCCAGGTCTTGGTTCATTATCAAACTGTTCCCAACATAGGAGACAATTATTCTGATGACACCTCTTTATAGAAGAAAAAGGGGGAGTTGTGGGGTGGTGGGCTGGGAGAAGCAGCTGGGTGCTTGGTAGAGCATAGGCCTCGAACCCTGGACCCTTATCAGATGGCAGGTATTTGGTTCTGCTCCCAGGCCCTGGTTCTTTTCATTTAGCTTCTGCCATCCGCAGCCACTCCCATAGAGAGGTCTATGGCCTTCAGTCATGAGGAACAGTGCCTCAGGTTCTCCCACATGTAGATGAGGTATCTCCAATTTCTCAGACCAAGCCAATAGGTATTATCTGCTGCCAGACCCTAACTCACCCCAAAACTGTATATAAGGATTCTATTCAGAAGTAAAGTTATCTGAGAATCATCCCAGTGTTCGAGAGTTTCTGTCACAAGAGCTGTAACACTTGGGAAGAGATCTACTGTCCTGGAACCTGCCTGGGTTGGAACCAAGCTGCTTCCTTGCCAGCTAGCCAGCTTCTTATCAGCCCAGCCCAGGTCCGCTCAGCAAGGAAAGACAAGTGCAGAACCTGGGAGTGACCGGGCGACAGCAGAGACTCGAACTGAGGCAGCAGCAGAGGCAAGCCATCTCCCCTCCCTGCTTGCACTCTGCTCCCTTGGCCTGGATCCCCACACCAGGCCAGGCCAAAGATCATCGTGGGATGCCCTCCAGAACAGGGGACCCTCATGCTTATCCTTATTGCAGGCATTTTAGTGTAAGCTAAAGAGTAGTGAACTCTGTTGTTTCCTCCTAGTTGTCCTGAATGACACATTGCTTTTAATCCCTGTATGTTGTTTGCTACTGTCCTTCTCTGTCTGAGACAGGTTATTGAGACTCCAGCACATGAAGTCTCAGAGGACACATGAGATAAATATGCTTGAGTCTGACATGAGTGGGCCTACTGTGGTCCAAGAGTTCATTCTCAACAGGCACAAGTGACACCTGACAGTTTATTAGTATAGCTTATATTATACACTTACATTCAGTTATGGATCCAATCATACCCACAGCTGTTACATGTACTATATTTACCTGTATAATTACATAGTCTTTGTACAATGATGACATTACCTAATAGCACATTTTCAGACTAACATTAAGTGAGGCTTGATTGTATATATTTATATCAAGGGATCCAAATATATAAAGCAGATAGTTTTGAAAAAAGAGATGACTGCAATGCATTGTTAATACATCCCAGTCTCAACAGTGTTCTGGTATTCCAGAAAGAAAATTAACAAACTCCACCAGATTTAAACCATATTCTACACCAAATAGAACTACTGCCCTACAGTTGAAGATACACATTTTTCTTGACTTCACATTCTTCAGAGAAGATAATAGGTTTGGCAATGAAACACATCTTGACAAACTTAAGAAGATAAATATTATACCAAGAATGTTTTCTGACTATCATGATTTGAAATTTTAATTCAATAAGAAATATTATCAAAATATAAAATTAACTACCATGTGTCTGAGAAACTATATGGACAGCGATTTCTTTGGGTGTGACCTTTCCAAAGCAAAAGCAACAAATCCCCAGACAAATGGTAGTATATTCCCTATATCCTATAGGGGAAGAAATAATCAATAAAGAAACAAGCTCAAGAATGGTAGGTGTATTTGAAAACTAATTTATCTAGTAAAGTGTTAGATTCCAAAATATACAAGGAGCTCTGGCTGGCAACTAATTAATGAGAAAATAACCTCACATATAAATATTACAAGAAGAGAAGACTAGACTTTTTTTTTCTAAAGAAGATGTGTCAACAAGTCAGTGCTCAGAGTCATTAATTATCAAAGAAATGCCAATCTAAGTCATAAGATTCAACTTATGCTGGTTGGCATGGCATTGAAAGGACACATAAGCATGTTGGTAAAGGTGTGGGGAAAAGGAAATCTTGTTGATAGGACAGCCTGTGGGAAATGGTAGAGAGGGTCCATAAATTTTAAAAGTGGAAACTGGCTAACATTGTGCAAAGTCATTTTGGGGCAAAAAAATTTCTTCTATATCCCAGAATGCTGATCCCATAGGATGGGGCAGAATGGGGGTTCCCAGAGGAGTGGGTGGAAAGAGGATTGGACATGCAGGGAGAGTTGGTCAGGGAATGTAAATGAAATATGAAGCAAATATTGTTTATATAGTCAAAGAGAGAGTAGGTAAATGATTGCCCAGGGTCAGAGTTAGGAGTAAAAAATAGCAAGAATTAGAGGGTGAGAGATCAGAAATGATTGTCAGTGATTTGGGGATGAAAAATGTTCTAAAATTGATTTGTGAAAATGGTTGCACAACTTTGTTAACATGCCTTTTAAATGAAAGAATTAATGAATTGGATAGTGTATGTCTCAGTTTGCTTTCTGTAGCTGTGATAAACCCCATGATTAAAAAAAAAAAAAAAACTCAGGGGAAGAAAAGGTTTACTTTATCTTACAGCTTACAGTCCATTATCAAGGAAAGTGAAGGCAGAAACTCATGGAAGGTACTTGGAAGCAAGAACCATGGAGGAATGCTGCTCACTCACTCATTCTCTCTGGTTTATGCTTAGGCTAGCTTTCTTACACAAACCAGGGTCATCTGCAAGTGGCTGGCATTGCCTACAGTAGGCTGGGCCCTCCCATAACAATCATCAGTAAAGACCATTCCCTACAGACATTGCCATGACCAATCTCATCTGGACATTCCCTTGATTGACTTTCCTTCTGCCAGGTGACTCTTGGCTGTGTCAACTTGAAAATAAAAACTAACCAGGTTGCTGTGTGTTATATCTCAATGATGTGTTGGCCCAGTGTTCAAGAACATTTACTGCTCTTGCAGAGGACCCAAGTTTGTTTCCTAGCTCCCATATGGTGGTTGACAATCTTCTGTAGGTTTAGTTCCAGGGGATTTGATGTCTTCTTTTTTTTCCTCCACAATCATCAAGAATGTACACAGTGCACATACATAGATAAAGGCAAAATACTCATACATATAAAATATTTAAAACATCTTGTTTTCAAAAATGAAATAAAATAATTATGATATTTCAAAAACAATACAATATAACATACCCTTATGGAATTAGATCTTGTTATTTATGGACTCATTAAGCTATAAGGGAACATTTGTAGGAATGGCTTCTTGGTCTTATATCCTTTCATCATTACCTAATTTGTTCACTTAAAGTGGTTTTCTGAGTTTATTGATGAGAAAACTAAGACAGGTCACTTAACCACATGTCAGACTCCTGTCAGGATTCCTGCCTCTTAGTTCCTTCCTCATTTCCATAATCTGCCAATTTCTAGAATTATCTGTAATTACTCACTAATATGGTTTTAAAGGTATTTAATTATTAACCATTAAAATGCATTTTATTAGGTAGGCAAAATATCAGTGGAACATTAAATTAAGCAAATGTCTTTCAAGTTTGAGTAGTTTGCTGAAACTCACTTTTAAAACTATGACTTTAAATAAAATTGAATTGTGCATTCATGATGAAATTTTAAATTGGAGAGGTTAGTAGCTCTTTTCTTTATCACACCTGGCTCTTAGCTTAAAGTTATAGTACAAATATAAATATAGAAGTTACAAATTGTATTGCTTGATGCTATGTAAATATGTATATACAATAAGTTGGATAGTTCCTTGTCAAAAATTGAGTTTAGGAATTTATATTGCTAAATAGTTACTATAATTCTTCCTCATTTGATAGGTTTTAACCAACTTCATATGTGCTCAGTGGGTAGTGTCTATAAAGCCTTATGGCTCATTCCAGCACATGAACACACCACACACACACACACACACACACACATGGAACAAAAGAAAAAGAAAAAAAAAGAATTAAAAATAATCCTGTTATATTTTTCTTTAAAAAAAGGTAAGAGGATAATTCCATTACATTTTTTTAAATTGTGAATTCTTATTCAGCAGGATAGAGTTGACCAGTCAGGAATTCTGCCAGTTACAGTCAAAGTTTATCTATTTCTCCAGTTCTTATCTGACATGGAACCTCTGTCTTTATAGTTTGAGTCATTCTGCCCACTGTGGTGTTCTCATAGAACTTTGAATGTTTTTCTTTTCTTTCCCTTTCTCCCTAAGACAAGGTTTTTCTGTGTAGTTCTGCAACTTGCTTTATAGACCAGGCTAGCCTCGAATTCAGAGATCCTTCTGTCTCTGCCTCCTGAGTGCCTTGAAAGAGTCTTAGGCTCCAACATTCATGATCTATTAGTGATTCCTGCTTCTCCACTGGGGCACACAATAATCATAGAATACGTTCTCAAACATGCCCAGGAATAGGAATGTCTTCTCTTAACGTTGTTTTATAGTTTAAAAGCAAAAGATAGGAATGAGACTGTTTTATCTAAGCAGTCCTAAAATAGGAGGACTCAAATCATTAAGTGAAGAATAATTAAGGATGGAATTCACATTGCATCTCACGAATTAATACCGACACAAGGGTGGTTTGTATGTAATAGTCTTTCGTGGGTCCTTGCTTCTGAGAATGTCCTTGGAACAAGTCACTGCCAATAATGCTGGGTAATAAAAGTCACAGTGACAATGGCGTGAACAATATGCATAGTTATATAGCATATATATGTATGCCAAGAGATTTTAAACTCATTTTTTCCTGATAATTCAGGGTCCTCCCATTTTCTTTTAGGCTGGTGGAGGAGCCTGCTCTGAGCTACGGATGCTTTATCAGCACAATCCTGTGCTTCTTGAGTCAGCGCTGCTTCCTGGGCACATCCTGACTGTTGATCGTTACGTCAAAGTAGCTGATGAGTCTTCTGCAGGCTATGCGGAGCTTTCAAAAGAATTCTTTGTTTTTGTTAAGGTAAACTCTATGAAAATCATCAGGTTTTATAGACCAAGTCACAGACTGCCTTATTGAACGTTTTATAGAGTTTACTGCAGTAATTAAATCTCTTTCCACTAGGTGGCACTGATGGCATTACCAGTCTGTTTACTGACTTTAAAAAGCAATGGGGCCACATTTTAGCATTAATGAGACTTTTTTTTTCCTTCTGGAAATGCATCAGTTTTTGCTCCTGTGAAAGCTAAGTATACATCACCTGTTCAGTTCTACCACCAATGCAAGTTTGAGTGCCCAGGCTTAGTAATTCACGAGGACTCCCATACTCACTGAAGCAATCATGCTCACAGTTTCAGTAAATCACTGAGAAAAGATATAGATCAAATTTGAGAGGTGGGAGAAATATAGAGCACAGCCTTGGAAAAGCAGTAAATGCAGAACTTGCCCTGTCTTTTTTCATGGAGTCAGGCAGAGGTGACTTCTTAGGGCTGGCTAGCAAAGGTACAGGAGGTACATCCATAGCTGTGTGAACCAGGAACCCTCACCTGAGCATTAGTGTTCAGATTCCACAACTGATGGAGTCTGTGTGGCTGATCTTAGTCTCCAGGCTCTCAGAACTGGCAAGGTATAACACAAAAATCCCTACCCCAATTCACATTGCCACTTTCTGGCTGGCACAAGGCCTCCATACATAGTCAGACACTCCTATTAGGCATGATGCTCCAAGGGCTTAGAGAGCACAGGTCAGAACCTCAGGCAAGGCCTCTTTGAATAGTGTTAAATTCTTTTCTACCCTGTTCCTTTCAGCGTTAGCTTCAGTTGGGTGTGTGTGTGTATGTCCCTCAAATAGTAATCTACTTGATAGTTTTCTAGAGGAGTAAACATACATATTTTTTTACTACTTGTGTGGATTACTTTCCCTTGTTTTGTTCCCCATGTTGATATCTTGTGATTTTGAGATTCCACACTTTAGAAAACAGGCATGACTGATCTTAGCCAAATCTTTGTAGTGTTAGTATATTCCTGATTAAATTTCAAGAAGTTTTAATTACTTCTTCTGAAGGTAGGATTACATAGGATCATTTAAATTTAAGTATACTTTAGTTGTATTTGCTATGTTTTTTTTCACTCTTTCCTGTATCCATTCATTTAACTAATATCCATACTAATGCTTCCTATAATTCAGTTACCCAGTAAGTAATTTTTAAAATTTTGCTTTATATGAATATGAAAATTATTTGCTTATAGTATTACATTTTCATAAGAGAATTGTTTGTGTTTGTATCTTACTTTTCAAAGTGTCCATTGCACCTGGATATTACCCTCTCAATAACTAATCATAAATATAAATGCACCTACAAGTTCTGACTCACTATTACTGTAGTTTTTTCTTTTGTTCATTTCCAGTTTCCAGCTACTGGTAAGATCCTGGTCACTGCACCCTCCCCAGAGCAATGTCCTCCTAGCAGGATGAAAGCCTTGTACTTACTGCTTTTCTGTTTATTTCTCTGAAAGGTGTATTCCTCAACAGTGCTGTAGTTATACTCGCTATGAGCTTGTGTCAGGCCCTGTGTGTGCAGCCCAATGGAACCTGCACCAGAGCAGGGAGCCAGTCAGAACAATCACACTGGAAAGTGCATAGAATCAGTTCTGGGATTTGCATGTTTGAAGGTGTGAAAACTGCACGGATGTACCAGAGGATCAAGGATGGCTACTGTAATGCAATGGTGAGCATCTATCTTATTCATCCCAGGAAATTTTTAGGATGTGTCTCTCTAATAGCCATAAGAACAGATCTTTCTGAGTGCATTGATTTTAAGTTTTACCCTCAAATACTTTGGAAATTGGACATGATATGTGGCATGTTCCCTTTGTCTGGTGTTTGTTTCAGTAAGTGGAGAGGTTAGCTTTGAGCCTGGTGTGCTTAGACAAAGACTCAGTTCACAGGGACTTTGAAATATTGTGTACACACAGAGCACTGAGAATTATGTTTGTGATCAAGCAGATTGTGCTACCAAAGACTCTGGAAGATGGGGGTCTTCATTTCTTTCCACCTTACCTAAAACCTTTCTCTCCTCCACATTCTTATCCTCTTCATTCAAGCTAAGCTTGAACTCATGGCCCTGTTTGTTTGCCTCAGTTTCCTGAGCGATAGGCCTTCAGGCGTGTGCAGTCACCACACCTGGATGAATGCTTGGCTTTCTAATGAGCTTTCTAATCTTGCTGCTGTTGCTGATCTGAAAGCCTACTTCATAAACACAGCCTCTAAAAGGTCCTGGCTCATTGTTTCCATACTCTTCTTAGTGCCTGGATCTTCACCACTGGAAAATCCACACACTTTCAGCATGTAATTTTAAATTCCAAGTGATGTCAGGCTTTTGCAATCTTGAGCCTTAGGAAAGCTATTGAAGGTAACATAAATGAATAATTTTCCTTGGGTGAGGGGCATATGTGATTCTTTTTAAAATTAAGATTGAGTTTCATTATGTAGCCCTGGTTAGTCTAGAACTTGCTACATACACCAGGCTAGTTTCAAATGTAAGAAAATCTAAATGTTTCTGCTTCTAAAGTGATGAAATTATCAGCATATGCACTGCTCCTAGCAAAAATTTAACTTCCATATTAATACTTTTTCTATCTTTTTAAATTTGAACTAGCTTAGTTGAAACATATAACATAATTTACAGAATGAATCTCTTTCTCCCATCTATCTATCTATCTATCTATCTATCTATCTATCTATCTATCTATCTATGTATCTATCTATCTATCTATATCTATCTATCATCTATCTATCTATGTAATTTATTATAATGGCTTATGGGCTGCAGTTCAGCTAATCCAACAATTGTTGGCTATGAATGGAAAGACCAAGAATCTAGTAGTTCTTCAGTGCTTAAGGCTGGATGTCTTACCTGGTCTTCAGCATATACTAGAATCCTCAAGAAGTAGGCTCTAATGCCAGTGAAGAAATGGACTTGCTAGCAAGGTGAAAGCAAGCAGGCAAAGAGCAAATGCTTCCTTCTTCCATGTCCTTATATAGGCTTCCAGCAGAAGGCATGGCCCAGATTGGAGATAGGTTTTCTCAGCTCAAAAGATCAAGATTAATAGTGTATCTTTCTACCTCAAAAATTAGAAGTAGATCTTCCCACTTCAAATGAAGCAAAAATCCCTCATAGGTATGCCCTGCATTTGGGGGGGTTTAATTGATTCCAGATATTGTTGACAATCAGGAAGAGCCATCAATTTAGAAGTTCTTCTTCCTTCTTCCAAGTTTGACACTTGGCTAAATGGGGGACCGTATCTGAGCTTAAGCAGATAGTGAGAAGAAAGACTAAGAACTTACCTGGTCCTCCAGGTTTCTGTCTTAGGTACACACAGAAATCTATATATCTAATACTAGCAATTCAAACAGTTTGTGCACACATACACATTTAATTGACCTTCCCAATCATAATGAAATCACTTATACTATCATTTCACAGATAGTAATGTTAAAAAGATGAAGTGCCTTGCTCATAATCTTTCAAAAGATACATGGCTAATTAGAATAAAAATAGGTAATATAACAATGAAGGCATAGACTATTTTTGTATGTCATCAAATGCATATATATATATATATATATATATATATATATATATATATATATCCATCCTTATGGGGGTATATCTGAGAATATGGTTTCTCTTCGTATTGTAATATGCATAAGCTGTGCCCACATTGAAGTAATGTATGCTTGGTGTGAATGTTGGAAATTGCCAGGCAGAGTTACTGGGAAACCAATAAGTATGGCTCCAATGTAGGGATTGGTCAACATTGGCAATTTGTATCTACTCTGGATGGCAAACATAAAGACACAGATAGTGATTAATGATCACTCATTTTCTATTTAACTGCCTTATACTCATTTTAGATTCTATATTACATTTTCGAGCAGCCACAGAATCATTTCTCTGTCTTTCTCTCTCTCTCTCTCTCTCTCTCTCTCTCTCTCTCTCTCTCTCTCTCTCTCTCTCTCCCCTCTCTCTCTTTGTTTTTTTTGAGACAGGGTTTCTCTGTATAGTCCTGGTTGTCCTGGAACTCACTCTTTAGACCAGGCTGGCCTTGAACTCAGAAATCTGCCTGCCTCTGCCTCCCAAGTGCTGGGATTAAAGCCATGTGCCACCATCACCCGGCTTTTCTCCTTCTTTAATTGACATTTTAGGATAGATTTTCTGCACATGTTGGAGTTGAGGCATATAATCAGGCATCAGAACTTCAAACCAAATACTCTTTTATGAACTCATTTCATAATTTAAAAGCAGCAGGGGCATCTGAACAGTTTGCTTCTAGACAAAGAACTCAAGGGAAAAATGTCAGTGAAATCTATAGTACACACTTGGGGTGGCTACTCAGAATTTGATATGTAGACGATTGGGAAAAAATAAAGAATACAGACTATGAGGCAGAGATTTGCCAGGCCTTTTGAAGATGGGCATGCCAAACATTGATTTCATATGTCGCTTCTTATAGATTAGGTCATTACTCTGAAAAATGCCAAGGCAACAATTTGTGAAGCAGGAGCTCAACAGAAAAGAGACTGGTAAGAGGAACTATATAAAAGGGCAAACCAGACATAGTAGGTTCACAGACATTTGGATGTTATTCCAATGCTGTATTTAGTTCAGTGTACTAAAGTTTCTAGAATGCAGCTTGTGTAAATAGGAGTGAGTCATGTTGGGTAAGGTAGAGACAAGGCATTGGCTGGCTGTGAGTGACCATTTAAATGTTTTTGCTGCTGGAATTCAGCTCCTGTTCCCTTGCCTGGGCCATGGACAGGGCCAGGACAAGGCAGCCATAGAATCTTGGTGACAAAAAGGGACTCATCCACTCCATAGCTACCCATCATCCAGCATAGAAGGTTTCACTATTGAAAACAGAGCTATGGTCCACCATTGTGTACCAGTTCAACATGGACTCCAAGTCATATAAATTGATCCTTGAGGGTTAGAGAGGAAATCTTGTTCCTATGTGTATTTTATAAACATGTGAGTATTTTTTGGTTTAACATGAGTTTTGGAGATTTTTACATCCTGTGAATCACAACTCAATTTCCTTTACCCACCTACACCTAAAACTCTCTGGTTTGATCTCAGGGATCAAACATCTCTGGTTTCTTGCTATTTATTTTTTAAGAATTGCATATATATTCTAGGAAAAAATATTGCATTGGATCATTATTACTAAAAGATTTGAAAATATAAAGTGGCTGTCCTGGAAGCCAATGGCTTCTGAATGCTCTATAAACAGGAAAGTCCCACCACTTCTAGCCAGTGGTGAGTTCTGTGAAACTATCACCAGATTGGTAAGCAAAGCAAAAAAAGGATCACACAGTATAACTGGCAAAAACACAATAAGCTTTTTTTAATCTGCAAAGATAACCATCACCTCACACTCACATTATAAACTATCAATTAAGTACTCACTATGACCATTGTCATTATCATCATTGTTAGTAGTGGCAGCAATCACCACCCCAGATTTGCACCCCAAACTGACACATTAATGATCTACATGGTTTTTAAGTGTAGTTATAATAATTGACCACAGGGAAATTTCTATCAGAAATTTAATGATTTTGCTTCTAATGTCTTTTCTTACCTATTGAAATGTCATAGCTGATATCTTCAAGAAAAGTAGATTAATAAGAGAAAAAAAATTAGATTTGCTTTATGTGAAAGAAAAGCCCGTATGTTTAGCTCCCCATAGAAATGAAGATCAAAGACCTAGGAAAATTTTGGAGAAGTATGCAAAGTTATGAGCAAAGAACAAAACTCTGTGTTATAGTGGTGGGCAATAGAAACATTAATATGCCTTTTAAAATATGCCTCTTTGTTCAGTGATGAGTAGTGTACACTTAGTAAGGCCAGTTGTTCAATGGTAAAAGGGATGATTAATGGGGACTCAGTAATAAAGCTGGTGAGTAGTGGGACTTACTAGAGCCAGTTATTTAATAGGGTAAACTGGAGAGTAGTGGAGATTTTTAAAAAATTGGTTATTTTATTTATTTACAGTACAGATGTCCTCCCCTTTCCTCATTTTCTCTTCCTAGAACCCCCTATCCTATATCCTCTCTTACTTTATGCTTTATACCATTTGTATTATATGCATGTATTAAGGTCAGTTCTCTATTGAGGGTCTAGCAATACAACAGATGCAAATAGTCGAGGAACAAGCAATATGATAAACACAAATAGTCAAAGAAAAAGGAAGGCATTAAAAACAGTTACGTGAACACTCCTGTGGTCACTATTTCTAAGGGCTTATCAGGATGACCAAAGTATCTGAGCCTACTTCCCTATCCTAGCCCAAGGTCATTTTCATGTCTGAAGCCTACTTCCTTGTTCTAGTCTAAAATTTAGAATTTTAGATTTGAAAATTTTGAAATTACTTCTTTGTTCTGGCCTAATATTTAGATTCTTGCCTGAGATTACTTCTTTGTTATAGCCTGCTATTTAGAGTCCTACCTGAAATTACTTCTTGGTTCTAGTCTAATGTCAGATTCCTGCTTGAAGCCTACTTCTTTATTTTTGGCCAATGTCATATTCCTATCAAGCAGCCCCTTTTCTTGTCCTTGGCCCATATCAGCTTCTGGCCAAGCATCCTCAAAGGCTCTCCACCCTTCGCCCTTTTTTATTTCATTAACAAGACTGAGCCTGTCTTAGGTCATTCTGACAAGAATGCCTTCCTTACCTGTCATGGAATATGCATTATCAAAGGCAATGCACTTATTTCTTAGGTTGGTAAGGCTCTGTGCAGAATCTTACCCATCCTTGGCTTGCTAGTCTGTTAATTTAATAACTTTGTCTGGGGGTCCATTTTCAGGTTTAAGTCATGTACTTTGGCTGCCAACATGTTGATGTTGTTAAAGATAAGCCTTCACATGATGGGCAGAAATAAAAGTATTCCCAGGATAAGAAGGGCTAGCCTGATCAAGCTATATATGTCATTCTTGAGGTTTGTCCAAAATGGAAATACTGAGCTCAGGCTATGAATAATTTTATTGGGATTATCTGCAGCATCAAAGGTCAACAGAGCAGCATTATTCAAAATCATAATCACTTTATGCAAAGTTAACATGTTAGGATTATGCCAGATATCTTACAGGTGTCTTTAAACTTTCTTCTAATTATAATGACAATCATTGTGAATTTCAGTAGTAACGGTACTCCAATAATATTTGTCATGATACTTGAGATGGCTCCTAACTCTTGAACCCTAAGCCTCCTTCAGATAATTTGAATGGGTTATAGAGCATCCTTCATTGTTCCAAATACCTATAGAAATCCTTTTGTATACTCAATACATTAGTAACATTTTTTTGTTAGATGGTTAACAAAAATAGTTGTCTTAACTCCTTGTGTCAATGCTATTGCAGAAGCAGTGGTGCTAGCAATTAATGAAATTAAAGCTGTTATACCAGCAATAATCAAGCCCGCTACTCTTTTGCTTCTGCTTAAAGCCTAACTCACTTCTTCCAGCACTTTCAATCTTTTTTTAGAGAATCGAGATTTTCTAATTCTCAGGGCAGTGAGATAAAGGCTGGTTGATAGACCGCCATAACAGACATGCCAGGTTTCAACACACTAACATAATTGGAAATTATACAGTCAATGCAACTTACAATAAATGCTGGAGAAGAGACAAAACCAATTTTAGCTTGACAATTATAAGAGCCTTAAAACATGCACTAACCCTTGTTTGAAATCCAGATCCTGTCCCAACATTTTCTCTTGCTATCATAACATCATAGTGAGCTACAGCTAGCTTCCAAATATATTCCTGACAAAGTCCAGATCCAGTCTTCCAAAAATAGACTGTTATTTTCCATATTGGATTGATTTCTAGACCAGTACATGATTGAGTCCTAATAGCTGGGCACCTTTAAGAAGAATACAAGTGACATAGTTTCTCTTTTTGATTCTCTATCCCACAAGGTCTAAAAATCTGAGGCAAGGCAGCTTGTCCCATCTGGGATATAGTCAAGCAAAAGTGGTTCAGGAACATATGTCCAATACAGCTCCCCAGTCACCCTTGTCAGGGCACTCAGCAAGCTCACAGGTTGGCATCATTCTTTGTCTCAACAACAGTATGTCTCACCAATCTTTTAAACGTTTTATGGGCCTGTTGCATAATACCTTGTCTTTGAGGATTATATGAAATCCCTGTAATAAATTGTTGACAAAAAGTCTTGACTGCTCAGCTACAATTGCCAGAACCATTATCTGATATTTTAAAATTGGATATTTTATTTATTTACCTTTCAATGTTATCTCCTCTCCCATTACCCCCAAACCCCTTACCTCATTCCCCCTACTCCTATTACTATGAGGGTGTGCTCCCACCATCCTCCCATTCCTGCCTTCCTGCTCTTGAATTCCCCAACACTAGGGAATCCAAACTTTCAGGCACCAAGGCCATCCACTTCCACTGATACCAGGCAAGGCCACCCTCAACTACCTATACAGGTAGAGTCATGAGTCACTCCCTTTATGTTCTCGGGCTGGAGATTTTAGAGTGACTATTCCAGTTTGTTTCTTAGGACCATTTACTTGAAATTGTGTTTTCCAGCTTCTTACTCTAAGGTAGAGTCTGTCTTTGTCACTGAGGTAGGTTTCCTGTATGCAACAAAATGCTGGGTTCTGTTTACATATCCAGTTCGTTAGCCTATGTCTTTTAATTGGGGAATTGAGTCCATTGATGTTAAGAGATATTAAAGAACAGCGATTGTTGCTTCCTGTTATTTTTGTTATTAAAGATGGAAATATCTTTGTGTGACTATCTTCTTTTGGATTTGTTGGAAGAGGATTACTTTCTTGTTCTTTCTAGGGTATAATTTCTTTCCTTTTATTGAAGCTTTCCCACTATAATCCTTTGTAGTGCTGGGTTTGTGGAAAGATATTGTGTAAATTTGGTTTTGTCGTGGAATATCTTGCTTTCTCCATCTATGGTAATTGAGAGTTTTGCTGAGTATAGTAGCCTGGGCTGACATTTGTGTTCTCTTAGGGTCTGTATGACATCTGTCCAGCATCTTCTCACTTTTATAGTGTCTAGTGAGAAGTCTGGTATAATTCTGATAGGTCTGCCTTTATATGTCACTTGACCTTTTTTCCCTTATTGCCTTTAATATTCTTTCTTTGTTTTGTGCACTTGGTGTTTTGATTATTATGTGACGGGAGGTATTTCTTTTGTGGTCTAGTCTATTTGGTGTTCTATAGGCTTCTTGTATCTTTATGGGCATCTCGTTCTTTACATTAGGGAAGTTTTTTTTCTATAATTTGGTTGAAGATATTTATTGGCCCTTTAAGTTGGGAATCTTCACTCTCATCTATACTTATTATCCTTAGGTTTGGTCTTCTCATTGTGTCCTGGATTTCCTGGGTGTTTTGTGTTAAGAACTTTTTGCATTTTGCATTTTCTTTGACAGTTTTGTCAATATTTTCTATGGTATCTTCTGCACCTGAGATTCTCTCTTCTATCTTTTGTAATCTGTTGGTGATGCTTGCATCTATGACTCCTGATTTCTTTCTTAAGTTTTCTATCTCCAGGGTAGTCTCCCTTTGTGATTTCTTTATTGTTTATACTTCCATTTTTATATCCTGGATGGTTTTGTTCAATTCTTTCACCTGTTTGGTTGTGTTCTCTTGTAATTCTTTAAGGGATTTTTGTGTTTCCATTTTAAGGGCTTCTACCTGTTTACCTGTGTTCTCCTCAATTTTTTTGAGAGTGTTATTTATGTTCTTCTTAAAGACCTCTATCATCATCATTAGAAGGGATTTTAAATCTGAAACTTGCTTTCCTAGTGATATGGAGAATTCAGGACTTTCTAGTGTGGGAGAACTACGTTCCAAATGTGCCAAGTACTCTGGGTTGCTGATGCTTATGTTCTTGTGCTTGCCTTTCACTGTCTGGATCTTCTTGGTGCTACCTGCCCTGTCTCTGACTAGAGCTTTTCTTTCCTATTATCTTGGTTGTATCTAAAACCTGTGTGGGTGTTACTACTGGAGATAGAGCTGGGGCCCAAAATCTGCTCAGTGCTCAGGTACTGTCCAGGTTAGAGCTCCTAAGAGACTGGCTTTCTGTGAGGTTTTTGAGATTGAGGCAGAGCTGCCACCCAAGATGTGCTCTGTTCCCTGGCCCAGACCTGAGTAGTGGAGACTTGATAAAGCAAGTTGTTCAAATTCTTTTTGGAGTCTCTGGGAGACATTTTTTTTTCATTCTGATTATATGGAAGCTTCTTTGTTACTAAGGAGCTTTAGAAAAGGAGGGAAAATTTGAGAGTGACCTTTCTAGGTCTTAATGCAGGCTTGTGTCAGAAAGGTGGGCAGTTCCTCCTGTTGATGGTTTGTATCTATAGACTAGGTGAATTTTAACCATAACAACATGAGGAAGAAAAGAGGTTCAGTTACTCTCAAGCCTATCATCAGGAATCTAACATGAGGTTTGAGTTCTGAGAGGAAAGCTAGAGCTATGAATAGTTCAGCAGCCTTGGTGAGGACATGATCTGGTTGACCATAAAAAGTTCATCACTTAAAAAAAAAGAATTTAATAGTTTTGTTTATTATTTAAGAGTAACACTTTAATTTGTTTTCCCAAATTTAATTAAAATATTATTACACTATTTCTCACTTCCCTCAGGTCCTGCCATACTTCCCTTTTCTCTCAAATCATAGCTTCCTTGTCTTTAACACTTATACATATGTAAGTAAACATGTAAATGCAGCCCTCTGAGTCATGTTAGTATTTTTTGAATATATATTGTTTTCATCCTGACTACTTGTATTGGATAACCAATTAGGGAACTCATCCATAGAGAGAACTAATTTCCCTTCCCTTAGCAGTCACTAATTCCCTGTAGCTCTTCATCTGCATATTGACCAGTTGTGGATTTCTGTAATAGTCTCCATCTGTAGCAAACAGAAACTTTTTGATGACGGATGAGACCTACACATACCTGTGTGCATAAGGATACATTTTAGACTGCAGTTTGGAATTATACTTGTTCAGAAAAGTTCCAGTAGCATGTTCTCTACAATCCATGATTGTAGTTGGGTTTAGAGGAGTCACAGCTGGGTAGTGCTGTTGTTTCTTTCTTCCCTTGTCAACTTACTTACATAGCACCTTTTGGCACTATAAAAGGTAGTCCTCTGAGAATGCTTTTCAGTCAGATTCAGCTCAAACTCTTCAAGTTCTGTGTGCAAAGTGCACGGTACCTTCAACAATAAACTCTTACCTTTAACTTTTGGGGATCAACTAAAGAAAAAAAGAACAATAGCTCTTTTTGTTGTTAAAAAATGTTCAGGTACTTCCCTTGAGCATGTTCTTCATGTTACAATGTGTTTAATGACTCAGTTTGGTTGTGTGACTTGAAATTTTTCATGTAACATTTTGGCAGTGAGTCTCTGTAGCCAATATGCCTGTGTCTCTCTCTTCCTGTCACTGTTAATGTGTAACAGAGAAGAGCATCACTTCTCTTCTTGTATTTGACACGAGTCACTAGACTCTGGAATGACACTGCTTTGGAAAACAAATAAGAACAATACTGTAATGATTGTAGTTTGTATATATTTAGAGGCTGAAGTAAAGTGTGTATACTGTCTCCAAGGGGGCGTAAAATGTGCTCTGAAGTAAATAGTAATGCATGTTCATTTCACTATGACTTAACAGCCCAAGAGTGCCTTTGTAAAGACTGCTATTCCACAAATGCATACTATAATAAATTGCGTTGGATAAAAGCATGACTGTTCTCAATGTGTTTGCCAGCATACATCTGAGAACATTTTTTTAAAACAAGTGATGTTGATCCCGTAACAAATGTTTCTATTTCTGTCACCAGAAAAGTGTTTATTCTGTAGGAGTAAATCACTTTAATAGTTTTTGTTGTAGTATGGCTTTAGGCTCATAACAAACAACATGTGGTTCAATAGGGATAGTTGTAAGGGAGTTACTTTCAAGAAGCAGCAGTCTCAGGACAACATGAGTGGGCTCACTGGCTCCCTAAGAATGAGTGGAAATAAAAAAAAATCTGTAAGAGTTGAAAGAAAACATTAGTGTACCAATGTGTTAAGTAGACCAAAGAGCCCAAGAGGCAGGCACTTCTTATACCAGCAGGGTGCTGGAGAGAAACAACTGTTCAGTTTGAAGAAAGTAAAACTATTTTTTTCATTGAAGATTTATCCATTTTCTGTTCACTAAAAAGATACTTGAGATAAAAAATTAAGGGCAGCTCATGTTTGTAAGAAGTTGAAATATTAGGCAAGCATACATGTGTGTACACCTAAATGTTTTATTTGAGTTATGGTGAAGTATACATGATGTTTGACCAGTAGACCACAAAGTATAACCACATGCTTTTCTCCCTGTGTATTTATACAGCCGGGTACTGCATTACATTGTATCATGCGTTTTAGCTGTAAAAGTCATTTTTGGTACACAGTATACGAAACCAAAAACTTAATCAAGTTTTACTTGATTTTAGGCAAATAATTATAGATTATGTTTTATATAATCAAACTTTTAAAAAATAAGTTTAATAAAGTCATATATGAATGCAGCCACCATAGACACCATATTAATAGAATAAAAAAAGTCATATTTGCCTTCTATTGACATATTCCAAATTCAGAAGCCCTTACATCTGATAGGTGCTCAGTGAATACTGAATGAAAGTGAAGATTAAAATGTCACTTTGTGTGAAGTCACTAGGATTTTTTTTTCTCTAACAAGCCACAGGGACATGGTCATGGGATACATGGTAAGACCATGTACGTGATACCCTACAGTGGCTTTATATATGTTATTATTGTTGCTAATATTAAGAGACCACATAGGGTCCTTTTGTATATATTATGTGCATACTTTATTTTATTTTCCATCTGAATTCTTTTAACCAGTTGATACGAGGCTAGGGATGAAACATAATGTTTTTTTTTGTTTTGTTTTGTTTTTTCTTAAAGGAATATAGAATAAAGGAAACTTTAGTCTTATAAAATATAGTTATATTAAATTTAATTTTTAGTTTTCACTTGAAGGATAAAAATAAGATTCCTTGAGACGCTACTGGAAAGATATAAACAATCATAACTTAGAGAAAATAGAACATCAGAAATCCCATTTGAGTTGTAATTTATCTAATTATCTGAAGGCTTAGAGGAGAGTGATTTGAACAGTAGCCATGAGAAGTTTCCTGTAATGCTGTAATTTAGAGAGAAGAAGCCCACATTTTGTTATCACAGGAGAGAGAAAAATCAATTACATCAGCAAAACAGAGACTTTTAACAGTGCTAACAAAGAGCTGATATTTGTTGGAAGGCCTGCCTGTTGGTAGAGCTGTAGCAAAGTAGTAGGGCTTGCCTTCTCTCCTTGTTTAACTTAATTAAAAAAGTGTAGTGGCCCAGTGTGAAAAAAGTAACATTAAAAATAGAGATGTGCTTTAGTGTTGGTAAGGAAAATATGTCTCCAAGAAAGGGTCCTTATATTGTGGATCAAGGACAATTTTTGAGCCCTTTAGTAAACCATGACACCAGTATTCAATAGGATAGCTGTGTTATATTTGAGAATAAAATTAAAGTTCATAAACCTAGAAAAAAATATATAATTAAATTAAAAAACAAAACATACTTTGACTAAATCTGCAATCTGCTAAAGTACACACACAGTTCTAGTGTATGCTAGCATGGTCAGTTAAGCTGATTGAGTTTTTCTCCTCTAAAATAGTACACATACCTCTTGGTTTCTCTGTTTAGTTCAAAGCTTAATCTCTCTCTCTCTCTTTTTTGACAGATGAGTCTTTTAACAGAAAAACAAAACAACTCCCCCTCAAAAACTCAAAAGTCACACGTGCAACAGTAGCAACACACATTTATTTCTTCAATCCAGACAGGTCTGAGTTTCAAATCTTCGCCTTGGGAGGTGGCCTGTCCACACCTTCAATCACAGTGTGGTCTCGTTTATAAGGCTCCAGTGTCAACTGCTTCTGGGGCTTCATGTTCTCTTGCTGCATCTTCTTCACTTCAGATACAAACAAAGCTTCTGCTGAGGCTGTGGAGTCAATGTGGCCTTAATGGAAACCACAAAGGGTCCTCCATTCCGCAGGAAGGTGCGGGCATTCAGGGCCACAATCCGGGTTTGGTCTGGCTGGGCCACATCAGCAAAGATGACATCCACCATTGCAATAAGCATGCACTCAGTATTTGTGTGGGTGCCGAGCATCTTCAATTACAGGAATAATGTTGGTCCTTTTCTTGGCTAAGTTGATGAGGTCACCTCCAGAGTGGTGGGAGAACTCAACTGAGTAGACCAGACCATCCGGGCGACAATATAAGATGTGGGAGACGGTGGTGCCCGAGGCTGCCCCAAGGTATAGCACCTTGGCCCCAACTTAATGTGGATCTGGTCTACACCGCCCAGGATTGCTGCTGCCAGCTTGGAGCGGAAGGGGTTCCAGGCTCGGTACTCAATTTTGTCATCTCCTTCTGAAATAGAGACTCTCTTTTCTCCGTACACAGATTCTCCAGGGACCAGATTCTTTGTGACAATGGTATTTTCCTTTCCAGACAGATAAAGACACCTTCATGCTCCACCATCACATTCTTTCCTGACTGGTTTCCTCTCGTGCCTCCCCAGCCACCATGTCGACCCTGGTTGCCCCCAGACTGGAAGCCTCCACCTCTGCCACCTCCACCTCCTCATCCCCTGAAGCCACCACCTCCTCCACCTTGACCTCAACAAATGAGGAGCTCCTTTCTCTTTCATCTTCACTGACTGGTATCTGGTGTCATTTGTTTTATTAATCTTGGATACTCTGAGTGG
This sequence comes from Rhabdomys pumilio, assembly GCA_030674055.1. Lineage (NCBI taxonomy): Eukaryota > Metazoa > Chordata > Mammalia > Rodentia > Muridae > Rhabdomys > Rhabdomys pumilio. Next base: position 129,904,227 of record JANHMN010000004.1, on the reverse strand, counting down.
GTAGTATGAAATCCCAAACTGTTTTCATTTCTCTGATGGCTAAGAATATTGACCATTTTAAAAAATATTTCTCAGCTATTTGTGTTCATCTTTTAAGAACTCTCTATTAGGTTCTATACCCCATTTTAAATTGAGGTATCTGTTCTGTTTATGTTCAGGTTTTTGAAGTTTTTCCTATATTCTAGATACTAGCCCTCTGTGAGATGTATAATTGGTAAATTTTTTTCCCGTTCTATAGGCTGTCTTTTTGCTTGATGGTGGTGTCTTTTGCTGTACAGAATATTTTTTTAGTGTCATAAGGTCCCATTTATTGATTATTAATCTTAGTGCCTATGCTTAAGCATTAGGTACATATGTTTTACTTAGAATACCCTAAAAGGACGAGTGGCAAGTTCCCTAGAGAGTAGTAAGGGACCGGAGAAAGATAAGATCTACCATAAAAGGAGGAATAAAATATAGTTATAAAGGAATAAAGGAGAAATTAGAACAAGGGATAAAATGCATTGGAAGATAGAAAACTTATTACTGTAGAAGCTTCTTAAGACATATAAACATATGAAAGGTATTTAAATTGATTTAACATATAATGCAAGAGACAATGCTCCAACAAGACACCATACAAATCTATTTGTAGGTTTTAGGGGAACCTCCACACCGATTTCCATAGTAGCTGCTACACTTTGCATTCCTACCATCAGTGAATAACTGTTCATTGCATCTTCAACAGCGTCTGCTATCATTTGTTTTTGTTTGTTTTTAATCACAACTATTTTGACTGGAAAAAGATAAAATACCAAATCAAAACCACATTGGTAGGAATGGGTTACATTTTTTAGACATATTAGACAAAGGAGTCTTTATAGGCCAGCTAGACATTATAGGCTATTGTCAAAGCTATTGGTTACCCTCTACAACCTAAAGGTAAAGACTCTATTGCTAAGGATACCACATATTTATAGCATCAAAGATGGACAAATTGAGCTGGTACTGAACTAGAAGTTTCATCCCTATTAACCAGTGTTCATGGTGATGGAAGAAACTTTACATGCTACCAGAGAGAAATGTATTCATCAGTCTTACCCAGCTACAAACCCTGTGAGCTACAATAGCTGCATGCCCATAAAATATGCCCACTAGTACAATAGTGGCACTAATGTTATGAGAATGAACAACTAACTACTTTTCTTTAAAGTTGTATTTATGGCCTGCTTTATAAAATGGAATCCATTCCTTACATTGTTAATGAGATCAAGAACCTGACGAGGTAGGTCATGTGTTTTGGGGGAAAAATATTACCATTCTTGTGTATAAGCACATGAATAAAATGACTCATAGTGGTATACTAATAAACCCATAAATCAGTCTGTCCCTCAACTCTTATAAGAGAACCTTTATTGTTTAAGTAGATGACATGGAGACCACAACTGGACAATGCTTGGTGAATGAGAGACTTCAGAGCACTCAGCTCTAAATGGTGTGCCTCTACCTCTCTCCAAAGAAAAGGAATCTAAGTGAAAGATGAGGTGGAAAGATTATAAGCAGCAAAGGTGGTGGGTAAGGAAACAGCATTTTACAAACACAGTAAGGCTGATGAACATATGAACTCACAGAGACTAATAGCCTGCCCAAAACCTTCACAATTCCAAGCTATACAAAGTACCAACACAGACAAGGAGAAGGTGGCAAAAAGTCTCACACTTATATAAAAAGGTATTTGCAATTGCTAGATACTGAGAGAGGGAAGAAACTCAGTTTCCTTAGTGGAGTGACAATAGGTTTATCAACTACAGTCTAGGACATTCCTCATGTTCAGGAAGAGTTTGTCAACACAAATTATATTTTATGTTTTTTTTCTAAGACAGAAAAATAACACAAATTTGGGTGGCTAAAGAGGATGGGAATAATCTGAGAGGAGGTGGTAGAAGGGAAAGAATGTGATCAAATATATGTAGTATGAAATCCTCAAAAATAAAAACACACACAGAAAAAGAACAACCCCAACATTTACTGATAAAGAAGTGTCATAGCTATATAGAAACTATCAGGAAAAACCTGTTGTGTTACTCTTATTTTTCTTTGTGGTGTTTGGTGTTTGACCATGGACAAGTCAAAGACATTTATGTTACTTTATCAATAATAAAAGCAGAAGAAACCTAACATTTGAACTCAGAACATAACATAGTTTATTTTAAATAAAATAATAATTGCTACTAGAAACCTTAATGCATTCTCATGAAACTCATTTTCTATGACTTTTAAATCTTACAATGAAAATTTCAAAGCACTTAATAGTTAAATATATTTTAATATTATGAATAGCTTTAAAAGGGAGATGCAACATTAGTGTTTACTAACATACTTCTAATGTTGAATGGTTTTGTTGGTTTGTTTGCTTGTTTGGTTTTTCTGGAGACATAGTTTTTTTGTATAGCTTTGGCTGTTTTGGAACTCACTTTGTAGACCAGGCTGGCATTGATCTCATGGAGACCTACCTCCTTCTGCCTCCTGAGTGTTGGGAGTCAAGACATGTACCATTACTGCCTGTCTCGAGTGTTTCATTGATTATCTTTAAATACCTTGTGCCTACTAGGGTGGGAGGTAGGAGTAGATGGGTGGGTGGGTAGGTAAACATCCTCATAGAAGCAGAGGGAGGAGGGATGGGACAGGGACTTTGCGGAGGGGAAACTAGGAAGGGGGGATAACATTTGAAATGTAAATAAACAAAATAACTAATAAAAATAAAAGTAAAAATAAAGGAAAATAAAAATTCAGTCTCAAAAGGGCAAAATCACACGTGAAATTATCACATGGTTTCCATTGTGAATGACCATGTGATCAAAGCTGCCCCTTTTCTATGTTTTAGAGTATTGTCATATTATATAGTTGATAATTTTTGTAGTGGCATCATAAAATAATGGAGCTAAAAGATGCCTCTTACCTGGTGATATAGTTATAATGTCATAGTTCATGTCCGTGATGATATTAGTGTAAACAAACATGTGCTGCCAGTTACGTAAAAGTGTAGTGGATACAATTATAGATGGCATATGGTACATGACAATGATGATGAAGTTTTGTGCTGGTATGTATTTACTTACCACTTACAACTACATTAAACACATTTTTTCCTTACAGTTGAAAAGTTTACTCTTAAAACACTATGTGTTTTAGTGTCATATATCTATAACTTATTGTAGTATTTTCTCTCATCTTTATTGGCTCTCATGTTTTTTGATCATCATAGCCATAGAAGTACTGAGCTGTAACTCACACACCTCTCTCTGTGCCTGTCTCTCTCTCACATACGCATTTGTATAAATGTATTCTGTGATGTTCTTACAATGATAAATGGACTAATGATGCAATTATTAGAATGTATCCTTGTCATTAAGCAATGTGACTTTATTTTTAAAAAGATAATTTCATGTTTTAATATTCTGTGTTCATCTTTGGAGGTGAGCAACTCTGAAATGAACACCCCACAGTGGCGCTTCCTTAGGTGAAGCTCCTCTGTGACTCAGAGCCCCTTGTTCCTAGCCCTGTGCCCTTTCCTTGCCCATCATATGGTCTCTATTTCTAGGCCTTATGGAAAAAGTTTTAAAAAATTTTAGATTTATGCAAATGTCTTGAAAAAGAAGAAAAAAAAATACATTCTTGGGAATGAGTGGCTTTCAGTTCTGTCCAATATTTTCTCACAATTGTGAAATCATGTTATACTTGTAGGGCACTGGAAATACTGATTGTTATTTTAAAATTAAGAAGAACCTGGAAAATGCATTTGTAAGTCTGGAATCTTTGAAGAGCTCGAAACTGTTTGTTGGACTTTAACCAGACAGACAGACAAAACCTGTCATTTATACTAAAGATGAGATGTTTGCTTCTATCCACGTGTCATTCAATGTATGTTTACTTCATATATTTAAAGTTGGTTGACTTCATGATGGGCCATGTAGAATATCTGAAACTTTCACTGTAGTTTTAATAAAAAAAATACCAGCTGTTTGACATTTTTTCTTATAATAATGTTAAAATTGGCACTAGAAAATGAACAATGAAGACTGCTTCCCTCAAGTTTTCAAGTAATTAACATAAACTACAGAGTTCTGACTACTTTGATGTCTTTTATAACATTAAATTTTGTGTATATTTAACTATAGCTTCTGTCAAATTGTCACAAAACTAGCTCACACAATTGACCCCTTGTCAACTTAATAATAAAGCACATTGTTAAGCTATAATCTTTTTTTTCTTGATCATCTCCAAGATCACACATTAATATAAACATCACTATATAAAATGCCTCACATTTTAAAAGTCTCAGTCTTTAAACACTCAAACATTCAAAAGTTTAAAGTCTCTTTAAATATACAAAGTTTCTTATAAAACATATTTTCTATAAAACTTGAAAATTCATTTAAAAGTTCACATTTCTCTATTGTGGACTATTATAAAGTTTTTAAATAAGTTAAATATTCTGTAATTCCAAGAGGGAAATACCAGGGAACAATCACAGTTAGATCCAAGAAAAATCAAATGCCCAACAGTGCAAATAACTCAGTGTCAAATGTCTGGGATTTACATAGGACCTCCTGGTCTCCTGCAAAGAGATTAGATCATTTCTCTGGTTCTGCTGTGTGCAACACATACAGCTAGTCTTCTAGGCTCACCCTGGCACCACTCCATGACTGTGGCTGTTCTTGGCAGTTATCTTATGGTAATGTTATATTCAAAATGCTGCAACTGGGCTGCATTTTCACCAATAGCTTCTCCTAGGCTGTCTTCAGGAACTCTAGAGTTGTCACACAGCAGCTGCTCTTCTTGACCCCCTTGAGACTTCAAAGTCAGTACACCCTAAGTGACTCTTACACTACTACATTAAGCTGCCAGCATGAAGTACAACACTATCTGGCTCTGTAGCACAAGTTTCTGTGTGTTCACTCTGAGGAAACACTGTCCAGAAGATTTCACCTCAACGATGCTGGTCTCTTCTTAATCACTGCTAATTTCTCAGCTCCAGCTAACAACCAGCATCAATTGTCCCCATAAAGCAAAGGTTTTCTTTAGTGTTTCTGGTATATTGTTAATCTTGTTAATCAGATTAATAATTCTTTAGCCCCAGCTGAACAGAACCACAGATTCTTAATTCAAAATACACAATAGCCCTCATAGAGTTTTCAAGAAACTTTCAAGATTCCCTTAGTACTTCACAGATCAGGCATCTGTCATCTGCACTTTTCCTCTCCCAGTGTCCCCTGTGTAAACCCTACCACCACCTTCCCACACCCCTTTGCCTCTAAGAGGGTGCTCCTCCAACCATCTATTCTCACCTCACCCCTCTAGCATCCCCCTACACTGAGGCATCAAGCCTCCACAGGACCAAGTACCTTCCCTTCCATTGATACCAGATAAGGCAGTCCTCTGCTACATATGCGGCTGGAGCCATGGACCCACTCATGTATACTCTTTGGTTGGTTGTTTAGTCTCTGGGAGCTCTGAGGGGCCAGTTAGTTGATATTGTTCTTCCTATGGGGTTGCAATCCTCTTCAGCTTCTTCATTCCTTTCCCCAACTCTTCCATAGGGGTCCCTGACCTCAACCCGATGATTGACTGTCGGTATCTGCATCTGTCTTAGTCAGGTGCTCGCAGAGTCTCTCAGAGGATATCTATACCAGGCCCCTGTCTGCAAGCACTTCTTGGCAGCAGCAAGTGTAGGGGTTTGGTGTTCTTATATATTGTTATCATCCAAGACTTTACAGAACAGATCACCAAATTTTGAACACTCAGTGGCTTTCTTAGTCCAACATTCCAAAATCCTTTCAAAGTCCTTTACTTTCCACAATCCTCCCCAAAGCAATGCAGTGAGGTCTGTTATAGTAATGTCCAATGACATTGTTACCAATTACTGTCATAGTTAGAAATACTGTTGCTCTAATGAAACAGCATGACCAAAAGCAATCTGATAGAGGAAACAGTTTATTTCACTCACAATTATATGCATGTATATCATCATCAATAGCAATTAGAATAGGAACTCAAAAAGAGGAAGAACTTGGAGGCAGGAGCTGATACAGAAGCCATGAAGAAGTGATGCTCACTGGCTTCCTTAGCCTGCTTTCTTATAGAATCCAGGACCACCAGTCCAAGGTGGTGTCACTCCCTATAGGTTGAAGCTTCCCACATCAACTACTAATTATGTACTCTACATCCTTTCCTGCATACAGATCTTCTAGAGGCCTCTTCTAAGTTGGTGTTCCTTGCTCTCAGAAGACTCTGCCTTGTGTCAGAGTAGTTGCCATATAACTACTCAATACAATGCACACTGAATATTTTGTCTTAATGAATATTTCCATATATGTTAACAGAGGGCAAAGTTCTTGAAACTCTTAGCTTTGTACCTAACAATTTTTAGTATTTCAGGTTTAAAAAAAAACAAAAATTGGGAATGCAGGTTAATATTAAGATAAAAATAAATGAACTGTTTTAAAATTAAAATGCAGGTGAGAAAAAGTCAAATTATAAGAAAAAGTGGCACTATTTTGAAATGTTTTCTCATATATGTAAGTTTAGGTTCTGTAGAAAATGAAGGATTGGAGAATTTTATTTAAATAATTTAAGTTGGTCGAATCCTGGCTTGAAGAAAGAGACCAATTCAGTAGCAGTATTGCATTTTAAAACTGTCTCAATAGTATTCCTTTTTCTTTCTAAATTGTGTCTGATACTGTTTTGTGATTTTTGGCTTAACTAAAACCTAACTGTTTTTAATCACTGTGACTTTTAGTTTCTGTTTTCTTGTTAGAGTGTGTAGGGGCATGTGTATGTACATGCATTTCTCTCTGTGTGTCCACATATATGTGATATCTTACAGAAGATGGCTTAAAGCAAGAACACACTTTGAGTTCATGATAGTATATACATGGCCATATCCCTTGACATAGTTATTCATATTTAACTGCATCAACTTCATTTAAACCTTTAGTGTCTGTGGATAAGACCTTTCAAATTGTTTGGCTGGTAATACCATCAGGCGCCTCACCCTCTGTTTCCCACAAGCTGTCACAGAATGCCACTCCCACTCAGCACAATGGGTGTGCAATTGCCCATTGGAACTCTGCAGGGCAGCAGATGATGTGAGAGCAACAGAAGGTTGCAGGGTGGAGCAGAGTAGGGAAGAGCTAGCAGGAGGCAGCCAGCTTCTGGGGGAAAAAAGAATGAAAGGGAAAATATAAAGGGAACAAAGAAGATAAAAAAGAATGAATAGCGATAATTATGAGCAAATTTATAAAATTAAATAGAAGAGAAGATGTACAGAAGTGATGATGAAAGGGTACTAAGAGGTTGCCCTTGCCAACACACAGGCAAAAGTCACTTTACAAACTCCACAATTCAGTTCTGTTAGAGAGCATGTATGGTTTGTGTTTTCATCAGTGCTTCCTTTACATATAGTTCCTGTTCTTGCTTTCCAGTGCTGGAGGAAATCCCATCATTAGTGGGGTGCATGTTCACAGACAGCAATCAAGCCCCTTGGCTTCTATGGCTAATCTGGGCATTTCCCATGTGGAATAATGAAGAGCGTAACAGCAGAGTAAGCAGCTGCGACTGCTCTCAAAGATTTATTTTTACTCTTAACAGACACTGAAGACTCCAAGGAAAGCACAAAGAAGGAAAGCACAAAGCTTGGTTCTCATGTGCCGGGTGACCTTTACTGTGCAGGTGACACCATGTATAGACAGATATTTATCCTCAACTCACTGCAGTTTTCTCAGGATTGCTGAGTTACCTGCCAGCCCGGGAAAGCATAGCAATAGGTGTTCATCTATAACTCACCCTGTCACTTCTTTGTTTCTCTGCTCTGTTATTAGCTGGCTTCTCTGAACACTGAGTACATGAAAGCACACAACTTGATCCTGTCCCATGGCATCTGTAAATGCAGCATAGCACTAGGTTCAAGGTAGGTAAACTGGCTGTATGTGTTGAATAAGCAAATGTAACATTCGCTCGGTAGTATGTCATGCCTGGGTTTTATTTTGATGTGCTAGCAGCATGTCCGTAAATAAACATTTTATATTCTGCTTTGTTAAATGCAAATAAGAATAATACCATCATACTGTGGTAAAAAAAATTTTGCTTGAGTCTGTGAACATTTGAAATTGCTTCAAATGTGTATATTTTTAGTAAATAAATCCTATGAAAATATGCAGAGATGTGTATGTAAGATGGAAAGATGGTGATATTCTTTAGGTCTTTAAAAATGATCAGTGGTGCAGAAAAACTTTGCTAGGATTGGCTGGGAGATTGCTGCTCACTGGCAGTGTTCCTTTAATGTGCAAAGTCGTAGTGTTTTTTCAGTTACAACAAATACACACAAATCTCTCCCAAAAAGTCCTTATGAGGTTTTGTGAGTGTGATATACTCTCTGTCAAAACTTTTCAATAACTACCCCAGTAATTTTTATAATTTTAGAATAATTTGAATCTTCTAGAATTCGTACTATATGAATATGGTTGATAGATTGAATCTTCTTCAGGAAGAAGCAAAAAAAGGCTAAAACTTAGAGATAGATGAATTTTGATTTGTATTTCAACAGAACCCAAGGCTTTTTCTCTCCGTTTTTGAAACTTAGAGCAGCATGCGCACAATGGGTGGAGAGGAAAGAGCAGCAGAAAGAGAACAGAGAGGTTGTATAATCTGTAGGACAAGAGTATTCTAATAGATGAGGTCTGCCCTTCAAATAGCAAGAAGCTTGGGAGGGTAGCTGCGCTGAACAGTTAGGTGTTCTTTCAGTACACAGGGTGTGAGGGCAAGGCTGTTGATATTCAGACCCTCATTTGGCCTCTTAGCAGCTGGGTTGCCACACACCTACTGGAGCACATGTGTCTCTTTGTAGAATGAAGACAAGAATGTTCTAACTCAGAACTCAGATAAGAACCACGTGATTTAACATGTAAGGCTGTTTGACATTCTGTGAGTGCAGCACAAGTATTTATTGTTATACTCATTTCAATTGATATGAGGATTTATTATAATGAATGAGTGATCAGGAAATTCTCCATCTACTATCTAGACATATAGGTTATTTTGGAATTTCTTTCATTCCTCCAAGTAACACCAACACTTATAAACTCAAATAATGAAACTTCCCTCTGTGTGGGGCTAAGAGAACCTTAGCTGAGTTGAAATGTGAACATTCCATTAGCTTCAGTGTCCTCCTTCTCACATAAAACACTGAGGCCAGAGTGAACAGATTCAAAGCCTTAGGGCACTGGCATAATTCATACACACAATTTTGTCTTTTCTTTTTTGATTTCAGGTGAGGTATTGTGGTATGAGTAACCCTCTTTATAAAAAAAGATAATCAATAGATACTAGCTCAACAACCTGAAAAAATATAGAACTAAAGATATGGGTTAAATACTACATTTTTGTTACAGTAAGGATTTCTTTGGTTCATTGAGGTCATTCATTGGGAAAAGGAACTTTCTATATAAGTTTTATGAGTTGAGTTCAATTCCTAGAACCCATGTAAAGGTGGAAGTAAAAGAACAATGAACAAAACTGTCTTTAATTCCACATTTGTGCTATGACATGAAATGAGTGTGCCCATATGTTTCTATCTATCTATCTATCTATCTATCTATCTATCTATCTATCTATCCATGCTATCTATCTATAGATAGATATAATAGATATAAACATGTACATATCATGCAAACCAAATACACACATGCATATACACAGAGCAATAATAAATAAAAAATGATCATGGTAATAATAATGACAATAAAACTAATAACAATAACAAAAATATTCAAAAATGAATTTCAGGTTCACGTCTAATGGAGAGCATGTATCTAACTTTGATGGCCCGCAAAATAAAGAGCCACAGGAAGCAAAAAAGCAGTTTATCTCAACATGATTCAGATCAGCAAAGCCAGTGTCTACTCAAACTTCAGTAGTCTGCCCCCAAGTGGTTTATTTTAGGCTTATTTAAATACAGCACTTTTTTTTTTTTTTTTGAAAATGATTTCGGTAATGGTTCACTCAATCCTGCAAGCACAACAAAGCATACATAAACCTCTTCAAGGAAGAAAGTAAACTAAAAACATCAGACATGACTGCATCAAAACTCTTTGTAAGGTCCAAAAGATAAATTTTATAGATGGACCTAGAAAAACAGATTTGTGATAAGAGTCTGGGGAGGATGCAATACCAGAAAACCTCCAGGCACACACATAGCACAAAGGTCACCAGTCAAGAAGGCGTGTCCACTCCAGCCTTTTAGGAGGAAAACAGGTTTTGGAATCCTTCTCTTGGAGTAACAACCTTGTGTGCTTAACCTTCTAGGTTCCTCTAGTACATCTCTGTGAGCACAAAAGCCTCCATGCCTACCGTGAAGTCCTACAAATATTGGTCTTTAAAATGTGCTTAGAAAGTTCATTTTTTGCTTGATTTTAGAAAAATCTGAAAACAATTCGTATATAAAATCTAAGTGCAATAGTAGCCAGTTCATCAGATTCAAGATATGTGTTCAATAATCTGTTATTAAAATGTGACAGAAATTTATTATTGCAATTATTTCTTTTTGTTATTTTTAAAAATAAGACAAAATATTTTTACTGACTTAATTTTGTAGCCTTATAACTGACATTGAGTTTACAATGAGATATCATCAGACATGAATACTTAATTGCCTAGAGAGAAAATTTCAGTTCTTTTATCTTCATTTCAGTTATCATTTTACATTGCTGCTTATAAATTTTCACATTCAAATCTTAATTTTTAAAATTTTTTTTAAGTTTAAACTTTAATTAATTTTTGAGATTGTGTCTCATGTAGACCAGGCTGATTTCAAACTCACTATGCACACAAATAATGAAGGATAACCTCTGAACTACTGATCTTCTTCTCTCCTTTTCTTGGGTGTATGATTATGGACATGTACCATGATGCTCAGTTTTATGGGGTACTAGGGATCAAATCTAGGGCTTTATGTATGATGGGCAAGCACTCTGCCTCCTGAGTTAGATCCACAGTCTCTCACACTCCTTTTATAATTGTGAAAATTAGATAGGCGAGCACACTGGTAGTATAAGCTCCAATCCAGAGTGTTAATGAAGGGCTTTTTGGTACTTCAAGGTTGAGCCACTTTCTCTGAGTCACCTGCTCCCTCTGCATAGAGAGGAAAGAGGAGTCCTTGATCTTGCATTTCCAGATACTTGCATTTGTATTTTCTATGTCCATATCTCCTGCTACTATTACTGTTCTACAAATAGACACCATTAACACTTTGGAGAGTCCCGAATGGAACGTTGTGAAGTTAGTGCAGGGAAGGTAGAGAGACTGGCAAGGTCGTTTCTCATTTCATAGTCTTGTGTGTGCTAATCCTACGTGCAGACCCTTTTGTGCTTGTTTTTAGTCTCTGAGAAGGATATTACTTTCTTCATTATATTTTCTGTATACTTTTAGCATAGATCTTGTGAAACACTTTCCATGTATATAAGAGATCATCATCCAGTTGTGCCTTCTCTAGGTTGTAACCCCATAAACACCAAAACTATGTTTTATGCATTTCTTTTTTTCTAATATGACAACTGGAAGATTGGTTCATATTCCTTTACAATCCCAGTTATTTATTACTTATATAAGCAAATGGACCCTAGATTGTGTTTTGGAATCTTTTTCCTTCAAGTTCTTATTTTGTCCTAGTGAACATGTAGAAGTCTGGCCAACTTTCCTTTTTAATATTTTGAATTCCTTTATTTTTGTCTATTTCGAACGCTTAAAAATTATGCTACAAATAAATCAAGTGAGAAAACCAGTGCTTTATAAGACTTGGTGTTGAAAAGTTCATTATTGTGAATTTATATCTATAACCCATGCAGGACATAAATAAAGTACAATGTCTCAAGAGTTCTTCAGATCCCAGTGTACTGCTGTCTCTGCACCATTCCTGTAATTAAGTGTCACTCACTCCACACCAAGGAGGTTTGCATGCTTTCTAATTTTACAAGTCATCCAAGTTTTTGAGTGAAGTTGTGATGTTACTGACTGCTTTTAATCTTACGAGTCAGACATGTTTATGAATGTGTGGATACACTCTCTAAAACTCAATAATCATAGTCTGACTATCATCTAAGAGACAGCACTCATCCTATGCTTGATCCTAAAGAACAAACACAACTTAACTTTGACATCCTAAGTAAAAATATTATTGAATAAGCAGCTTAAATCAAAGTCATTGTTCAATGAAGTTGGAGGTACCTATTTTTGAATCAGCCTCCCAAACTGCTTGCCTTTTTATAGATGAATAATAGGAAACTATGCAGTGCTTTTCTTCATTTATAGACATGTGTCTATTTCATTGGTTTTCATATTCTAGTAAGATTTCATGAAGTTCTCTTTGAATGATGCTTTAAGCTGTTCCTTCTTTTGAGAAAGGCAGATAACTCAAGTATCTTCCATTTAGAATCATTAAGAAAACATTTTGAATAAGTCATTTGATTCATATTGTGATGGGAAGCCATTGCTTGGAATACAGAGCTGTGAGTAGGCTTTATAGGAATTCCGTTTATGCACAGCCTGCTGGTAAGAACAAACAGTCATTTTCTGGTAACTGTGTAATAAGAGTGAAATGAACTGAGTAGGCATTGAAATGCAAACAATGGGAAACTGAAACTTGGTACTGAGCATATGGTGAATATTCTGAGAAGAGGCAGGGAGGGGTTTTGAAAGAATGGTGTCTTTCAGGGTTTTTTTTTATCTTAATTTTGTTTGGCAGAGAAAACCCAGTGGGAATGTCTGCAACACCCAGCCAAGGGGAAGACAAGACCACATCACCAGAATCTGAGGCCAGATGTCCCTCACCATTGTCATCAGAAAGAAAGCAGTAGCCTTGCCCTCCTCCTTTGGTTTGTTTCTCTACTTTGCTTCTTCTTTGCAGTTGCTTAGGAAGAACAGTATATTATTTAACACAATCAAAACAACTCCCGTTTCCATGATGCAAAATGGGATGGATCATAAAGTTTATGGATCATAAACTTCAAATCCTAATGTTTTGAGTTTCCAGTTCCTATATTTGTTTGATCATTTTCTTTTTCTCAAATATATTCTTACTGGTAAGGATAATGTACAACATCCATCAAATTCTGTGCTTCGTGATGTAACCATCATCAGATAGAAGGAAACAATGTAGTACATTCTCAGTATCTGGCCAAGAACTCACAATCCTCAGTCAGAAGAATGAAAGTAAAGTTGCGTGTCACCATACCAGCCTTTGGTTTTTTTCCATTTTTCTCAATAAACTCATGTTTATATATAACCAGAATTTTCCCTTTAACAAAATGGTTTTTGAAAATTATTTATTGGCTAAATCCTTATTTCTTTTAAACAGTAATTGATCAAAATGAGCCATTTGACAAGATATGCCCATTGGTGTAATAGTAGCATGGCACTATGAGGGTAGCTAAATCTTTTCTATTTGGGTTTGGAGCACATTCTTCAAGAGAAACCCGATGTCTTGTACTGTAAATGTGACCAGGAGCTTGTAGCTGGGAAGGCAAGAGAGAACTCATTACTGTTCTTTGCTAAATGGACATGATGTCAATCTAGTGTCTCTAAAATTTCATCAGAGAAGCTTGTTTCTACAGTGGGTGGTGGTTAATACAGAGACCAGGGCTAATGAGTTGTGGAGGCTAAGTGGGAGACTATAGGGTTTTCAGCTTGAAACAGGCCATGTATATCACCCCTGCCAAGGCTCAGGGACATTGAAATATGAAATGGAAAGAATTTAAGAGCTAGAGGTTGGAGAAGAGTGTCTACTGGATATAACAAGCTTATTGGGTCTTCAAACTCACTGAAGTTGTGGTGATCTGCCTAATATCTGTAGACAACCAGACATGTTACTGTTTTGTGATGCATGAAAGAGGGAGTCTTCAGTCTACTGCTACTCACTCACTGTGGGATTTGGGGGCATGTAGTTATAAGGGAATAATCTTTTTTCCATAGTGTAGCCACTCATATGTGGTCCATGTTCCTGTCAGTAACCTACACCCATACCCTGTACCCAATGGGCTTGAGTTGGTAACCTCAATTAAAGACAATGGGAAAGAAAGAAAGACAGGAAGGAAGAAAAAAGAAACAAAAAAAAAGGAACGAAGAAAGAAGGAAAGAAAAGGACATCAAAGTAGGAAGAGGTTTTTTGGAAATGTTTTCAGAGGAAAAGGAGTAAGAGAACATATGGGAGATTAACCCAGTTCAAACTCAACAGATAGACGTATGACATTGTCAAAGAATAATCAAGACATATTACTGATATGCCTACATCATTATGATACCAGCCATAGAAAATCAGCACTGTAACATTTTGCTATAGTAGGCTAGTTCTGAATGGCACCCTTATATTCCACATAGCATAGATTCATGGAGCAGTGTGAAGAATTACTCTTATGGGAAACATGTGCTTAGTTAAAATTTCTCACAGAAAAATTTAATTTGTGTCAGGAAGCAAAGACTTTTAAATTAAAGTTGGCTACCTCAAGCAAAATGTGACATGGCTCAAAATAGTATGCTAGCTGACATCTTCAGAAATAGACATTTTTTTTTATGAATGAAAAAACCTCAGTGAAAATTGTCACAGTTCCTATAAAAATTGTTCTTGTAAAACATTTTTAAATTTTGCCATTGTTAAAATTTTGAGTGGTAGAAACCATAAAATTTTGGAGTGAAACAAATGAAACGTAGTAGTTATCTTTGCATTGCTATGACTAACACCACAGGCAATTGTCTCATAAACAAAAAAGTTTTATTTAGCTTAACAGCTTGGAAGTACAAAGTCTGCATAGTAGTGCAAACCAGGAATGTTCTTTTACAGCATCACCTCATAGAATGAAGTTCGGAATGAAGTTTGAAAGCAAGCAAGTGATTATATTATAAATTGAAGTAGAGAGAGTGGAGAGGGAGAGGGAGAAGGAGATAGATCTAGAATCTCCTTTAAGGATATGTCCTATAAATATAAGACCTTCCATAAGACCTATCCCCAAAGGTCCATCACCTAGCAATAGCACTGCCCTGGTGATAAAGGTCAATCTGTGGACTTAAGCAAAATGAAAGAACTACTCCTTATGATAAACATAGATGCTTCATACAATTTGTTTGCTCAATCACCATACACACACCTTGTGCCTAACTAGTTGACAATGTAAGGTGTCTTAGGATTACTGCTGCTGTATTGAAACATTACGACCAAAGCAACGTGGTGAAGAAAGGGTTTATTTCACTCAGAGTTTCATATAGTAGTTCATCATCAAAAGCAGTGAGGACAGGACTGAAGCAGGCAAGGAACATGGAGACAGGACCTGATGCAGGGGCCATGGAGGGGTGCTGCACACTACCTTGTTCCCATGGCTTGCTCATCCTGCTTTCTTACAGAATCCAGGACTACCAGCCCATGGAGGGCACCTCCCACAATGGGCTGGGCCCTTCTGCATAAATCACTAATTATGAAAATGCCCTACAGTGTTGCCTACAGTCCAATTTTATGGAGTCATCTACTCTATTGCGGCTTTCACCTGTCAGATGACTCTAGCTTGCGTCAAGTTGGCATAGCCAGTACATAAGGAAGTAGAATGAGGAGGAAAAAAACTTGGCTTCAGCTGTCTTGAAATGTATTAATGAGTAAGTGGATTGGATCAAATATTAAACTACACAAAGCTGACTGCATGCTACAGACTGATCAGACTGATATGGGACATCCTAGTTACAAAATAAAAATTGAGTCCTAAGTTTAGTGTAGCCTTTCTTAGAAGTTCTTTGTTAGTGATTAGTGACAATGTGTGATTGGAGGTTAAAGACAAAAAGGAGGAGTTGAGCTTGAACGATTCATAGACTGCTGAAACTGCAGACATACCATACACTGCAGACACAAAGGCATCTCCTGAAATGCTTCCAGAAGACATGCATGCATGGTCTGCTTAAACTTGGCCTTCTTAGGCTGCAGTGAGAATGAATGTAAGAGCACGTACAATTTTAGGTGGAGTAATGCCTTGAGTCTTCCTATAATAAGGCTGTACAGCACCCCCTTTAGGTATCTCTTTCTGCCCCTCTAGACAGTTGCAGCTACATGTACACTGCTTCTTGCAAGAAGGATGTTTTCTTTGGTTTGCAATTTGGAAGTCACACTACATATTTTTTGTTTGAAATCATATGAAAGCATAAAAATTTGGTTAAATTCACATGAAAACATATGTTAAAATATTTTTGGAAAACTCTTTCTTACTTTCAAAGACATTTAAAAACAAATACGAGTCATTGAAGATTATGCCTATTAATTCAGGTTTTCAAGAATTACAGTCAAAATAAACTTGTCTTTGTTCAAAATGCTTAATTATCAGTTATCAAGAAGGATAAAACTTTTCTCAACCCATGAAAATTAGAAGCTGCCAACAGCATGACTAATAAACAGTGCACTGCAGTAGCAATAGGGTTTCTATGTAGCAGAAATTTATTTTATATTAAAATGAATTATAACCAGTTTTCTTATAATAGAAAATGTGAGACAGAAATCTTATTTTTCTTAAGTTTATATATTTTATTACATAAAACTTCCAACTTACACAAAACAAGATACAGTATAATCCACTCCCCATGTACCCATTTCCTAGTTTAAATTTCTACCATAAACCCAGTCTTTCTCATTAGCCCTTCACTATACCTCATTTTATCTCAAATGAATTATTTTAAGCAAATCTAAGGTGTCAAATCATTTTATTTATAAATACTTTAGAAACTCACATTTTAAAAAAGTGTATGTGACATGGTATATACTCCTTCTGCCCAGAGTTTGGAAACACTGCATCTAATCACACTCAGACGAGACAGAGATAGGGAACACACAATGTGCCCTCTGAATGGAACCTTCCTAGATTATTACAAATGAGAAACACAAGGCCCAGAGTGGCAAGTATGTTAGAGATCTCACCCGCAGCTATGATTCCAGCACCTGGATTCTAACCAGGCCAGAGGGGCAGCCGCACTGCAGCGGGTGCTTGAAGGTGCTGCCAGGTGTCTGGAAAAGCAAAGCCACTACAAGATTTTTACATTTTTAATAGTTTTTTGAGATTATATCACTATATCTCTCCTCCCTTTCCCCTTTCAGAAGCCTTTCATATGTTCTTCCTGTTCTCCTTCAAATTTACATCTTCTTGTTTTATTCATTTTCATTACAATTACATGTGTTTGTATACACACACAAATATATGTATATTTATATATATTATTATATATATAAATATACATATATTATATATATACATATATTTGTGTGTGTATACATATGATTATAATATGTACAACCTAAATATAACCTGTTCAGTCCATTCAATTCTACTTGCATTCTTGTTTTCAGGGCTAAGCACTGGGCATCCCATCTTCTTTTTTCAAATGTAGTTAGATGCCAGTGCCAACATGTTAAAACATACACAGAAACTTGGTAAAATCAGATTCAATTTTCCATTTAAAAACTGGAGCTTCCTCTCAAATCATTAGTTCATAATTAAATTTATTCTGGAAAAAGAAGAATACATAGAGATGAAAGCAATATATTAAAAGTATCTATATAGTTTATATTGGGTTCAAAGTTTTATAATCTGCTTTCCAGTTAATAGAAAGCAGCAAATATTATAAGCATTTTAATAATATTAAGTATATTCCTTTATTAAACAACTTGATGGCATAAGCTATCTAACCAATAGATAGCACATAACATATCCACTAGGTAATTTATATAACTTAACAGTGGGCACTCATCTATACTACCTGTCTGACTATGCACACACACATGTGTATTAAGAATACTATCTAGAAGTGGGATTTCTGGGTAATAGGTTATATTAACCATTTTTTGTTATAGTCTTGGTGTCCGTTTCCATATTAAAAAATCCTCTCAACATTGAAAATTAAATGTTTATTGTTCCATGCTTTTGCTATTGTAGTAAATAACAATAAAAATTTGACATAAGTTTTCATTATTTGGAAGAATCTTTGATTTGGAAAAGTTCATATGAATAATGCAGAAAATCTACTCATTTTATCTATCTATTTATTTATTTACTATTTTTATATAATTTTCTATGAAATACTTTTTGATTATTTCTTTTCTCTCCCCCAACTCCTCCCAAACTTTCTCCACTACCCAGCTACCCAGTTTGATGATTTTTTTCTCTCATAAAACAAAACATAACTCAGAAAAAACCAACAAAATAAAAAATGAAACAAAACAAACAAACAAAAAGCCCATAAAAAATAACATGGAGTGTGCTTTGTGATGGCCAATTACTCCTGACCATCCAGCCTTCCCAGAAGTGTGGTTGATATACTCAGGAAACTCCATTGGAGAAACTGAGGTTTTCCACTTCCCAAATGGCATCAACTGCAGATAGCTTATGGTTAAGGACGGAACTGTGTGTTCACTTTTATTTTATCTACTTTGAACATGTACAGGTCTTGTGTTGCAATTGTGTTATGAGTTTATATGTGGATCAACCCTGCTGTATCTGGAAACTGTTGTCTCCTTGGAGTAGTCCACCACCTCTGGCTTTTATAATCTTTCTTTTTCCTCTTTTGCATAGATACCTAAAACTTG
Source organism: Rhabdomys pumilio (assembly GCA_030674055.1). Taxonomy (NCBI): domain Eukaryota; kingdom Metazoa; phylum Chordata; class Mammalia; order Rodentia; family Muridae; genus Rhabdomys; species Rhabdomys pumilio. The sequence goes on along the minus strand of JANHMN010000004.1, from coordinate 129,885,593 downwards.
AAGGGAAGGGTTTGGAAAAGATGTCTATTTAGGGTTGAGTGCTCCCAAATCTCTCACTCTTTGTACATTGTATATTTGTGGATCTCTTTGTTAATTATCATTTACTGCAAGAAGAAGCTTCCCTGATGAAGGTTGAGCAATGCTTTGCTCTATGGGTATGTGGTCAGGAGTCATTTTATTGATAAGTTCCTTTAACGGAATAATAGTAGTAGGTTTAACCTTTGATCTATCTAGTTTCAGATTATTGGTCAAGGTTCTTGTCCACTTTAGCCGTGTCATGTATGGGTTTCATTTCATGGAAAGGACTTTTAAACTAGCCAAAAGTGGTTTCTTACTCCATTGATAATTGTGACCCTGTTGTGCTAGTATATCTTGCAGGCATGTCCTAGGTTGTTGGGTTTAGCTAGGTGAAATTGATTCCTTTTCTATTCCAACAGCATGCAAAGTATCTTCTAGTATTATAAATTCTAGACAGTAGAGATGAGTCTTTTAGTTGGACACCAGCTTGATTTTTGTGTTTAGTGACATAAATAAGTTATATATTCAGCAATAGGTTACTATTAGGTTGCAGAGTGCCCAAAAGGCTTGACAAAAGCCTGTGATATTTGGGGTTTTTATGGAGCCCCTTTGTAGAATGCCTGAACAAGATATAGCCCATTTCTGTCACTAGAAGCTTTACTTGGTGTCTTAATATGTCAACTCAAGGCATTGTCTCCCTCTCTTATTATACAGTGACTCCATTAAAATGTCTTTCATATATGTATATACTTTAGCAAGCTTCTACAATAGTAGGTTTCCTTGTGGCTTTTGAAAAGGCCATTAGATTTAGTTGTCTCTCCCAACTTTTTATGCTTTACCTTGTCCTCCAATCTGTCTCCCAACGTAACTTATTTTGGTTTCCCTTTTATTTCTTTATAATGCTATATTCTATTCCCTTTCTTTGGAAGTCAACTCTTCCCCGATTATCCATCACCAGCTACCAAATTTCTGTAGCTGAAATCTAACATCCACATGTAAAAGAAAATATTCAATATTTGTCTTTTGGGATCTGGTGTATCTCACTCAAGATGTTTGTGTCTAGTACCATCAATTTACTTGAACTTTTCATAATTTAATTTTATCTTAAAGGCTGGAAAATATTCCATTGTGTCAAAGTATGACATTTTCATTATTCACTTATCAATTTATGGATATCTAGGTTATTTATAATTTCTCACTATTATTAGTAGAGAAGAAATGAACATGAATGAGCAAGTATCTCTGCAAAAAGACATAAAGTCCTTTGGGAATATGCACAAAAGGAAGAGCTGTGTCTTGTGTTATATTACTTCAGCATTCTGAGGCATCTCCACACTGATTTCCATCACAGTGGTTGTATAAATTTGCACTTTCACCAATAATGAATAAGTGATCCCCTTCCTCTGCATACTCTCCAGAATATGTTGTCTTTTTTAAAAAATTATTTTGTTTATTCTTCTGTCTGGGGCAAGATGAAATCTAAATGTAGTTTTAATTTATATTTTCTTGATGACTAATAATGTTAAACGTTGTTTTTAGAAAATGTTTCTTAGCTATTTGTATTTGAGGATTTTCTGTCATATTTATATCCTATGTTTAGGTGCTAAGAAGATATATTCTTTTGTGTTTGAGTAAAACATTCTGTAGATATTTCCTTCATAGCATCTATGAATTTTCTTATTTCTCTGTTTAGTTTCTGTCTCTTTGATCTGTCCATTAGTGAGAGTGGAATGTTGAAATCTCCTGCTATTAATATGTAGGATTCAATGTGTAATTTAAGCTTTAGTAATATTCATTTTACAACTGTGGGTGCTCTTGCATTTGGATCATAGATGGTCAGAATTGAAATATTCTTCTGGTGGATTTTTCCTTTGAATATGAAGTATCCTTCCCCATCTCTCTTGATTAATTTTGGCTAGAAGTCTGTTCTGTTAGATATTTAAATAGCTAGTCTAGCTTGCTTCTTGGTTTAATTTGCTTGGAAAATATTTTTATACCTCCTTACTCTGATTTAATGTCTATCTTTCTGTTAAGATGTACTTTATATATGCAGCGGAAGGGTGGAAACTGTTTTCTCATTCATTCTGTTAGCTTGTGTCTTTTTGTTTTTTTTATTGAGAAACCAAATCTATTGATATTGTGATGTATTAATGGGTAATGATTGTTAATGTTTGTTATTTTTTGTTTTTGTTGGTAGTGGTGGTTATGTGAGTGAGTGTGTGTGGGGTGGAGGTGGGTGTGTGTGGATGTGTATTTTTTTTCTTTTAGATATGTTGGTGTGAGATTATTTATTGCCTATGTTTTCATGCCTGTAGTTAACCTCCAGTGAATTAAAGTTAAAGTTTTCCTTCTAGTGCTTTCTTTCTTTCTTTTTTTTTGAAAATCGCAATAAAAAGTTTAATTTCAGAATCCAAGTTCATCATTTATAAATACACTAAAGCATAGTCCACGAAAATTCAGACTGAGCCTACATGCAGTATTTCAACAATTTTTTTCCTAAAAGATCAGAGGCAAAGGAATGATTTGTTTCACCCATAGTATTTAATTGATTTGAAATGAGAAAATGAAAAACATATTTTTAGACATTATAAGCAAAAACTTTGGAGTCTGGTAAAGAATCTGATAGCTGATACTTCATTTTAATATCCTTGGGATTCTATAATGTCCCAATGGTGGTTGAAGCTTCCCTATCATAGGAAAAAAAAATCTAAATGCCTAAGGCTTTTCTCATGACTGCAATAAACAGGTGCTTTCCCTGTCTACAGACTACCTCCTCAATATAGAATCTGAGCTATATCTGGTCACACTGTGAAGGGGTCAGTGCAGACTTCTTATGAGATAGCTTTATTGTATAGAGACACAAAAAATCAGAGGCATGGAGATTTGATCAACAGGCCATCTGTTGTAAACATGTCGTATCATGCACTGGTGAGGTCCTAAATATGACTTTAAAACTTGGATCCAATCACAAGGAACTCATGATAAGTGGAAGTATCTCTGAGTTAACTGACCACGTCAAATCTGAATGCAACACCTGACATGGGAACGTTCTTATGGCCAACTAGCCATGTGACTGACACTCCACGGTATGCCCAAGTTCAGTTTTGTTTTCAAATGCCTGGTCCTATAATGTAAACAGCTTCCATAATATTCTCTCTTTGACATACTTTTGGAGCCTGTGGTTAAGAACTGTTCAGTCAGGATGGCTTAACCTCCACCTCCTATTTACAGGTCTCATTTAGCCACAAAAGCTGTTTTGTTGCAATTAAAATATTTAATTAAAATACAACACCTGATTTGTGGTTTTTACACAACTGAATAAAAACCCCACACAATAAAATTGTTTACATCTTCCTTCCATTCTAGTAAAACCTGATCATCCTATTTCATAACTGCCAAGACTGTTTCTAGCAGGCTTCTGAAAACGCACCTCGACACCTGGCCTGAAGGAGTAAGGCACATGTGGATATTACAGGGAGAACTGGCAGGGAGCTGCAAATGCCTGGTCTGGTGTCCTACATGGCCCTGCCAGGCGAGTCAGCCCTGGTACAATAGCTAGCACTCTGAAGCACATTTCCAGGCTCCATCTCTGAGTTCAATACTGAAAGCATATTAAAAGGAGATTTGCTTTTAAAATGATGAGCTTTTCAAAATGCTCCATCATGAGACTGGGCTGGCCAAAGCTGCCAGCCTCCATGGGTGTGCAAAACAGCTTTTCTGAGGGGACTTTACTTGGGGGACAGCCCAGAAATCGGACTGCTAAGGTAGAGAGTCCAGGCCACGATGACTCCTTCAGGTTCCAGTAGGTAAGCGGGTCACAGCTGTGTTCCAGCACCTCTTCCTCCAAATATGCAAGCATCATGTCTTCAGGTAGCTTCTCTCTCTGATCTCTCTTTATTGGTGTGAAGGACCACAGGCTCTCCTCTGTGCCAGCGTCTTTAAGTGGGGACCCTGAGCCACAGCCATTGGAGGTGGCTGTGTCCTCTGAGGTAGAATTCAATATTTCTAGCTCCCTGATTAAGTCTTGCCTGTACTGCTCTGCCTCCTCCTCTGTGAACGGGGAAGCTTTGTAGCGAGGGTCCAGCAGTGTGGCAAAGATGTACCTGGGGTTATAGAGGGTGGCAGACAGGTGGCTCGCCATGGCTTCCTTCAGGGACTTAAGCATGGTGTCAATGCCCACGGTCTCTCCAAATAGCATCTCAACTTTCCTGCTGAGGATGTGGATTATGGGGATGACCTGGCTCAGTGTAGACATGTGGGCACTCATCTCTCGGCTGCTTTTAGTGCTTTCTTAAGGGCTGAATTTGTGGATAGATTTTGTGAGTTTTTCATGAAATATTTTGTTTTCTCTATGATGATTAAAAGTTTTGTAAGATTGTAAATTTTTTTAGTATACTAGTCTCTGTGTTCTTTTGGAGTCTGCAAGACATCTGTGCAGTCCCTTTTGGCCGTTGGAGTCTCTTTTGAGAAGTCAAGTATAATTCTAATACGTCTGCCTTTATATATTACTTGATCTTTTTTCCTTGAAATTTTAATATTTTTTATTCTGTACCTTTAGTGTTTTGACTATTACTTGGCAGGAGGATCTTCTTTTTCTGGTTAATCTACTTAGTTTTCTGTAAGCTTCTTGTACCTTTATAGGCATACCCTTCTTTAGATTAGAAAAATTTTCTTCTATAATTTTGTTGAAAATATTTCCTGGGCCTTCAATCTGAGAATGTTTTTCTATTTCTATTATTCTGAAGTTTGGTCTTTTCATAGTGTCCCAGATTTTCTGGATGGTTTGTATCACAAACATTTTAGATTTAACATTTTATTTAACTGATGTATGTATTTTGTCTGTAGTATCTTCTATGCCCAAGAGTCCCTTTTCCATCTCTTGTATTCTGTTGGTGATGCTTTTGTCTATAGTTCCTGTTGGCTTAACTAGGTTTTCTATCTTCAAGATTTCCTGTTTGTGTTTTCTTTGTTACTTTTATTTTTCTTTGCAGGCCTCGAGCAGTTTTATTCATTTTCTTTACCTGTTTATTTGTGTTTTTCTGGATTTCTTTAAGGGATTTATTCATTTCATCTTTAAGGGCCTCTGTCATCCTAATAAGATTTAACTAAAGGTTATTTACTTATGCTTCAGCTGTTTGAGAATATCCAGGGCTTTCTTGTAGTGGAATAGCTGGGCTGTGATGGTGCCACATTGTCTTGATTATTGCTGATTGTATTTTTATGCTGTCCTCTAGTGATCCGGTTTGGGGATTATTATGTTTAGATGCCAATTCATGATTTTGTCTTTGTTGGATTGATATTTTTTGGATCCGCCCCCACCCCTTGCTTTCTGCTTCTTTTCTAATCTGGCCTGAATAGCCTGTGGTTCTGAAAACCAGTGAGTATTTTATCTGGATCCTGGCTAGTTTTTGTTTTTGTTGTTGTTGTGTTTTGTTTGTTGTTTGTTGGTCTGTGTTTCAGTCTAGCACTTTGGTATACTGGAATACCCTCGGTGTTCTGACCTATTTGTTAACTGTGTGTATAAAGTTATTGTTTCTTGTGCTTTTGTGTAAGTACCTGCTCTATCTTGAAAATAGATAACTTTGTGATTACTCAAAACTGTAATGTCAATTTAATAAGTTTTATTTTTATTTTAAGGTAACTATAAAAAACATTCTTTAGCCCATTATATTTTTCCAGATAGTGGTGCTTTTATTGAACTTAGGGTTAAACTGGGACCACTTTTGTTAAATGACATACATTTTCAATATCGTCTTTACATTTCATTTTAAAGCACCTTTCTAAAACACTTCCTTTGAGTATAATACAAGGGTTTGTACACCCTCTCTCTGTTGTCACATTTTGTTAGTCACATGCGTTTAGCTGTCTTTTTATTCATCTATTTATGACCTATTAAAATCAGCTTGTTTGTTATAAATACTATCAGTTATTTTTCCTCCTAACTTTCAGGAGACCGAGTAGCCAAAAATTTTATTTTTGTTTTATTTAAACCAACCTGTTTGTCATGTAATTAAAATGTTCTGCAATACTCAGAGAGAACAGGTTTGAATTATCCAAATCTCTTTTAGAATTTATTCAGGGTTAGATTTTATTAATCACTGAAGATTAGTGCTTAATCTAACACCTATCTCTTCAAATATTTCCTCAGCTCTAAGTATTTTTAAAACTGTAGTCAAGAAAGCAAAGTCTTTTATGGTTCTCAGATGGAGAAATTTATAGTCTGAGACTAATGGACTTTGGTTCACTTCCAAAAGATTATGGCATTAGATGGCATTCATATTTAATTAATGACAGTGCAGACTTTACTACATTATTCTGTATTATAGATTAAACTATCAGTTTTTATGAGTATACCCTCAGTCTATGATATGTTTGTGTAGATAGTGCAAGAACATGTTATTGTAGAAGGCTCCTTAGCAGCCATCAACACACCTGCAGATTATATCAAACAACTAAGCTACACACACACACACACACACACACACACACACACACACACACACAGCTTATTCTATGCAGGTACACACACACACACACACACACACACACACACACACACACACACACAGCTTATTCTGTGCAGGTACACCTCTGGACTTGAGCATTCTAGTATCAACTTTGTTCCCAATTTCTCTCTTCCTCACTTGCAACATCTTGTTTTCTGGACATGCTAAGCATCTGCTGTCTAGAGTGTCTTCTTTATTTGCAAAGCATAGATTCCTCTTTTTATATCTATCAGTGATATTTCCCAGGAAACTTTTCATTCCAGTTCCTCTTTCTATCACTTCCTGGTCACAGCTACATTTGGACATTGCCATATTTGTGTTTTCCATGAATGTCTTTTCATGCTTCAAATAAAAATAATAGTTTGCTTTCCCCCTCCACTAGATAGTATATATTTCTAGGGCAAGATGCTCATTCATTACTTATTTAATTTTTCAATCACTGTCATTAATAAAAGAGAGCAATGCTCTAGTCTAGTGTTCAGTAAATAATTTTAATGAAAGTCTTCTTAAATAAAAGCAATTTTTTGAATACTTAAATTCTCAGAAAAAGTAGATTATCAGTATCCCAAGGTTTAATTGCTGATCCAGAATCTCTAATTTCTTTCTTGATACATGATGTACCAGGAGAATTTGTAAACATTTGGTTATGCTATTGATCATGAAGTCCTCAGTGTTCTTGAGAAGAAATAATAAGAAAGAAAGAAAAAGCAGCTAGTAAGTACTATTTAAGTTTTGAAAATTAGGTAGTGTCATAAGGTTTTGGTGGACCAATTTCTGTAATAATTTTTTGGCAACTAACTTTGTACTTGAGCAAGTGTCTCAAGATTCTAACTTCCTCTTCCTGGGCCAAAGCCCAGCATGAATGACTTTGGCAAGTTGTTAGCCTATGAGGCTTGGTTTTTCCATCTGATTCATGGGGAACAGATCTTGTAGGACTAATGTAATGACAGAATGAGACTGGTATTATCATGGGTTAGTATTGTGAGTAGCACTTAGCACAAAACAATGTCTAAATACTAGCAATGCCATGACTGCTACAGCCTAGTAAACCATGTATGCAGAATAGAGCATCAACTCAAACTTGTTTAAGTAAATAGGCTTTGGAATTAAACCCTTGAGGCTTACTCATGTCAGTCACATACTACTTAGCCTCATCGTTTTGTTTCTATATCTTAAAACCGACGTCAGAATCTGACTCACCTTAAAACTTAATAGTGATGACTAAATGAGGATTGTGTATGTCACACTTACTACAGAGCCCAGAAAAAGTAGAGTCTTGATAAATGGTGATTATTGAGTGTAGGTGATGGCTTAGTAAATAAAGTAACTCATGTAAGCATGAGGACCTGAATTTTACAGAACTGACTTGAAAATCTGGGATGGTGCCTAATATCTCAATCTTGAGGAGAGTCTATGACAGGTGGCTCCCAGAAGCTCTTTAAGTAGATAACTTAGCCAAATCCACGAACTTTAGGTACATTGAGCAACTCTGTCTCACACAATAAAGGTGGGGTACAATCAAGGGAAGATACTCAGTATCAACCTTTAGCTTGAACATACACACACACACACACACACACACACACACACACACACACACTGAGAGAAAGACAGAGACAAAGAGACAGAGACAAAGAGAGACAGAGACACACAGAGACAAATAGTGAATGTTACATAGCTGAGAGACGTAAAAACATGGCTGCTGTTGTGTTGACTGGGATCATCCAGGCCAAGAGAAAGCAACTTTCAGAAAGTATACACTGATTTTAATCATAATTTTTTTCATTTAAATTACATTTACACTATTATTCTAACGTTACTTTACTGTAGTTATTTGTGTAATTTCAAATCCTTTTTATTGCCTGTTCTAGTTGTGTAGTTGGGTCATTTTAGAAATAGTTCAGAAAAAAAGAATCTCTATTCTTACCATGCTGTTTTTATGTTATTTGAAAACATGTTTTAACTCACTTTGTTACTTTCTACCATAGTTACTGACTATGTATAAACTTCACAAAACTGACAAGCAACTTTATGAAAATTTATAGGCTCATGTTGTTGGCTCTAGAATGCCCTCCTATATTGTAGCATTGAGTACAAGTTCACTGGACATGGCTGATGATTATTGTTTTGATGTAGTTTTCTTCTATAATTGAGTCTCCATTGTCCAGAACCTTGCTGTGTGGAGAAAATCACATGTCAGCTCCCTGGAGCCTGCACACTTCAATGCCTCTCTCACCCCACATCACCCATGCTTGTCTTGATATTCTTTGATATTCTTGAACTTAAGTGTAACAGAGGACTCTCTTAGCCTAATGTACCTGATCTACCTCTTATAATCTTCTCTTACTCTGTACAGAAGAAAGCAGGCATTCACATAGTACTGAGACACTTCTGTCAGAAGAAAAATGGAAGGTCTTAGTGCTGACTGGAGATTCAGGTATTCAGGTCAATGTCACATTGTGAGTGTATGGAGATGAAGGAGTCAATGGACCAATGATCAGTCTTACCAAGGACAGCCAAAAGCAGCTCTTCCTTCCAGGACAGAAGGATGAATTTCAGGTAAGGAAAATCAGCAGTCATGTTACTGTTTGAACATTTCAACGATATGTAATAAAGAAGAGAAAATATTCTGTATTACAGATATATAACATAGAAAAGAGAGAGTTATTTGATTGTCTGGAGTCTTATTTCTTGAGTTCTTTATATATATTGGATATTAGCCCTCTATCGGAGATAGGATTGGTAAAGATCTTTTCCCAATCTGTTGGTTGCCATTTTGTCTTATTGATGGTGTCCTTTGGTTTACAGAAGCTCTGCATTTTTATGAGGTCCCATATGTCAATTCTTGATCTTAGAGCATAAGCCATTGGTGTTCTGTTCAGGAACTTTTCCCCTGTGCCCATGTATTCGAGGCTCTTCTCTACTTTCTAACCCTATTAAAAATGGGGTACAGAGCTAAATGAAGAATTCTCAGCTGAGAAAACTCAAATGATCAAAAGCACCTAAAGAAATGTTCAGCATCCTTAGTCATCAGAGAAATGCAAACCAAAACAACCCTGAGATTCTACTTCACACCAGTCAGAATGGCTAAGATAAAAACCTCAGGTAATAACAGATGCTGGTAAGGATGTGGAGAAAGGAGAACACTCCTCCATTGTTGGTGGAATTGCAGGCTAGTACAACCATTTTGGAAATCAATCTCCTGGTTCCTCAGAAAACTGGACACAGTATTACCTGAGGACTGAGGACACAGCTATACCACACCTGGGCCTATACTCAAACAATGCTTCCACATATAACAAGGACATATGCCCCACTATGTTCATAACAACCTTATTTATAATAACCAGAAGCTGGAAAGAATCCGGATGTTCTTCAACAGAGGAATAGATACAGAAAATGTGGTATGTTTACAAAATGGAGTACTATTCAACTATTAAAAACAATGAATTTATGAAATTTTTAGGCAAATGGATAAAACGAGAAAATATCATCCTGAGTGAGGTAACCTAATCACAAAAGAACACACATTGTATGTACTCACTGATAAGTGGATATTAGTCCAAAAGCTCGGAATACCCAAGATACAACTCACTGACCACATGAAGCCCACGAAGAAGGAAAATCAAAGTGTGGGTACTTCAGTCCTTCTTAGAAGGAGTAAGGAACTACTCATGGGAGCAAATATGAAGACAAAGTGTAGAGCAGAGACTGAAGGAGGGTCTGACTGGAGATGGCCCCACCTGAGCATCTAACCCATGTACAGTCACCAGAGGTAGACGCTGATGTGGATGCCAGGAAGTGACCTGATATAGCTATCTCCTGAGAGGTTCTACCAGAGCCTGACATATACAGAGGTGGATTCTCATAGCTAACTATTGAACTGATCACAGGGTCCCCAATGGGAGGAGTTAGAGAGAAGACTGAAGGAGCTCAAAAGGCTTGAGGCCTCATGGGGAGTCCAACAATATAATGGAATCAGAGCTCCCAGGGTCTAGCCTGGAACACACATGGAGGGAACTCATGTCTCCAGCTGTATAAGTAGTGAAGGATGGCCTTGTTGAGCATCAAGCATTGGTAGGAGAGAGGGTCCTTGATTCGGTGAAGGCTGAATGCCCTAGTATGGGGAAACTGAAGGGTGGGGAGGCAGAATTGAGTGGATGGGTGGGGGAACACCCTTATAGAAGCAGGAAGAGGGAGAATGGGATGGGGCATTTCTGGGGGAGGCAAATAGGGAAAAGAAATAACATCTGAAATGTAAATAAATGAAATATTTAATAAAAAGTAGAATGAAAATAAAATAAAATGTGTCTGTCAAATGGAGGGATGAAAAGAGAGCTAGAAACAGAGACAGGAGAGACAGAAACAGACATAGATAGACAGAAACAGAGAGACATAAGCAGAGAGAGAGAGACAGGGATACAGAATCAATGAAATGGAGAGAGATAAAGACAGACAGAGAAAGGGAGAGAGAGAGAGAGAGAGACAGACAGACAGAAAGAAAGAATGTATAAAATAAACCTAGTCTGTCATGGACACTGTAAGTTAATTCTCATCGCCTCCAAGGTAAAAGCTGTATGGTTCTTCAGTACATTAAGTGAACAGCAGCTCCTTATCCTCGAGAGTGTCTCTTGTGTATGAGGGAATTATGGAGGTCAACCTTAGTCACTAGTCTGATAAGGCTGCTTGGCGGTCTAGCACCTGGTCTCACTAATATACAGTTAGTCTTGCATCTTTAGCTCTGAGCTTGTAGGTCTAATTTTATGCTTATTAATGGAGTTTTACTGATGAAATGTCATTGTTCACAGTGATGGAGGGGCACTTTGATATATCCCATGGTAGTCACTCCCTGTAACATGTTTTTTGAATGGTTTCTTGAAAATGATAGTTCATAATTCAGAATGCATGTTAGAATTAAAACTCAAAGTCATCCACAGAAGCATGATATTCCTGATAATATGTCATATGCCACATGTATTGATGTGTTCATAAATTCTCTCAATGTTTTTCAGAAAAATTTTTCCTAGGGTTGAATCTTAGAGGCTCCTGATTGCACATTGGAATACAGAGAGCTTTAAAAACCAGTGACAATTGCCTGTACTTTTAGAGAACCCCTTTGTTTTGTTTGGGTGCAGCCTGAGCACTCATGTGCAGTCACCAAAGTTAGACACTGATGGCTGATGTGAATGTCAGGAAGTGCATGCTGACAGGAGCCTGATATAGCTGTCTCCTTAGAGTTCTGCCAGAGTCTGACATATTCAGAGGTGATGCTCACAGCTAACCATTGAACTGATCAAGGGGTTTTCAATGGAAAAGTTAGAGAGAAGACTGCAGGATCTGAAAGGGTTTTTGACCCCATGAGGAGAGCAACAATACCAACCAACCAGAGCTCCCAGGGAGCACATAGGGAGGGACCCATGCCTCCAGCTGTATATGTAGGGGGTAATGGGGTAAGGGGATAACATCTGAAATGTAAATAAAATACCCAGTTAAAAAAAAAAACTAAGTGCTTCTAAAGTGTAGTCACTTTTACTAGTTCTGGTTCCAACACCAGAATGTAAGCAAGGTGAGCTCTTATTGGCACTAGCTTTCTGTACGACAACTGTGTGACCTTGGATATGTTATTTAAATTTTCCTTACCAGTATTCTATTTATGTGTAGAAAGGAGGCAATGAAGTCCATTCTTTATAAATCCTGGGATGATGTATAATAGGAAGAATGTATATAAACTTTAAGAAAGAATCCAATTTAGTACTCAGTAAATGTATTAGGTCAGTACAAAAGTCATTGTAGCAGTTTTGCAGTGTTGAAATTTACTGTGTGCTATTAGGATATCTTCTTAAATAAATATAGTTAAGTCATATATCATTTTAATATATTTCCTTTCCTTTATGATTTTGGCTAATGGTTTCCTGTTCATTTTATATCTATTTTATGTTATGGAAATGGTGTTAGACAAAGAGCAAATTAAAGCTATATTCTTACTTGAGTTTAAAATGGGTCATAAAGCATTAGAGGAACTTGCTACATCACAACATATTGGACTCCGGAGCTGCTGATGAACATGCAGTGCAGTGAGGGGAGGTTTAAATGTTTTGAAGAGTAGATGAGGAACCTTCATTATAAGGAATCAGTGTCCCATCATCAGGCATTCACAGTGACCACATAACAGCACCTTTTAAACCTGATACTCTTACACCTGTAGGAGAAGTAGCCAAAGAACTCAGAGGTGACCCCATGAAGCAAACTGAATAGGTTAAAAAGACTCAATGGGTGTCCATGAGCTGGCTGGAAAAAAATTGTCATTTTAGAATAGTCATTCTCTCTTAATTCTATTCTCTGATGAATGATTTCTTGATGAGATTGTGGCATGTGACAAAAAGTAGATTGCATACAACAAGAAGTTCCCAAGTTTATTCCAATGCCAAACTTGCTTTAAAACAGTCATGGTCAGTTGAGTCATCAACAGCAGGACTGATCTATCACAGTTTCCTGAGTCCCAGTGAAACCATGTCTGGGAAATATGCTCGGAAAATTTATGGGATGCACCATGATTGTGGAAACTATAGTAGTGTTGGTCCAATGGAATGGACCATCAGTTCTTCCCCATGATGCCTCGCAATCCCTACCTGCATATGGCAGAATCACTGTTTCAGTGGATGAAGATATTGGGCTAGAAAGTTCTACCTCATCCACTGTATTTCCCTGATTTCTGCCAACAGACTAAAACCCCTTCAAGCCTATCCATGGCTTTTTGCATGGAAAACCTCCCACAAAGCACAAATTTTGTTACAGAAATAAACAAATTATTATTTATTAACATCAACAGTATATTGTGGTTCCTAGTTTGATTACTTAAGATGTATTTTGGTTTAGTTATGATAACCAAAAGTTCAGAATTTGAAAGCATAATTCCTTTTGTACCAACCTAATTGTAAATTGGTGAAGAACAGAGGCCCTGGTGTTGTGAACATAAAATTAATATTAAATGAACATATTATTAGTTCCTTTACTTTGGATGAATTGCTTACTCATTTTTCAGTGATGGAGTCTGGGTCTACAAAGCCTATTGGACTCTGCAGATGTGTGAACTCTAACATATTAGCATAGTTAACATCAGGAGCCAATAAAGCCTGTAAAATATTAGATCCCTTTCTATATCTACTGCCTCAGAACCTAAGTTTTAGTAAGACTATCCAATAATATTTTCTGTGTACTAAAGTTTAAGAAGACCTTGGCTGGGGATTATGAAGAATTGGGGCCAGCATCTCTTGGTAATTGAAAAAAATTAAATTAGGATTAGTTAGCTCATGCTCACTCTTTAATCTGTGGGAATGTTTTCTGTACTCCTTTGCATTGCATAATTTTTCACTTCTGAATTCATCTTTAATTTTTCCCACTTTTAGCCTTCAAGTATGCCTATAGCTGTCATTTAGGACAGTGTGGCATATCTGATCAACTAGACTTCAGTTAACATTTTATGTTCCCAGTGCCTGGTGTGTATACAGTGTGCTTAAGGAAATTACTTACTGGAGCATGTTCATCCTGTAAAGTAGACTCCTTGAAGAGCCTTTCTTTCTGTAGACTGCTGGGCCATGGGAGGACATCGTGAATTCTGGGGGGGGACTGAAGAAGTTATGAGTGTGTCAGATCCTGAGTGGGTACTGACATGAGCTGGGTCAAGGATCAAAGTCACTGACACATGGAAGTTGGCAAAGCCTTCCTCTTTGTGAGGCTCAGGGGGATGACATTACTTTATTATACTATAAACATCCGCCTTCAAAGAGATTCTCCTCCATGTTATAAATTTTCCCAAGGTGGAGAGTGTCCCACTGCTTTTGTTTTTCATAGCTGTGACCTTGTACAACATCTAGATTTTTGTATTTAAAGTATTATTTCTGTGGTAGTTTTGCCCCCATAGATTCATGTACTTAAATACTTGATGCATAAGAAGTGGCAGTATTAGGAAGTATGTCGTTGTTGGAGTAGGTACAGCCTTGTTGAAGGAAGTATGCCATTGTGGGAGCAGGGTTATATGTCTCCTATGCTCAACCTCTGCCCAGCATGGAATTGAAAGCTCCTCCTGGCTACCTGTGGATTAAGATGTAGAACTCTTAGCTCTTTCTCCAGCACCATGTCTGCCTGCAGATTGCCATGCTTACTGCCATGATGATAATGGACTAAACCCCTGAAACTGTAGAACAGCTCCAATTAAATATGGGTTGCCTTGGTCATGGTGTCTCTTCAAAGCAATAGAAACACTTACTAAGACAGAAGTTGGTACCAGGAGTGGGGAATTGCTGTGATAGACCTGACCATGCTCTTGTTTAGAGGAACGTGGATTAGAAAAGCAGTGGAATACTTTAATTTGGGCCTAATTAGCCACATTAGTAGATGCATGGAAGACATTGGTGCTAAGGGTGATTTGAGCTGTGTGGTGATTTGAGCTCAAGAGGTGTCAGAGGAACAGAATTTTAGTATGTTGCTTAGAGATCATTCTTGTGATATTTGGTGAAGAATGTGGCTGCTTTTTACCCTTGTCTGAAGTTTGCCTGAAGTATAGTGGCCATGCTTACAAAGATCTATAATGAAAAGGAGCTCCTGGCATGGTGGTATAGGCCTATAATCCATCCTAGCACTCACGAGACAGAGGCATGTAGATCTCTAAGTTCAAGGTTAGTCTAAAGAGTAAATTCCAGAACAGCCAAACTTAGGTAGCAAACGAAACCATTGAAACCAGAAAGCTGGTGAAGACATAATTGATAAAGGGAGTCATGTTCTAGTCCCACCAAGCAGCAGAACTTGGCAGCTTTTGCTAAATGGCTCTGGCTTTACAATCAAGAATAGAATTTTTCTCTGAGACTAAGGGAAGCTTCTGAGGCTAGAAATATACCACTGGTGTCCCTACATTGAGGCCCAGAGAGGCCATTATGTGAAGCTGTGAAGGTGAAGCCCAGGTTGCTTTGAAGACCCCAAAGATGTTGGAGATACCAGAGCCATGAGATACCTGTCATGGAAAGCTGCTAACAGGGAGTAGAGACAGTCCAAGAGAAAAAAATCTGTTACAGTCAACAAAACTGAAATGAGTTGAAGATTTGAAGAGCATTGTGACATTAGACATGGAGATGCAGAGTTTGGAGTTTTCCCAGCTCAGTCTTTCTTTTGTCCAGGATCTCTCTACTGTGCTCCCTTCCCTTACTTTTGGAAGGGTAATGTATATTCTGTGAAATGATATGTTGGAAGTATAGAATCTACTTTTTGATTTTGATTTTAGAGAAGGATTATGTTCAGAGACTGCATGAATCTCAGAAGAGTCTTTAAACTTTAGACTTATAAACATTGAGACTGTGATAGACTATGGGGATTTTTCGATTCAACTAAATGCATTTTACAATATGTTATGGTTATAAGCCTATGGGGAGTAGGGAGTGGGATGTGTTGGTTTGAATAGGTTTTGCCCTTTTAGACTTGCTTGTTTGCATGCTTGGTCTATGGGAAGTGGCAATATTAGGAGGTGTGAGCTTGTTTGAGTTGGTGTGGCCTTGCTGAAGAAAGTATGTCACTGTGGAATGGGCTTTGAGGTCTCATATGCTCAAGTTCTACCCAGCATGGAATGTCAGTCTCCTCCTGGCTGCCTTTGGATTACGATGTAAAACTCTCAGCTTCTTCTCCAGCACCATGTCTGCCTGCACACTGCTGTGCTTTCCACCATCATGCTAGCTACTAAATCTCTGAAACTGGATTCCAGCCCCAGTTAAATGTTTTCCTTTATTTTTTTAACACTTTATTTATCAATATTTGTATAAACACATACATGCATACATATATACATACATATATAAATGATAATCAAACAATAAAATGCATTCAAAAAGTATGGGGGGGGGGTTGGGAAGCGTGGGAGGAAGGAGAGAAAGGGGAAAGTTATTGTTCATATATGAAATTCTCAAAAAGGAATCAAGTTTTTCAAAATGTTCAACAGACTAACCAACACTTCACAATATGAAAGCAAATATGACCTACAACCATGTAGAAGGACACCTCAACTCACTACAAACTTTGAAGTTCAAAATAAGATCAATAAAAAATTATTTCACCCAGCATACTAACACAAATCACAATAACGTTTTATAATTCAAAGTATTTCTGAGAACAAGAAAATAGATTTGTCAGGAACTAAATCAGCAGAACCAGTGGTACACTGTGTGTTAATTTTTTTTTTTTGTTTGTTTGGTTTTTTTTTTTATCAAATCATAATTTTTACTTTTTAACACAGTGGTTATAAACACAAAAATGCAGAATGTGGGGAAGGGGATGACACAGGAACATAGATGTTCAGGGGGAGTACAGATATCTTTCAAAACAGAGTATCATCTGGGTGAAGGTTTAGGGGTCAGATCACTATGGCTCTTCCTATGATTCTCTTGTCATAATCTAATTTAGTACTATCTGCCAAAGGCTGCCTATTTACAAGGTTTATGACTACTCAGGTTAGTAGTTTTCAACAAAAGGTGCCTGTTTACAATAGTTTATAGCCCTCTGTTTCAGTGTTTTTCCATAGAGACCCAAGTCTTTGTGTTAGCAGGCATATATGTCCGGCCTATTGCTGATTTTAGGCTTATGACTGATTTTAGGTTTTCAGTGTATAAGCAGGGCTGTCCCTGACATCTCCTCCCTTCTCCAAGTATAGAAGGGCTGTGGCGATTCTAATCTTGCCAAGGTGGGGATAGAGGCCTGACCTCCAGTAATTAAAGGGGACATTGTAATGGCTCCAGTCCTCCTGTCATTGTCCAGTGAGGCATAAGGGCCATACCCGTCCCGATGTCTTTTTCCTGGAGAGGGGATACTTTTGACATCTACCCCTATGCAGTCAGGCTTGTCCCTCAGGGAACCCAGAAACATATTTTTAACTTTTATTTATATTCCCTTGCAGTGCTTAGCCTCGCAGCCTCAGCAAGAATTCAGATCGCCAGACAGAGGGGGTTCTGGGTGGCCCCTCTCTGCTTGGTCTATGGGTGGAAGCCTCCTCTTTTAGGATGGGTGGAGATGGAACTTAGGAACACCCTGGATAGAAAAACAACCTCATCTAGACTCTCGTGGTCCTCCAAAGCTAACACATGATAATGTATCTGAATAGATTTTGTTATCAGATTATCTGTCTGTTGTTTCACAAAGTTAGTCAGCCTATTGAAGGCTCAGGGACCAAAGGAAATAAGCAAAAATAACCCAATTAATAATCCCAAGATGGAAGGAAGTACGGTTAACAATCATGGAGAGGTTGAAGACCAATTCTTATACAAGCTCTCCTTTTTTTTTCTTTCTCTGTCTTTTCTCAAGACCATCTCTGGCCTTATTCATGTTCTCTTTAATCATCCCTGTTTTGTCTATATAAAAGCAGCATTCTTCTTTAAGTGCTGTACACAGACTAGAGCTATTTACAGTCTTTTCTATTGTAAAAGAGAAAATCAGATCCAATAAAGTCCTTTGGAATTTTGGGGGATCGCATCAAACAGCGAAATGAGGGATTTCTTCAGATTAGTGATGTCAATCTACAGCTGTTTGATGTCCTTGTCAAAGGCCCATTGGAGGTCTGAGTAGTATAAGTCCAGAGGCCAGCATCAGGATTAGAACTCCTAATGGCAGACATCACAGGTGATTAATTTTTACCTGGAAGAGAAAAAAAGAAAGGAATTCTCAGGGAAACTTCTCTTCCCTGGATGACAATTGTTATTCATCTTACTTATAATTGGGCCTGATTTTGGGGAGGTATCTACTTAATTCATTAATCCTTTTGGTGGCCATTTAGTTGTGCCTTCTGTGGTATTAAACAGTCATATCAATCCTTGGCCCCATATAGGAACTGGGTCCTGGCCATTCCATTTAAGGGTAAAAAGGTCCTTCCACATAGTTGTGACATAGTTTTTGTTGGTCTCAGCGATGCCAGAGGCAATCAGCGGCAGATTTGCTGTGAGTTTTCAGTTTTAGAAATTTAAGAGTAAACAAGGCATGCTCCTTCCACCCTCAAAGAGTCATAAAGACACTATTTAAAGAAATATAATTCATTATTAATAATCTCTTTTATCAAAGGACTATTATAAAACAGCCAACAGTTAATCAATCTATATAATGTATCAATTAGTGAGAGCTTCTTCTACTTTTTGTAAAATTACTCCTCTTTTGTCAATTAATTGTAGAAGTAAATTAAGATTTGCATTTCTCTTAAGATTATTAAACAGAGACATAAATTCTTTTGTGAAGAGCTTAAAATAAGATCTTAACCAATAAGCATCTCCTGGAAACTTTTGAAAATCATTTGAAATAAGCAAACTATCTTTCTTTCCTTTGTTTTTTGTTTTTGTTTTTTTCTTTTTTGCCAGACCTGTTATTTCTTTTTTATTGAATATTTTACGTATTTACCTTTCACTATTATCTCCTCTTCCTTTCTCCCCCCAAGCCCTTTCTCATACCCTCTCTTCCAATTTTTATGAGGATGTGCTCCCATCATTCTCCCAATCCCACCTCCCTGCTCTCACATTCCCCAACACTAAGGATTCAAACTTTCAGGGACCATGGCCCTCCACTTCTATTGTTGCCTAATGAGGATACCCTCAGTTACCTATACCAGTGGAGCCATGGGTTCCTCCCTTTATGTTCTTAGGCTGGAGTTTTAGTCCCTGGGAGCTCTGGTTGAGTATTTTACCAGAGTAGTAAAATGTTTTCCTTTATAAGAGTTGCCTTGATCATGGTATCTCTTCAAAGCAATGAAATCCCTAACTAAAAAAAAAAAAAATCCATTCAATATATAAAGAAAATATGGGCTAGAGATGTATGCTGTAATTTGCTCAATTAAAATAATCACAAGCATTTCCTTTGAGCTCACAGGAATTCCAAAGCCAGTTCTCCAATATATAAACTAAACAAATGCATACATTTGTGTAGAGGACTGCTTCTCTTTCTTGAGCTATGATATCCACGTTTTAGTGAATGAATCAAAGAGAATTTTCAAAGTAGAAGGAAATTCTGGACTCACAGGTACTTTTTGTAAACTTGGAAATTTTCTATATGTTTGATTTTATTTGTTGAAAATTTCTGTTTTTCTTCTTAAAATTAAAGCCCTTCTTTCTGTCACTGGCCTGCAAAAGTGTTCGTTCTAGTGAGAAATGTGTGGTGGTCAGAGAACATAGCGTTCTCTTTATTTCATTCCTTCCTCTGACTTCCTTTTGCATATGTCTAGTCAAGTTAGAGGATATTTCTTTCTCATTTTGTGTCTATAAGTTTCATGGACAAGCATCTAAGATGACTTTGTTCTGCAAGGCCTTTGAAGAGTATCACACCTATCAGCAAAGTGCATTCAGTCTGAAAATGAGTAACAACACAGTGATGTGCAGAATTTCAAATGTCTTAATAATTTCCTGACTTTGCATTTCATCCAGGTTGTACTAAGAGGCATTGGAGAGATATACAAGATCAGAATAAGACATGATGGACAACCAGATATAAGACTGGTGGGCAACCAGAGTGAAGCTTACACAAGGTAATGGCATTCCTTTGTGCTTCAAACTTAATGCTGATAAAAAGAGCAAGCAGGTTACACAAAGAGTGGGTATTGGAAATACTGTTCAAGTTGTCGTAAGTAATGTAAACAAGAAATTATGGACACACCCTTCGTGCTTCAGTATGGTGAATTGCATTTTAATAATGGTATTTTATAGTAACAGTTTTAAAGGTAACTTCTATTAATGGCTCAAAACCTGAAGAATATAGCAAAATGTAAGAATCAGAGGGCATCTTTATTCTGTGATATCTATGACCACCTCACTAGTTCATAGTCTTTACAACTGTTTTTGTGAATCTCTTCCATGTATGCTTGCACCTTCATTCTCGCTTTAAAAAATATGTGTACATAGAAGCCACTTGTATAGGAAATATGAATATGTGTAAAAGATAAATATATTAGTAAAATGTATTATATAATATCTACATAGTATAATAATATGAATAAATATATTAGTATGAATATACTTATATAAATGTGCATCTTTTATGTTTTTAATGAAATCAAGTCACCATATAGATACATTGGATAGCCTATTTATTTATGTTTGTAGTTAATTGCATCAATAATGTATGCTGAATGCTTTCCATAAGCCAGCTGCTTTATCAATGCTATTGTATGTTTATTCCTTGATCTGACTACTGCTGATGTTCTTAGTTTATAGATGAGAAAACTGATGCTCAATCAAGTCAAATAAGTTTTGCTACAATCATTTAGTAAATGGTAATTTTGTACATTAGTCTCTAGATATTCTAAAGCACTGTCATTGGACCACTGTTTTTAATAACACCAATTAAATCCTTAGTGGTCCTTACATTGCTAAATGGAAATAGTACATTATACTAAAATAAAATGATATAGTTGAATTATGAATGTCTCTGCTTTAACATCTATATCTATCATTGATTTCTTTATAGTGTGATATGTCATTAAAAATATTTGAAATTTAATATTTAGATACCACTAATAAAATCTGGTAACATTTTCCTATTTTAATTATTTCTCAATCTTATCTGTGATCTTTGTTATTGTATATTTGGTCGTATAATGAAGGTAAAAAGAAAATTAATTTTGCTGGGATATTTGATAAATTTTTGTATAAGTTTTACTCATTATTATTGTATGTCTCTCTTTGTTGTATGTGTGTGATAGAGAGACAGAGAGAGGGAGAAAGAGAGAAAGAGAAAGAGAGAGAGAGAGAGAGAGAGAGAGAGAGAGAGAGAGAAAGAGAAAGAGAAAGCGAAAGAGAAAGAGAAAGAGAGAGAGAGGTATGTTTGTGGATGTACATGTCACAGTGTGTAGGTGTCAGAGGTTAATTTTGTCCTACACCTTTCTCATCAGCTTTATGTAGTTCCAGTGATAGAACTTGAATCCTTAGGCTTAAGCAGCAAGTGTACCTCAGAACCCCTGAATCATGCTAAGAATATACCCAATTCAAAAAAGCACAGATTTATAGCATAATAACAAATAATTACATTGTGGTTAGTTCAGAAGTCTTTTGAATGGTATAAAAGCATAAAGGAAGAAGGGGTATAGGATAGGGGGTTCTGCCGGGCGGTGGTGGCGCACGCCTTTAATCCCAGCACTTGGGAGGCAGAGGCAGGTGGATTTCTGAGTTCAAGGCCAGCCTGGTCTAGAGTGAGTTCCAGGACAGCCAGAACTACACAGAGAAACCCTGTCTCAAAAACAAACAAACAAACAAACAAACAAAGATAGGGGGTTCTAGGGAGGGGAAATGGGGAAAAGGGGATGACATCTGTACTGTAAATAAATAAAACATCCAATAAAAAAAAAAAAAAACAGAAGTCTTTTGAACAACTGATGTAACTCTGTATTGTGGTTGATACCTTGGAGAATGGTAGGAAATTATCAACATTGAGAGAATTCAACAGAGAGACAGGAATGAACTTCCCAGAAGATACAAAACTCATGGGGTCTTCAGATTAACATCTCAAGCAAAGCCTGTTGTAGGAGGAGACATTAAGTTCCAGGAACCAAGAAAAGGTGCTATCATTACCCTTGCTCAGTGATAAAGACCTCTGAATACCATAGTAGAAGAACAGCAAATAATAAAATTAGCAAATGAATTAATCAGTTAGAGCTATAAACCCCAAAGTGATAAGAAAGAAGAGATATTTTTATACCCTTTCTTTTCAAGTGGTTACAAGTTTATAAAAATTGCAGTGATGAAAACAATCCCCACTTACTAACCTTGTGCCCATCTGCTTCTTTAATTCTTTGTTGTGATGGTCGTATGATGTGTGTTTTGTCATTTACTGTTTCAGAACAGTGACACTTTAGTCATGTGAATGTCTTACTCATCATAATAGTACTCCCCACCAAGAGCTGGATCCACTTGTGCTTCTAGCTTGAACCCATCCTTATTGTAAGGGTTGCCAAATAGTGATTTTCCTGACTACATTTTTATTTCTGTTTTTCCTGTCATTCTTCTGTAAAGCAGAACTTTCTCTTTCTCTTGAGTGAACATTGTATTCATTTATATAGTCATTTATATATATGTATTATTTATATAGTCCATATATCTATGGACTCTATCTCTGCATATTCAGCCAACTATATGTAAAAATCATTTTGAAAATAAAAGTAGGCTGTCCCCTGAGAGGCTTTGCTGGAGTCTGACTGATACAGATGTGAATGCTCACAGCCAGCTATCAGACTGAGCACAGGGACCCCAATGGTGGAGTTAGGGCAAGGACTGAAGGATCTGAAGAGGTTTGCAACCCCATAGGAAGAACAACAATATCAACCAACAAGACGCCCCCAGAGCTTCCAGGGATTAAACCACCGATCAAAGAACTCACATGAAGGGACCCATGGCTCCAGCTGCATATGTAGCAGAGGATGGCCTTATCTGGTATCAATGGGAGGAGAGGCCTTTGGTACTGTAGTGACTCAATGCCCCATTGTAGGGGAGTGTTAGGGCAGTGAGGTGGGAGTGGTGAGTGGGTAGGGTAGCTCCCTCATAGAAGCAGGGGGAAGGGGATATAGGTTAGGAGGCTTATGAAGGGGAAAGCAGGAAAGGCGATAACATTTGAAATGTAAATAAATAAAAATAAACAATAAAAAAATTGAACACAGAAAATAAATGTGTTTTTAGTGAAAATTTCAGGCTTCTTTGACAATTATTCTCTAAACTATCTAATAACTAGCTATGTTGCATTGGTTATCAGAAATAATTTATAGATTATTTAAGCTGTTTATGAGACTATAGCAGGAATTTATGCAAAAATATTTATTATATGGACTTAAATGTTCTTTAATATTGGTTTTCATGGAGTCTTTGAACCAATCTCTACCTACAAAAGAAAATCTTATTTCAATAGGCTTACTCTGTTCTGATAATGAGTAATTTTGATGCTAAAATTATTCTTGACCCTTTAAGCTTCTATATCCTTTTGACATGTTGCTATCCAGTTTAAGAGGACTTCTTTACTTTCTCATGTAAAAAAAATGTTTCAGGCTTACTTAGTTTGTTTTCTTTTGTCAAGTCTTGGAATCAGTTATATTTTCAAGAAACCCTAGAAAGAAGGGTATTAAGATTTAAAAACATTTAAAGAAACACTATGAGAAGTTATTTTCCTCTAATGTCTAAGCTCAAAGGATGCTTTCTCTATCCTTGAATATGCTTTACAAGATACTCAATAGAAAATGTTTCCATGGTAAATTCCACTGTAGAATACTACTGAACTTTTTATTCCTATCTTGCGTAGGGACAAGGTACATAATAAATATAATAAAGGCTCTGTGTTCACACTAAAGTCATTTGTTTACCAGTGGTTTTAAAACTAAATTTGCCACTGACAAAATAGTTCAGATAGCAATGTATTAACAAGTCCGGGCAGTGGTAGCACATGCTGTTGATCCCAGCACTCAGGATTCAGAGGCAGGAAAATCTCTGAGGACAGCCTGGTCTACAGAGTGAGGTCCAGGACGGCCAGAGCTACACAGAGAAATCCTGTCTGGAAAAAACAAAGGAACAAACAAACAAACCTAATAGCATCATATGTAACTTACGTTACCCTTTATTGAGAGGGTTTTATGTGTATGGGCTTGCTTAGAATACAAATTGGACCGCATGATTCTTTGACAAGTTTGCATGAGGATTCTTGAAGTAGGTGTCTGTCTAACGTTTTGTCAGGGGAATCTCAGGGGGGAAGAGAACAAGGTGATCTCTAGAGTGTGGATGGGTTCTTAGAGTACGTGACAAGGATGTCTATAAGAAAGCTCCAAAGGGTTGCAGCAGCAACTGAGGCCTTACAGAAACAAAACAAAACAAAACAAAACAAAACAAAACAAAACAAAACAAAACAAAACAAAACCATTTTGCAAATACTTATCAGCAATGGGTACAGTTTTGTAGGTATCTGGAACAGAAAATCTGTAAGTGACTCAAGGTTTGCTTGTTGATATTTGTTTTCTTGTAAAAGATTTATTTTATTCTCCTTTTTTTCTTTATTTACTTTACATCCTGATCACTGCCCCTTGTCACCTATCCCACAGTTTCTTACCTCATCCCTTCCTCCTCTTCTCCTCTGAGAGAGTAGAGCCAACTCCTCCATACAACCCTAACACCAGAACCCCAGGTCTATTCAGGGTTAAGTTCACCCTCTCCCACTGAGGCCAGACAAGGCAGCCCAGCTACAAGAACTTATTCCACAGACAGGCAACTTATTCCACAATAGGGCTAGCCTCTGATCCAGTTGTTCAAGACCCACATGAAGACTGAGCATATGTGCAGGGAGCCTAAGTCCAGCCAATATATGATCTTTGGCTGGTATCTCAGTCTTTGAGAGCCCAAAAGGGTCTAGGTTAGTTGATTCTGTTGGTCTTCTTGAAGAGTTACCTGCTTCAGGGCCCCAAACATTCCCCAACCCTTACATAAGAGGCTCCAAGATCCACCCAATGTTGGGTCTCTGCATCTGTCTGAATTAGACACTGGGTAAAGCCTCTCAGAGGACAGTCATCTATGAAAAAAAAGCAGACTATTATTAATACTGTCAGGGACTGCTGCTTGCCATTGGGATGGGTCTTTATTTAGGCTAGTTTTTGTTTGGCTGTTCCCTTAGTCTCTGCCCCATCCCCAGTCCCTCCATTTCTTGTAGAAAAGATTAATTTTGAGTAGAAAGTGTTTTGAGTGGGGTGGTGTCCTTATTGCTTCACTGGATTCCTGTCTGGCTACAGTAGGAGGCCTCTTCAGCTTCTATATTTCTACCGAGTGAGTCACAGCTGGGAGACTTTTAATGATGGCTTTGGCTTCTATTTTTTTTTAGAGGTTATGGGACTATTTAGGTAGTCTATCTGATCCTGATTTAACTTTGGCACCTGGTATTTGTGTGTAAAATTGTCCACTTTATCCAGATTTTCCAATTAGGTTGAGTATAGGCTTTTGTAGTAGGATATGATGATGAGTCTTTTGAATTTCCTTGTTTTCTGTTGTTATGTCTCCCCTTTCAGTTCTGATTTTATTAATTTGGATACTGTCTCTGTGCTCTCTGGTTAGTCTGGCTAAAGGTTTATCTATCTTTTTGATTTTTTCAAAGAACCAGCTCCTGGTTTTGTTGATTTTTTGTACAATTCTTTTTGTTTCTACTTGGTTGATTTCAGCCCTAAGTTTCATTATTTCCTGCCGTCTACTCCTCTTGGCTGTATTTGCTTCTTTCTGTTTTAGAGCTTTCAGGTCTGTCACCAAGTCATGCTAGTGCATGCTCTCTCCAGTTTCTTTTTGAAGCCACTTAGAGCTATGGGTTTTCCTCTTAGCACCACTTTCATTGTGTCCCATAAGTTTTAATATGATGTGCCTTCATTCTCATTAAATTCTAAAAAGTCTTTAATTTCCTTATTTCTTCCTTGACCAAGTTATCATTGAGTAGATATTTCTTCAGCCTCCATGTGTGTGTGTGTTTTCTGTTGCTTTTGTTGTTATTGAAGACCAACCTTAGTCTGTGGTGATATGATAGGATGCATTGGATTATTTCCATCATCTTGTATTTGTTGAGGCTTATTTTGTGACCAATTATATGATCAGTTTTGGAGAAGGTACCATGAGGTGCTGAGAAGGAGATATATTCTTTAATTTTAGAATAAAATGTTCTATTAATATCTGTTAAATCCATTTGGTTCATAACTCCTGTTAGTTTCACTGTGTCTGTGTTGAGTTTCTGTTTCCATGATCTTGCTGAGAGTGGAGTGTTGAAGTCTACTATTATTGTGTACTTTGATATGTAATAAAGTTTCTTTTATGAATGTGGGTATCCTTGCCTTTGGAGCACAGATGCTTAGAATTGAGAGTTCATCTTGAGCATTTACTTTGAGGATTATGAAGTGTCCTTTCTTATCTTTTTTGATAACTTTTGGTTGAAAGTCAATTTTATTTGATATTATAATGGCTATTCCAGCTTGTTTCTTGGGACCATTTGCTTGGAAATTCATTTTCCAGTCTTTTACTCTGAGGTAGTGCCTGTCTTTGTCACTGAGTTATGTTTCTTGTATGGAGCACAATGCTGGGTCCTGTTTATGTATCCAGTCTGTTAGTCTATTTATTGTGGAACTGAGTTCATTGATGTTAAGAGATAGTAAGGAAAAGTGACTGTTGTTTTCTGTTATTTTTGTCATTAGAGGTAGAATTATGCTTGTGTGGCTATCTTCTTTTGGGTTTGTTGAAAGATTACTTTCTTGCTTTTTCTACAGTATAGTTTCCTTCCTTGTGTTGGATTTTTTCATCTATTATCTTTTGTAGTGCTGGGTTTGTGTAAATTTGGTTTTGCCATGGAATATCTTGCTTTCTTCATCTATGGTAATTGAGAGTTTTGCTGGGTATAGTAGCCTGGGCTGGCGTTTGTGTTCTCTTAGGGTCTGTATAATATCATTCCAGGATCTTCTGGATTTTATAGTCTCTGGTGAGAAGTGTGGTGTAATTCTTATAGGTCTGTCATCATGTGTTACTTGACCTTTTTTCCTTACTGCTTTTAATATTCTTTGTTTTGTGCATTTGGTGTTTTGACTATTATGTGATGGGAGGAATTTCTTTTCTGTTCTATTCTATTTGGAGTTCTGTAAGCTTCTTGTATGTTTATGGGCATCTCTTTCTTTCGGTTAGGAAACTTTTCTTCTATAATTTTGTTGAAGATATTTCTAGTCCTAGTCCTTTAAGTTGGGAATCTTCACTCTCTTCAATACCTATTATCCTTAGGTTTTGTCTTCTCATTATGTCCTGGATTTCCTGGATGTTTTGTGTTGGGAGGTTTTTTTCTTTTTCTTTTTTTTGCATTTTCTTTATTGTATCAATGTTTTCTATGGCATTTTTTGCATTTGAGATTCTCTCTTCTATCTCTTGTATTTTGTTGATGATGCTTGCATCTATGACTCCTGATCTCTTTCCTAGGTTTTCTATCTCCAAGGCTGTCTCCCTTTGTGATTTCCTTATTGTTTTTATTTTCATTTTTAGATCCTGGATGGTTTTGTTCAATCCCTTCACCTGCTTGTTTGGGTTTTCTTGTAATTTTTAAAGGGATTTTTGTGTTTTCTCTAAGTACTTCTACCTGTTTACCTGTTTTCTCCTGTATTTTTATAAAAAGATTTATTTATGTCCTTCTTAAAGTCCTCTGTCATCATCATGAGAAGTGATTTTACATATAAATCTTGATTTTCCAGTGTGATCATGTACCTAGGACTTGTTATGGTAGAAGAACTGGGTTCTGATAATGCCAAGTAACTTGGTTTCTGGTGCTTACGTTCTAATACTTGCCTCTCACCATCTGATTATCTGTAGTGTTACCTGCTCTTGCTGTGTCTGACTGGAGCCTGTTGTACAAGTTTGTATTCGTCCCAGAAATGGAGGAGTGTTCCCCTTGCTCCACATCCTTGCCGGCATGTGCTATTTCTTGAGTTTTTTGATCTTGGCTATTCTAATGGGTATAAGATAGAACTTCTGAGTTGTTTGATTTCAATTTCCCTGATGACTAAGGACCTTGAACATTTCTCTAAGTGCTTCTTGGCCATTTGAGATTCTTCTGTTGAGAATTCTCTGTTTAGCTCTATACTCTATTTTTAAAATTAAGTTATTTGGGTTGTTGTCTAACTTCTTGAGTTCTTTGTAAAATTTGGATATTAGCCCTCTGTCAGATGTAGGGTAGTTGAAGATCATTTCCAAGTGGTAAGCTGCTGTTTTGTCCTATTGACTGTGTCCTTTGCCTTACAGAAGATTTTCAGTTTCATGAGGTTTCATTTATCAGTTGATTTTAGAACCTGAGCCATTGGTGTTCTGTTTATGAAATTGTCTCCAGTGCCATTGCATTCAAGGGTATTTCCTACTTTCTATGTTGAGGTCTTTGATTCATTTGGATGTGAGTTTTGTGCTGGGTGATAAATAACGATCTGTTTGTGTTCCTATACATGCAGACATCCAGCCAAACCAGCACCATTTATTGAAGATGCTTCGTTTTGCCATTGTATGATTTTGCCTTCTTTATCAAAAATCAAGTGCCTGTAGGTGTGTGAGTTTATTTCTGCATCTTCTATTTCATTCTATTGATCAACATGTCTGTTTCTGTACCAATTCCATGGAGGTTTTTATCATGATTGCTCATGATAGTACAGCTTGAGATCAGGATTCCTTTTGAAGTTGTTTTATTGTTCAGGATTGTTTTAAGTACCCAGGGATTTTTATTTTTTCCATATAAAGTTGAGAATTGAGCTTTCATAAAAAATTGTGCTGGAATTTTAACACAGATTTCATTGAATCTATAGGTTGCTTTCATTACGATAGTCATTTTCACTATGCTAATCCTACCTATCCATGAGCATGAGAGATCTTTCCATCTCCTGATATTTTCTTCATTTTTTTTTTCTTCAGGGACTTAAATTTCATGTCATACAAATCTTTCACTAGCTTGGTTAGAGTTACACCAAGATACTTTATATCATTTGTGGCTATTGTAAAGAGTGTTGTTTCCCTGATTTCTTTCTCAGCCTGTTTGTTTATTATTTGTATAAAGGAAGGCTACTGATTTTCTTTAGTTAATTTTGTATCCTGCCACTTTGGTGAAGGTGTTTAACTGTAGGAATTCTCTGGTAGAATTTTTCGGGTTCCTTATGTATACTATCATGTGACCCACGCAATCGTCTCGCCGGCAAGAACGCACGCAGGCACCAGGATCCTTCTGTAGCAACTGTTTATTACCATGTGCGGAGGAAGAGGGAGAGACCTAAGATGGCACTGCTTTATATACACCCTAGGGTGGGGTGGACATATCTGATTGGCTGCTTGCTCAAAGCCCCCGTATGATACCCCGGGTTGGGCGGTGATTTGGCGGGCCTTCGCCACTGCACATGCAGAATTTTACTTGTTTACCCACGAGTGTCAGGTGCGAGCGCCATGTTCCAATGGCGGATGTTGTCACCGTTTACCGCGGCTCTCCACATCTCTCCCTTTTAGCTTTATTAAATGAGACTGTAAGGTCGTCTGGCAAGGCTCTAAGTCATCTCTCTTGTAGAGGAAGGTAGAGGTCTAGTCCCTTGTGCAGAATGTTGGGATATTGTAAAGAATTTCCACCCTGGTTGTTGAGTCCACGAGTGTACTTTTATCTACCCATCCTGTTGCCTTTGACAGGGAGAGGATTTGGCAACTCGACCTCTATGCAACCAGACATGCCTTCGAGAAATCTATCCCTGAGGAACATCCCCTGTATATCACAGTATACACTCCACCCAGAGACATGCAAAGAGCGGGGCTTTTGCCTCACTGACCCAGTGCAATGGGATAGAACCTGTGAGGTGCATCGGCTGAGGGCTCAAGCGCTAGCTACTTTTGTAGCACAGACAGCCAGACTCTAGGAGAGGAACCTTGTTCTAAAGCAGCAAATGCTTGGGCAATCACCGCCTTGTCACATTTCTGTTGGAGTTTTGAGTTTGCAGACCAACCATAACATGAACACTAATCCACAGCATAGGGCTATACCAAACAGGCCTACTCCCATCCATTCTTAAAAGAAGGAAAAGGCCGAAGATCTCTCAAGTTTCCTCGAACTCCAGGTTCCAATTCTGCAGCAAAACCTAGAAAGGGATGATCCCCCATCTCAGCTCCACATGTCCCACAGTCAGCAGTGTCAGCCAGAATATCACCATCAGCAGGAGGGTCTTCATGTCTCTGGGCAGGATCAAGCTGAGATTCCAAGATTCTTCGTGTTAGGCGTTCTGGTAGCCAGAACGGATTATCTTCTTCCTGTAGAAAAACACAAACAGCTCCCCTGGATCTTATTAAAATAGGATCCGGGCCTTTCCATTGTCTGGTCAAAACATCCTTCCATTTGACCAACTCTTTTGGCCTATCAGGCTCTAAACAATGACGGTCAGCTGCCATGTGGCCTTGACTGTCCAGATTTTAAAAACTGAGGGTAAAAAGTGCTATAGAAACGGTGACTCGTGGCACTGAGGGTAGAGTTTCCTCGACTCCCCCCTTTTGCTTTATTAAATAGGACTTAAGAGTGTGATGAGCCCGTTCTATAATGCCTTGTCCTTGAGGATTGTATGGTAGACCTGTTAGATGGGTCACGTCCATTTGGCAGCAGAATTGTCTAAACTTCTGAGAAGTGTAAGCTGGTCCATCGTCAGTTTTAAGAATTTTAGGCTTTCCCCAGGCACTCCATGCCTTGAGGCAATGCTGAATAACATGGGTTGCCTTTTCTCCGGTCAATGGAGAAGCAAATATAATTCCAGAACAAGTATCAATGGAAACATGTAAATATTGCAATTTGCCAAAGGATGGGATGTGAGTAACATCCATTTGCCAAATCTGTAGTGGCCAAATTCCTCGTGGATTAATTCCTACACGAGGCCCTGTTAAGAATTGACAACAATTTTGACATTGAGTCACTATATCCCTAGCCTCTTTTCTGGTTATGTTAAATCTCTGACATAAAGTCTCAGTGGTTACATGAAATCTTTTATGGAAATCTTTGGCCAAGGTCAACTTTGGAGATAGGACGACAGCTATTAACTTTGTGGCTCGGTCTGCCAGGTCATTTCCACGGGACATTGGTCCCGGTAGACCTGAGTGAGCCCTGATATGTGTAATAAAAACAGGAGATCTCCTATTGACTAGGGTAAATTGAATCTTTTGAAAAACTTCTGTAAGTCTACTAGAGGGCTTAATTAATCCAGCAACTTCCAGAACCCTAACTGCATTTACTACATAAAAGGAATCTGAAACAATATTTAAAGGACCTGGGAAGGTTTCAAGAGCCTCTAATACTACCAAGCATTCCACAACTTGAGGTGAGGTCTCATGGTATTGTCTGGCTGTGACTTCATTATTAACTACATAGGCACCCACACCTGTTTTTGACCCATCTGTGTAAACAACCACTCCATCTGGGAGCGGCTTCTGAGATATAATGTGTGGAAACACAATAGCTTGAGTTAAGGCAAATTGTAAAATAGGATGTTTAGGATAGTGATTATCTATTTGACCATTAAAGGAAGTGACCAACACCACCCAAACATCAGAGGTAGCAGTTAATGTTTGAACCTGATGTGCAGTATATGGCACTATTAAAACCTTAGGATCCCTTCCAAAATGGGTAATGGCTGCTTTTAGCCCACGAAGGGCAAGCTGAGCGACTGCATCTGGATACCATTCAATAATCTTTGTAGGGGATGCATTAAAAATCCTTCCTTTCGCTTCTGTTATCCAAGCAACAAAGTCTGAGAATGGCTCTTGGGGTCTTGGGGGCCTTGTAAGATTTTGGTTAGATATCTCCCAGCCTCACCTTTCTTTGAAAGGGCTTTCCATGCCTTAATAGCGGCAGCGGAGATTTGACCATATGCTCCCCAATTATAGTTTATTTGGTCGTTAACAAACTGTCCCTGCCCTGTTAACAATTCAAACGTCCACTGTCTTTGATTGCCTTCCGAACTAGCGTTGGCCTTTGCCTGTACTTGAGAAGCATCATCTCACAAGGCTTTCCATTCCATGTACTGTCCCATATTAGGGAGAGCAGCTTTTACTGTATTTTGCCAATCATTTGGAGTCATCGACATAGCGGCAAGTCTCTCAAGCTGCATGACTGTAAAATTAGCATCAACTCCATATTTGTTAGCTGAATCAGCAAGCTCCTTAATAGGGGTATATTCTATCGGCACGTGGACGCGGCCTCCCTCTGAGGTCTCAAACACTGGAAAAGCTTGTAACATCCTTCTTTTGTCTTCCTTTGAAAGGAAGGAGTCTGAGCAGCGCTTGTCCGCATAAGGTGGAGGAGTGCTGGAGACAATAAGTTGGGAGGGCGCGACAGGCCGAGAGGCCATGCGATTCCTATCTCCTGCCTTTTCCCGCCCTCCATCTTGTAGCTGCGGCCGAGACGCCATGTGGTTCCCATCTCCCGCCTTCTCCTGCCCTCCATCTTGTAGCGGCAGCCGCCCATCTGGATGGTACCTTTTCTCCTCATAGGAACCCAGTTCCTCCGACTCGGAGCTACCAAGCCCTGAGGCCTCCAGTTCCTTTATCGGATAAAGAGGTTTCTTTCTCGGGGCCCTCCCTTCCTTCTTAAGTCTGTCTCCCAGGGTGTTCTTCCCCTCCTCTATCGCTTCTGTGGACTGAACGTCTTTGGAAGGGCCTGTTTTCTTGTGCGTGCCTTTCCTATTCTCTTTATGAGTGGCTAGCCTCTTATGCCGCCCTGTTTCTGACACGCCGTCTTGTAGCTCTTCTAACACTCCCTGACCTGCCACGATAGTTGAGCGGCTTTTCTCATCCTGTAAAATCAAAAGGAAGAGAGCAAGCACTGCTAGCACAATAGCGAAAGCTTCTGAAGCTTCTACCGATTGGGGAGAAAAATGGAATAAATCAAGACCAAACATGCCTCTCAGATCTTATCTTTGTGTTGCAGTTCTGAATCCTCTCCGCGAGCAGAGGCTCTCCTCGGTGCCGGCGATGGTGGGTTCCTGGGTTTCGGCACCAGCTGTGACCCGCGAAATCGTCTCGCCGGCAAGAACGCACTCGGGCACCAGGATCCTTCTGTAGCAACTGTTTATTACCATGTGCGGAGGAAGAGAGAGATACCTAAGATAGCGCTGCTTTATATACACCCTAGGGTGGGGTGGACATATCTGATTGGCTGCTTGCTCAAAACCCCCGTATGATACCCCGGGTTGGGTGGTGATTTGGTGGGCCTTCGCCACTGCACATGCAGAATTTTACTTGTTTACCCATGAGTATCAGGTGCGAGCGCCATGTTCCAATGGCGGATGTTGTCACCCTTTACCGCGGCTCTCCACACTATCATATCATCCACAAATACTTTGATTTCTCCCTTTCCTATTCATATTCTCTTGATCTCCTTTTGTTCCCTAATTTCTCTGGCTAGAACTTCAAGTACTATATTGAGTAGATAGGAAACGAATGGGCATCCTTGACTTTTTCCTGATTTTAATGAAATTGCTTAAGTTTCTCTCCATTTATTTTATGTTGGTGATTGGTTTGCTCCATATTGCTTTGATTATGTTTTGATATGTGCTTTGTATCCCTAAGCTTTTTCAGCATCTAATGAAATGATTATGTGACTTTATTTTCTCTCTGTTTGTTTATATGGTGGATTACATTGATGGAGTCTCATATATTGAACCATCCTTGTATCCCTGGGATAAAGCCTACTTGATCATGATGGATGATGTTTTTAATGTGTTCCTAGAATTGGTTTGCTAGTATTTTATTGAGTATTTTTGCATCAATGTTTATAAGAGAAATAGGTCTGAAATTCTCTTTCTTTGTTGATTCTCTGTGTGGGTTAGGTACCAGGGTGACAGTGGTGACATAGAATAAGTTTGGCAGTGTTTCTTCTGTTTCTATTTCATGGAATAGTTTTAGCTCTTCTTTGAAAGTTTGATGGAATTCTGCTCTAAAACCACCTATCCCTGTTTGTTGTTATTGTTGTTGTTGTTTTTGGGAGAATTTCAATGACTGCTTCTATTTTTTTAGGGCTTATACAGTTGTTTAAATAGTTACCTGATTTTCATTTAAATTTGGTAAGTGGTATCTGTCTAGAAAATCATCCATTTAATCAAGATTTTCCAGAATCATCCATTTAATCAAGATTCTCCAAAGTCATCCATTTAATCAAATCAAGATTTTTTCAATTTTGTGGAGGACAGGCTTTTGAGATAATTCTTTGAATTTCCTTGTTGTCTGTTGTTATGTCTCACTTTAAAAAATATTTATTTGTTTATTTATTTATTTAAAATACATTTCAGATTTTATCCCCTCACCCCATTCTCCCCACCACCCAGGAACCCCCTATCTCATCCCCCATCCTGCCTCCACAAGGGTGTGTACCCACCTAACCCCCTCCTCCCTCCCCACTCTCGAATTCCTCCCCGCTCTTGTTCAGCCTTCATGGGACCAGGGATCTCCTCTCCCACCCATGCCCGACAAGGCCATTCTCCCCTAAGTATACAGCTGAAGTCATGGGTGCCTCCCTTTGTGCTCCCAGGCTGGTGGTTTATATGTCTCACTTTTTATTTCTGATTTTGTTTATTTGAATATTGTCTCTCTTGCCTTTTGGTTAGTTAGGCTAAGAATTTGTCTGTGTTATTGATTTTCTCAAAGAACCTACTCTTGGTTTCGTTGATTGTCTGCATTGTTTTCCTTGTTTCTAACTGATTGATTTCAGCCCCAAGTTTGATTATTTCCTGTATTCTACTCCTCCTTGGTGTGCTTGCTTGCCGTTTCTAGAGCCTTTATGTGTACTTTTAAATTGATGGTATCAGAACTTTCTTATGTCTTTATGAAGGTACTTAGTGCTATGAACTTTCCTCTTAGCACTGTGTTCCAGAAATTTGGGTATATTTTGCCTTTGTTTTCAATGAATTTTAGGGAGTTTTTAATTCCTTTATTTATTTCTTCTGTGACAAAGAGATCATTAAGTAAATTGTTATTCACTAGTGTAGGTTTTCTGGTATTTCTCTTATTGTTGAAGTCCAGCTTTAGTCTATGGTGACCGGTAAGATATAAGTTATTATTTCAGTTTTCTTGTATCTGTTGAGGCTTGCTTTGTGATGGATAATATGGTTGATTTTGGAGAAAGATACATGATGTGCTGTGTGGGATATTCTATAGATGTCTGTTAGGTTCATTTGACTCATAATGTCTGTTAGTGTCCCACTATTAACATGTGGGGTTTGATATGTAATTTCAATTTTAGCAATGTTTCTTTTACAAACGTTTGTGCCTTTCTGTTTGGGGCATAGATGTTCAGAATTGAGATATCATCTTGGTAGATTTTTCATTTAATGAGTACAAAGTGTCCTTCTCAGAATCTTTTGACTAATTTTGGTTGAAAGTCTCTTAAAATGGCTACTCCAGTTTGCTTTTTGGGTCAGCTTGCTTGTAAACCTTTTTTTTTCCAGCTCTTTACTCTGAGGTAATGTCTATATTGCTGAAATTTGTTTCTTGTATGCAGCAGAATGATGGATTCTGTTTCAGCATCCATTCTGTGTCTTTGTATTGGGGAATTGAGTCCATTTATGTTGATAGATATTAGTGACCAGTGATTGTTATTTCCTGTTATTTTGATTTTGGTGGTATTTCTCTCTCTCTCTCTCTCTCTCTCTCTCTCTCTCTCTCTCTCTCTCTGTGTGTGTGTGTGTGTGTGTGTGCGCGCGTGCGTGCGCATGTACGTATCTTCATGTGTTCACTTCTTTTGGCTGGTATAGAATTACTTATTTCCTGTGTTTTCTTAGATATAGTTATATTCTTTGGGTTCACATTTTTCTTCTAGTATTTTCTGGAGGGCCAGATTTGTGGTGTTTTTTTGTTTTGTTTTGTTCTGGTTTTTTTAGAGGTTGCAATATATCTGCCCAGGCCCTTCCCTTCTGACTTTTAGAGTTCCTGTTCTGAAGTCAGATATAATTTTGATAGGTCTGCCTTTGTATGCTACCTGGCTTCTTTCCCTTGCTGGTTTTAATATTCTTTCTTTGTTCGGTAGATTTTGTATTTTGATTATTATGTAGTGGGTGAATTTTCTTGTCTGGTACAGTTTAATTGGTGTTTTATAAACATCTTGTATGTTTATAGGCATCTCTTTCTTTATGTTGGGAAGAAAGTTTTCTTGTAAGATATTGTTGAAATATTTTCTGGGCTTTGAAGCTGGGACTCTTTATCTTCTATTCTTATTATTCTTATGTTCAGAAGTCTGGGTTACCAGATTTCCTGTATGTTTTGTGTCAGAATTTTTTTTTTTTTAAGATTTAACATTTTCTTTGATATATACATTTCTTTTATTTTATTTTCTGTGCCTAGGATTCTCTCTTCCATCTCTTGTATTCTGTTGGTGATGCTTGGATCTGTTGTTCCTGCTCTTTTCCCTCAGTTTTCTATCCCCAGGATTCCCTCAGTTTGTGTTTTCTTTATTGTTTCTATTTTCACTTTCAAGCTTTGCACAATTTTATTTCTTTCTTTCACCTGCTTAATGTTTTTTTCTTGTATATTTTAAGAGATTTATTTGTTTCCTCTTTGAAGGCCTCTACCTGTTTTGTTGTATTTTCCTGTCTTTATTTTAGGGATTTATTCATTTCCTCTTTAAAAGGTTCTATCATCTTTATAAGGTTGAATTTAAGGTCATTTTCTTTTGCTTTGGTTATGTTAGGATATCCAGGGCTTGTTGCAGTAGAGTATGCTCTGAAGGTGTCATATTGTTCTGATTTTTGTTTATTATATTCTTTTGAGGGACTTTAGTCATCTGAATGCCTGTAGTTCCTGGATCTTCCTGTTGTAGTAGGCATTGGCAAAGGGCCTAACCTTAATGAAACTGGTGTTGAAGGCCTCTGATGTGGTATTTTTGGGCTGTATGGTTCCATATCAGCAGGTCTGATGAAGTATGGTTGAGAGGTGTGTGTAGAATGGGGGTCCAGCAGGAATAAGAGGTTGCTCAAGGGTGCTGCCTGTGCCCAGAGGACTCACTGTGCTGGAAACATGGATAATGGAAGAGAGTCTGACTTGTATGGTTCCAGATCTGCAGTCTAATGAAGGTGGGCAGAGAGGTGGCAGGATCTATTTTATTTTGTTATTACATGAATGCCCGAATCTCTTTGACTATGCACTTGAGAGGGTGGGTGTCTATAGAAACCAGCAATGACACATCAAGCTGGATATGCAGTTAAAGGTGCTTGTGAGCTGTCAACATGGGTGCTTTAAACCAAGCTTGGGTCTTCTGTAAAAGCAGTACACATCCAATTTCTTGAACAATATCTTCAGCCCTAATGATATTATTTTAGAGTAATAAAGATTTATACTATTTTAAAATTTATTGAATTTTTAAAGCTTTGAGTTTATTTTTTATGTTTTGTTGTTGTTGTTGTTGTTGTTCTGGGGCTGAAGTCTCATGAGGCAATAGCAACATTGGGACCAATATTCAGAGACTGCATTTATCTCATTAACATGACAATTATATATTGGGAAAACAACAGATGTTTGTATGATTCATAATTAACAATGCATAGGTTTTTATCATTTATGTGACTTAGAAATTGAGATGATAAACATGAGATCCCCAGAAACAATTTTGACCTAGAAACAGTTGTGTGGGTAAATTGGTGAGTTATTTTGATATAATTGAGAGAAAGTCGTAGATTCAGTGTGAGGCCGGCCTTAGCTATGAGAAAGATTCCAAAATGGAATGGAAATGGGTCTGATGGTTAGCTGGGAGGAGAGACAAGACTGGTAGCAAGCCAATATTAGAAGCTGGGTGAAACTGAAGCCTCAGCCACATCAATTTTCAGCAAGAAAAGTAAATATCTTCCTCAGAGCAGCTGGGAAGGAATTGTGGAGAGAGGACCTTGGAGAGTAGAGGTGTGTGTGAGGATACAGCTAGGAGAGATGCAGTAAGTGTTATTTAGAGTTTGTGTCTCTCGGTTATCAGTGATGGGCAACATTGTCACAAAATGTCACATATTTAAGTGTCTGATCTGCCATGGCAAGGGAAATTATCTATTACTAAAATAACTAACAGAGTTTCCTTATACTCGATAGAAAAGAATTTGGCGGACACATGTTCCTTGACCTTATTAAGGAATATTCAGCTAATAGATATACAGATCTTTCACTACCGTCTCTTAGATGTACATCTCAGCTGTGCAGAAACACGTTTCTGAAACATTACCATTATCTATCTGAGAAATAGTCTCTTTGGTGCTTCATGATTGCACTAGATATTTATCACTATAAAAATATTTATCCATTCACATGCTTTGCTCAGTGGTATAGTTTTGTAATTTTTGCATCTTCTCTATAGGTCCTCTTAATATTTTTTCTTATATAGCATGAACTAATTGTACTAATTTTATGTTTTAGCACAGATAAACCATGGTACTTTCATTTCATACTTTAATATGTCATAGTTTGAGGAAAAGAACAATAGCTTTTTCCTAGAAATCAATGCTAAAATAAATAATAGCACAGTTGCACAAATTGCACTCCTATGCAAAATGTTTCAAATACTGCTAGTGTACCCATTGTAAAATGAAATATTTCTGCTTGATGTTTGAACTTCCCAAGATATCATAGATATAGTTATTGATTTCAAAAGATCATTCCATCATTAATGTGACTGTATGCTTAGGCTTATTTTTTTGTATATGCAATGATAATTTTTATAAACCATTGTAATTTCCCCCCTCCTGAAGGATTTTTGGAGCAACAGCAATTGATTCCTCTTCTTCTCTGTGGCTTTGAGTAGAAACATTGGGTGACTTAGATATTACAACCTAGGTGTTCAGTTCTACTGTTAATTCAGTCATTGGCAAAGTAATGGCAATGTCATCTTGTGAAGCCCTTCACATTTGGGGCTATGATTCATCAGGGAGAGCACTGTAAACAGACTGTAGTTTCTACTGAGGTAGTAGTTCCTAGACCTTCCATTTATGAAACTAACATAAGTGTTGGATATTTTATTGTAATGACAATGCTCATTTTCTGCATTGTTGTTTAAAGAGGAAAATGAATAGTTCATATTACAATCAAAAACTACTTCTAGAACTTCACCCCTTTTTGTTCCCTCATTTGACACTGAAGCTTGGTGTTAGTCACACTTCCTCAGCTCTGTTGACTGCAGTGCAGTGTTCACGTTCAGTGGCTCTACATTAGAGTTAAAGTCAAAGCCTTAGATCTTTTAATGTACACAGAATCATATGAGGTCATGCTTCAGTATGAAAACCAGGAAAAATTTATGAATTAAATTTATATATTAATTTATAAATTAAAAGAGAAGTTCTGTTTCTGGATTGATTCATGGCAGCCTTTAACAGACTGAGAAAATCTGCACATCTGCCATCATTAGGCCATGTCCCCGGAGGTTCCTTCCCCATCTGGTAATGATGCACTACTTACAGTCAATAGCATCTTGTGATTACCAATGAATTCACTTAGAACTCATTATCATATAGAGTAAGCCAGTGAGTCTGGCAAGTGTATGCTGAACTTCTTAGAGTTTCAGGTTAAAAATAGGTAAAAATCACCAAACTTAAATTTTAAGGACCAGTCACCTACTTCCTGACATTCTATCAGTTGAAAGCTATCTGTACTGAGAGCTCTGTGACATACCCAATCACTCTTTTCGCAACAAATATTGGGATATTTTAGAGGTATTTGTTTCTTTGTCAGCCATATTAATACATGTTGACCAACTGTCCCAGTCAGTGCCCATGCTATTATAATCAAATATTCATCTAAATGATTGAATTGATTCTAATTTTGCTTTCGAGTAACTAAAGGAAGGCAATTACTGAGCATAGTCAGACAAAAATTAACTCTGACTATTGAGATTAGAATGAGCTTTAGCAAGCATTGTCAAATAAAATTTATGATTGCTTTTAGTCTATGCATTTTTATATTTCTTTCACAATTTGGCACTTTCTGAGGCTTTTCTAATTTTAAGTGGGGCACAATTATACTTGTGCCCTATCCCTCACATTCTACAAACCAAGTGAAAGGATTAAATGAAACGCTATCAAAAGTTTTTGTCACCTAACCTTGGCCTACTTCTGCTCAGGCTTGTCAGGAGCCATAATCGGACAAGCTAATAATTGGCATATGATCATCCTGAAATGCTTGCCTCAGATTATTATATAATCTGCGATGAGTGTGCCCCATTAGCAAGGCTGTGGTAGACGTGATTTTAGGAAAGATTCCTGCTATTAATATGCTTTTCCCATTATTATTATTATTAGACATATGCAACTATCACTAAGCAATTGCACACTCCTTTGTAGCAGATCTCTGCAGATCCACGAAGATGTACTCTCTTGTAGTGGCACTATATAGACAAATAAATGACTTCTTAAGTCTTAATGATGATCCTATAAGAATTCCTAAAATTATATCAATGATTATTAAGGTCTTTTATATCAGGACTGCTATTAAGTCCCTCAGGCATAGTTGAAACTGCAAAGAGAACTCTTCCAGTCTCCTGAGTGTTACCAGTTAATTGCCCCTAGACCTTCTCCTGTTTAGAGCACATTCCAAGAGGTCATAAAACCATTAACCTAGGTCACTAGAGGTTATCCACAATTTATTATAGGTACCAGAACAGAAGAGAAAATTTTGCCTGGGTTATCTATACAAAACTTCACTAATTTCTTAAATTATAGTTTCAAACTTCCTGCGAACCTGTGGAACTAGACAGGTGATGAATGTCTAGTTAGATAATTACTCCTAATGGATATTCATGTAAACATTCTGTGTTGTAAACTTCTATTTCAATTTATGATCCGATTTTTGGTGTGAACTTGTGATGAACTTTGTAACATGTGATCATGTACTCTGAATGGTGTATAAATACTGAAGACAAAGACAGAGAGTGAGTTAGGGAGTTAGAATGGAGTGAGTAAGAATAGAGTTAGTTAGAATAGAATAGTCATTTAGTTAGAATAGAGTTAGTTAGTTAGGAGCCTATCGCCCTTTCTATTTCCCCCTGTCTAGAGTTTTTCTCCCTTAGAATCTTTACTTTGTTAGAATCCTTTCTTCTTTCCCACTCAGGACCTTTCCACGTTTCCCCTCAGATAGCTTTCATAGCATACCTTTTACACTTAATAAACTCTATAAACTCTATAACAACTTTTCTAAGTGTCTTTTCTTCCTGAGACCCAGCAGGAAGTTAGAGCCCAGCAGTTCCTGCTGAGATAGAACAAAGGCCACATTGCTTAATCCTCTGCAGTTAGGCTACAGGTGTTAATCACCCTAGCCTGCAGTCTCTTACCCTCAGAAGAAGTTTTTAGGATAATACAAAGCTATTTACTTAACCCCTTGCTGGTCTTAAGGCTGGGATACTAGTGCCAGTCTCAGGCCATAGGATCCTTGACTGCAGATCAGCATACAGAAGCAGCCTAGGGGCTAACTCGAGAAGAACTGGAAGGTGGGAGGAGGAGAAGAAAGAAGAAGAAGGTGCATCTCTCTCCCCCTCACCACCCCAAGCCGGGGCTGGGTGGAGTGGCCCCCGGCACAGGCTCACTTGCATGAGTAGATGGTATTACCATTCACCTAGCCATCCAAATCGGAACCCTACACATTCTCCTGAATTCATACTCCACATGCTTGTCAGACCCTGGGAATACCAGTGATCTCACTGAAAAAGAAAAAGAAAAAGAAAAAGAAAAAGAAAAAGAAAAAGAAAAAGAAAAAGAAAAAGAAAAAGAAAGAAAAAGAAAAAGAAGAAAAAGAAAAAGAAAAAAGAAAAAGAAAAAAAGAAAAAGAAGAAAAAGAAAAAGGAAAAAAGAAAAAGAAAAAAAATCTCAAGTTTATCTATCTTTCCATCATTTTATCATCTTTTTAGCCCAAATTCCATTTTATCTTTGATTGTTGTTTTTTTTTCTTTTTTTTTTCTGAAAGTCTTCACACTATCTCTTCAGCCTCTGTCCCTGAGCATTAGTATGCAGGCTTCAGAGAGCAGGAATGATTTTTTTTTTAATGCATAATGTTTATCCCAAACTGGTCCCACTCACTTCTGTGACCTCTCTGCCCTTGGTCATGGCACTCAAGTTTCACTGGTTTCATGCCATAGACTGCCCTTTGACTCAAAACTGAAAGTGAGCACCCAGGGGCTTTCAATGGTACTGACCCTTCCCTTTTCTATGTAATACTGTTCTTATCAGGTATATTTATTTATTGTTGAACTTCACTAGAAAGTGAGTAAAAGAATCAGAACTATATCACAGATTTGAAACCTAGAAGAGTGCTCATCAGATATTGGGCAAGTATTTGTGGAATAAATAAATTGACAAAACATATATTGTTCACTCAAATATTTTAAAAATGTGTGAAATACTTTGTAAGTTCATGTTAACTAAAGGGAAGTCATACAATATTTCCTGGAATTTTTATGGCTGAGCTAGAGCTGTGTATGAGGCCAGATTGGCCCAGGGCCCTTTCTCCCACCTGCTGGTTGCTTCTGCTACACAGTGCTTGCATAAAGAGGCTCAAATAGAATAAAATTCTCTGGAAACTTCTCAATTCTTTTGAATCTTTGAGCTGTGTCATAGGTTTGGTGCATCTGTTAGCACTTTCACTACGTGAAAAATGGCATAATTGGTATGAACCCCAGGAAATCGTTAGATTTAACTGAATTATCTCATAAATATTTTCATTTCTTTTCATTTTTGGTTATTTCCCCATTTCAGCACTTTAGAAAGAACCACTGATAGAAAAGATCAAGGGATAAACTACAGTAAGAAAAAGAGTTCTGGGCTCAGCAGGAAGACTGGCTTCTTCTCTAAAACTCTGTAGTCAAATGTTTAATCTCACAGGACTCCAGCAATTTATAGACACACTCTCAAAGTTGTTCTAGCTTATTTGAAGCAATGTTAAACTGTTGCATGGGAGAAAATCACCATCCATCCCTGATTCCTTGTCCAGGTATATAACTAATGGAAGTAGCAGAGATGCAGGAGCAAATGTAAGTCTTCAGAATTCATGGCTGACATTGCCTGATTTGTAAGGACACTTAACCTCAAGAACAGTTAAAGTCTTAAGGCCTCTTCACATTCACATTCTGACACCAGAAAAAAAAAATGCTAATCGCTGACCTAGGCACTGGCTGTCCCCATCCAGAACCAGATCTTGTAGCATATTTCCCACACTCCAAATGTTCATTAAATTTATTTGTGTGGCTTTATATTAAAGTTTCCTATACACAGTACTAGGAAGTTATTAGAAAGAAACCCCGAACATCCCAAAACATAGTTAAAAATTTCAATCTCACTTTGAATTTTAAAAGGGACTTTGGACTTTTTCAATGAAACACTATTTTGTTTGATTTAATTTTGATATTTTTGTTTATTGAAAATAGATTCTTTCTCATATGATACATCTTGATTATAGTTTTCCCTCTCTTTATTCCTCACAGTCTGTCCCCACCTCCCTCCCATCCAGATCTACTTCCTTTCTGTCTCTCATTAGGAAAAAAAACAGGTTTCTAGGCGATAACAACCAAACATGACAAAATAAGATATAATAAATCAAACGAAAACCATCATATCAAGGCTGGACAAGGCAACCCAAGAGAAGAAAAAAAGTCCCAAGAGTAGGCACAAGAATCAGAGACTCACTTGTCCATACATGCAGGAGTTCCATAAAAATACTAAGCTGAAAGCTATAATATATACATAGGACCTGATGCAGACCCATGATTGCTCTGTTCTTGCTGCTTTGATCTTTGTCAGTTTATACGAGCCTTGCTCAGCTGATTCAGAGGGCCTTGTTCTCTTGGTGTCCTCCATCCCTTCTGGCTCTTACACTCTTTCTGCCTCCTCTTCAGTGGGGTTTCTTGATGTTTGAGTGGAAGAATTTGATGAAGATATACCATTTAAACCTGTGTGTTCCAAAGTGTCTCTCTCTGCATAATGTCTGGCTGTGTGTCTCTGTATTTGTTCCCATGTGCTACTCTTCTCTGATAATGGCTGAATAAGACTTCAGTCATTGACTATAGCATCATATCATTAGGTGTCTGAGGATTCTAGTTTCTTGTTTTTGATCACCCAAGCAGTATGGAGTATAGGTTCCATCTTGTGGAGTGAATATTAAGCCAAATCAGATATTGGTTGGGTATTCCCACAAGTTGTATGTCATGATTGCACTAGCATATCTTGTAGAAAGAATATATTGCAGGTCATAGGTTTTGTGGTTGTGTTGGTGTTTATGTTTTTATGTTTCTAGTCTGCAGAGTCTAGAAAAAAAATTATCCCGAGTGAGGTAACCTAGATCTAGAAAAATAAATATGGTATGTGTTCACTTATATGTGAGCATCACCCATTAAATAAATGATAACCAACCTACACTCCATAGACCTAGGGGGTTAGGTATAGAGGAAGGAATTAGGAGGACATCTAGATCTCCCTTGGAGGGGTAAATAGAATGGATTTTATGGTGGACTGGGGGCAGGGTATGGTGTGAATTGTAGCATCTGGTGGAGAGGGTGAGGAGCATAGGGTTGAGGAAGGAAATAAGTGAAGAAACAGCTAGAACTGAAAGGCATTTGAGGGACAATATGAAAATCTATTGTTGTGGGAAATCTCCAAATATATAAAGGTGACCCTAATGTGATTTTCTAAAACTGGGAGTGACAGAATCCCAACTAGCCCTCATTTGTCACCAAATGAATTTTCCATTATCAAGACTGGGATGCATTTAATTGTGTGAAAGGGGTCCCTGGAAATCCCCAAACAACCCAGGCTGTTTCTAAGACAATGGGTTGCTCTCTGAAAAC
Source organism: Rhabdomys pumilio (assembly GCA_030674055.1). Lineage (NCBI taxonomy): Eukaryota > Metazoa > Chordata > Mammalia > Rodentia > Muridae > Rhabdomys > Rhabdomys pumilio. The sequence goes on along the minus strand of JANHMN010000004.1, from coordinate 129,840,756 downwards.
TGTCTGCAGGGGTCAGGGGCATTGCTGAGAATACACCCAAACAACTAATTGAACATGGAGAAGTAGGCTAGAGTCTATATGGAGCCTTTACCCATAAATTCTAGTGTCTTGCTTGAGTGAGGGAGATTTTTGATTTTTAAAGAGACTGAACCATATTTTAAATAGCTAGGAAATGTAATCCGTCTAGATGTCATTAGATGATTACTGAATAATGACAATGTGGTACATTCCTACAATGAACATTTTTCAGCACTTGTTCAATTTGCAGGTAAATAGAAGGGAAAACAAGTGTATTAAATCTAAGAAAAAGAGAGCATGCCACATGTTCTCTCTCATGTGTTAGCCCTTGCTTTGTATCTCTAATTTGGTGTGTTCAACTTAAAATACATGTTGAAGGCAGGGATTTAGAAAGTGGCCACTGGGAGAGACACCTTAAGGGAGGTGGGTGAGTAGTACTATATAATGTAGCAGCTTTGGAATAAAACAGACAATGGGTCTATCAGAGAAGTCTGAGAACAAGCCCTGGGCAGTGGCCTCAGTTGCTCTTTAGGGCAGAACAAGTGGTGGAGACAAGGCAGAGATGGGGCCTTTTGAAGACCATTACCTGGGATCTTATCAAAAGATGGGCATTTCATCCTTTATGTAGCTGGGAAGACAAATACTTGTGAAGTTTCTTCTGTGCTGCTCTACTTGGATATGAAGACAATGACATGGGAAAACAACTCAAAGGAGGAAGGCTTCTGAGGATTATCTGCTAGCAGTGAGGCAAGGGCCCTGTAGCCATGCTAGGATAAGCAGGCATTCTTTGTGCTTTTCTATAGCTTGCATGTGTTGGAATGCACTTGCAAGGTGTAAGAAACTTGATAACATTCTGTTGTGTGGCTTGCTCTGGTGATTAACATGAAAACAGATTCTCCTTTTGAGTTTCTCCAGTGGTTTATTTGTTTATTTATTTTTTGTACTTGCTACAGATGAAATGAAGACCTTCACTTGGACAGAGTCCATTTCAAATGCCCAAGTTTACATTTTAGTATAGATAAAATTGTAAGAATTTTACCAAACTGCTTCATAATGGTTAAAATATTATTTTTTTAAAATATAAGTCATTTAGCAAAATATTTGTCAAATATTTCATAAAATAAAATAAAATAAAGATTGATGGACGTTCCTAGCCAACCACTGCTAACAACCATCCCCCTGTCAGCACAGTGGCCACTTTGAGCAATCCTTTTGGTATGCTTGCATGTAGAGATGGATGAAAAAATATAAATCACTCTATTTTATTCTTGTTCCTTTCGATTCCAGGTGACAATGGAAAATGTGAAGAGCAAGAAGGTCCTAAATTTTGTACCAAACGTGTGTCTCTCTCGGAACCGGGCTGATGGGGACATTGTGAGCTTCCTGCCATGAAAGAAGGGAAGCCTGTTTTTCCATGTGTGTTATTAATCTTTGTAGCATATGTTGCATAACTTTACTGTTTTTTAGATGCTTGAATTTACTTCTGAACTATACATCTGGAGACTATTTTTTTTTCTGCTTCTTAGCTTCTCTTTTTACTCATAAGGAGTGACTTATTCAGTGTCACAGCCTTGATCACTGGAGGATATGGGATTAAGCACATCTCAAAATAGTTCTTATGATCCAGGGAAAGTTACAAAAGCTAAGGCTGTGAGGATAACAAATGTCATCCTTGTGCCTTGCCTGGCTTTTCTACAGCCAGCTGGCTACTAACCAACCACTGCAGTCTTGATTCATTTCCTCAGAACTGGTTTTTCTCTGCTAAGGATAAAATACCTTTCTATGTCATTTGTATACTGGCCTTTTAAGTAATATTTTATTTCTTCATCTAACAAATGTCTATTTAGAAATAAAATTAAAATGCAGCGGTCAAAGTTTTTTTTTTTAATAGGCCAAAATATAGACAGTGGATAATGCCAGGAAAGTTTTTTGGCTATTGCTGGAAAACACATAGATCTAGACTCTGTTTTCTTGAATTCTGAGGTAATAGATTTTCTTTTAATTTTTCTTTCAATTGCTTTGTCAGTAGTGAGATACCATGTTAATGTGTATACTGGGCAGTTGAAACAAGAAAAAACTGAATTTGAAGCCTCCTTGTGTCTCTATGGGGAAAGGGGAGGCTCTGGCCTTCGACTGTTGAACAGATCCAATATGCCTGTACGGTTTCAAAGAGGACAGGTGAGTTTCTACAAAGTTCCCTTTGATGTGGCCATATGGACTTTAAAAAGTCAGGACAGTTAAAAGTGACTACTTTCTCAAGGGTCTTGTTTTTGTCCATTTTCAAAATGTTTCTTTGAGTTTGTTCTTTAAAGGAATGTGCTAAGTCTTGGTGAACAATAGAACAAAGAAAATGCATTACATTAATAATGTAAGAAAAACAAACTGAGTTGAAAAGATTTAAAGGAGAATATACATGGACATGCGCCTAAGGAACTTATAGCATTGTTCTAGACTAGTGGTTCTCAACCTTCCTGACGCTGTGACACTTTAATACAGTTCCTCATGTTGTGGTGACCCCAGCCACAAAATTATTTCATCACTACTTCATAACTGTAACTTTACTTCTGTTTTAAATCAAAATGTAGATATCTAATATGCAGGATATCTGATCTATGACTCCCAAAGGGATCGTGACCTATCAAACTGAGAATCACTATGAAGGTCAGACCAAAGAAGGGGTTGCAGCTTATTTCATATATTACCATTAAGACAACTAGAATGAAATCAAACCCTGTGTTAGGCCCTTTTGTCCTATTTGAACGCGTGTATTTGAACACATGGAAGTTCTCTATGGGTGTCCGCAAACTTGGTTGTATTTAGGAAGGAGACATTACTTGGAAGTTTGGGATTAATGTGAGGAGTTACCCAAAGATGCATTCCTAAGAAAAAGTTACCTTGATCCAGTTTTATACTGCCATTCTCAGACTTGTTTGTTTGGCTTGTGAATTCTAAACCACCAGAGAAAGTAAATCTCATCTGTGCCTTTTCCTTGTGAATGTTATAGAAAAGCTTCCACTGAAAGTAGGAAGATGAGTTCTGACTAAATGAGAATCATCCAAAATGTTACGCCCATTCTTTCTTTGCATTCACATGTGAACTAATTCATAGCAGAAACAAAGACTTATCTTCCACTTTCTGATAAATGGTGAGGGCACCATTGCACCCAGCTGACATGCAGTGTTCTGAGGCAGCACAGCATCAAGGGAACTAGCCAAGATGACTGATAGAATAAGAATTTCTAAGTCATTTTCATGGTTGTTCCTCTTCAGTTCACCTTAATGCACCGCATGTCCTATAGAATGGGAACAGGACACTTTGGACTAAACTGAACTTGAATAGGAGGCATAGTTGCAGTCTGAGTAAAGAGGAGTTGAGGTGTAAGTTTAATGGCATCATCTTTAAAGTCTAGAATCAGAGGCAAATAAATGTTTTTCTTCCCTGGTTTATTGCAGAGTTTGTTCTTTTAAAAAATTATTTTCTTTAATGCATTGTATATCAAGGACTTTACCAGCCACAGTTAAGAAGTCAGCTGACCCTGCTGCAACAGGTGACATTTGTCATGAAATAGCCTCTTGAAAGTTGTCCTGGACAGAGCAGGAAGTTACCAGAGTACATTCAGGAGGATTCACACACACACATCCTCACTAAACTAGCTGCAGCTTTGGTCTAGCTGAATCGAGAGAAGGTTTTAGCAGCATCAACCAACAGTTCAGACTCAACAGTATTTGCAGCGACTAAGTTGCACTTTTAATTGATGACACTGGGGACCACAGCTAATACTGCATGGCCCTTGAAAGCAATGCAAGCAATTCTGATTTCTTTCTTTTCTTTTCTTTTTTTTTTTAAACTAGGAAACAGAGCAATAGTAACTAACAGACAGCTGTCATTTCCTGACACTTATCAAATTTAAGCAAATTCATGACACTTTCTTCAGATAAACTAACAGCCTTGAGGAAGGGCCGTAGGGAGGAGTCTTCTTTATTCTAACCAGCAGAACATTTCATCCAGGCCTGCATCTCTGAAAAATGTCAGCATAGTTTTGGTGTGATAAGCTGACTTTATTTAGGAATGAAGATTATAGGGTACTCTCTCACAACAAACTCCAGAACGTAGTCTATTTACAAAGGAAGGAGCATGAGAGGTATTACTGAAGAAAGAAGGGAAGAGAAGTGAGAAAGGCAAGTTTGTCTCTCATGCCTTTGCAGGTATCAACATACATGGGAAGGGCCACACTCTCAGTTTTTCCTAAGCAGCTGCTTCTCAGGGTCTGAAGCTGGAGGCCATCCTTGTTAGTTACAGTTTTCTTTCACACCTGAATAACAATGAGGAAAGTAAAAACTGGAAAGAGAAAACAGCCAGAAAGACATTTTTAATAGATAGAAAGTAATTTGCTTATGTTTTTTCCCCCTTATTGCCCACTCTGCTGTTAACTGTGGTAACATCTTCTCTCTTCAAGAACTAGTCTGCTCCTGGCAGCCTCGGGCTACTCTTACTGCCAGCATTTGTCATTTGTTGGACTCTAGTTATTTCCGTGCGGCTTTTCTCCACCAGATGGATGCATTTCCAATCAAAGCAGTGTCTCTAGAAAACCTGCAGAAGGTGCTGTTGCACTGCGAAGTCAGTGACAAATCCCAGTACGGATACTGTGAGAAGGTCATCGTCAAAGAGCCAGGCAGCGCCTTAGAATCAATCCATCTTCCCCTGTGAAAGGTAATCTGGTCTTGATGTTCTTTAGGAGAACAGCTGAAGCTGAGCCCGTGTGTATCCCTGTCAGGTCATGGGTCCTGTCCTTCTGTGGGGCTGCACATCGAGGGCTACTCATTGATGGCTCAGTAAACCTTTCACTATCAATTTTATGCTTTATTTTCTTACTGGCTGCTTGGTATGTCACAAAAAGGGTCCAATGTTTAAGCCTGAAAAGAATATGAATAGAGAGAATGCTTGTTGAAATATTGGTATCTTTACTAAAATTGTAGAGATAAAGCAATCCTATAAGGCAATGAAGAATGAAATTAAAAGGAAACTTTCAGAGCAGAATATGTCATAGACAGATTCACACAGAGATAACAAGGTGCTGAAGGCTAGGCTGCATTCCTTGCCTAGCACTGGTTTAAGCCTAGGAACTCCTAAATAATCCATACCTCCTTGCTATTTAAGGGCAATTGTTTTTGCAGGAGTTTTCAGATGTTTGCATAGACTTCCCACCTTAGAACTCCCAGTCTTAAAAATTGAGAGTATGTTAATTATTGTTTATCATCTCAGTTGCAGGCAAGGGCCAGGCCCCAACTTGAAGAACAGGATGGAACTTCTATATTGAGCCTGAAAGTATTGTAGACCCAGTGTGGGAACATTGTGTATGTGATTGAAATGTCTTGTTTTCATGGTGCTAAGGATTGAATTTAGCGATACTCATGCTGAGACAAGCGCTCTAGTGCTGGACTACATTCACAGCCCCATCTTGAAATTTTGAATATTCAATGTCCTCAGCTTTTCTACACAGAGGACATTTGAATATTCAATGTCCTCTCCCTAACAGATCAGCTGGGATGTGGCTAAGACAGGCATAATGAAACCCAAGGAGATGAGTTCGGTGGCAAATTCAATTCTCAGACAATTTCAACTTTGGGTAACAGCACAAAAGAGAACCTGAACTAGGGAGGTGATGCAACAATGAAGAAGATGGAGGTGCGAGGATAGGGGAGCACAGAAGAGCAGTGCAGAGGCAGCAGCAGGGAGCACTGCAGGCCACTACTTTGAAACAATCATACCACTAAGCTGGGTATTGTTCATCAACCTGGGAAGTCATGTGGGAAGACATGTGGGAAGTCATGTGGGAAGACATGTGGGAAGTCATGTGGGAAGACATGTGGGAAGTCATGTGGGAAGAATCTCACAAGGACTTGCCTCCATTCTATTGGCTGCAGGGCACATCTTGCTTAGGAATTGACAAAGAGTGCCCAACCCACTGTAGGCAGTGTCCCCTCTGCACAGGTGGTCCTGGATTGACAAGAAAGTAGGCTGTGCAAGCCAGTAAGCAGCATTCTTCCATAGCTTCTGCTTCAGTTCATTCCTCTGGCCTAATTCAATCATGGTCTGTAAGCTTCAAGACAAATAAAGCCTTCTTACCTACGTTGCTTTTGGTCAGTGTTTTATTTCAGCAGCAGAAACTATATGACATCAACCGTCAAAGTTACGGGCATCACTTTTTACCTTGCCTCGACTTTTCTTTGCGTATTTGTCTTTGTTGTAATTTTAATTTTAATTTTGGCCTTTAATATTTTATTAGGTAGTTTTTCCTCTTAAGCCTTTGAGAAGAAAAAGAGGAAATATTCTAAAAGCTTTATTTTAATTACATCTCTCTACATTTGTAAATTTCCAGCAATTTTAATTGGCTAATAAAAAAGCAAAGCTAAGCAAGAAAAAAACGTAAAAGCAGAGAAAAAAAAAACAGATATAACAAACAAAACAATTTTGTTTGTTAGCAGCTCTACCTTCCCCTCCAACTTTACCCCCACACATTACCAATCTGTTCTTATACCTACCCTCTTCTAAGATTTTGTGAAATAAGAACATCTTTTATCACCTGAAAAGATTCTGCTGCACATTGCTTATGCCTCATGGAGTGGACCCCTTTTACCTTAGAATGCCTTTCCTCATTCTCCTCTCCTCATCTTAAGGAATTCATTCTTTAAGGTGATGTTCAAACTTGACCTCTAGCATAATGTGGTCAACTAGAAGACAAAGAACTCTCCGTGTGACAGGGGCACACAGTAAGGAAGATAGCCTGTCCCACCCACAGTTTCCAGACATCATAGGCAACCCTACCTTATGCTCCACATCTGAGGGCTAGCGAATACCTCACCTGGCCCTCAATTTTTATTCTTCCTACACTCTGTCATATCAACCTTCATGATTTCTTTCAAATGTGAAATCTTCCTAATTTTTGTTATTTTTGATACTAAATTCCATCATCTGAAAGGAAGAGATAATTAGTGCCAGCTGAGTTGGAGATAAAATAAGTTTACTGACGACATATATAAAGCAACTAAAAGTCAGTTAAAAGATATGTTCCATAGTGACATAGCAAATGTCAGTGTTTGATGCCTTACTCATTAAATGCTAATATTTAATGCCCAAAATAGAGTGGGGCCTGAGGAAATAATGGTCATCGCCCATCCTTCCAGTAATCTGATGAGGAAAACACTTCTAAGCACTCACACCTTCCCATTTTCCAGACATGAAGAGGTGGGGGGAGAGCCTGCTTTCATAGTTCTGAAAGAAGCAGGAGCCTGAAAAAAGTAGTGTTGCTCTGAAAGTGGACTAATGCACAGTACAAAGAGATCTTCCAGAAGCCATCAACAATAGCTCCTCTGATGAAGGTTGGAAGGCTACATTGAGTGTGGCAGTATCCAGTAGCTGGACAAGAACTGGCCTGCTCAAGGTCCTTATGCTCCCAGCATTAGCAGCTGGGTAGGGTGTACCTTGAGACATTTTTTTTTTTCTGGGATGTGGAGCAGAAATTTTCAGTAGACACATCACAAAAAGGAAAAAAAGAAGACTATCTCAGTCATGCCCCTTAGAGATTTCTCAGAGAGCAAATCTTCACAGCACAACTGCATTTAGATGAAGGACTGCTAGCTGCTCTGGCCTTCTGCAAGCTTAGTGGAAATTCCTAGGTGAGATCTGGTAGACCAGACCTCATGGTGACTACACAGATGCTTCCTATGGATTTCTCACCACTCTTACTTCTCCTCAACACCTATATCCTACAGATTTGCCTTATTTTTATGCTGAAAGATATAATTTTCTGCCCTTTGTATGTATAATAAAGACAAAAATACATAGCATGGATTGTTTGGCATTTATGCAGCTTTAGCCACTTAAGGTTTGGAACAACACAACAACACAACAAAACAACAAAATTGCATTTTAATACTGAAAACATTTGACCGACTTTTTGAATAGATTTGTATGTTCTTATTTACTATTTGTACTAACTTCCTTTGGCGAATGTAACAAATGGCCACAAACCTGGTACTTTTAATATAACAGGAATTTAGGCATTTCAGAGTTGGCTGAGCCATGGTGTCCCTGAAGCCTCTGGTGTCTTATGCCAGTTGGCCTTTCCTGGCTGACAGTGGTTGCTGATGACCCTTGATGTTCCTCGGATCTCAGGAGCATTGCTCGAGAACCTGTTGCCACTGTCAAATGGATTTTGCCACTTGGAGTGTTTGTGTCTTTTTGATAACATACTAGCCCATCCTACTCCAGTGAGAACTTAATGATTACATCTGCAGGGGCTGGCATTAAATGTTGTGAGGTTCTCAGTGCAGATGGCATTTGGGAGGATTCTTGAATCTTCCAGGGTACTACTAGAGTGAATCTTGCAACACATTGTGCACTGCAAGCTCCAAGCTTTCTAAACTACCTAATTTCATGCAGTATTATGAATGTTTGATCCTGTTTATAATGGTGAAATCATTAAAAATGAGTCAGAATCTATATTTAATAGAAACATAGTGATTCACAATATGATTGTAGTAACTGAATAAGCTTAAAGGCCAGCGTTGCCAAGACTCTGAGCCAGGGTCACTATCAGCAGATGTCCCTTACCTATTTCTAAGATGACTTGACATGGACTTATACAAACAAGTTATTGAAAATAAAAACCCTGTCCATGGGAGGGAGACACAGAGATTTTTAAAGTTAAGTGTAAACAACTGATACTTATTTTAAAAACTAAATAGATTTTTCAAGGCAGAGCAGCAGTGCCTGCCTTTTCTTCTCAAAGCAACACTGTGGTCAGAGAGGCAGAGTGAGACTCAGGCATACTAACTGAAGAAGCAGGGTGCCTCTCAGGTTTAGTGTATAGTTAATACCCTAAAAAGTTCTTGCCTCAGTTCAACTCCGTCTTCCCATCCACCTGCTTACCTTCTTTATTCATCCCTTTTTCTTCCTACTTCTCCTCCTTCTTACCCCCCCCCCTTTTTTTGAGAAAGGTTGAAAACACATACTTCAGGTAAAAGCAAAAGCAAAAGAAAAGACATAAAGATGTTTGTACTGTGTATCAAATTTACCATCTATAAATCCTAAATCCTTCTACAGTATAGTGTGGATTCTCTACTTTGACACCCATCCATCTTTTCATCTACAGAACTCAGTGCCTTTTCTCTCTTATTATGTGTTTCTTTTTAAAAAATTGATAGTACTATAAAATGTTTGGAACTAAACAGTATTCCATGCTAAAATGAATGAGGCCCAAAGTCTGAACATCCTTATGAACTCCTTGGTACCTACTTACAGACTGCTTTAAAGAGTCAGAGGTCTCACTGAAATAACTGTAGGCCCTGTGGGCAAATGAGGCCAGGGTGTACAGGGAGGGTAATGTGGCCTTCCTTGCTTCCTCTGGGTTTAATTGAAGTTGAAGTTGCCCCCCACCACACAGGACCAGACTAGGCCCTGCAGACAGTGCCCTCTGATCATTTTGCTTCCAGTTTTCTCAGTTGGTGCTGCCTTTCAGCATTTGAATAACTCTTGGCACTGGTGACTAAAGTCCACTTAGAATTCCCAGAAGCTGCGGAGCCTCATCCAGGGGTGTTTTTGAAAGACCCCCAAGAGAGGAGTCCCTCACCCAAGTCTTGGGATATCACGGCCACCCAATAACTCACAAAACACTCTTGATGCAAACAGCAAGAGGCTTTATTTCGGGGTCAGCTGGCTGAGGTCAAGACTCATAACCCACGCAGGGGTAGAGGAGTTTCAACAAGAGCCTAGAGAGAGAAGAGTATTTAAAGGAAAAATCCACAAACCAGGGGGTGAGGGGGAATACCAGTGGAAAGTACCAGCCCATCATTTAGTCAGTCATATAGGGAACACCCTGTACATGTTTTTCTCAGGAATTTAATCTTGCTCAACCATCTACTTTGTGGTTAGCCAGGTTCTTGGAACCTAGAGCTCGTGAACCAGATGACCTGCATTCTTGGTTCTGCTTTTTTGTAGTTAGCTAAGTTCCTGGAACATAGCCGGCCTGGCTCCACTTTATCTGCTAGGGGTATCAAAAAGTTTCTATTCCTTTCAAACACACTTTCAATGATGCCCTCTGACTTCTACATATATCCTGTGGCACACAGTTGCCCACATACACATACATTCACATACATAATAAAGTGAAATTGCAAAAGGAACAAATCTATATAACTCTAGATTCACATTTAGTTCTTACAATCCAGAGATATTTTCTGAACTCTATGTGGCTTTTATCATCAACTTCCAAGGACACAGATTGTTGATGCAGCATCTAATGTATTTAACCAGTTGTGTTTAACTGCCTACTTTATTTTACCTCACAATAGATTACCTCAAGGTTGAAAGATGTCTTTGATTGTTACTTTCAGTCCCCTCCATGTTTTCTAGAATACAGTAATGTACTCAAGACATGATGATTTTTAAGGGAAATTATGGGAAATATTTGAAATTAAAATATTTATTTATTTATTTATTTATTTATTTATTTATTTATTTTGCTTTTAGTCTTTACCATGGTTTCTAGAATATAGCAGAGTACCCAAGACATCGTGCTTTTAAGGGAAATCATGGTGAATATTTGAAATTAGAATATAAAATTTAAAAGTTTAACTATGTCTCAGTCTTACTATGACTCATAACCAAGATGATCATTTAATTCTCCTTTTCAAGTGCTAGTAACAAAGCCCAACAGTAATTATTAGAATTAACACAGGGACATAAAAAAAGGGAAAGACAGACATCTTACTCAAGTAGAGTTTTACAAAAAGGACAGTTATTTGTTTCAGGATAATTTCATCTTGAAAACTAAAAATTATCAGTTGACCTATGGTGAGATATTCACCCATGACTACCTCTCCACTGCTACATTGTGCTTGGAGGGCCTTTGAGAACAGGTAGGACTGCATCATAGAGCAAGACATTCTTGAGCCCCTGCAAGCCTGATAATCACTCCCCCACCCATCCTCACTCACCTCTAAACATCCCCATCCACCCCCACTGTAGTCATTTACAAAGCATTTCCCTTGGTTAATGGTTCTGCAAGTTCTGGAGTTTATTCCAAGAAGATCACAGGAAATGGCTGTGCCTGCAGAAAATTGTAAATCAAGTCTTGTTCGCAGGACAAAACACCATCATGGATGCTCAGGAAGTGTTTTCTAAATTAATCAATTTACAAATAAGTCATAGTCAGTCCTGTGGTGAACAGGACAGGAAAGGAATCTGGAGCATATTGTACTCAAGACATGATTACCTTTAAGAGATATCAAGGTGAATATTTGAAATTAGAATATAAAATATATTTTTGCTTTTAGTCTCTACCATGTTTTCTAGAATATAACAGGGTACTCAAGACACCATGATCTTTAAGAGAAATCATGGTAAATATTTGAAATTAGAATATAAAATCTTAAAGGTTTAACTATGTCTCAATAGACTTCTTTTGTATAAGTCCATTTGATAGGACTCCTAGTCTGCCTCTGTGTGCAGGGCTGTGGTGATGAGTTTCAAATGAATTGGCCAACCTCCTTGGCCATTGACATTTTAGTCTTAAAATTCTTATGAGTGAAGTGCAATTTGCACCCTTCCTTAAACATTCTCTGGGTTACACTGGTCATTTCTCACGACTTCATGTTTAGTAGCTTATTTTATTCTCTCATATTTACATAAATCTCCGTTCTTTCATGTGCAAGACAAGCAGCTCTCTATCCCATGAAGCTTTTCCCTGGCTTCTCACCAGGAGTGAACTCATGTTTACTTTATTTAAAATCCTTAAATGTTAGACTACAAATAAACAAAATCAATACCAACAACCACCAAAAAATCCTCAAATGTTTCACTTAGCGCTCCATTCAGTATGTACCACACAGCATCACTGTCATTGTGAAAATGTTTGTCTTGGGTACTGGATGATAAGCTTCTTAAGGACAGGGCCTTAAGCATTTCATTTTCATTCTCAGCATGGTTTCTTGTACCATGTGGGGATTTAGTCAATATTTCTGGAAAGAAAAAATAAGGAAGGAAGAAGAGGGTTAGCATCACAGAATTCTAAGTGGGGAACCTTAGAAGCCATATAATATTTATGTTAGTTCTCTATCTCAGGAACAGCTTTAGGTGTCTCACTAAAAGTAATTTATGCATCTACTTATTTTCAAAATAATTAACCTATGAACAAATCATTTTCTTTTTTCTTTCTGAAAATAAAAGGAAATGATGAACAATATAGACTTTGAATAGATGTAGATGTTTTGATAAAATAAAGAAATGTAGAACACTCTTTTTATAGAGGAAAAAGAATAATAAAAATTATTAGGAGATAATGAACAATCATTTAATTAATTTTTTTTCCCTGAAAGAAGTCAGTATTAGTCGCCTTTTGCTATTCTGAGCATGTATTTGGCTGCCACATATTTCTGTGCTCTTCTTTGTCACTTTGAGCCATTCCTTGGTGAGAAGGTGACAAGAAGTGATGGTGCCAAACTGACAGAATGAGGTGCAGAGATGAATCTTGCTTATTTTGGGGTGGCAATCAGCTGCCCCTTGAAAATACTGAATGAAAAAATGAAATCAAAGGAGAAAGACATGGCGAATACCACTGAAGCATGGATAAGTAGATATTTTATTATAGATATAAGAGTGAAGACAGTCAGAGGAAGTGTCTAGTATGAAGCCTGCCAGCAGACAAACCAGACTGTGGGGAGGTGGGGGTAGGGGGAACAAGAGAGGAGTCACCTACCAAGAGAGGTTGCCTGGCCAGATGACCAAAAGACTAGTGTAGTTAAAATGGTTGAGTTATACAGAGATCAGGCTGATAGAAGGGAAGCAGATGTTCAGCCCCTGGGAGGGAGAGGTTTAGGGTAGGGGCAAGGTGAGACATGCTGGGAGGAGCCACAGGTACTAAGATGCCCTGGGTTTGAGATGTAACATTCCAGCCTTTGAAGGATAATGAAGGGGCAGCTACTTTCTTCCATAGCTATCTTCTGCCTTAACTGGGGTGTTGCTCTCTGGAGGTGGGGCAGGAAGGTTGGGATGCTAGCCAAAGGACAGGCTGGGGTGACATTGTAGGAACCAAAGACATTGTAGGAACCATATATAAGAATTCCAGGTCTCGGTTTGAACTTAGAATTCACTGCCCTGGGACACATTCCGGGACGAGTACATTTCTTAGAGGACACTTACTGGATTAACATTCAGAGGAGGAAGGGAGAGGCTGATTAACATTCCTTAGACCACAAGTATGGAAACCCACCTGTGGGTGAGGAAGGCCCAGAGCACATAGACACATTCCAGGAGAGGGCCCCAGGATGGGAGGTGGCCTGGAAACTGAGCCCTTAATGTAATAAACCTGGGCAAATGAAAAACACTCATTGTTATAAAAGTAATGTGCGAATCTTAGTCACCTAACCTGGGAAGGTCAGCCTTTGTGGTCCTTTGTGGTTGCCCTCATAAACTCTGTATAACAACTGCTCCCAACTTTGGCTCAGAATTCCTCTTGTCTGCATATAGGGGAAGTCCAGTATACTGGTTAACATCTTATCATCAATAAACCTCATGTTATTGCAGCAAATCCTGTTTGTGTGTGATTCTGGGGTGTGTGTGATTCTGGGGGAGTGCATCCCCTGGATTTGGATCTTAGAGTCCAACAATATGTTTCCCTTGCTACTCAGGTTCTGTGGAACCACCTGGGGCCAGGGAGGTACAGACAGTTCATAGTCTTCAGTTAACTGGGAATATATTGAAATAGATACACACTAGGGACAGAAGGTAAAGTTAAAGAGCTTAGTGAAAATTTTTTATCTTAGGTATCTTCAAAGTTCCAGGCTCATAGTCCTAGTAGTTGTGGAAGGGGATTCTCAAGACCAGGGCAGGAGAGAGATTTTAACCTCAGGAATAGGCAATAGGTGTGGAAGCTAAGGCTATTGGTCCACAAGGCATACTTCTCTGGAGTTCAGTTGATCTGTGAGAGCTGTATCCAAGTCAATTCTTTCAAGCTTACATATTTTTTTTTAACTTTACAAAAAGAGGTAAATGTTTTCAATATGTTAGCATTACTAGTGTTTGTAATCTCTACTAAAATTCTTATTGTAGAAAGAGCAATGGACTTCAAGCCTTTGAGTCACAGTGAAAGCTTGAGAAAATCCCCAATATTTGGGGGTTAAAGGAGTCTGCGAGTTTATCACTTTTCAGAGTCTGGTAGCAAGTTAAACTGTCTTTCTCAGCTGAAGACCTCAGGAAATGAAGTTTGAGGCTTGAGGCCTGATTTTTACATATGAAGAAAAGGCAGCTGTAGCTAGTATGCTTGCCCACAAAGCTACAGTGAGCTTAGCTCTAGACACTTTCAGGGATCTGAGAAGGATAAATCCAAACATTCTCTGTATCAATCAAAATGATAAGAGACCTTTACCTTCTTGGTTACCCTAGGCTCTCATGGTTTCTGTGGGTCAGTTGTGGGCAGAGATCATAGGTCTTCACCTGTCATATAGGACAATATTTAACCTTTAGCTGTTACATAGAGCATAATTGGCCTTCAGCTGCGAGACCCAAAAGGTCTCAGAGATTTTCTTTTGAGAAGGAACTTGGGAAAATGAACCAACCTCAGCCAATAGAGTAGGGAAACCAAGCCAAAAGTGTCCACAGTTTTAAATAAACTTTATGTGTTGTTTTAGTTTCCTGCTTTAGGCTTAACCTTGAAAACACATATAGGAGGCTAAATAAAACTTGTCATTAAGAGAACTACATTTATACATATACTCATGCATAGCTATGAGTATAGTTCTGAGAACTTTAAAAACTTGATGATTGATAAGGTGACTGAGTATTAAATTGTTTGCTTTAATTATCTTTAACAGTTTACAGATTAGTAGTTTTTGTAATATTAAGATTGTATAGCCTTATCCCTACTAAGTTTGGCCGTTAAAATTTTGAGTTGAAGATCTTTTAGCATCAAAACTAAAACTTTAGACAGATATCTTTATGTGAGATTTTGGTTATCTAATAAGCCTTAGAAATTTATTCTGGCATTGAACATAGTTTGCAGAAATGTAAGTGGTTAGACTTACATCTCTAACTCAATTTCTATTAAAATGAGTATGTAGAGTGAAAAATTATAAAAATCATTTTCATAGAATATAAGTGTATAGAGTCCTTGTAAGTTCGTTTAGGGACATAAAAAATTTTCTCTGAAACAAGCCAGGCCAGTTTCGGGAACTGGCTGTAAAGAATGAAAGTCATTCAGGTGGCGGAAACACAATGACCGGGCTGTGGCTCTGTGGCTGAGCAAGTGAGAAATAGTTAATAAATAGCTGGTAAATGACAGGGTAGGGCACAGTGATGGTGAAACCACATTTTTGAAAAGAATGAGTGTACAGAGTAATTTTTCACAACTATAAACCATTCAGGGTGGGTTTCTCTGGAATGTTTCGCTATTCTTATGTTATATATCCTTGGCAACCCCTCACCCCCTCCTCACTTCCCTGGTTTGTGGTTTTCCTCTTTAAAAGACCCCTTAGCCCGGCACTCTGGGCCAAACCCTGCTCTTGAGAGAGAGCTCGTGGTTTGACCGCCGACCAACTTCCCTAATAAAGCCTCTGCTGATTGCATCCAGGTATGGTGTCTTGGAGTTTGTGGGTGTTCGCGACTTCCCGAGACTTTAGTGAGGGTCTCCCGAATTTGGGGGTCTTCAAGTAGACCTTTATAACCTTAGGAATTTATAAATCTTGGTTATATTTAATTATATAAATCCATCCTAGCCCACGATATTTTGGAGATCTGTTATTATCTCCTTAAACTAAAAGGATATGATCATAAGCAGAGGTCTCTGTAGGACTAAGCAGTTTTATAATTGTTGCTTTACTTGCTTTATATCACAGTCTTTTTTTTAAACTATTCACACTGTTTTCTTAACCAAGATGATAGTGAAGTTTCACTGCATGTATCCTTTAACATTACTAAAGATGGCTACTGGTCACATGGTTGCTTCTATCTTGATAAGGTTATCAACCAAAATGGAGATATGTCATATGGTTGCTATTTAAAATATCTATTATCTTGGTGGATCTATTTTTAAATAAGAGTTGAATCCAAGTTACATATACAATAAGTAAATCTAATTTTCTAAGGAAGAGATTATTCACATATGATAAGAGTCAACTTTTTGTTATAAGTTTTAAGCTTTTTTGTTATAAAGTTTACAGATTTTTTAAACAATACCCAATGAACTTACAAATACTGAGATAAAAAGTGTTTACCCAATAGTATTAGAAGACTTCTTGAGAACAGAGCACAGAGAAATTGTAGAGATAAAAGATTGAAGAGTGGAAAGTTATAAAATCTTAGAGATAAGAGACTTTGGGATCGTTTGCTCAAACAAATGAAACAAGTTGTATTATAATCATCAAGAACTTAGAACTCGAACATGCCATCTTTGGTCACTGAGCCATACTGAGTCCAAGCTGTTTACAGTAAGACAGCAAGGCTTTAATATAATCTCTGAGTTGGAGGTAGGAATTGAGTCTAAGAAAAGAAGGAAGAGTTGCAAAACAAACTCCACTATAGTGAAGGTTCTGATAAATTCCAGGAGGGAGCTGAGGGATATAGAACAATGTATCCATGAGGGACAAGGAGAAACAAGCAGGACCCCCACCCCAGGGAGAGATCCATTATGATTGAGGCCAGGGGGGCCTAAAGAAGCTATAGGCTTAGTAAGTAGAGAGTTGCCAGTGCCATGTCGCCCTGGTGGACACAGTAGGCAGATATCTATTTGGTGAGCACTCCAGAGGGTATAGCAAGGTTCAGAAGCCAGACAGAGGCCCAAGTGATTGGTACCTAGGAGGCCTAGCAGGCTCTAGGAGCCAGAGAGAAGACACTGAGTTCTGAGTAGGCAAGGAGAGGAAGATGGTTAAAGCAGGTGGAGGGAAGAATTAGCTGAAGAGTCCAGCAATAACAGCTCATGTGTTTTAGAGTAGTGTCACCCAATAGTTTCTATTCTCATCATGAAAACAAGGAATCTTTAGTTTTGAATTTTCATTGATGCCAGTTTAAAGGCGCTCACTCGTAATTGGGGAACAGGTGATATATATTCACTTGCTAGTGTGTGGATGCTGTGTGCAGTAACCTGGGGAAGCAAACTTGGGTAGATCACCTTGTGTTTTACTGTATTTCTATCCTTTCTGCAAATCCCAGTTCTTCAGCACTCCTGTTTGAAGCTTTGGGGAAACTTCTTGACCTAATACAGAAATTTGTGCCATAATCTGTAACTCCAAACCCTAGCTAGTTAACTTTGTGCTTTTAAAGTTTTATGTATAAACAAAAGTTTGCACTGAGGTGCTTAGTTGCATGCCTAGACAGGTCTTCAGAAGCATACATCTGAAAGAATAGAGGGCCTTGGGCTGCACACAGAAGCACACATATGAAAAAGAGAGGTGTGTACTGCAGACAGATTATTTAGGGCACTACAATCTGCTCTGCTGCCTTCATGAGCAGATGGTGGAGGGAAGAGTTGGTGGTAAGGTAAAACAGAGAGACTGACAGAGAGACTAACTATAGAGTCCATGCTGGCCTCAGACACTGAATACTCTCCTTTCAGCCTTTCTTTTATTGGAAGGTATCTTGTTCCCATATTGTTGAGTCACAGCTGCATTTCGGTCTCACATCCGCCTCAGTAATACTGTGGAGCCTCTCCCTGAGGTAAATCTGATCATTGTTTCTGGGTTTATTAGGTTAAGATCTTAAGACAGACTATCTGATTGACTAAGCCAGATGTCTCATTGTGATACCAACAAAAAAAGGGCAAAGTCCACTTCTTCATAGATACACATGAGAAGGTATGTGTTTCTGTTAGTTTACTAACAATCTCTCTGAGTACATCTGCTATAATGTCAACTAAGGATGAAGTGCTGTGCTTGGCAATGAGACGCAAAAGTAATAACTAACATTTCTTACTCATTTATCATTTTCTGAGATCGTGATTAATTAGTACCTGTACAATCCCATTTTATCATTTTGTAGGTATATTATTTTCTTTACTGATGGGGAAACTAAAGTTTAGAGAGATACAAGTCTTATCCTATCTCCCTGTCCCCTCGTTTGTGTGCATGTATGTGTGTGTGTGTGTATGTGTGTATGTGTGTGTGTAGTGCATCTCTTCCCTAGCCCTGATTTGTGTATAAATGTTTTTTTCTTTGTTTTTGTTTTGTTTTGTTTTGTTTGTTTGTTTGTTTCTGAAGCAGGGTCTCATTATAAAGCTCGGTCTTCAAACTCCAAATTCTCCTATCTTTGTCTCCTGAGTGCTGGAATGGTAGTGAGTTACATACACCTAATAGTTCAAATTTATTATGAGAACACTCTTTCTGGAAAGATAGGAGTACAGTAATCAAAGTCTATTTGATTAATCAAGATTGCATAATTGTAGGGAAACTGAAAATATAACACATGTGTTATTAGATTTCAGCAGAGAAAGCCTATGCACAATGTGAGTTGGAACAATCAGGAGATGATATCTCTTTTAGCTTTATCAAATGGAGAGATAAAAGATCCTGACAGCTGACAAGGACTGTACACACTCACAATCGCCTTACAGCACCTGTCTGGCCACCATCTGGCAACTTCAAGGCTTGTGTGGTACATTGGCCCTGTAGCTCTGGCTCTTTGACAGTCTCAGATCCCCACACAAGTACCCCTCACCCTACACTGCCCCTACCCCGTGTACCAGTCTCACTCCTAAACGCTAACACATGAAGCCCATCACATGCTTTTTGTCATTGTTGATGTCTGACTCTGTGGCCATTGCTGCCCTCTCCAGTGCCTATAAGGCAACTGCTTATTATTCACCTTTGGTTCAGTGTTGATTCTTTGTTGAAATATTTTGGTTCATTTTTGTGTACCTTTTATCTCTGCTATTCAGGATTGGTGATATTCTTTATAGTAAGGAGTAAAGGAGACTAGACATTGCTGATGTATTTTCTATCATATTTACCATATTTTGTCATGCATATTATTTTTGTATTTCTTTGATAGTGAGAGCTCCAGGTGAGAATCTATCTTTTGTCTGCTTTTACAGCCTCAGTATTTATCAAATTGTCTGGCACACAAATGAAACTTTCTAGGTCAATACTGAGTAGACAGGTAGATAAGAAAAATGGATGTTCATTTGAAAACAGAGCAGCAGTTACTGTGGTTTGGGGAGGAGATCATGACATTTCTATACTACTTAATAGCACATAAAATCTTTCTAATGGCATTTTCATTTCAGGTTGACAACAGTTCTATGAATGAGGTAGATCATTTAGTTAGCAAAACTAAGCCCCAAGAATTAAAAAAAAAATCAGTAAAAAAAAAAAAGTTGATTTTCTGAGTCTAGTGTTGGGATCTAGGTTGATCCAAGGCTTTCCTGAGGTCCTGGTGTTTGGAGAAATCCAGTTCCTTGTCTAAAATCAAGAATGTTTGGCTGAATCAGTAATGACCTAGAGTAGGGCTCTGGGGTGGGGAGCTACAGCATTAGATACTGAGAAATCAACTCTTTCTCCCTAAACGTTTATGATTATCAGTGTTCTGTCTGTGTCACATGAGATATCCTGCATTCTCTTTGTGTAATATTGTTTGATTAGCTTTGGCTGACTTACTCCCATTGTATGACAGTTTTCTGCTGACTCTGTTCCAATTTCTCCCTGCAAAAAGTATATATGATTCTGTGATTTCTGTGATTCATTTTTAAAGATTTATTTATTTTATGTAGATAAGTGCTTAATCTGCATGTACACCTGAGTGCCCTAAGAGGACATCAGATCCCATTACAGATAGTTGTGAGTCACCATGTGGTTGCTGGGAATTAAACTCAGGACCTCTGGAAGAGCACCCAGTGCTTGTAACCATGGAACCATCTCTCCAGCAGATTCTGCAATTCTTTTTTTTTTTTTTTTTTTTTTTTGGTTTTTCGAGACAGGGTTTCTCTGTGTAGTCCTGGCTGTCCTGGAACTCACACTCACTCTGTAGACCAAGCTGGCCTCGAACTCAGAAATCCGCCTGCCTCTGCCTCCCAAGTGCTGAGATTAAAGGCGTGCGCCACCACTGTCTGGCTCTGCAATTCTTAATAAATTTGTTTGGCATAAGACAGAGCTTTTGAAAGAATTTCTGAGTCTGCTTTTCCTACCTTCTTTATTTCTGATATTCTGGTCCTCTCATTTAGGATCCTGACACTGAAGAATGACCTGCTGGTTCAAGTCAGACTGGTTTTGACATTCGTTTCTGCAGCAGAAAGCTTATGGCACAGAAGTTGGTTAATTTGGGGGAGCTGATACTACGCACTATTACTTTATGTACATTCTCCAAAGTGGTTATAGATTCAATGTGCTTTAAGGTAATATAATTTAGTCATCAAGGGAATGATTTTACAACAAGGCATGTAACAACAAGAGAGAAGAAAGATTAAACTGGTGACATTTCATGTTTCTGTGAAAAGTTTCCTCAGGCACTGAATGGGTTACACTTTTAAGGGTTCCAGTTTGGCCCAGCTAGAGATTGAAGCTGAGAAGTGAAGCTCAGGGGCATTTTATTTTATGAGCTACAGCTACAACATGAACACAATGAGGAGTGAATGAAAAGAAGAAATAAAAGAGGAATTCTCCTAGGAATGGTGAAGAAAAAGGTTTATTGTAGGAAAAAGAGAAAGCACAGGCAAAGACAAACATCTGGGGGAGTGAACAAGACCTTGAGTCAGGTCATGTGACAAGAGGAGGAAGGGAAGATGGAAGAGGATTTACCAACCATGAGGTGTGGGCTGGGCCAAGAGATTGGCCAAGACACTGGTATTGCCAAAATGAGTGAGTTATATAGGGGCCAGAGGAGCTGTGGGGAGGAAAGCCTAGCCTGATACATGGGTTAGAGTATTTAGGGGAGGGAGAGGTTTATGACAACCAGGAGAGCCCTGTAGCTGGTAGGGACTGAGGGATGCTGGGAGAATCTGGTGACCAGGGTCTGCTTTGATATGTTAATCAACACCTCAGTTACTCATTTACCCCTGGTTACAGATGGAAAAACGAGAATGTAATATGCTGGATTACAGTTGGCAATTAAGTAAATAATATATAGATATAGGTATAGCTATAGTTACCTTTCAGTGTACAGAAAAGAAACAAATTAAACTGATTATAAAAACTAAGAAAGATCAACAATCTCAACTAACCAGTACCCCTGAGATCTCTCAGACACTGAGCCACCAACCAGGCAGCGTACACTAGCTGGACTGTTCCTGTCTAAAAGAACTGCAGAGACAAAAATGGAGAAGAGACTGAAGACAGGAGTCTATCATGGTTGTCCTATGAAAGGGTATATTCACAGCTGACTGAGATATATGCAAATACTTACACCCAACCATTGGCCTGAAGTCATGGACCCCTATGATTTAATTAGGGGAAAGTTTGAAGAAGCTAAAGGGGAGGGTGACCCTATTAGGAAGATCACCAGTCTCAACTAACTGATTCCAGGACGCTCCCAAAGACTAAGTCACCAACCAAGCAGCATATACAGGCTGGTCCAAGCCTTCCCCTGCTCCCATATATAACAGATGTCTGCTTGGTCTGGCCTCAGTGGGAGAAGAGGAATCTAATCCTCCAGAGACTTGAGGCCCCAGGGAAGGGGGAGGCCTGTTATGGAGGGTACCACCCTCTCCAGAGGCAAGGAGGAGAAGGAGTGGGATGAGGAACATTGAGAAAGGGGCTTGGGAGGTGAGCAATGGCTAGAATGTAAAAAATAAATAAACCAAGAAAGTGAATTTTCTTCTCCTGTTTTTCATTTTCTTCAGGTGGATTCCCTTCATGTCGCAAGGCTTAATGTATTCAGAAATTGAACTTTATTGCCAAGGTGAGGATTAAGGCAACTCTCAGTGGAGGAAGGTGCAATATGATTTTGTCACAACTGGACATCATGGAAGATGACCTCCTATGATGTCCCAGAATGTCCCCATTGCTAGTATGACATGGATAGCTATCCCTTATAGAAGAAATACAAATGCACAGAAGTGTGTCTTGGTGATATTGTATACCCTACTCAGCATAAGGAATCCGCTGATGGATTTGTCACTGTTAAGGAATTAAATTCTTGTTGTTGTTCTCACTCATAATCCATCAAATGGATCTAATATTAATTTCACTTCACTTTTACTTTTGCAGAAATGCAAATAAATCATCCGTCTAAAATACAAGAGGAAGCAAACGGTAAATGTACTTTTCATCTTCTAATCATCAAAAATCATTTTGTAATATTTCCAGATTTCCTGCTTTGCACATTTTATGGCACATTACTATTAAGTTTTAATTATTGATTTAAAATACTTTAAGTGAGTTCAAGAAAAAAAAAACATAAAATTTGAAATACTTCTAAAAAGCTGACAAGAACAACTTCTGGTCCTATCATTAACAAATACAGATGAGTAGAAACCACTTCCATATGGCTTTTTATGTTTTCTCTTTTCTAAAATATTATTCGTATTTGTTATTTATAAAAGATAATAGGTTTCATCATGACATTCTTGATTATATTCATCCCTTGACTTTTTTTTTCTTCATTTTGTTTCTTCTGGCTAACCTTCCCCAAGTCACCCCCTTTCTCCATTCATGGATTTTTTGTTTGTTTGTTTTTTGTTTTTGTTTGTTTTAAATGTAGATTCTGTATATGACAGAAAACAAGCAGAGATTGTCTTTTTGAATCTGGCCCTTTTATTTAGTTTGATGGTCTCTTACTCTAAGAACTTTCCTGTAAATGATATACTTTCATTCTTCCTTACAGCTTAAGAAAACTCAACTGAGTGTATATACCACATTTTCTTTGTTCTAGGCTAATTTCATGACTCAGCTATTGTGAGTAGTGCTACAGGGCAATAGGGTGTTAAAGCATTTCCATTTTCTGAAGACTTTGTTCCATCTGGGTATATACCTAAGGGTGGCACAGGGAAATCCTGTGTTGCTTCTATTTTTAGTTTCTGAGGATTCTCCATAAGTGATTAGCTAGTTCACATTCACAGTAAGAGTATATAAAGTTCCCTTTCAGGCATTCATGTCAAACTCTTTTGTTTTCTTTGCTTTGCTTTGTCTGTTGTTGCTGATAGCCCTTCTTGAGATGTGATTGATGGTACAGTTTGATTTTCCTTGACTTTATGGCAAGTATGTAGAACTTTTTTTTCATATACTAATTAGTTACTTGTACTCCATAGTTTGAAAATTTTCTGTTGGGTTCACTTGCTCACCTACTGAGGGAGCTAACTGTTCTATTAGCACCTGCTTTTAGAGTTTTATATGTACTCTAGATATTAATTCCTTGCCACATGAAGACTGCAATGATTTTTTTCACATTATATAGGCTTCAATGTACTAATTCTTCCTTTTCTGTACAAAAGCTCTTTAATTTTTTGTAATATCATTTGTCAATTCCTGACATTATTTTCTAGAATCTGGAGTTCTGATTTTCAGAAAATCTTTTCCTAGGCTTATAACCTAAAGTGTTTTCTCCAGTAGCTCCAAAGTTTTGTCTTAAATTAATGACTTTATTCCATTTTTGAATTGTTTATAGGGTGAGAGATAGGGACATCCTTCAAAATGTGGATATCAGTTTACCTACCACCTCTTTATTGACAAGACTATAAATTTTCTGTTTGCTTGTTTGTTTTGATTTGGTTATTTATGTATTTATTATCTTTTTGAGATCAGAGGTAATTTTTAAACTAGAAATTTTACTGTCTGATATTTCAGCCATTCCGGTATCCCTGGATTTGGTGACTGATCAGCTGTGTATTTTTGGCAGAGTTATGTTGCCTTGTTTGTTTATATCGCTTGTTTATCTTTTTAACTTGGCTGTCTGTCTATCTATTAGGATGGGAATCTTTTTTGGCTATGTTTGATATCCTTCTTAGCAACTTTTTCTTGTGTGCTCAATCCTTAGTATCCATTGCCAGTATCAATATCCAGTATAAATTATCTCATAAAACAACAGCATCAAAGCAAAATATATATATATAAGCTATTTACTGCCTAGCTCACAGGGTAAATGCCAACTTTAGACTGTACTAGCTATAGAAAGAAGCTTCTCTTCTTTTGCATATTGGTACCCATTTCTTGGCCCACTCGTTCCACAGCCTCAGTTCACAGTTTTTATACATAGGGGAAGGAAACATTGAATGGTACATGGGATGTGGGGCTTAAGTCTCCCCTTCTCACTCAACAATTATTTTTAGCAGGGACACAGTTCTGGAAGCTGTGGAATTTCTGACAGTGGGCTTAGAGATATTAACCTCTACTGTAATCATAAGGAGATGGAGTTCACTACTTACATCAGAGAATAAAACCATCATTCCTGTGTCCTTTACACTGTTACAGTGTGCCTGTTAACACTGAAGAGTTCTAAGAATTTCTAATTCTGACCCTAACCATCAACATGTCAGCATTGTCGCAAGGTATCCTGTGCTTGCTCCCTTACAAGTGTCCCTTGTTCTCAGGTCTCCACAGTAAAACAATCTCAAGCAATAGCCCCTCCCCTAAGATAGCACTTAGATACAATGTATCAGTAGTGACATAGTTGATTTAAAATCAGGATCACCATGTAGAGAGAGTAACTGTTATACTAAATTTCTCTACTGAATAAGGTTCGAGATACTTGTGTGATGCTTGTGGGGTTATCCTATTGTCAGTAGTGCCCGATTGATGTCAGGGATTCTATCTTACTTCACTCTCTTATACTCCCACAGCTGGACCTGGGGACTATTTGCACTTCATTCCATCAACTTTTTATTTCTTAGTCCTAGTTGACTATCTGGTCACCTTTTTCATGTTTTTCTATGCTTTTCTCAATTTGTCTTTTTGGAAATGGCTGGCTTTGTTTACCCTGACTTGTCTCATTTACAGAATACGCTTAAGAAGCTTCTACTCTGTCATCTTACCCACTTTGAAGTAATTGTTTTTTTTATTAATTGTGCTTTTATATTGGCTTAAAATTTTCCATGTAAATCCTTTTTGATTAGCTTTTTCTATCAGGTCCTCTTCAAATCAACCTGAAATCATGTTAATAATATGCTTATATTTTAATGTGCATGTTGATGAAATGAATAAATTTCAATTATTAATACTCATAACAGGTTAATAAATCTTTATCTTAAAGACTTATGCATATGTTCTTTAATAATTTGCGACTAGGCAAGGTTCATGCTGATATTATTAAATTTTTTAAGATTATATTCATCAAATTTTGTACAGGAAGACAGTCTTCATTAAGACTAACATTTGAATTTACTGATATTAGAAATTGTACTTCAGGTTATATTTTATTTTTATAATTTTATAAGAAAATATTTTGGATGCATATACTGTAGGCTAAATTTCACCAATGTTTTGGGAACTTTTTGTAACCTTAAGGGGATTTAATATGTCTTTGACAAATTACGAATATTTAAATAATATGTCTTGAGCTTGCATTCTAAGTAGAAAGTGTGTACATTAATTTTAAAAACTAGAGAGCACATATGAATAATGAAGAGTAATAGTTCTAAACAGGAGATCATAATTATGGCTGTAATGTTGAAGCATTTTGTCGATGATTACTATGATTTGAATATGAAACATTTTCTTCAGGCTCATTTGTTTGACTTGGCCTCTAGCTGAAAGTGAATTTTGAAGTTGTGGAACTTATAGGTGATATGGTCCCAGCTGAAGGAAGTGGCTCACTAGGAGGCAGGCACTGAGTGTTATAAAGTCTAACCTTGTCTCTGGTTCATGCTCACTGCTTCTTGGTCCACTGATTTACAAGAAATCTCAACTACATCCTCCGGCTACTGTGACCTCTCCCATGACTTCTCCATCATGGTGAACTGTACTTATCTCAAGTTCTGTGCCAAAATAAATTCTTCTTCTTTTAAATTACTTTGTCAGATGATTTTGTTAGACAAAAAATTATTGTCATAGTTAGTTTCAGATTGTCAATTTGACACAAACTGAAACATACCTGGGAGTAGAGAAATTTGATAAAAGAACTAAGGACATGTCTGTGAAGGCATTTTCTTGATTAGTAATTGATGTGGGGAGGTCCAGCCCACCATGGTACAAACCACAGGAGACTGAACCTAGGCTGTATAAAGAAGATAGATGAACTAGATCCTGATAAGAAGCCAGTAAGCAGTGTTCTTCCACAGTTTCTGTTGCAAGACCCTCTCTTGAGTTCCTGCACTCACTTCCTTCAGTGATGGATTATGACCTTGAAGTTATAAGCTGAAATAAATCCTTTCCTCCCCAAGTCATATATGTCCATTGTGTTTATCACAGAAACAGTAAAGCAAACTAGGACAGGCGCTAATACAAAAATTGGTACTAAGAAGCAAGGTCATCAGAGTGGTAAGCCTGACCATTTTGTTCATAGTTAGAGGAAAGACAATAGCAAACTTTTTAGCTGTGGAATAAAGGAGCCATATAATACTGCAATCAGAGGTTCATAGGCCATTCTGGGGGCAGTACAAAAGGTCAGGATGGAAGGCCAACCTCATGAAGTTTCAAGGTAGTGAACAGAAATTCTCTTGGAAATTAGACTAAGGCTATTCATAGGACATTATGGCAAAGAGTCTGGCTACATTCTGTCCATATCCTGAACATTTCAATTAGGATGAATTTATGGAACAATTTGTTTTGTTTAGGATATTTCAAGATAACCAAGAACTCAGACCTTGGTATGGTTTTCATTCACTCCATTTATCCAGGTGTATAATGGAAAGTATACCAAAACGTGGAACAAAACATTATAAAATGTACATTTTGGTAAGGAAAGATGCTGCTGACTTTTAAAGTAACATACAAGGCAGGCTTGGACAAGGTTGGGTATAGACAAGATGGAAGTAGTTTGTAGGGTTGTGGGTCTTGTGCCTGTTCTGCCACAGGGCACGGTCACTTGGGGAGGCGGAATGTGAAGAGTTTGACTATGCTTATTCCACACAGACCTGGGTGTGTCTTAGGTCATAGGGAAGCACTGAGACACCTATAGAGGGTGGGAAAGCACAGTCTGAAGTGTGGGAAAGCCAGAGCTGGCTCCGGGGTCCCCAAACAAAATCATGATTAAGCCTTTCACAGCAATACCCAGTCCCTGGTACCAACTTCTGTCTTAGTTAGGGTTTTACTGCTGTAAACAGACACAATGACCAAAGCAAGTCTTATAAAGGACAACATTTAATTGGGGCTCGCTTACAGATTCAGTCCATTATCATCAATGTAGGATGGCATGACAACTTCAAGTCAGGCATGGTTTAGGCAGAAATGAGAGTTCTATATCTTCATCTGAAGGCTGCTAGCAGAACATGAACTTTCAGGCAGCTAGAATGTACCAACATCCACATTAGCACACCCACTCCAACAAGGCCACACCTTCTAATAGTAGCTCTCCTTGGGCAAAGCATATATAAACCATCACAGTTGTTCAGAACAAACCTGAGTGGAGAATTCTGAAAGGACAGTCAGAATGTTCATGTAATCCACAATTTTCTATAAAATTCCATTATTGATAAAGAGAATTGAACTTCTATTTCAGACTAGAAATTGAATGGAGAGAGCAGGAATCAATGTGCTCATTAAAATTTCATGTTGCTATGATTTTCTTTCTTCAGAGACTTGAAGTTCTTGCCATACAGATCTTTTATTTGCTTGGCTAGATTTACACCCAGGTATTTTAAATTATTTGTCACTATTGTGAAGGGTGTCATTTCCTTAATTTCTTTCTAAGCTTGTTTATCCTTTGAGTAGAGGAAGGCTACTGATTTATTTGAAATAATTTTATATTCAGCCATATTGCTGAAGTTGCTTATCAGGTTTAAGAGTTCTCCAGACAATCATATAACTCTATTGAAAAATGAGGTAAAGAGCTTAACAAAAAATTTTCAACTGAGGAAATTTGAATGGCCAAGAAGCACCTAAAGATATGTTCAACATTCTTAGTCATCAGAAAAATGCAAATCAAAACAACCTGAGATTCTACCTCACACTAGTCAGAATGGCTAAGATTAAAAACTCAGGTGATAGCAGTTGCTGGCAAGGATGTGGAGAAAAAGGAACACTCCTCCATTGTTGGTGGGATTGCAAGCTGGTCCAACCACTCTGGAAATCAGTGTGGCAGTTCCTCAGAAAATTGGACATAACATTACCTGAGGACCCAGCGATAACACTCTTGGACATATACCCAGAAGACACTCCAACATATAACAAGGACATATGCTCCAGTATGTTCATAGCAGCCTTATTTATAATAACCAGAAGCTGGAAAGAACCCAGATGTCCTTCAACACATTCCAAGGAGTCTCAGACTATAAGGAAAGGTGTGAAGGTCATTCCTTCGAGTCGTGGCATAGTTTTTTTTTTAATTGGATATTGTATTTATTTACATTTCAGATGTCATCCCCTTTACCCATCCCCCCCAAAAAACCCTCCCATCCTATCCCCCCTCCTATGTTTTGCTCTATACCATTTGAATTACATGCAAGTATTAGGGTCAGTTCTAAGTTAAGGAACTAACAATACAATAGATTCAAATAGTCAAAGAACAAACAAGACAATAAACACAAATCATCAAAAAACAATCAAGGCAATAAACAAAGTTCTATGATCACTCTTATGATCACTATTTCTAAGGGCTTATCAGGATGACCAAAATATCTGAGCCCACTTCCCTGTACCAGCCCAGAGTCATTTTTATGTCTGAAGTTTCCTTCTTTGTTCTAGCCTAAGATTTAGATTCCTGCCTGAAATTACTTCTTTGTTCTATCCTAAGATTTAGATTCCTACCTGAAATTACTTCTTTGTTCTAGCCTAAGGTTTAGATTCCTGCCTGAAAGACATGTACACCCGCAAAACAGGCACCCAGATTTGAACTGAGAACCTCTTGATGTGCAGTCAAATGCTCTATCACTGAGCTATAACCCCTCTCCTGGCATAGTTTTACTGCCAGCAGTTATCAGCTGGCTATGGAAGCAAGTCTTCCTGTCCATAGTTGAATGTTTCCAGTTGACATCGTGAAACAAACTCTGGCTGAAAAGTCAATAGCAAAGTAAATTCTTTTTAGTTGTGAGTTTCAGAAAGCTTTTCTATGTGACAATAGAACATTATGACTGGGCTGTTTATGTAGACACAATTATATAATCATAACTTGGTATTTAAGTATATTATCTTCTTAGACAACATATATTAAAGTAATCATAAAATTGTATTTTTCAGGAGGTTTGGACCCCAAGTATTTGAGTATTCTTAAATATTTTATTAAAAAAAAACCCAATCAACCAACCAACCAATGGAGGGAAGGGAACAAACAAACAACAAATAAAATAAACAAAAACAAAATAAAAATATAAAGAGGCAAGTCAAAGTGTCTGTGTAAGCTAAGGATAGGTGTTGGTCAGAGAGGATGTCACAGGGGAGCTTAGATAGCAGTGATGCAAGTAATGCAGGATGAGTCTTTAGGATCTTAGAATAAGGACAACATGGAATCACCAGTTTTGAAACTTCAGGCTGAGCATGGCAAGTAGATGCTGGAGGCGCCAGTATTATTTAGTGTTTAGTATCTAGTATCTAGTATCTAGTATCTAGTATCTAGTATCTAGTA
>JANHMN010000004.1:129784277-129805421 GCA_030674055.1 Rhabdomys pumilio | reverse complement strand
ACACACACACACACACCCCAAACAAACAGCTCATAGAAAATTTTGTTTTTTGCTAAAATTTTAGATTAGAAAATTATTTCTAAAAACCACTTGTAATTTTGACACATAAATAAGCAATTCAAAAACTGTAAATATATTTTAGCACAGTTAAAATTAAACTATTTCACAGGACAGTTGAATTTAGATATGAACTCAATGTTTTGTTGATCCTTAAAAAGATGGAGTGATCAAATTTTAAAAATATATTATAGGACTTATGAAAAACAGAATCCACTTTCAGAAAAGAAAATAACACTTAGGAAATTTTGAGGGACAGCAGAAGTGACTGCAGAAAATACTTTGTCAGTATTTCTTCATTAACACTTATGTCATGGTGACACGCTGATTCGAAAAGGGAAGGACACAGTTTTGTATAAATCAGCAGCTCCTTGCTAGTCATCTCTAATTTAAAGAACAAAAATCCAAGCTTCTATGTAAACTCTTGTGTGCCCCTCTCCCCATGACAGTGAGAGATGAAAGGTCCAGGGCTGTTGCAAATGTAGGGAAAAAGATAGGATGCAGGATACAGGACAAGAGAAGTTCTAAAAGGATATTCTTTAACTTCCTGCATTACACATCAAAGCACAGGCGTAGGGTTTTCTGCAAGAATTAGTGTAACCACAAGCTTCTTGTGGGGAATTACATCTTGCAAATCCCTTGGTTCATTTTCTCATACAAGTCCAGGTTCCTCAGAGCAAACAGGCTGCAGGGTCGACACCCTGTAGTTCACACAGCTGGGCTCTGCTAAACTTTGGGGACTCAGCTGAGACTTCACTTCTATCTTTATTATCAAATATGACATTGCACATTTTACTTGATATGAGCTTTACTCCAGTGGCTAGAGACTTTTCAATGGACTTTGTGGCTATCTTGTTAAGGAAATGACTAGAAGCAAACATTACAAGGTAAGATGAGTTGTTAGTGGAAGAATGTTCATAAAGCTGGGAGGTCTTACTATTTTTGGAATTGTAAAAATTATGCACAAGACTATGTGTTTACAGAACATCTGAGAATGACAATAAAGGTGTCTTTGAGTTGCCCCTGCCCCCACGGCGAATGTCTGTGACGAGGAGAGATGCACGCATTACAGAGCGTAGGCAGGCCACACTGCTTCCTTACACTGCTGGTGTGTACCTATGTGCACCCAACATCTACTGTAAGGTCAGGGGCATCTTCTAGCTCTGGGTTTGATGGTGTAATTTCCCAAAGAAGCAACATGCTAAAATGAATACTATCTCAATTTGTCTTCCAACAAATCCAATCGTAGAACAACACACAGATCTTTTGAAAAGACATTTCCTGTCATACGCTGCTTGTCTCAACCTTTTTTGTGCTCAGTCTCCCCGCAGCAGATCAATTATCCGTTCTGCTTACAGAATGCAATGTCTGTCCCATTTTCAGCCTGTGTTTTCCTCATGCACCCTCCTCCAGCTAAACTCCTGCTAGGAAGGTGCTATTCATCTAGAACTACCTTTCTCTTTATTTGTTGGTTCGTTTTAAGTCTGAGGGCATTTTTTCATGGAAATAAAAAAAAAAAACTTTAGCTTGTCTTTGTTCCTTTTTAAGTCTTCTCTATCTTTAATGCACTTGTCTTATGCTCACTGTACTGCCATTAACCCCAGCTCTACAAGGATATCCCTGGGACCCATAATGCCTCGATGTCACCCTATCAGTATGTCTTCCATTCATCGCCAAAGATTTGACAGTGACCCTGAAACCCATTTCTACATGTTTCGGGCAAATATGTAGTGCTAAATGCTCTCACCTGAGCTGCTTTGTTCCCAAGAGGAACATCTATTATTCTCAGAAGACTGCTGTGTTTTTTTTTTTCTGTAATCAAAATGCTGTGACATTTCCAAAACTGTTTCCCATGTTAGCCTCCCAAAAGGAGACACACAATAAGCAGTAATTTTACTACCTCTGGTTGACTTCCTCAACTAGGCTGATTAAGCAGAATTTTCTGTCTTCCTAATACTAATGCCAGTTTCTTCTATCACTTTTCTTTTCCTTTGCAGATGGGAACTGGAAGGTGACTGTTGTCACTGGAGATCTTGAAAATGCTGGCACTACGGCAACAGTATCCCTATGTGTCTGTGGAAAAGGAAGATGTTCAGCACCTATTATTTTGGAGTCTGGAAAGTACCACTTGTTTAACCCCAACAGTGCAGATATATTCAAGGTAAAATCCACTTGCCCATGACTTGCTCACTATGACATATTATGGAATCTCTTCCCTAAAATGGAGTTGAGAATGACTTTTTGTTGTTTTGGTGGAGTATTTGCATTTTTTTTTAATTCATGAAAACTTATGTTAAGGCACTTTAGAAACATCACAGGTAATAGGAATATAAGATATTTTGTTTCTTCTCTACTTTTCATTTGTATAAATAAAGATACAAACATATAGAAGTCTTAAAAACGGAGCAGGGCAGTTTACTACTAATGCTTCTAAAGATGTGAGTGCTTTTGTTTCTGAAGATCTGTTCTGCTCTTGCTGAAGCCCAGGCCTGTGTTATAGGATCACCTTTCATAAGTTGTGGATATGCTTTGCTGGAAAAGGCCATATGGCAGTGGGGTGATCTAAGCAGGCAAATGATCAGAGTTTGGAGGCCACTTTTGACTACAAACATGGTAACCAGTGCATGGTCCTCTACATATCTTAGTTTCCTCCACAAACTCTCCTTTAATTTGACTCTACAAAGAGACAACAAAATGACCCCTATTGTACTGCCTGGATTGTGAAAATATTTATGACTAAGATTATAG
This sequence comes from Rhabdomys pumilio, assembly GCA_030674055.1. Lineage (NCBI taxonomy): Eukaryota > Metazoa > Chordata > Mammalia > Rodentia > Muridae > Rhabdomys > Rhabdomys pumilio. The sequence goes on along the minus strand of JANHMN010000004.1, from coordinate 129,802,616 downwards.
TTCACATGCAATTTTGTAGCAACTTTCTGTACAAATTTTACAACTCATGCAAGGAGCTCCATGGTTTTCTTAATTGTATGTAGCTCATTGGTTACAAGAATTATGTAACAGATAAATGAAAGACTTTAGTATAATTGAACATTTAAATGGCTTCTAGGTTTTTACTCTTCTGTATAATGCTGCAATAAACATGTCTTTAACCTTACCTTTTCCCCTTTGTTATCCAAACTATTTTATTCTTTTTAAACAAACTGAGACATAAGACATGGTATTTTTAATCTTTCTTCCCTAATTTCATTCTCATAACATCTATTTTATAGAACATAGTGCCTGATGGAACACGGCAAACAAATGATAAATTTCACTTGTTATCAGTCACTGCTCACAGCACACTGCACTCTGTTATCGCTATATTCACTACTTAATTCCTTCTAAGTTCATTTTCTGTGTTCCTCTTAAAGTCACAGGCTTTGACACACAAAAAGATAACTTTTCATCTTCTTGTTTAAAGAGCTTTATTGAAATGTAGTTTGTGCATCATAACATTTACACTCTACTTCATGGTGTTTAATATATTCATACAGTAATCAGTACACTATAATGTAGACTGTTTTCTCTTGAAAAAGCAATAATCAAAAGTGGTTTCTCTTCTAATGCCTTATCTCCCTCTTAAAAAGCCATTACTATTATTCTGCTTTCTATGTCCATAAAATTTACCTGCTCTGGGTAATTTATAAAAGCCAAGTGATGGAGTGATAACACAGAACTTTTGAGCCTTAGTCCTTTACTTTCCATAGTGCTTTCAAGGTTAGTCTATGCTGGAACATTTATCAGCATTTCATTTGCTTATGGATAAATTCTACTTCCCTCTATGGATACACTGCACTTTATCCATCTACTAATTGATAGACATTTGGGTTATTCTCACTCTCAGCTATGTGGATTTCCCTGTATAAGTCATTGTTGTGTTATCATTTCACTAGGAATGTAGTTATTGGTTCACATGGCAACAGCATACTTAACATTTTGAGAAACCATTGAATGTCCTAAGAACTGGCTGCATGATTTGTTACATTACTGCCAAGTGTGTGCAAGATTCTTCTTTTCCTACATTCCCACCGAAATGCTTAATTGTCTTTCCTTTATTTAAAAACACATTCTATTGAGTATAAAGTCCTATCTCAGTGTGTTTTTGATACATTTTCCTGATAACTAATGGTGCTATCTTTTCATGCACTTGCCAATAATTTGCATATCCTTCTCTTCCTTTGTTCTTTTTTTTGGTTTTTCGAGACAGGGTTTCTCTGTGTAGCCCTGGCTGTCCTGGAATTCACTCGGTAGACCAGGCTGGCCTCAAACTCAGAAATCCGCCTGCCTCTACCTCTCAAGTGCTGGGATTAAAAGCGTGCACCACCACCGCCAGGCTCTTTTGTTCATTTTTAACTGGATTTTTAAATTAATGAGTGATCATATAGTCTGAATATGAATTGCTGATGTTACATTTTATTCTCAAATAGTTCTCCATTTTTTCTTTGCACCATTTCTTCTTGTCACAGATTGTTGTTGGCCCTATCAAGACACCCTGAGGCTTTATGTTAGTGTAGGTAGCAGATAAACCTACCAGTTTATCTGCTAGTGAATTAAAAACTGACTTTATTTAAGAATGTCTCAGTCTTTCCTGTCTGTGGACTTCATGGTGTATGCTAGGATATCCTCCATGATCTCACCAAGGATCCTATGTATGTGATAAGTTGTTTCTCTGTGCTACTTTCAAGATATTCCGCCTCCTTTCTCTCTGCCTTTCAGTTCTATGACTATATTATGTTGAGATGTGGCTCACCTTACTTTTGTTTTCTCCAGCTTCTATGCTTACAAGGTTATTGTTTTTCAATGATACTGAAGACCCGTGGACAGGAGAGAGAGGCAATCAAGTTACAATGCACAGACTCTGGTTCTTAACCAGCTCGTCGTTTTCATTGAAAAACTGCTCTTCAGATGGCCTTTGATAAATTTCTATAGTTTCAAACCAAATTTGTTATTTCTTTGTGGAAAAGTAGGTTTATAGAGTGGTCTTAATTAGCCATTGCAGAAGTCATGCAAAATAGTTACAATAATTCATTCTGTTATGCTAGTACAGACTAAAAGAGTTAATATTAAAACCCTGGATATAAAGTATAAACGATTATTACTCTGTTGAGACTGACTCTTTTGATCCCACCCACAAGTTGGGAGAGGATGCTGATGGAGTGGGATTTTTAGACAGTTTTCACATGAATGAAGGCAGGAAGGCAGCTTTGGCAGATGGTTAGTAGGTGGCTATTGCTGGCATGGGGGTCTGTATAGAAGAGTCTGGAGGCTGAAGTAGGAGGAAGAAATAGAGGGTGCCAAGAGTAGGTTGGCTAGCCCGGATCAAGTCATTGAGTGCACAAGTAATAACAGGAACATTTATTCTGGGCCCTTTCAGTGCTTAAATGTTAGATATTCATGGGAACGGACATTGTTCTCGTTAGCTAGATAGATGTCAGCATGCCATCTTGATTTTGGCATTGTTGTGGCTTTCTTCTTTATATGTCTTTTCTTGTCTCCCTTTAACCCCTTAACTTATCTTTTCTTTTAAGTTCCTTTCCCCACTCTGGTGAAATTGAAGCTTGGGGCTTGGTAATACACTACACGAACTGCTGGATGAATTTGATTATAGAGACAGTTTACCTTGAGTTTGTCCTTCAGTCATGAAAGCTAAAACAGTTACATTGACTTCTAAGTCTAAATCACCAAATTTTCATGTTTATATATAAATGGTGCTTTCTCCCTCTAATATATAACAAGCCTCATAATGGATACTGGCTTAGTTTCTTTTCTCTTGCTGTAATAAAATCCCTGGTTAGAAGCAATGTATAGAGGATGGGTTTATATTTACTCACTGTACCAGGTTATAGTCAATCATTGTAGGGAAGTCAAGGCAATAGGAACTTGAAGCAGCTATATCCATAGTCAAGAGTAGAGAACAAGCAACTAATTCACCGTGTGTTCTTTGCTTTCTCCATTCTTATATAATTCAGGTTCCCTGCCTAATGAATGGTATCACCCACAGTGCTTGGGTCTTCCTTCCTCAATTTATATAACCACAATGCCACAGACCAACCCAATCTAGACAATCCTCCATCAAGGTGCCTCTAAGGTGATTCTAGATTGTCACAAGGTAATAAAACTAACCACCACAGATACCAGAATGTAGCTCACAACCTTAGTGTCTTTGTTGAAAGAAAAGCCAGTTTACAGCCATCAATGCATTAAAAATATCTTTGTAAAAACCACAGAACCTGAGAATGAAGCTGAAACACTCCTTGAACCACCTTGAAGAACAGCACTAAAGAGTCAGTACAGTTTTGTCTGTGTCATCCTGCCTTCACACTGCGGTGCACACCTCTGCACAAAGAGGGCTCCCTGAACCTATGTGATCTTTAGTGGGTAAACAAGAATCCGAGGCAGATATTCTATTCTTCACTATTGCATAAGAGGTCCAGTTATGTTTTATTTGACAGGGAACAAGGGGAGAAATGTACAGGGTTAGACCACCTGATACTAACCATGAACACAGAAATGTTGTTGTAAGGTTCTGAGTGATTAGTACACAGATCTTGAGCGAATTGCACTCCTGATGGCATTGCTGTCCCCTAACCAGAGAGTTTGGACAGTAGTACCACTCCCTAATGAAACTGAACTGACTGGCCAGGGAATACTATATATAATTTTGTCTTCTTGAGTACCCACAAATTGGTGCAGATTGTACACAGAGCTCAATCTATGGCTCTATCTGAATATTTGACCAAGCCAGTGATGTTTCTTACAAACAAGTAACCTTTCTCAAGTCTGAGGTCTCTGACAAAGGAGAGAGGCCAGAAATTCTGCTTGGCTGTCTTTCCCACAAACACCTACTCACACCATGACTGATTTCTGAATAGCTGATAGCCCCAGTAGGCTAGAAAATATCTGCAGATATTTTCAGTCTAGAAGCCTAATACTAATTCTTACGGGTTGTGGAATATAGACAGAAATTCAGCCCAGGAAGAGACTCTAGTCGGTGGTTCTCACTGTGAAGCATGACTTGCAGCTCCATTCAGACAGGGAACCCAGCCGATAGTCTGCAGAACCCTGTCTACTATTACACCTGAATGTGGATTTTGGTCAATAGCAGTGCCTTGTCAGGGAGTTTAGCTGAAGTCTTATTCACTCAAGAACTGTTATCAAGCCCAGTCTGACTCCCTGTTCAATAATTAATCTAAGAAGCTATATTCTTTGGCCAAAAGGCATAGTTTATATATTCTATAGGGTTTTTGTTTGGTTTTGTTTTCTTTTTTATTTTGCCAACTTGACATAAGATAAAGTCTGTTGGAAAAAGGGAATCTCAATGGAGAAAATGCATCATATCATATTGACCTGCAGGCAAGTCTGAAGGGATATTTTCTTGATTAATGATTAATGAGGGAAAGAATAATGCCACCCTTGGGTAGGTGGGCCTAGGATGTAATAAAAGTCATGCTTAGTAGACAACATTCTTCTGTAGCTTCCTGTTCAGTTCCTGCCTCCAGGTTTCTGGTTCGAGTTCCTTCCTTGAATTCTCTTGACAATGGACTGCAATCTGTAAGTGAAATAAAGCCTTTCCTCCCAAGTTTCTTTTGTTCATGGTTTTTTTTATCATGGCAACAGAAGACAGATTTAAGTAGCCTGTGACCAGAAACCCAGTCTGTGGTCCTGTCTGACCAAAGAGCTCAGCTGGAGGCCTTATCTGTTCAGTCAGTCAATGTAGCATCTCACTGACAATTTCTCCTGTCAGTTGCAGAGTCAGCCTAGCAGAGCCACTCAAGCTCCCAGCACAAGCAAAGGCTGCTCAAGTAGAGATCCTGAGGGCAAGCTCTTCGGACCTGAAGATAACACTAGCAGGCCCATCTAGAAACCAATTCAAGACTGATAGCTGAAGGATTCCCGCACCCCACTCCCCTTTATTTAAAGTCTATAAAGAAAATGGATGCTTCCTCAAATGCAAAGACACTGATGCAATTGTATAAAAATCACAAATTATCAGCAAACTTAAGATTGACACTGTGGAACAAAGAAAGATTAAAGCTTCAAACAGCTGACCCAAGTGAAGATGTTTGGATTGATGGACAAAGTTCAGAATAAAAAGTCCTAAAGAAATGAAGCCTGGGTAAACTAAATGAAACTAGAAAAAATAAGTTTGAGGAAATACTATGAACCATTAATAAACAAACAAACAACTGCCTAGAAGTAAGGGACATGATAACCAAATAAAAGCAGATGACAGAGAGATTTGGCAGTGTCCTAAAAAGAAAAACAGAATCTGTGGACTGAAGAGGAGGACTGTTCCACCTGAGTATCCATCCCATGTGTAGTCACCAAAAGTAGATGCCGATGTGGATGCCAGAAAGTGCATGCTGACAGGAGCTTGACATAGCTGTTTCATTAGAGGTCTGCCTGAGCCTGACATATACAGAGGGGGATGCTCACAGCTAAACATTGAACTGATCAAGGGGTTCCCAATGGAGGAGTTAGAGAGAAGATTAAAGGAGCTGAAGGGGTTTGTGGCCCCATGGGGAAAGCAACAATACCAACCAACCAGAGCTCCCAGGGTCTAAACCACCAGCTTGGGAGCACATAGGGACGGACCTATGGCTCCAGCTGTATATGTAGAGGAGGATGGCCTTGTGGTGCATAGGTGGGAGAGGAGATCCTTGGTCCCATGAAGACTGGATGCCCCAGTGTGTGGAAATTTTAGGGTGGGAAGTTGGGACTGGGTGGGTGGGAGCACATCCTCATAGAAGCAGGGGAAGGGGAGATGGAATAAGGGTTTCCTGTGGGGGGAAATGGGGAAAGGGGATAACATCTGAAATGTAAATAAAATATCCAATTTAAAAAAAAATCCTGTCACTAGTGCAAAAAAGACAAAAGACTGAAATTGTTATGAAGCCTATGAGACTTATGGGATACCATCATGTGAAGTAATATATAGAATTTTAGAACTTCAGAAGAAGATAAAGAATCAGAGAGAATATATTTACAGGGATAATGGTTAAAAGCACCTCAAATTTGGCCAAATACATGGATAAGCAGATTAGTGTAGCACAAAAGTAACCTGAAAGATGAAATGATGAGCTGCACTAAAGTTAAATTGTCAATATTCAAAGACAAAAGAGAGAAATTTGAAAGTAAAAGAGGAAAATGATTCATTACATCTCTGGAGCCCCCAAATAATAAGCAAAAAAAAAATTCTAGGCAGAAGGTCTTGTAGATGTGAAAAAAAAATACATAGAATAATGTACTCACACTATTGAAGAAGGGCCAGTGGGATGGCACAGGAGTTGGAAGTCTAATAACCTGAGCTCCACCCTGGGACTCACACGGGAGAACTGAATCCCACAAGTTGTCCTCTAACCATAACATATGTCCCACTTCTGGTCCAAAATAAATGTAATAATTTATTAATTGAGAGAAAAATTCCATATAGCAATATTATATGTAGAAAAGTCATTCTTCATAAGTGCAGGAGAAGGAAAGACTTCCTAAACAGACAACACAATAAGACCTGCCTTATAAACGATGCTGAAAGGACTCTTCAAAGATGCTGCTTCTCTTTGTGAAGACACATGAATGAATACATGTATATCCATCTTCTAAATAAATGTGTTTTAAAGAAGAGTTCTCTAGGATAGTGCTGCAAAGGTCAAGGTTCAAAAGTAATAGGAAAGGTGCAGATATCAAAATAACTATGATTTCTTTTGCACGTAAAACATGTCAGATATAGAAGCTACATTTCAGAGATCTAAAATGTAAAGAAGTTACTCACTGTGACTTCTTTAAAAAATTATATATAATATTGCTATATGGAATTTTACTCACAGTTACTCACTGTGAACTATTTTCTACATTTGGAATTTACCAGGAAATCAATGCTACAACGTATTATTTTATTTTACAAAACAATGGATTTCTGTGATTTTTAAAAATTTAACCAGACTTGATTTTTTTTATTACTTTTATTTTTTTGCAGTCCAGTCATTACCCAATTGCCAATCTGCCCTCTCACAATTTCTCATTCCATTTCTCCTCCCCCTGTCTCCAAGAGGATCACCCCCCATCACTAGGCCTTCCCACTCCCGAGGAACTCAAGTGTCTCTAGGGTTAGGCCTTGACTTTCATTAACATCAGTGAGATTGAGGTAATTGAGGATTGGTCTATGGATCCAAAGCATGACAAATAGTGTCATTGCTGACTATCAAATTCAAAATGCTATAAAAGGAGGTATTGTGGGATGATTTCTTTAAAAGAATTACTTGTTATATAAGCAAGTGACATTTTTGTAGTATTATTTATTTACATGATAGATTATCTACTAGAAAAGTGAATAACATATGAATTGTTCTATATATTCAAGAAAATGAGCCCTACCTGAGAGATGTATGCAACTGCACACAGGAACATTTTTAATTAAAAATAAATATTGATAAACTCTTAGACAAAAAAATAATTATGTGTCTGACAGGTGATAAATTAAGGAGTCAAGCACAGAAGCAAGACTTGTGTGTGTGTGTGTGTGTGCATGTGCATGCACACGTGTGTGTGCATTGTGTGCATGTGTGTGTGTGTGTGTGTGCATGTGTGTGCATATGTGTGTGTGTGTGTGTGCATGTGTGTGTGTGTGCGTGCATGTGTGTGTGTGTGTGTGTGTGTGTGTGTATGTACATGTGTGTGCATGTGTGTATGTATGTGTGTATATTTTCAAGTTTTAACTTGAAATCACATAAATATTTAATACAGTCTTAAAATTACCTGAAAGGAATAAGTCCCTATAAAGAAAAGACAACACATGAGCCTGTGTATAAAGGTGATAATAGTCACAGAGGCAGGATTATTCCAATCCATTTTAAGACCAGTAGTTTGATTTGTCACCTCGTGAGAGTGAATAATGATTACATTGTTTGTTTGACATAGAGACTGCTGCTACAACATGGGTTAAAGTTCAAGGGTCATCACATTAGTGGTAGCTGAGAACGACTTCACATTTTTTCAGTAATTTCCAAAGCCAAACAACAAAAAGAAACAGTAGGAAAAGCAAAAGTGAAAATCTGACAATAAAAGTAATAAAGAAAAAAAAAAGACTTAGGTGGGAGACAAGATGCTCAGCAATGCCCAGAATTCCACGGAAGGCAGCAGCAGTGCGTCACATAGCACAAGCATCACTCTCAGTGCATCACATAGCACAAGCATCAATCTCAGTGCATCATGTAGCACAAGCATCACTCTCAGAAAGCAAACCCATAAGGCTTTGGCTAGCGGCCCACTTAAAAGAGATTATACATATAACACATGACTCTCCCTTCACAACAGGCTGAGTGGAACAAATAAGTGATTACATTTAAAGACCTAATAATGTAAAAATAAGGTGGAAATCTTTTGTTTCTATATCAAACATTGCATCTTGACTGGGGAGGATATTTTCAAATAGACACATGGTTGTTAAAAATGTGGGTGTTGATGAAAACATCTACGGAGCTTTTAGATACGGTCCAGGTTCTGCAAACTGCTCATGCCATTGTGACCTTCAGCATCATTTGATGTTTCCTGAGAAAGGAAATAGCACTGGCAATGCACAGCGAGAAAGTGTTTGATGCTGAGGTTGTTTCTAAGAGCTTTCTAAGGAGCCCTGACTTTTGTCTTCTGTGATCATTTAACCATCTCCCGAATATTGTTTCAAATGTGTCCATATATTAGTTATTTATTTATACATTAGCGTGCCTGGATGGTTATCATTCTAACTTAAATTTATTTTCCTGAGTAATATCTATTTTTGTGGTGCCGCTATTGAGATTCATTGTAAGGTTTAAATACTGGGCTCTAGAATAACAGAATTTGCACCTTAGACTATTCCACAGAAGTAGAGATACAAAAACAAAAGAAAGTAATAAAAATACCATTCGCACCTATAAAGCAGATGCTGTTTTTCTTAATGGCTTTAGGTCTGACAGTGTATACTGTGAGACTGCACTAGGCTAATTGGACTCTACTCAAACAAATGTCTGAGGTCATGCTAATGGACAGCACATGGAACCTGGCTGACCTCTGAGTGTTCTGTCTGTCCACTGCTTACCACATCCTGGCGATATCAGATGTTTTCTCAGACTGGAAATGTTTTTTATTTCTTTAGAATATTTTGTCTGCAGGTGCCACAGAAGGGAAATGGATGTTACCAGTGATATCAGAGTTGCTAGAAAATCTAGCCAGTACATAAGGCACCTAGAAGTTTGAGAATGATATCTCCTCTCTGCATAGCTCATCAAGTGTGTCTTCCCAGGATACTTGCTGTGTGCTAAGGCAAATACTCATTTTATGAGGGGACGAACCTTACTTATTGCAGAATGCTTATGTCACACACAGAAAGACAAGAGTGTGATGAATGTCCCATCTGTTTGGGATTCTTCCTGAATACAGAATCAGTTGGAGAGCTTAAAAGCAGATATGCTTTCAGTATACCATCACAGATATTTATCTTAGGTAGAGGTAATTTTAATAACAGCAATTCAAAAAGCATCTCTAGAAAGTTTCCTTGGCTACATTGTAGCAAAGAAGTACAATTGCCATCTGGCAATCAATATGGTTCTGGTTCCAACTTTGAAATTTCTCAAAGCTGTCATTTCTCCATCCTCACATTTATTTTATGAACATGATTCCAGATATTATATGTCTTGTTATATGTCAACATATGATGCCAGTCGGGCTTGCATCACTATCACAAAATCCCTGTGACAATCAACTTATAAAAATAAAAGGTTCATTCTGGCTCACAGTTTTGAATATTCTAATCCACGATATATTGGTGACATCACTTTTGGCCTGTAGTGAGACAGTGCATCATAGCAGGAACATATAGTAGACCAAAACAGGAAACAGCTGGAAGAGGTCACATCCCACAGTTTTCTTAGGGGTGTTCTTTCAGGAACGTAAACACTTCCAACTAAGGTACTTCCTGCCCTGAGAGGTTTCCATTACCCCCCAAGCTGTGGACTAAGCCTTTAACACAGGAGGAGACACTGGTGACAATTTCAAAGGTACTCTATTGTCTATCCCACAAGCACATTCTCTTCTGTTTTCTTCCATTTAATTTTATAAAAAACAGTCTTAAAAAACTAGTTGTTGGTGATGCTAAGAAAGGAGCATTTGTACTTCAGGAGGCAATGAGTACTTTTTATCCTTCTGAAACCATACTGCCCTTAAGGTTACCATGTGACCATATTGTGCTCAAAATTAGGTGAGAAGGACACATCAGTTTGCACTTGCCTTTGAAGTCAAGTTATCTATACAGAATTATACCTAAAGAGAACTGAATAAAACAGGAATGATATTGCATATAGTGATAGCTCATTTTTGTTTGTATGATAGTTTGAAAAGTAGTATTTACCAACCCCCTCACAGGGCCAGATGTGTTCAAAGTACACGTGCATCCTACTTTTTCCACCTGCTCAACACAGATTATAAAAGAGAGCTTGCTAAGAGCAATGACACACAACTCATAGGTTTATGTCTGTGGGTGTGCTTCAGTTTTCTATGGCATCACATTTCCCACAAGGATAGGGACTGAGGCAGGAAAGCACCACTTGTAGTTCAAATGACAAGTGCTGTTTTACTTTTTTAAATCAGCAAAAAACATTGGCACTAAATGTTTAAAGTCTTGCTTTGCTAAACTATGGCGTGGCATAGGTAACACTCTCACTATGCAGAAACCACTTTGACTACATGAATAATGTAGTGTGTGTATGAAATGTTGGACACATCTATATTTTGTCAGCTCAACTGCTGTGTTTTTAGGATCCTCTCTGAACTAACACAAATGGAAGGCCACACAATTATCATAGTTCTTCAGAGCACATAAGTTATAGGGTACATTTATAACAGATTGATAGGAGATATATATATATATATATATGTGTGTGTGTGTGTGTGTGTGTGTGTGTGTGTGTGTCTGTCTGTCTGTCTGTCTGTCTGTCTATATAATATGGTATGTGTGTATGTGATTATATATGTATCTGTATATGTACTTATATATGTACAATATGGTATTTGTATTTAAATACATATACATTATAGTGTTCATGTATGTGTCTATCTATGTATACAATATGGTATGTTTGTATGTGACTATATGTATACAGTATGGTATATGTGGAGAATTATCTTTATATGTATACAATATGGTGTATACACACACACATATATCTATCTCTATCTCTATCTCTATTTCTATCTCTATATAATGGTATATGTGGGAGTTCTTTTTAAGAAATTGGTTCATAATTCATTTGCAATGATATGGAGGTCTAAGTTCAAAATTAGCAATGTAAAGCTTCAGATGCAAAGATCATCTCTTAGCAGAATTCCTTCTTGATTAAAAGGGACCTGTCTTTACTTTAGTAAAATCTTCAACTAATTGCATGAAGCCATATTCATTATCTGACCCCAAAACAACCTTTATATACATTCAGAATACCATCTGACCATGCATTTAAGCCCCATGGATTAGCTAATTTGTACATAAAATTTGCTCTCATGTTCCTGAAATACCTTTTGTATCAAGCAAATGATCAATGGTTCACAAGATGTAGGATTCATAAAGGTACAGAAAATTTCTCTTTCCCTAGAATTTGTCAGGATGAGGGAAATGGCACCTACTGAGAGGTTTTTTTGTCCTCCACAAACTGGTGTTGACTGGTGTGTGTATTCCCTTTCTTCATGCAACAATGCACAACTTGGGTCACCATCATTGTGAGTTATATACACGTTTCCTGGGGAGGGCTAATTTCCATAGGACTACATGGAGACATTAGGAGCAAGGGAGATTCCACAGGAAGGGAGTCTGCTTGCTGTTGGTGTCTGAATTATGGAACAATCAGACTCATCCACCCTTTTAAGTAACAATACTGTTGTTCACAGATGCCTGAGATTCAAAACATCTTCTCTTCATTTATTTTGGCCTTATGCCAAAATGACGTGCTGTAAATACAGATGACTATATCTTTCAGAGTGATTGTACCATAAAAGAAATACAGATGAACTTTTCTTGGTGGCCTTGTTGGATAAAATAATAGCTTTTGGATGAGAATATGGGCAGGTACCTTACCTTGATACCAAGGGCTACAGATTGACCACTGACAATGGTTTGGTCAATGCTGACAATTAAATGGCAACTTCAGCTCTTTTTCCTATGGTGGGAACTTGACTATCATTTGTGATGCAGTGTGGTAGAAAGCCTTTTGTTCCGAGTTGCGAGTGCAATAAAGAAGGCAGAAATATTTGACAGCATTCCAGTTGGCAAGTGGTAGCATTTTAATCAGTCGATACTGCTGAGAGTCAGTGTAACGGATCATCTGGAAAATAAATCAAAGCAAGCTTGAACAGTGACTCTCATTAAACTGAGAGAGCACATGACTAGAACATACATGTGAGTGACCTTTCACAATCGAACACCTGACTGTATGTTCGAGTGAATGCCATTTAAAACACTGTGGTGGATTTCAGAAAGAATGCACACTTTACATCTGGTGCCAGGTTGAACTTACAATTATTTTGAAGAAGAAAGCTACTAAACAGTATTTTAACATCTTCTGTATGCTGAAATAGGCCTGATTCTTGTGGAAGACTTAGGCAAATGTATTGCTCCCACATGGAGTCTAAAAGCAATCTGTAACCATTGCTAATGTTAGTTCTTTTCTGGGGACAATTATTGTGTTACATGAGGAAAGCAAGCATTGTTTAAATAGCTGTTTAAATGCTCACCATTCTACTGTTTGCTTCTTGCCCTTACTATTATTAATTATCGAAATTGATTTTGATAATGCTACTCCGTAGGACCATTCACATTCCATACAGTCACTTGGCATGTAGTCCCCTAAAGCTTGCCACACAGCAGATCTTTTTCCTTCTGTTGGAAATTTGATAATTCAACAGTAAGCTACTAGGTCAAGTGATTTCCAGTGATATCCATGATTCCCTTTCCCAGAAAGATGAAACACAGTGCTTGAATCCGTCTGCAGAAATGCCTGCTCTACTGCTACTGGGCATTGTTCATAAGCTGCAGAAAGAAACTGCCATTACATGAGATTGGGCAGTGGCTGGTCACAGAGGAAGTGTGGAAGTGATCATTCATCCTCTGGTTTTAAGAAAAAACCTGCTGGCAGAAGGAGTCTCCTGTTGGGTCTGCCACCCAAATGTGAGAAGTTTGCATCGGCATAAACTGATGAAACACAACCCAACACACACAGAGAAGGCTAATCCAACTTAGGAGTGCTATGAATTGTAGCTTTGCAGAGAAAATTAAGAAACAGCATAAGAACATCTGTTGAATTGTGTCTAGGTCTCCTGCTCTGAAATGTAATCTTCAATGCTTATTTTTAAAGGATAAAATTAAAGCATAGTACAGAGAGGGAATGAGTCCTGACACTGGCCAAACACACAGAAGGTTCTTTTCCTTTGATTCAATTGTGATGAGCAAATGAGAAGGTCACTAGCTCAAGCTGGCCCTGTTGTCTCTTGTCTGCTCTTCAGTCTAGTCTTTTAGGCTCCAAAGCCAGGCCTTTTGTCAAAACCCACCTTCAATATGTTATCACCAGCACTACTGGTAATTTTAATGACATGTAACATTCCTTGAGCCCTTCTTCAGTATTCAGCACCAGACAGATACATTCCTCCCTATCTGTAAAAGAGGTAAATTTAGAGAGATAGCAACTTCTAATTACTGGTTTCAAGGTTTAGCTGATGACAATGATGATGATGATGATGACGGTGGTGGTGGTGGTAGTGGTGGTGGTGGTGGTGGGTCTTAGTTTGGGTTTTATAGCTGTGAACAGACACTATGACCAGGCACCTCTTATGAGGACAACATTTAATTGGGGTTAGCTTACAGGTTCAGAGCTTTAGTCCATTATCATCAAGTCAGGAACATCGCAGCATCCAGGTAGGCATGGTACAGGAGGATCTGAGAGTTCTACATCTTCATCTGAAGGCTGCTAGCAGAATACTGAGTCCTAGGCAGATAGGATGAAGGTCTTAAAGCCCACACTCACAGTGACACACCTCAAACCCCACCACACCTACTCCAACAGAGCCATACCTCTTAAAAGTGCCACTCCCTGGGCTCAGCATGTACAAACCATTATATTGTGTATGTGCACATGTGTGTATGTGTACTGTGTGTATAAGTGCATATTTGTATGTACATATACACATACATGTGTGGGCATGGTATGAGTGTGGAGACTACAGACCTCTACTGTATATTTCCCTGTTTCACTTTCCATCTAATTTTTAAGAGAGCAGGTCTCTCCCTGAGCCCAGAGCTCACTGATTTGCTAGAACGGATGTCCTGAGTCCTACAAGGATGTCTGGCCCACTATGGTGTGGTTAGAGACACAAGTCACAATGACTATTAGCATTTGTGATGAGTTCTGATGCTTGCACTGCAACTACTTTACAAAGCATTTCCCAAGCTCCTATAGCAGTCTGTATGTAGACTCCAGATAGATGAAAGACTATGAGAAATGCTTGCTAAAGTGTTCAGGTTTTCATTTCATTCAAGTTTATAGCTGGTCTTGGCATTTTGACTTTTTGTACAATTTAGGATTACACATAAATTCAAATTGAAAGCGCATCTGCCCCTTATTTCCTTCTGTCTTATTATTGTTTTGCAAAGCTCAGTTTCTTAATGTTCCTCACCAAAGATCTCACCTCGAGTCTTCTGAGGTAGCTGGGTTATGATTAAATAAGGACGTTTTATGAATGGACAAGACGGATGCATTCATTTTCAAGAACACTCTGTAGCCTCTTCTCTAAAGATAGTCAAGAGAGTGCCAGCATTGTGCCATGTCAGCAGTCAGGGAAGCTGACAGATGTCATCAGCACAACAGGAAACGGGCACTTTTATGCAAGTTTTGCTTTTTGAATCCATACATCCTGTCAGCTGCATTGGTTTCAATTGTGACAATATATGGATGCCTGTTCAGATCTCTCAACCCCATGCATAGCTTCTCAGAATCAGCCTTAGGACAGTCTAAAAGACCATACATATTTAAAATGTAAACATTTAAAGTTTACTTCTAGTTCTTTTGTATATAAGCATATGCTAATTTTGCCTTTCTACAATTCTATTGGCATATAATCTCATATGATTAATCTGTTTTCTACTGAATCATGTATTAAGGAAGTGGAAACGGTGCTCCCAATCACCCTACACAGCCTCCTACAGCCCCTTGTTTGTTATTCTAACTTCTTAAATGCCTGTTGGAACCCATTCTCACGAATCCATCTGGCCAACAGATTTTTATTGGTAGGAGCACTTCTGTGCCACAAGTCAAAATTTAGCTGATGCTCTGATAATCTGTGAGAATCTTATTGTGGATAACGGTGGTAAAGTGTGTGGTCAGGGGCAACCCTTACTCTGTGGCTTGCAGGCCAAGCAGATGAGTCACAGTTCAAGCATGAAAGTGAAACCTAGTTCTTTGAACTCTAATGACACTTGAATTTTCTTGAGCAGTTTCCTAAATCTAGTAACAGTAGGTGATCAAATTGAGATCACCAGGGGTCTTGTGCGGTACTTTCCCTACTCCTTTAGCTGGATCCAGAGACTGTGCTAATCCACAGCAACAACACAATACAGGAATTTCCTTGACTTGGCATTCCTCATACTGGAGTGGTGGGGAGGGGTCTGTATTCCAAGAGAGTCTGCTCAGGATGAGAAAACCAGGAATGCCTCGGTACAGCCCTTATCCTGCCCTCAGCTCTATGGACTTCTTTGCCTCACCCTCTTATCAAGATGTTGCTCTCCTTCTGGGTCATCTCTTTTTTATTCATACCATTTAAGTTTCACATCATGGCAACTGCTGTAACAGTCTTAGCACTTGTGAGCAGGTACCTTAGCCCTCAGAACAAACAGAGGTAGATTCCTATGGCACAGCTGAGCTAGGAAGCAAAGTTCTGCTGCATATGCATTATCAGTTTGTTCAGAGAAGAATCCCAAGCATCTCCTCCCATTCTGTGACTATAGAAGACATGTTAATTTAATGTATTTTAAGAGCAAAATATGACTTAAGTCTATGGAAAACATTAGAATATTTGCAAGCTAGGCCTTACAGGTAGTAGGGTGACACATACATCTCCACATGGTGTCTTCAGAAGCACAAGCTATATCCCCACAGTGGGAGACCATCCAGGAACACTGAGGCACACACAGGACACACCACTGAAGGTTTCTGTTTTTATTTCATCTGTTTTCCTAGACATACCAGATTCTGATATTAGAGTGAAATTTTCTACATTTTTGTGGAAAGGGAATGTACCCTAACCATAAAATTATCTTCACTGTTACTTCATAACTGTAATTTTGCTATGGTTGTTATGAATCATAATGTAATTATCTGATATGTAGAATATCTGATATGCAAACCCTATGGAAGGACTGCTTTATCCCCAAAGAAACCACACCCTAGAACCGCTGATTTAAATGACCATCCATTCATTTCTGCCTAGGACTAAGTGCGTCATTGCTTTTCTTATTATTTGTGTTATTGTCTCTCATATTCTGCTAGGAGCTATGTGCTACAAGGGCAGATAACCTTGCCACTTTATTTCTTGCTATTTCTTCCCCATGCCTAGAACAATGTCTGGCATATAACAGACTAAAATTTTGGATGACTAACTGACTGACTGACTGACTGACTGACTGACTGACTGACTGACTGACTTAGTAATTGATAACTCGGCACATTTGAGCTGCATATATGACCAATGACAGACCACATGCTTGGTGTGAGTGAGGCTCTGGGATTGACCTCCAGCATGCAACTCCTAACTTTAAACTGAGTAAGAATCAATAGAATAATTTGGGAGTTCTAAGATACAGGAGATCCATGGGGTTAGAGTTTATGTCCTGGGGAATTAGGGAATGGTGTATTTGAGCTAAAACTTTAGTTAGGGATTGCTGGTAGCTTGAGAGATAGATATACATGGTGTATTAATCATAACCAAGGTAACACAAGGATGGAAGATGCAGACTGGAAAAGCCCAGGGCTTTGGAGCTATCATTAAATGAACCCAACCAAACAGTGAGGATTACTGAAGATTGAGACAAATAGTATAGGAACAGATAAATAATGAAGAGTTTTTGTAAACTACACAGAAAGATTAATGTTTCTATACAAAATTTAGCATGCACTTCTGTGTGTTTATGTGCAAACTAAAATTATGATTAATATAGAAGGAATTATGTTACAATTACATTATAACTATATTCTAAAGGAACTTCAAATTAATGTAGAAATGGCTTTCTTGTAAATTATGCTACAATGTATCTTTATTTCATTGAATAAATCTCCTGGTGTTTATGTATTAAGATATATATACAATAATTTTCCTCTAAAAGTAACACAAATTTTTTATGTGAATTGATCGTATTCAGGCTGCAATATTACAAACTTCCATTGCTAATTAAGAAAAAAACTTAATTAATGTTCACTCTATTTGATATTATTTTCACAAAGGCATTTGGTGGATGTGACAGTCCCTTAAATAAATAGTAAGTTTTTTTCCATGAAGTTTGACCCACAATAATATCCACAGAGCTTTCTATAAAATAACAAGAAAAACAAACAACAACAACAAAACAAAGCAAGAGAACACAAAACCGTATAGAGTACAGAATCTTCCAACAGTTTTCACATTGGAGAAGCCATGGATTAGAACTGCTTAGTATATATTTTTTTATGCCAAGGTCATCTTGCCTTGCTTTGATTAGGAGTGAATTTGACTGACAGTTTTGAAGTAAACACTCACTGGAGGCTAGCACTCTTCATTGTGCATGCCTCCTGTGAAACCTGGAACAGACTCCTTTAGCTTGATTTCTTCAACTGTGACATGAGTTCAACAAATAGCTCTCTTGAAAAAATGCAAACTGTAGCTCAAATAAGCCTGAAGTTATCGATGGCCTATCTTCATCGGACATATCCAGGACAGTTTCTATCTTTTCACTTCTAGGAGATGCTATTTCATAAAATCCATCAGATTTGATTAAGTTGAAATGTTTTGTCCAAAAGGCCCCCAATCTCAAATAAAACATAAAGATTCAGAAACAGTGCAAAACTCCTAACATAGAAACTCTACAGGAGTTCCCTTGGTGAGAAATTTCTTAAGGAGCTATTAGAGTTCTGGCTCACCACACACACACACACACACACACCACACACACACACACACACACACACACACACACACACACACACACAC
>JANHMN010000004.1:129768535-129784267 GCA_030674055.1 Rhabdomys pumilio | reverse complement strand
ACACACACACACACACACACACACACACACACACACACACACACACAGTTGTGACGTGGCAGGAAGGAAAGACAGAGAGAAGAGATGGTAGACAATCCTTGTGGTGGATTCCTAAGCTTGAGTGCCAAGATCTGTGTCTGCAAGAATAGGGAACTTTCTTCTCATTGCTGCCTGCATGGAACCTCTTTGTGATACAATTAACTATTTGCTTTGTCGTTTTCAAGCCAGGATCTCAGAACAGCAACCACACAGCAATAAATAAGAAGAAATTAGCTGTGGTGAAAGGCACTCTAAGAGATAGGGCATTCCAGGGCGAAACACTCAAGCTGGGCAGATCAGAAGCGAGAACACAGTCAATGCTGCATTTGGCCCAGCAGGAAATGGCTAAGCACTGGGGAGCAGAGGAGAGGAGGGGGTGACTAACAAGTAGTGCATAGCCTAGAACATACTCAAGATAAAGGCCACTGGTGTCCTCAGAAGTATAAAAGACCTGGCCTCTAGGAATCCACAGGCTGGTGTGTAAGAGAAGGTTGTGTGGCAATGAAGAAGCACCTTGAATTATAAAGCTGCACGTAGGAGGGTGGGGTTTGGGGACCACTGCTGAGGATTTAATCAGAAATGGTCTCCCATATAAAAAAAGAAAGAAATTGAGGGTACAGGATTAGGTGTTTCGGAAGAAGAGAAGGGGATGGGAGGTGGGAGGGGTGCATAGTAATAACCAACAGAGTGAAATGGAACTGACTTTCTGTACCTACAGACACCTGTACATGGAAGCACTTACTAGGTCCTACACTAACCAGGAGTAAGAGGCCTATACACTCAGATACACCTGTGTATTTTGGATAATCCCAGTGAGTGGTTCATCCTGAAAGGCAGATCTGAGAACCATAGAAATAATCTCCTTGTGCAATCTGAGTTTCAATAAGCTTTTGTTATGTAAAACATCTCTGGGAACTAGAGACTTAGCTCCACGTGGTGCTATGCTGAGTAAAGGAGGCCAGCACAGCCTTCTTTATACAGACATTCTGACCACTGCAAGAGGGCCACAGACACTTACCTCATATGATTCAGGAGAATGAAGTTATCAGTGCAGGCATTTTCCAAAGTTCAATAAATCACATACTCTGGTGGGAAATGAGAGAGCAATTTCATATGTTTAATTGGAAAACACATTCAGATTCATGATGTAAAATGATGCACAGCTTTTCTGGGTAATAGTGGCGCATGCTTTTAATCAGCACATTCAAAGGGCAGACATAAGCAAATCTCTGTGAGTTCAAGGTCAGCCTGGTCTACAAAGCCAGTTTCTAGACAGCCAGGGATACACACACACACACACACACACACACACACACACACACACACACACACATATACACGCACACACACACACACACAGAGGGAGAGAGAGAGAGAGAGAGAGAGAGAGAGAGAGAGAGAGAGAGAAACCACACCACCAACACTAAAAAACCCTGTCTTAGAAAAAAACTCCAAACAACAACAAAATGCATTTTCTAACCTGTCACCTTTGTGTCAATGGTGGCTTTTCTTCTGAAGCACCCATATTGTATTTTTTAAATTGGATCCCTTTAAAGAAGCAGGATATGGAAGGAAAGCTGATTCTATATCTTCAAGAAGTGAAAAAACAAACAAACAAACAAACAAACAAACAAACAAACAGAACTGTCTGGGAATAAAATTTTGTTGCCTGGGGCAAAATATAACTTAAACCATGCCAAGGGCACAGCTGAGCTCTTAGGTCAGTGACAGCTTGCTTGTTTACTGTGCGCAGGTCCCTGAGGTCAATTTCTGGTACAACAAACAAAATGGAATAAAAAACAAAACAAAAACTAATTGTACAGGTTGGTTTTAATTGTTAACTTGATACAAAGTAGTATTACCTGGAAAATTTTTTTTCTTTTTCTTTTCGGATATTTTGTTAATTTATATTTCAAATGTTATACCCTTTCCTGGTCCCCCACACCCCCTGCAACTCCCCTATTCCATTCTCCTCCCCTGCTTCTATCAGGGTATTCTGCCACCCACCTACCGACTCTTACCTCCCTGCTCTCGAATTCCTCTACACTGGGGCATCTAGCCTTCACAGGACCAAGGGCCTCTTGTTCCATTGATGCCCAACAAGACCATCATCTACTACATATGCAGTTGGAACCTCCATGTGTACTCTTTGGTTGGTGGTTTAGTCCCTGAGAGCTCTGGAGGTTCTGGTTGGTTGATATTATTGTTCCTATGGGGTTGCAAACCCCTTCAACTCCTTCAGTACTTTCTCTAACTCTTCCATTGGGGACCTCATTGGGGACCCCATGCTCAGTCCAATGGTTGGCTGCAAGCATCCACCTCTGTATTTGTCAGGCTCTGGCCAAGCCTTTCAGGAGACAGCTATATTAGGCTCCTGTCAGCAAACACTTCTTGGCACCCACAATAGTGTCTGAGTTTGTGACTGTATATGGGATGGATCTCCACGTGGGACAAACTTTGGATGGCCTTTCCTTTAGTCTTTGCTCCACAATTTGTCTCCATATTTGCTCCTGTGAGTATTTTGTTTCCCTGTCTAAGAAGGACCGAAGCATCCACACTTTGGTCTTTCTTCATCTTGAGCTTCATGTAGTCTGTGAATTTTATCTTGGGTGTTCTGAGCATATGGGCTAATATGCACTTATCAGTGAGTAAAAATCATGTGTGTTCTTCTGTGATTAGGTTACCTCACTCAGATAGTATTTTCTAGTTCCATATATTTGCCTAAAGGTTTCATGTATTCATTGTTTTTAAAAGCTCAGTAGTACTCCATTGTGTAAATGTACCACATTTTCTGTATCCATTCCTCTGTTGAAGGACATCTGGGTTCTTTCCAGCTTTGGGCTATTAGAAACAAGGCTGCTATGAACATAGTGGAGCATGTGTCCTTGTTATATGTTGGAGCATCTTCTGGGTATATGCCCAGGAGTGGTATAGCTGGGTCCTCAGGTAATACTATGTCCAATTTTCTGAGTAACAGTCAGACTGCTTTCCAGAATGGTTGTAACAGCTTGCAGTCCTAACAACAATGGAGGAGTGTTCCTCTTTCCTCACATCATTGTCAGCATCTATTGTCACCTGAGTTTTGATCTTAGCCATTCTGACTGGTATGAGATGGAATCTCAGGGTTGTTTTGATTTACATTTCTCTGATGACTAAGGATGTTGAACATTTCTATAGGTGCCTCTCAGCCATTCGATATTCCTCAGCTGAGAATTCTTTGTTTAGCTTTGTACCCCATTTTTAATAGGGTTATTTGATTCTTTGAAGTCTAACTTCTTGAGTTCTTTGTATATATTGGATATTTGCCCTCTTTCAAATGTAGGATTGGTAAAGATCTTTTCCCAATTTGCTGGTTGCTATTTTGTCCTATTGGCAGTGTCTTTTGCATTACAGAAGCTTTGTAATTTTATGAGGTCCCATTTGTTGAATCTTGATCTCAGAGCATAAGCCATTCAGCATAAGCCATTTTCATTCAGGAAATTTTCTCCTGTGCCCATGTGTTCCAGTCTCTTCCCTACTTTCTCCTCTATTAGTTTCAGTGTATCTGGTTTTATGTGGAGGTCCTTGATCCACTTGGACTTGAGCTTTGTACAAGACAAGAATGGATCAGTTTGCATTCTTCTAAATGCTGACCTCCAGTTGAACCAGCACCATTTGTTGAAAATGTTGTCTTTTTGCTTTTCTTTTTAAACTCCTAGAAAGAACTTAATTAAATTAGCTTTGGCAAAAAAAAAATGTTGTATTTTTTCCACTGGATGGTTTTAGCTCCTTTGTCAAAGATCAAGTGATCATAGGTGTGTGGATTCATTTCTGGGTCTTCAATTCTATAACATTGATCTACCTGCCTGTCTCTGTACCAATGTCATGCAGTTTTTTATCACTATTGCTCTGTTACACGTTGATGTCAGGGGATGGTGATTCCTCCAGAAGTTCTTTTATTGTTGAGAATAGTTTTTACTGTCCTGGGTTTTTTGTTATTCCAGATGAATTTGAAAATTGCTTTTACTTATTGTATGAAAAATTTAGTAGGAATTTTGATGGGGATTTCACTGAATCTGTAGATTGCTTTTAGAAAGATGGCCATTTTTTTACTATATTAATCCTGCCAATCCATGAGCATGGGAGATTTTTCCATCTTCTGAGATCATTTTCATTTTCTTTTTTTAGAGACTTGAAGTTCTTGTCATACAAATCTTTCTCATACTTGGTTAGATTCACAGCAAGGTATTTGATATTATTTGTGACTATTATGAAGGGTGTCATTTTCCTTTCTCAGCCTACTTATCCTTTGAGTAGAGAAAGGCTACTGATTTGTTTGAATTAATTTTATATCCAGCCACTTCACTGAAGTTGTTTATCAGCTGTAGGAGTTCTCTGGTGGAAGTTTTGGAGTCACTTAAGTATACTGTCATACCATCTTCAAATAGTGATATGTTGACTTCCTCATTTCCAATTTCTATCCCTTTAACCGCCTTTTGTTGTCTAATTGCTCTAGTTAGAACTTCAAGTACTATATCGAATAGATAGGGAGATAGTGGGCAGCCTTTTCTAGTCTCTGATTTTAATGGGATTGCGTCAAGATTCTCTCCACTTATTTTGATGTTAGTATTGGTTTGCTGTATATTGCTGTTACTATGTTTAGGCATGGGACTTGAGTTCTTGATCTTTTCAAGACTTTTAAAATGAAGTGATGTTGAATGTTGTCAAATGCTTTTTCAGCATCTAGTGAAATGATCATGTGGTTCTTTTTCTTTGAATTTGTTTATGTAGTGAATTATGTTGATGTATTTCCATATATTGAGCCATCCTTGCATCCCTGGGATAAGTCTACTTGATCATGGTGAATGATCTTTTTGATATGTTCTTAGATTCTGTTTGCAAGAATTTTATTGAGTAGTTTTGCATTGGTGTTCATAAGGGAAATTGGTCTGAAGTTCTCTTTCATTGTTGGGTCTTTGTGTGGTTTAGGTATGTGTTTAATTGTGGCTTGAAAGAAGGAATTGGGTAGTGTTCCTTCTGTTTCTATTTTGTGGAACAGTTTGAAGAATATTGGTATTCAGTATTCCTTGAATGTCTGACAGAATTCTGCACTAAAACCATCTGGTCCTGGCATTTTTTTTTCTTTTTTTTGTTGAGAAATTTTTAGTGACAGCCTCTATTTCTTTAAGGATTATGGGACTGTTTAGATTGATTGACTCTTGATTTAACTTTGGTACCTGGTACCTGTCTAGAAAATTATCCATTCCATCCAGATTTTTCACTTTGACTGAGTATAGGCCCTGATGATTTTTTTCCAGTTTCCTTGGTTTATGTTGTTATGTCTCCCTTTTCAGTTTTGATTTTATTAATTTGGATACTGTCTCTGTGCCCTCTGGTTAGTCTGGCTAAGGGTTTATATATCTTGTTGATTTTCTCAGAGAACCAGCTCCTGGTTTTGTTGATACTTTGTATAGTTCTTTTTATTTCTACTTGTTTGATTATTTCCTGCTGTCTACTCCTCTTGGGTGCATTAGCTTCTTTTTGTTCTAGAGTTTTCACATGTGCTGTTAAACTGTTAGTGTATTCTCTGTCCAGTTTCTTTTTCGAGGCACTCAGGCTATGTGTTTTCCTCTTATCACTGATCTCATTGTGTCTCATAAGTTTGGGTACGTTGTGCCTTCATTTTCATTGAATTCTAAAATGTCTTTTATTTCTTTCTTTATTTCTTCCTTGACCAACTTATCATTGAGTAGAGCATTGTTTAGCTTCTATGTATGTAGGGGCTTTCTGTTGTTTTTGTTGTTATTGAAGACTAGCCTCAGTTGGTGGTCATCTGATAGGATGCATGGAATTATTTCAATCTTCTTTTATATTTTGAGGCCTCTTTTTTGACTGATTACATGGTTAATTTTAGAGAAGGTGCCAAAAGGTGATGAGAAGAAGTTATATTCTTTTGTTTTAGGATGAAATGTTCTATAAATATCAGTTAAATGAATTTGATTCATAACTTCAGTTAGTTTTACTATGTCTCTGTTTAGTTTCTGTTTTCATGATCTGTCCATTGATGAGAGTGGGGTGTTGAAGTTTCCCACTATTATTGTGTGAGGTGCAAAGTGTGCTTTGAATTTTAGTGAAGTTTATTTTATGAATATGGGTACCTTTGCATTTTGAGTATAGGTGTTCAGAGTTGAGAGTTCATCTTGGTAGATTTTTTTCCTTTGACATGTATGAAGTCCTTTTCTTCTTCTTTTTTGTGGTAAATTTTGGTTGAAAGTCAATTTTATTCAATACTAGAATACTAAAAATACTCCACCTTGTTTCTTGGGACCATTTGCTTGGAAAATATTTTTCCAGCCTTTTACTCTGAGATAGTGTCTGTCTTTGTCATTGAGGTGTATTTTCTGTATGCAGCAAAGTGCTGGGTCCTGTTTCCAGCCTGTTAATCTATGTTTTTTAATTGGGGAATTGAGTACATTGATGTTAAGAGATATTAAGGAATAGTGATTGTTGCTTCCTGTTATTTTTGTTGTTAAAGGTAAGATTATGCTTATGTGGCTATCTTCTTTGTTGAAAGAAGATTACTTTCTTGCCTTTTCTAGGGTGTAGTTTCCCTCCCTGTGTTGGAGTTTTCCATCTATTTTCCTTTGTAGGGCTGGCTTTGTGGTAAGATATTGTGTAAATTTGGTTTTGCTATGGAATATTTTTGTTTCTCCATCCATGATTAATGGAGAGTTTTGCTGGGTATAATAGCCTTTGTGTTGTCTTAGGGCCTCTATGACATCTGCCCAGGATCTTCTGGCTTTTATAGTCTCTGGTGAGAAATCTGATGTAATTCAGATAGGTCTGCCTTTGTTTGTTACTTGACCTTTTTCTCTTACTGCTTTTAATATTCTTTCTTTGTTTTGTATATTTGGTGTTTTGACTATTATGTGATGAGAGGGATTTCTTTTCTGGTCCAGTCTATTTGGAGTTCCATAGTCTTCTTGTTTGTTTATGAGCTTCTCTTTCTTAAAATTAGGGAAGTTTTCTTCTATAATTTTGTTAAAGATATTTACTGGCTCTTCAAGTTGAGAATCTTTGCTCTTTTTTGTAACTATTATTTTTAGGTTTCATCTCATTGTGTCCTGGATTTCTTGGATGTTTTGTGTTTGAAACTTTTTGCTTTTTGCATTTTCTTTGACAGTTGTGTCAATGTTTTCTGTTTTATCCTCTGCACTTGAGATTCTCTATTCTATCTCTTTTATTCTCTTGGTGATGCTTGTATATGTGACTCCTCATCTCTTTCCTGGGTTTTCTATCTCCAGAGTTGTCTTCCTTTGTGGGTTTTTTTTCTGTTTCTATTCAATTTTTAGATTCTGGATGGTCTTGTTCAATTTCTTCTCCTTTTTGGTTGTGATTTCCTCTAATTCTTTAAGGGTATTTTGTGTTTCCTCTTTAAGGGCTTCTACCTATTTACCTATGTTCTACTGTATTTTTTAAAGGGAGTTATGTCCTTCTTAAAGTCCTCTGTCTTTATCATGAGAAGTGATTTTAGATCTGAATCTTGCTTTTCAGATATGATGGTATAACCAAGACTTACTATGGTGGGAGAACTGGGTTCTGATGATGCCAAGTAACCTTTATTTCTGGTACTTATGTTCTTATACTTGCCTCTCACCATCTAGTTATTTGTAGTGCTATTTTCCCTAGATATCTCTGACTGGAGCCTCTCCCACCTCTGATCCTGCTTGTGTCAGAACTCTTCAGTGTCTAACTATCTTTGTGATTCTGCTTTCTGGGATCCTGTGATCCAGAGCTAATCAAGCTGCCTCTGGGATTCTGAAATCCTGGTTTGACCAAGCTCCTGAGATTCTTTGTTCCTGGGCGTGTTAGAGCACTTAGGAGTAGAGCTTATTCTGGATGTTGTGGGACTGGGTGCTGATCTAGTGCTCAAGGTCTGCTCAGGGCACTGGCTCAGATTAGAAGGAACCTGTGCCACTCTGGGAAGAGGTCTTAATGAAGGATTGTGGAGATCATGTTGGCCTATTGACATGTCTGTGGAGTAGTCTCTTGATTGAGGTGGGAAAACACCATCATCCCCTTCCTCACTAAGGGTAGCACCATTTTCTAGGCCTGAATTGTATGAGTGAACAAAGGGAACAGCTGGAGGCTGAATGAATTAATTTATTGCATTCGTCTCTGACTGTGTGTAATGTGACTAGATCTCTCAAGCACTTGCCACGGTGGCTTTCCTCTTATGCAGACTGTAACCTCAAATTATGAGGTCAAATAATTTTGTTCCTTAAGTTGTCAGTTTATTTTACAGCAGTAATAGAAAATGAAACTAAGATTACAGCGAAGGGCACTGTTCTAGGACAGAAATACAAATGTAAAGGGGCTTCCTTTGCTAAGCAGCAAAAACCATCATTAATGCTGATCATAATCACAGTTGTTAATTGAAAATGGAGACTGTGAAAGGCCATGAATTAGTAATCATATTCAAAAAAGAAAAGTGAATGTAAAATGTACAAAATACTCATATAAAGAAGGATATATACAATGGTATATGTTTAATTATGTGTTGATTTTTACAAATAAAGGAGCAGTAGTAAATGGGATTCCTGCAAAGTCCTGTGCCATGTGACATTTTCATAAATTCTTTCCATAAGAAGTAGAAAGAACCAGCAACATGTTACCAAGAAAATTTACCCAAAGAACAGCATGAGTCACTGTAGAAATCTTACTCTCAGCTATCCATCGTGATTTTGGATAATGATATAAAAGTCATTAAGCATAGTATACTAGTATTTCATACCTGATGCATAAAAGACATTTTAAACAGACAAATCATTAACAGTTCCATTTAAATAATGAGTACATTTCGTCTCTTCTATGCATAGAAAATTGTTCATATTCTCTGTAGAGGCAAATGTATTAAAATTCAAACTACACATTCTATGAATATCTTGAATATATCAGTCTTTTGCTTCTCACTTTCTTTAAGTATCTGTTCATAAGTCCCAAAATGTAATGGTTTTAATCTGTGTGGGAAGGGAGGAAAAAAGCACTGAATTGTGGGTCCAGGAAAGAAAATTATAGCAAATTGTAAAGGTATTACTGTCTCAGTTCTTTGCCTATTCACAATGGTTTACTGAGAGCTCCAAATGGCATGTCATCTAAATGGGTAGAGAAGGGTTAGCTCCAGACTAGTTCTCATCTGTTGGATGAGACATCCAGATGAATCTTCTAATTACATCAAGATGCTAATAAGTATCTTTCAAGAATACAAAATTTTTTATTAATTCGTGTGTGTGTGTGTGTGTGTGTCTTCTCATACATACTAGCATAAGCATGTAAGTCCATTGAATGTCAGAGGACAACTTTCTGAAGCTACTTTTGCCTTCTGTTGTGTGTCCCAAGATTATGTCAGGTTTGCAGGGTTTTGTGACCAGTGTTCTTGTCTAATGAGCTATTTTGTTAGATCAACTAAGTTTTCATTTTTTAAAAAAAAAATCAGTGGCTTTTTAATGTAAATAGAATTATTTTTTTAACTGATACATTCAAGTAAAAACCATATAAATTAATACAGTACTATTTAATTTTTGAATGCTGTATAACATCAAAATCCAGTCAAACATCTATATCTGATGAAACATTTAATGTTTCTTCATGATAAAAGCTTTCAAAATCCTTTCATCTAGCTTTCTGAAATACATACTTCCTTATTATGGATAGTCTAATCTCTGTACACAGCACACTGGAGTTGCTTGCTTCTTGGTGTCTAACTGGAACTTGATTCCCATGGATCAACCCTGCAGCCTACCTTCTAGTCTTTCTTGAGCTTGGTTGGCCTTTTCAGATCCATGGAAGTGAAATCATGTGATACTGCTTCCTCCGACTGCTTTACTTCACTTAGCATAATGATCTCGAATTCAGCTTTTTTTTAAATGACATATTTACAAACATAAGAATAGCACAGAGGGTCTCACATAGCTTTCACCCAGTGCCTTGCCCAGGTTTCACATCATATTATTAGAGAACAGTGTGAAAACCATGGACACCTTTTTGTAAGGGGAACAGGACTCCTGTTTAGTTTCAGAAGGAGACCTGGGTATCTCAGAAGTCAGTATCCTTGAACACTAGATATATAAATAATAATCTATATAAAAAGTGCTGTGTACTCATTAAGCCAGAAAAGTTTTTCAGTCTTCTCACAAAAAATCTCACTAGCACTGTCCAGAAGGGGTCTAGAACAAACCCCCAGCAGACGATAGGAGTCCTTACTTCCCATCTCTTTGTAATGGAATATGTCAAGATTTTTCACTCAGAAAAAGATGTAGGAAAAGAAAAAAACCAAACCTGTTCTGTTTGTGTGCTGTGTACTGTAACAAACTGCCTGAATTTCACTATGTTTGCTGCTTTTGTAGCTTTATGTTTTTGGACTCACATGTTTTCTTGCAAAGAAAATTTAAGAATTCCAGTTTTTCTAAATTATTCAAATTCAAGCATTCAGTCAGCACACTCTCATTCTTTTTTTTCTCATTATTGTCTTAACAGCAGCTTACATTGTTCATTGATGACAATAAAATATAAAATGAGTGTTGATATCTGATAAAGATATGTTGAGATAAATCTCAACTTCCATAGTGAAGATATTTCAGCAATCACAAAACCATATCTTTATTCGAGGTATAAAGGAGTTCCTAAAAGATAATGCAGACTGTAAACAACAGATGATTGCCACCTTTCATTGAATTAAGAAAACAGTATAGGTAATATGTACTGAGAAAACCAAACAAAGCAAACAAACAACAACATCAACACCAGCAGCAGCAACAACAACAACACAACAACAACAAAACCCAGCAATTTCTCACAAAAAGATTCAGGGTATTCACATTAGGAAAATCCACTGGGCAGTAATTACATACACAAAGTTTAAGACTTATGTCCAAGGCCAGCACCTTTCAGAGACTGTTCTTTTCCATAAACTCTTAGTGTGAATAGTTTACTAGCTAATTTTATATCAACTTTGATACAAGTTAGAGTCATCAGAAAGAAAGGAGTCTCAATTGAGAAAATACCATTATAAGATCAGCTTTAGGGAAGCCCAGTTCATTGAGGGTGGGCTGGTGATCCTGGGTTTCAGTCATAGGAAGCATGCTATTTGAGCCGCACTCCTCCATGGCCTGTGCATCAACTCCTGCCTCCAGGTTCCTTCCCTGTTTGAGTTCCTTCTCAGACTTCCTTCAGTGATGGACTATGATGTGGAAATATAAGTGAAATAAACCCTTCCTTCCCAACTTGATTTTTGGTCATGGCATTTTGTCACAGCAATAGTAACCCTAACCAGGATAAACAGTTCCAGTTTCTGTTTGCTTGGTTTCCTATTTTTCTGTCTGACTATTCTCTAGGTGCCAAGATTTTTGTGTAGAGAAGCCTCCAAGCCTGAAAATGTAGAATGTACATTGCAGTGAGGAATTTAACAGAATGTAGTTTATTAAGGTTCAATTTTCAACTGTGAGAGCCTTATTTTTCTATTTTTTTTTTGCACTAGCATTCCCATTTTTATTAAAAATGAAAAGTTTCTTTCTGACATAATGGTCTTCACATTATCTCTTGAGTAGCCTTTTAATTACTCTGTATTTTGTTTCCTGACCGTGTCAATAGAATGAGCACTGGGAAAAGGGCTGTGGTTGTTTGAGCCCAAGTTGCCAACATGAATTTTCTGGTTTCACTGTGAAGGAAGCTGCACCACATCTGCTTACCACCTCCTGTATCCTCAGTTGTATAGAAGATGACCCATTGATGGGCTGCTACTTGTCTTTTTTTTTTTTTTTAAGAGATAATAATAATTTTATTGAAGGTCAATTAACATTTGATGATTTTCTCTGAGAACAATAGTAAGACTATTCTGTGTTTCAGTAAAACAAATAGCACTTAATCATGAATCAATATGAATCATCAGTTTGGGAATTTCATACTTTGGCGTACTATGCTCGTTTTCTTTTTAAAAATTAACTAATTAATTTTGTGTTATTTTATTTATTTACACTACAAATGTTATCCTCCTTCCCAGTTTCCCCTCCACAAACCCCCTATGCCACACCTCCTCCACCCCCTGCTTCTATGAAGGCTCTCCCTCACCTACCCACTCCTGCCTCACCACCCTAGTGTTCCTCTATGTTGGGGCATCGGGTCTCCACAGGACTGAGGGGCTTACCTCCCATTGCTGGCAGACAAGGCCATCCTCTGCTACATGTGCAGCTGGAGCCATGGGTCCTTCCATGTGCACTCTTTGGTTGGTGGTCTCTTAACGGTTACCTAATTTGATCTTTATAATATTTTTTTTATTTTCAAGCAGGGCCTTGAGGCTCAGGAAAAGGAAATGATGTGAGTATGGTGTCAACAGATAAATGAATAAAGAAAAATTGTTACATTTACAAGATAGTGGCATTTTCCTCAGTCACAAAAAAGAAATTATGTAATTTGTAATAGAAAGAATAGAGTTGGTGGTCACTATGTTAAGCGAAATGAGCCAGCCTCAGAAACACAAATATTACAAGTATCACAATTTTTATTGTATATGTGGAGTGTAGTACATATGTGTATATCCTAGCTGAAAGTAGAAGGGGGACTATTTGCAGGAAGTAAGCAGAGGACCAACAGAGGGGAGAGGAGAGACAAAAGAGCTTATTGGAGCTGAATATAAGTAAAACAGAAGATATATGTGGGTGATGATATAAGGAAACCCTTCATTTCATACAATGAAGACACACTGATAACAAAAACAAAGATGAAAACAGGTGTGGTAAGACATTTGTCAACAGACTTCCATGTTAGTGTCTTCAGTTACGAGCTTCATGCTTTTCTTCTTATTTCTTAATTCTGAGCAAGCCCTGACCCAGTTAGGCCAGTGACCACATAGTACTCTTGCTGACAGACAGCACAACTGGATCCCTGACATCTTTCCTGTACACACACAGACATACACACACACATATGCACACACATATACAAACATATACACTTCATTCTCATGCATGCATAATAAATGAAGTTTTAAATTTTAAATAATTTCAACTACCAAAATTAGAAATTCTTCAACAGCAATTTCTTTCTATACACTTCTGTTCCATAGAGGGGACTTACTAGAATCAGTTCCATTTTCAAATGTGCCATGAAAGCATCAGGAATAGAGTGTATTTCCAGATTTCTCTGCCTCTCTCTGTCCGACCACATGTCTTTCAATCCATATGTCTCTTTAGTCCTTGAGTTGAAAACAGTTTTATTTTACCCTGTATCTATGACCTCCTTTGAGCACATGAGTGTCTGAGTCATGGCTTGGTGCATCTTTGCAATGAAAGTTATCCTACATTTAAGAATAGATGTCTGTTTTATTTTCAAATGTTGAGAGCTATATAAGAAACTAAGAGCAGTTGTGTACAAGAATAATTCCTTGACAGGCTATAGTTTTAAGTTAAGCCGAGGTGACCCAGGTTGGCTATATAAAGTTAAAAGAGAAGTTGGAGGGCAATCTATCCCATTTGCCTGTGATGTAGTCACTGCAGTTCTGGTTGGAGTGACCTGAGTCCAGTGTATGTGGTATGTGGGTAATTATTGCTAAAATTTTTTTGCAGGTAGAGACATAAACAATAGCTACTTCATTTCCTAAGGGCACAGGATGTGGATTCATAGGATAATCAAAAGGAACCTGGAGTAAATGACTGGATGGATATGTAAAATTAAAGATTGGGTTTATGATCTGCAGGAGATGAGCAATTCAGAATATTTTTTAGAATAACAAGAGATAACTGCTTGGGAAACTGTCTCAAGTAGAGAATAGAGAGAGAAAGCATATCAGAGAGAAAGAAAACAGAACAGAGAGACAGCAATCTGGAAAGCTGTCTGGAGCAGAACATAGACCACTAGCTTGAACTCACAATTTGACTTCAGGTTGTTTGTTTTCACTGCCTTCAGACACCTCTTCTCTCAGAACCCCTCTCCAAGTCAAGGCAGGTCCTTGGCAGAGTTATGGTATACAGGGTGTGGGTGCTTTTCTCCTAGCAGGCTATACCCAGGAAAACTTAACTCTGTAGGGAAAAGGACTTCCACATAGCAATGAAGCCCCCATTTTAGTCTTCTCCAGCCTGGAGCAAATATGGGGGTTTAACCAGCCAACATGCCCAGTAGGAACGATCTTTTACAAGGGGGCACACTTGAATGCCCAAGACAGCTCAGGGGACAGTCACACATGACAGTAATCCAGTGTTCATGCTATGACATCCTTCCACAATCATTCACAAACATTTATTTTTACCAGCAATATTATCAAGGTTTTTCTATTTCTTCTGTGAGTTCTTATTTGATCTTTTTGTTTGGTTTCAGACTGGGACAAGGGACTGAGGTGTATATTTTACATACCAAAGTAGACCTGAACTCCAGGTTGTCTCAGCATTCCTCACTCTCTACCTGGCATAATCTGTCCCCAAACCTGAACTTTCCAGTCCAGGCCCTTCCCCCAGAGGCTTCTTCCTATATCATTCAGATATCAGTCTCTCTCTCTCTCTCTCTCTCTCTCTCTCTCTCTCTCTCTCCTTTTTTTCTTTTTTTTCTCTCTGAGTGCACACCCTTTCTTTTCTTCTCTCTCTTCCCCTTCCTCCCCTTCCCCATGGCAACTGCTTTGGCCTCAGTCCTTGAAGCCAGGAAAGTGGCCCACCAAAGAGCAGCTTCCCAATAAACCTGCCTTTAATATAATCTAATGTGGCTTGAATTGGCTCACTGGCCATGGCAGGGAAATAACCTATCACTTTTCTGTTGTCATTAGGTTAAATTAGATTTAGATATTTTTTCTTTGTTATAAGTACAAAATTGTAATCGAAAAAGCAATAGTTACTAATATTTTTAGAACACACAAGGTCTCAGTTGGTTGTTTGTGACCTCTTTAGGGGTCAAACTACCCTTTCATAGGGGTCACACCTGACCATTAGAAAGCACAGATATTTACATTATGATTTATAACAGTACCAAAATTACAGTTATGAAGCAACATCATGAACAAACATCATTTTATGGTTGGGGGTCACCATAACATGAGCAACCAATTCTGGCAATAGCAGGAAAGCTTTGAAAATTTCCAGAGCATTCTAAGGATAGGCTATCACAGTCAACACTCTGACTGTGGCTTGTGAGGCCTTAAAGGGAAGACTTAGCTGAGCCACTGTGGACAGATTTCAGCTTCATAGAACAAGAGAAAAAAATGCATTGAGTTTTAAGTTTTTAACATTAGGGTCATTCATTTTGGCAGATGAAAAAAAACAGTGAAGAATATAAGTGATCAAAATTTAAATATGGCCCTTAGAGTAATGTTCAAAAGAAAGATATTGCTTTTTATGGGTAGTGAAGAATAGATGTAATTATTTGTTTTATCTATTCATTGCTTGGACAAGATGTGCAAGAGAATTCAGCTGTATTGCCACTTCTGCTGGGAATCCAGTTTCTATGCCTCTTTCAATGTTGCATGATTAAAATACCATTCCGTTCTTCAAGTTCTGACTTTAACAGCAAATTTCAACTCATTACACCAAGTAATTCAATTACCATATTCTTTCAGGTCTCAGTAACAAATAAGTAGTAGTATCAGTAATTTCTGAAAAGTGTTCATTTTGCAAAACAGTAATGGGAGAGTTGAGAAAAGAAGAAGAAGAAGAAGAAGAAGAAGAAGAAGAAGAAGAA
>JANHMN010000004.1:129754486-129768435 GCA_030674055.1 Rhabdomys pumilio | reverse complement strand
GAAGGAGGAGAAGGAGGAGAAGGAGGAGAAGGAGGAGAAGGAGGAGAAGGAGGAGAAGGAGGAGAAGGAGGAGAAGGAGGAGAAGGAGGAGAAGGAGGAGAAGGAGGAGAAGGAGGAGAAGAAGGAGAAAGAAGAACTTAGACACTTAGACCTAGGTTCTGCATGCTCAGTGCATATGCACTTTACCTGAGTCTAGAACATCATTTAATCTATTACCTGTATAAGGGAAACTAGTAAGTAGTACTTGTGTGTCTAAATTTTTTAAGTAAATACTGAGTTCAAACTGAGTATAAATTTGCCATTCAAAAAATCAAACTTGAGAGGCAATGATTTTTATTTCCCTTTTTTTCTCATGTTACAGATTCATCTTAAAGATATTGGTGAAATCTACAAAGTATGCCTTGGTCATGACAACAGTGGGGAAGATCCAAGGTGGTGTGTGTAGGAAGTTATATTTGAGAATATTGCCACATGTGAGCTACTTTGTTTTGAAATGTACAGAAAACGTATGAAAAATATAGAAAGTTTTTATGACCCCTAGACCTGAGCAAGAGAATGCAGGCTCACTAGTTCCACCAAGAAAGCAGAACTAAATGTGAGATTTTATGTCTTCACTGCCCCAGGATGCATTCTACATTCCGGGAGGGGTACATTATCCCTGAGTCAGAGGATACTTGCTGGATTAACATTCAGGAGAGGAAGGGAGGGGCTGATGAACATTCCTCAGACCTTAGGGAAGAGAACCCACCTGCGGGTGGGGAAGGCCCAAAGCATGAATGGTTGGGCAAAGTTACATTATTGTGAAAGATGAGTATACAAGATGTTTCTGCATGACTCTGATGAATTACGGGTTGGGACTTTTTAAGACTTTCTACTGTTTTTATGTTATGTTTCTTGTTCACCCCTTCATACACACATACCCATTTGTGGGTTCCCCTATAGAAGACTGCCCCTAACCAGGCTGTCTTGTCAATTCCTCTGCTCCTTCATGGGTTGTCAATTGACCATCAGCTGGTTGATCCCGAAATAGACCTCTTGCTGTTGCATCAAGAAGGGTGTCTTGTAAGTTATTGGGTGGCGGCGAATTCCTGAGGCTTGAGGGAGGTCCTCCCTTCGTGTGTGGTTCATACAGTTTAACGTTTGATTTGTAGATATCTGATAATGAAGATGATAGGGACACGTGGAAAGAGGTGCCCATTATAAGGGCGCACAAAGGGCCACTTCCAGATATGTAGTAGCATTTTCTCTTCAAAACAAAGGCAATTGAGATTATTTAGATTAGCGGTGACCATTTTTCCATAAGACCAGACACTACATATCTTATATTTTATGAGCCGTAAAAGTATCTATCAGAACTGCTCAGCTTTTCCTACACAGTAAGACACAGCTATAGATAACACACAATCTAAAGCAAGGATGTGACTGGAAAACTTTATTTTATGGACACTGAAATTAAAGTTTCCTATATTATTTATTTGTCAACATATACTATTCTGTTTAAATTTTCTTAAAACTATCAACAAAAATACAAAGCTTTCTTTGTTCCTGGGTTGTACAAAAACAGGCAGCTGTAATACACAGGTGTTTTGAGGCCTTCTTACCTTGCCTGGAAACACTGGTTTTGTGTTTATTTAAGGTAATGTAGATATAGGTACAGGTACAGGGATAGATAGATAGATAGATAGATAGATAGATAGATAGATAGATAGTTGTACATAAGACCAATTCATTTTGAAAGGGCCTTTGCTACTATTCAAGTACGACTTTCTTCTTAGGTATACTATGCAAATAAATATCCACAATCATGAACTTAGGAGCACCTGAATTCTCTTACTAAATATTTGTTATTGTTGCCTGTCTTAGTTTGGGTTTCCATTGCCGTGAAGAGGTAACATGACCATGACAACTCTTATAAAGGAAAACATTTAATTGGGGTTAGATTACAGGTTTAAAGTTTAGTTCATCATCACGGCAGAGAGCATGGTGGCATGCAGGCATACATGGGACTGGAGCAGGAGCTGAGAGTTTTACATCTGGATCAGCAGGCAGCAGGAAGAGAGAATGACATTGGGCCTGGCTTGAGCATCTGAAACTTAAAAGCCTGCCCCCAGTGACACATTTTCTCCAACAAGAATATATCTATTCCAACAAGGTCACACCTAATAGTGGCATTCCCTATAAACCTATAGGGACCATTTTCAAACTACTTCACTGCCAAAAAAATGAACTTATAGCGTGCTTTAATTTTTCCACTCTGTTTCCTTTGTTTCTGATAATATCTTGATTTTGTGTCCAATATTATACTAATATTTTTCTCTCAACAATTAAGTGGCTATGTACATAAGAAAGAATATATATGTATATGTACAGGTTCATACTTATTACATTTGTGTGCATATGGCTTTATGTACATGTATGCATGAGTATATATTTACATGCGTGTATGCTAATTATGTATTTATGTGATTGTGTGAAAAAATGAGAACATATTAATATGGAAGTATGTGTGTGCTTAGTGTCCTAGACCCTTTTTTTTTTTTTTTTAAATATTGACTCTGTTGATTCTAAAGAAGTTTCTAGAGTTTCTGGAACCATACTGACTGGGTTTTTGACTTGGTCTGATGGCACATTTATCTGTGGTGGCTTGGATAAGTTAACCTGCTGTTGGCATAAACATCCTCATGTATAAAATAGGTATGAGAACAGTGTTTATGTCACAGGATGGCTTTCAGATCATGGAAGAAGGCATTGATAGTAAATAGGATAATATACTTAGCAATACTCCTAGCATATAGTAGCCACAAAAATTAACAAATGCCATCATCTTTGTCATTAAATATGTTTCCAAACATGACTTTTGTTATACGAGTTGAGCCTAGTTCTTTGTTTCCTTTCTCCTTTTTGCACTTCTATTTATATTTCCTTGATTTTCTCCCCTTGAATATCTGGCTTAAATGCTTTATTCCTCCCTGAATTTGAACCTCTTCCTAACTTCTACTGTTAGGTCTACACATAGAAAAGCTTTATATTTAGCCTTCGATCTGCTTGCCTGGAGCCCATTACTTCACTATACTGCTTACCAGTGTATAGCTTTTAATGCCCATTTCCTCATTGAGTCCTCCTGAAGGTAAGAGTGCACGGTTCACAAGGGGCAAGTATCTTGTGTGGTTAAGAATAAGGAGCTGAATCTTGGCTATTTCAAGCTTTTGGACTAATATCCGCTTATCAGTGAGTAAATACCATGTGTGTTCTTTTGTGATTGGGTTAACTCACTCAGGGTGATATTTTCTAGTTTCATCCATTTACCTATGAATTTCTCAAATTTATCATTTTTTAATAGCTCAGTAATACTCCATTGTGTAAATGTACCACATAACCAAGATTCAACTCATAGACCACATGAAGCTCATGAAGAAGGAAGATCAAGTGTGGATGCCTCGATCCTACTTAGAAGGAGTAACAAAAATACTCAAGGGAGCAAATATGGAGACAAAGTGTGGGACAGAAACTGAAGGAGGGGTCATCTGGAAACCATTCCGCCTGGGTATCCATCCCATGTGCAGTCACCAAAGGTAGACACTGATGTGGATGTCAGGAAGTGCATGCTGACAAGACCCTGATATAGCTGTCTCCTTAGAGGTCTGCCAAAGTCTGACACATTCAGAGGAAGATGCTCACAGTTAACCACTGATCTTATCAAGAGTTTCCCAGTGGAGAAGTTAGAGAGAAGACTGAAGGAGCTGAAAGGGTTTGTGGCCCCATGAGGAGAGCAACAATACCAACCAACCAGAGCTCCCCAGGGTCTTAACCAGCAGCCTGGGAGCACATAGGGAAGGACCCATAACTCCATTTGTACATGTAGGGGAGGATGGCCTTTTCGGGCATAGGTGGGAGAGGATGGCCTTGGTCCCATGAAGGCTGAACACCGAGTGGGAGGGGGGAGATTCGAGGGTAGGGAGGTGGGAGTTGAGGATAGGTGGGGGCATATCCTCATAGAAGCATGAGGAGGGGGGATGGGATAGGAGGTTCCCGGGTGGTGGGGGAAAGGCGATAAGGGGATA
The DNA here is from genome assembly GCA_030674055.1 of Rhabdomys pumilio. Taxonomy (NCBI): domain Eukaryota; kingdom Metazoa; phylum Chordata; class Mammalia; order Rodentia; family Muridae; genus Rhabdomys; species Rhabdomys pumilio. The sequence continues at coordinate 129,764,374 of JANHMN010000004.1, read as the reverse complement.
AAATCTGAAATGTAAATAAAAAATAAATTAAAAAAAAAGAAGAATGAGGAGCAGGAGGAGATAATGACGATTCAGATAAGAGTTCTGTTCTTAGGAAATTGCTCTGCTCTCTTACCTTTAGTAAGTTTAATGAACCCTCTTTCCTATTTCCCTTGAAGCCTTTCCCATGTGGTTCACTGATACTTTAAGCCCACCCCTCCCAAGCCGAAACCACCTTTCCTGTCACTCCTCTTGATCGTTTTTTTCTTTAAACTTATGAAGAAAGTTCATTTTTCTCTCTATCACTTTCCTGTTCACTAGCTGGTATGGGTTCCACACAGTCTCAGTCCCGATTACATTGACCAAAGCAGAAACATGTGGTTGGATAACAGAAATATAGGGCTAGCTGTTCTAGAAATGACAAGAATGAGGGAAGAAACATCTTACACCAATTCTTTATATCTGCATTAATTTGGTTATTGTCAAAATATCTTCTTAATCTTTTCATATCTAATTTAATCACCAAGCTGCAGATTCTGCTGGTTCATGTTGTCCTACAGGCATCACATGAGGATCACAATAGCATTTCAGGGTGTTATGAAGATGTTGACCTGGAAGATGTCAAAAGTTCCATGAAATGTTGTTCTCTGCACAACACAAGCCTGGATATTGTATTCATCCAAATGCTAACACCTGTCCAAAATTGACTTTGATTTTAAAAATGGGAAAGAAATAATACTCAGAAGACTTTGAGACCCATATCTCTGACAAGGAACAGAGGATAACTTATTGGTACCTCTATTGTTATATTTCCACATATATTTTTAAAGGCAGTACTTAAATTCTATTAAATTATTTTGTATTTTTCCCAATATCCACTAGTTGGCATATTTTATTATTTGCTACCTGGAAAAATTGAGTGAAACATTTTTATGTGTTAAAAAACAATGTAAGAAGGAAACTGCTTTGTACTTTAAGTGGAGTATTGATTTGAGACTGATTTAACATGGGCATCAGTAAGGCTCAGGGTGTCTCCATGCACCTTCCCCAAACTAGTTAATGAAGCCTCATCCATTACTTCCTGCTTCAAGGGATTGTTTCAATTGGAAGCAAACCAACGTATTCCTAAGAAACCTTTTCCAGCAAAACTAGGTAATAATGGAAGCTTATATTTAAGATGACACAAATTCTCATTTTTCTCAGTTTCTGTCAAATAAAACCAGTATCTCCTTTCCCAGGTTGAAAAAAAATCTACTCATTTAGAGGAGAATAATTTAAAAAATTAAGATTAAAGAATAGTGTTATCTCAATATTAGGGAATTAAGTAAAAACTGGCATCTGTGAGCAAGCAGCATTCTGGTGTTGAGTGGTGCCTGTTTGGAGCATTCCTCAGGTGCCAGCTAGGGCTTTGGAGACATTAAATAAACCCACAGCAGCTATGGACAACTGAGTTGAGGCGTCTCTGTCCTGGACTCAAGAGGAGAAGGAAGGAGCACTGACCTTTAATAGTTTTAGGATTGTCTCCCTTTCTGTCAAAGCATTCCACAGTCAGCACAAGAAAGAACTCAAGAAAGGTTCATGAAGAACTTTTTAAAGTAAGTAATTAATATTTAGCTTAAAATTTCTAGTCTACATCACGTCCTTAGGACCTGCTACAAAATGACTTTTTTCCTTTTTAATTTAGTGGCATATGATGAGTAGTTTCCATGCAGTTTGTACTTTCGCTCTGAGCCCATTAATTCTGTAATTTTGCCTCTTTTCAGAAGATTACTGGAAGGCTTTCAAAAGTCATGATGCTTGGTACCAGCAGCCTATAAATCACTACTCTTTGGAGGCAGAACCTAAATTGCTGGTGGGATCAGAGCCTTTAACTCCCAGCGTGAGCACTGCCAAGTTCAGCTGGTTACATGCCTTCCTCTGATTTATTCACAGTCTGGCATGCTGGCAAAGAGCAGTGCCAAGGACTAGCCGACTGCCCTTGGTTTGTTGTCCTTAAAGATCTTTAGTTAATGACCTGGCAGGGGTGCCCAAGGCTGATTAAAAACACCAACTCAGCTCACTCTGGCCTCTATGTAAGTTCCAGCTCCAGGCTATCTTCAGAACAGATGGATGATAAAAGGGAGGTGAAGCTTGAGGTCATATCTTTGGGTGAAGGAATGTTTGATGCTGGACTTGGGCATGACGGAAGGTGGAGAACTCAACATAAATAGTAGCTCCCAGAGGCCACATGAAAACACTGTTATGGTCAAACAGGGTCTGCTTTAGAATATGTTCATTGGAATTAGGGAACTTTTGTTGGGTCCTACCCCTAGACAAAGAACTGTGAGCAACAGAGACTGCTGTGAGGAAGAGAATTAGCCTTTCTCAAGGATGAACCTCCTAATTGGTTATTCAATGCAAACTTTTCAGCCCCCGAAACCATATGCAGACTGTTGTATGTAGTTTTGTGCTACCTGCCTTTCCTCTGGGAAGAGGCCACAGTAATATTTCCCTCCTAGCTTCTTTTGAATCCATGGATAAAACACACATACACAGTTGTTCATTTTTTAACTTGCCTTCTTGGCACAGTTAATGAGATTTACTATCTCCTGCCTGGAGAATCATGCCCTTATCATTACTCTTACCTCTGCTTCTCCCACCTGCCCTTACTTTACTCAGCCAGTTGAATCTAGTCCCTGCTAGATATCTCTGATCACCCAGGTAGCCACAGCCTAACCTTCCTCCTAAATCTCATATGGCCGCAGCCTGGTACTCCTCTCTCCTAAGTATGGCAAACTCTTCTTCTTTCCTCCTCCTCCTCCTCCTTCTCCCCTCCTCCTCCCCTCCTCCACCTCCTCCTCCTCCTCCTCCTTCTCCCCTCCTCCTCCCCTCCTCCTTCTCCTCCTCTTCCACCTCCTCCTCCTCCTCCTCCTTCTCCCCCCCCTCCTCCCCTCCTCCTCCTCCTCCTCCTCCTCCACTTCCTCCTCCTCCTCTTCCTCCTCCTCTACCTTTCCTTCTGGGAATGCAAGTTCTATCTGTACTTTCTGCCCAGAAATTAGCCCATGGCTTTCTTTACTGACAGATCAAAAACCAACTGGGAAACAGTACCACAGCAGCAGAACTACCCTTACAGCACACACACACACACACAAAAAAAAACAAAAACAAAGGGAGACATAGCAGGTTGCATTTAGACATCCTTGTATATAAACATACACACATACACACACACACACACACACACACACACACATATATATATATAAAGCTATCAATTTGAGAGAGGGAGGTACATGAGCAAACATATAAAAGGGAGTACAGGGAGAAGATAAAAAGTGATATAATTCTATTTTAATTAAAAACATACTTAAATAAAAAATAAAAAAATTAAGCAAGTAAAATATATCCCACTTATAAGACTTTAAGAAGTGAGGAAAAGGAATGGGCTGCTTGGAAAGAGTCTGACATAGGCCAAGAACAAGGAAATGAACTGCAGGCAGGAATCTGACATTAGACTGGAACAAAGAAGTAATTTCAGGCAGAAATCTAAATCTTAAGCTAGAACAAAGAAGTAGACTTCAGGCATGAAAATGACTTTGTCTAGGAAAGGTAAGTAGGCTCAGATATTTTGGTCATCCTGATAAGCCCTTAGAAATAGTGATCACAGGAGTGATCATGGGACTCTGTTTATTGTTGTATGTGTTCTTTGACTATCTGGGTTTATTGTCTTGCTTGTTCCTTGACTATTTGCATCTATTGTATTGCTAGTTCCTCAACCTAAAACTGACCTTAAAAAATTACATGTAATTTAAACAGTATAAAGGCAAGAGTAGTAGGAGGGATGGGATAGGGGATTAATGGGGAAGGGATGGAGAAGGGGGATGGCATATAAAATGTAAATAAATAAAATATCAAATTAAAAAAAAGAAGTGAGGAAAAGTTTGAGACAGCTGCATGACATCTCCAGCAAGGCATAGGTGATGGCTGAGCTAACTTCGTTGTTATTATTGTTAAGCCTTCCCTTCCCTTTCCATTTCTTCCCTTCTCTGTCTTAACACCTTTTAATGTCTTAGGGTTAGTCCATAGGGGCTTTCTAGTAAGACAGACCTTTTCACCCATGAGACCTTGGAGGCTCAGGGGAGCAATCCAGTTTCATTTCCTCATCTCTGATTCTAGCTTTGTGACTGGGGGAATTGAGACAGGTTTTCGGAATTCTTAAAGACTTTAACAAAGAAATGAGGTATCCAGAATCTTATTACCACACAATTCATCATTCAAGGCAGGATTTCTCTTGAGAAGAAAGCTGGTTGCATGCATGACTGTGACAGAATGACATGGGGCTTTGGATCCATTTCAGGCAAATATAGGTTGTAACTGCCCTCTAGCTTCTGAACATGAGAGCTACATTAAGATGTGCATGTGGTAGGCACTCAGCTAATTCTCCTGGTCTGTCCCCTCCAGTTGCTTCCCTGCCACCTTCCTTGAGAATATTTAACTGCTCTCATAAGAACAGGTATTATAAAGAATGCTTTGGCATTAATATGGCTTGTTCTAAAATCCATGGAGAAAAAATAACATTTCTCTTCTTACAACCCTCCACAGTTTTTCTAGCTGACTGGGTCTATAAGTAGTAGTCCTTGTGATGTCAGTCAAGGTCCTATTTGTGTTCCTACCATTGCCAAGTCTAGCCTTAATCCTCCCTAGTGGTTCCTGCTTACTATGCTGGAACCCCAAGATCTCTACCCAGTTTGTTCACCTGATGTCCTGCCTCAGGGAAAGCCTAGGTAGCCAGATCCTCCACTTTTGGCCTTAAATCCAAAGGAGCTTTTTCAGTGACTTCTTCCTGCTTGACAAAACAGTGAGGAATTTCACTTTCCCATCCAACATTCATTTTTCACACAGCTGTCATTTTCTTTTCATCAACAGGAGAAATAATCAACCAATAAATACATGGAGATCTAGACTCCCCAATTTTTTTTATGTATACTTTTGGGTCACAATATTTTTGGAAAGACTGCAAGTGATCTACCTGCCCATGTTTTAACACTCTGACTCCCATTCACCATCTGTTCTGAGCTCTAATTTCTTTACATGGTGTCAACAAGGTCACTACACAGTGAGTGCTCAGAAAGCTTAATTCTTGGAGATAGGAGATAAAGCTCACAAACAGTTCTTTAGAAAAATGAAAATAAATATTGGGCCCAGAGGTTCATGGCCCAGAGTTTGTCTTCAGAAAGCACAGTGCTATTCATGGCCCGTGGAGTCACACAGGTACTGTGCCCACTCAGGTTCCTGCTCCTGCCCTCTCTGCTGTTCTGGCAGCCTGCAGGCTGTGGTGCAGTGCAGGTGCTTATATGCGGAGAGAACTGGTTCCCTGCAGATTGGAGATCTCAACCGTCTGCACGTCAAATTCATTAAGTATGACATAGATATATTTGGGCATCATCATTACAAATGAGGGGAGTTCTCTAAAGACAATTATGGTTTTTTGCTCATTTCTTATTAGAAAAATATAAAAACAAAAAAAACTTGTACTCACTAAAATACTGTATTTGTTGAGATAGTAATGGGGATATAAATAATAGTTTTTGGTTTTCTGTTTGGAGCTTTCTATTTATAGGTCAAGTCATCCAAGTGTGGCAGGACCTGAAACCTATCCAGAGCTTGTTTTCCAGGAGGAGTTTAGGGTACTGAGATGCCATGGTTTAGCATGGTTTGACATATAGAGACAGGCTGGCCCAGAGAATGTTCAAGAGCACTGTCTATAAATTGGGCAGCAAAATATTTTAAATGGTCTAAGTTGATAATTTTCTACATACAGAACTGCTGAAGTTCTGGGATTGTGTAAGTTCTATTGATCAGTAATGGTGTTTGTTAAGATCTTTCACAGTAGTCACCTCAGACCACCAGAAAACACAAATATACATTATAATTCATAATAGTAGAAAAATTACAGTAGTAATTTTAGCAGTAGTCAAATTACTACATAGTAGTAATGAAAATAACGTTATGTGTGGGGGTTACCATAACATGAGAAACTGTACTAAAGTGTTGCCACACTAGGAAGGTTGAGAACCACTGCCTTGTAGCATGAAGTCCCTGAATGTCTTGCACTTTCACAGTGATATAGATTCATGAATCATTTGCCAAGGAAATTTGAGCTATATATTGCATCAGGAGTATAGAAATCTGTAACACTGGAGATATACCTGGAGGATTCTACTTCTTCCCCTCACCTCCTCCTCCTCTCTTCTTCTTTCTTGTGATGGGTTTATATACCTATAGGTAAATACTGCAGCTCCTAGCTCTACCACTCTACTTCTGAGCTATGTCATCATAGAAGGCTATTTCTATGTAAATGCAATCATTACTTTTGTAAATAGAGACAAGTTGGATAATATTGTAGAAAGGGAGTAAGTTATTGCTCTGGATCATATACTGTCCAAAAATGAAAATGAGGAAGGATTTTTAAACAAGCTGTCTCAGGAGAACTTTCTACATTAGTTTCTGACAGAAAGGTTGAAGAATGCTAGCTATAATTCCATGCCCAACAAATTTCTTCAGTAATACCAGAGAGTAGTTGATGACAAGCCTTAGAGAGTCAGACTATGGGATGCCAAGCTATGACCCACTATATCAGCCCTTGAGCACCTAAGACAAGCTCAAGGTTAATTGGAGTCCAGTGTGTACTAGGAAACAAAAGAAATGCTGGGATGAAAACCAACTTCCCTTTACCCTGATGGTGGCACCTGTTTGGGGTTTTTCATATGCAAGTATGGCTACAACCACACACACAAAAAGATACTGGGAACAGAGTCTCCAGAACACTCTAGATAATTCATACTTGAGTCAGTGTGGGGCAATGAACATCACGGAGTAGCCAATAGTTTCAGGAAGATGAGCAGTCTTTGTTCTGGAATGTTTACATGTGCCCAGAACTAGGAGCTCTGACATAGTTAGAAGCTCTGCACTTGTGAAATGAGGAGTTTGGGGGCAGAAGGCAGAGATGCCCCATTCACAGATGAGCATAAACCAAGAGAAGTGTATTCTCTGCTCACTCTGACTAGTTTAGCAGCTTGGGTTACAGAGTCTGCTGGGCACAGTCATTGTTTAACAGACTACATAATTTCAGGTGACTTTAAAAGACAGAATGGCAAATGTTCTTTTCATGCCTTATTTAAAATCACATTAAATTAGGAAAATTGCTTCCTGGAATTTCCGTAGCAACAGTTTTCTGCATTGATGAGGAAAGTTGCCTGTCTTCTCTAGAGTTTTGATACTGACAAGTGTCACATGTAGTTCACATATCAGTTTGTGTCTTATCATGTTATTCTTGTGATGACATAATTTTGTCCTCAGTACCTCTTTGCTAGCACTTGGTATAATATCTCATATTGGCTTAGTAGTGGTCCTCCTCTTCAGAGATGTACTCTGGTTCTCAGAACTCTATGTTCTTAATAATGTGGAGCTGTCTGGTGGGAGTTGACTCTGTTCAGTTCTACAAACAACTTGTGATGTCTAAATTTGTAAAACACATGCCATTCCAGATACTTCTGAGCTTGGTTGTCCTCAACATCCCCTTTGCATTTAATAATTGAGAAATAGGTCACCAAGAGAAAGGGAAGCTTCCTTTTTAAATTGAACTTTTTGTCTATATAGTCTATCTGCATCACAGTTTCTCTTCTCACATCTCCTCTCAGACCTTTCCCACCTACGCACCCCTCCAAATCAACTTTTTATTTCTTTTTGTCTTTAGAAAACAAATAATCAAATAAAACAAACCAGTCAAACCAGAAAAAAATATAGAATGAACAAAGAGAAAATAAAAAGGAAGATACCATGAGAAACATATATGAACACAGCGGTATACACCCAATTCTTCATACAAAACCTGTAAATTGTAAAGCCCGAAGTATTGTGAAATAGTGTTCATTCATAATCAAGTTCATTTTGTGTTCGCCATCTGCTGCTCTACATGGAGCTGGTCCTTCAGTGTGGTCTGTATACCCAGTAAGACTAAGAGAAAAGTGACTTTTCTTTTACAAGGGGTTGTCAATTGCAGGTATAGTCTGGGTTAGGGATTGAGGCTTGTATCGATATCTTCTGTCAGTGCTGGGATTCAGTCTGGCTTGGACTTGTGTAGGCCACATGCATGCTACCATTGTCTCTGTGAGGTCAAATGTACATTAGTCTGTAGGGCACTGCTTGCTTGGTATCTTCCATTGGGCTCTTAACAATCTTTCTGCTTCTTTGGCATAATATTCTGAGCCATGAGGGGAAGGGTTTGATAAAGACATACTGAGTGTTCCAACATCTTTCACTTTTTGTTAATTGTCCAGTTGTGGGTCCCTGTATTAGTTCCCATCTACTACAGGAGAACATTTTTTGGTGATGAGTAAGCAAGACATGACCAATTAGTATATAGGAAGGCTACTAATATTTGTGTGCTTATTTTATATCTTACTAGCTTGCCAAAAGTATCAGCTGTAGAAGTTTCCAATGAAGTTTTTAGGGTCATTCATATATTTAACCATAACATCTGCAAATGAAGATATTTTGACTTTTTCCTTCCTTATTTGTAAAGTCTTCATTTTCTTCAGTGGTCTAATCACCCTGACTAAGTCTTCAGGCAGTCTAGAAGAAGAGAGTAGACAACTTCATCTTGTTCCTGATTTTAGTGTAATTGTTTTGAGAACAGAAAACATCTTGACCTGGCAGTATAAGAGGTGATCCTTCAAATGAAATTAAAATACAAGCACTATACTAAATATCTTTTGTAAAAAATGATTTCAATTTTTTTATGCACTTCTTAAGTCGATGAGGAGAGCCCGGTACTGTGCTTGGCTCTTGGTGATCAGACTCACCCATGGTATTCTTCTTACCTGATGATTACTTTTGCTTCCAGTACTTATACATTTGTGATGACTACACACACTTTTCTTTTTGTTTGAATTGCTCTTGATTTTAAGAAATTTGCACAACTTGTAGGTACCAGTGATTGTTCTGCCTGACACCTCCTCCTATACACTTCTATTTCAGTTTTGCTTGTATTTTCTACTAACCCACATAACAAAGGCTTAATCAAGTATGTGGTGGGCTTTATTAGCAATGAAGTCCAGGCAGAAGAGACATGTTCCTGTGTGAGCAGCTAGGAAGCTAAGTGGAATTGAGTCTCTGGGGGATTCCACCTGCTTCTTGTTTTTCTCCTCAGAGTCCCTGACATTAGTCAACTCCTTGGATTTTCAGAGTTTTCCATCTGATTTGCCTCTTTTTTGGCCTAAGAAAGTACTCATGGCATGTTTCTAGGGTCAGGAACAAGTTATGATATTTTGGTTTGTAGAATGTTCTGCCTAAGTACTTTCTTGCTCTTGTTTTTTGATCAATAGAGCCTATGCAAGTTTCTTCTTTGTTGTAATAAAACCCTGACTGAAACCAAGACAGAGCAGTTAAGTCTTTATCTGTATTATAGTCCATTATCGTGGAAAGGCAAGGCAGGGATCTGAAAGTAGGAACTGAAGCAAAAACCATTGAACAATGGTACTTACTGGATTAATCCCAGGCTCCCATTTAGCTATCATTTGTAGACAACCTAGGCCCACCAGCCCAGGAGTGGCACAAAGCACAGTGTGGTTGGACCCTCCTCCTTAAGTTAGCAATCAAGAAAATGCCTCACAGAAATGCCACAGACCAATCTGATGGAGCCAATTTCTCATTTGAGTTTTTCTTCTTGTTCTTGCTTTTGTTCTTTGTTCTTTGTTCTTTGTTCTTTGTTCTTTGTTCTTTGTTCTTGTTCTTGTTCTTGTTCTTGTTCTTGTTCTTGTTCTTGTTCTTGTTCTTGTTCTTCTTGTTCTTCTTGTTCTTCTTGTTTTTCTTGTTCTTGTTCTTGTTGTTGTTCTTCTTCTTCTTCTTCTTCTTCTTCTTCTTCTTCTT